>JAYESA010000009.1:44764159-45364159 GCA_036927795.1 Iris macrosiphon
CGCCTGCTCGACAAATCCAAGCACGTTATATAGGTTCCGTGCACCATATATTAAGTTATCTTTCTAGTCTTGCCTTAGGATCAGTTTCATGGCATAATAAAAAGCCTAACTCGTGTGGCAGTGCGCCGTGCGATATATGAGTTACACGACGAGACTTATCAACTTACCATTCGTCCTTCCCTGTCCATGGCAAACCAAGTTAAATCAAACACGAGCACATCATATATGATACGAAATAAAGTAGTGCACGAACAAAGCCTAGGGATTCAAACGAGTTCTTGCCTCAATTGCGTTACGCTTACTAATTAACGCATAATGCATCCATATCTCTAAGTGCAAAGTGGCGTGCATCATTCTCTTTTATCACAAGTTTTAAACGTTCTTCTCAGAGTTACTCAGGTGTGTTTGAATGTACAAGTTACTCATTTTGATGCAAATGAACTGGCACGCGGATTGCCGCAATCGAGCCAACTTAGTCTATATGAACAAAATGTCACTGGCATAGCCATAAAGGACAAGTTATAGCCTCTGGACGGATGGCTGCAACATTGGAACCGTGGAGCCGTCTGCACCATCACGTCCGAAACGAACGATAATCAAAATTTGTTTCGTCCGGATCGGATCGGCCCCGGTGCCCCGGCGCGCCGTCCGTTGGAACCCAAAATACCATGTGCACAGGTTGTCCTTGACCGAGCGACACAAAATCTTCCAAATCTCATATCACAACTTATCGAATCTCGAATCACATAAATCACAAGTTAGCTCCAATCTTGTCCATGTTCACAAACGAATTGGCTCTCAGAGCCGCCTGAATTTGGTCCTGAATGAATGTTTCTCCCCGAGCTGTCTTATCATAATTCTTACTCAAATTATCGTGCTGCAGTCCCCTAGTTCAGGAACTACCTTGGTGACCTAATAAATCACAAGGGTACTTCCGACATGGTCAATAAAATCCGAGTCATTTCTATTCCAACTCAAACCAAGTATTTGCACTACCGTTAAGCACGATCTATCTGATTCAACTGACTAGTGTTCATACGTTCAGGTCAAACATAGCACACACTTACCGTTCCAAGTCTAACACTAAGTCTTGATGCCCCAGTTATATGGTTTGTTCAAGCAATATACTAAAGTCGATTACACAAGTTCCTTCACTCGGCACAGGGTCATATGCCTAATTACTATGTCAGCTCACAAGGTCATAGTTACAAGTTCAAGCACACGATTCATCGTGCAAATTTGTCGCACGATGCTCGCCCAAATTTATAGGGTCAAACCATTGTTCATTTGCACGGGGTATTCTACCCAAGCTCGTTTCACTCAGATTTCTTAACATCGAGCACGGATTATCCTACACACATTAACACGTTCATTTGTACAGGGTTCGAGTTCGTTCAGTCAAATCCATGATATATCCAAGTTTGCAGGACAAGTCTAGCAATTTGCATAGTCTATCTCTCCAAACATGTTTTGATAGAATTCTTATCCATACCAAGACTAGATCACCAAGCCAAGATTCAATTCTAAACCTTTGTTTATAACTCCAAGTCGTCCAACAAGATTCACGTATCCGTTTACGAAACCATCAAACGTGATTTACTCCAGGTTCTAGGCTAACTTATCCCTTGAATACTTTCTATCACTTGTATTTCCAAATTCGTCTTATCGTGTCGAACCAAAAGACGATCCATCAGTTGTCACGCTCCGGTCTTCCGCAAGTTTGATCACCCTCGTTGGACGTGAGATCACCACGCCAACGCTCCCGCTGGATAATCGTCCTAATTCTGACGTGACGCATATACAAGCATAGAGTTACGCTCGCACAAGACAAGAACGTCGAACATTATGGTTATCATCGAAACGATCGAGACACCTTATCATTTTACTTTGCTCTATCCAAGTTATATATATAAAATCCATCAAGTTATGTCCTTTCATGCAATAGTTATAATTTGTCTAGCAAAATCATCCAACTTTAATATTACCGTTCGGTAAATCCATAGTCTACTTCTAGCAATCCTCAAATAACTATGTTTCAATTTTCCAAGCTAAAGTCTATCCACTTTTGATACGTTCGATTCATCAAGTTCGTTTGGAATAATCATCGAACATGTTCCCGTAAGTTCGATCATCCCCGCCGTATGTGAAATCACTACGCCGACGCTCCCGCAGATAATCGTTCTCGTTGGGACTAATTTCGAAGGTTATCTTTTCGAACTAGATTTCAAGATCGTTCTTACAAACTCCAAGTCAAATCCGTTATCGCATATCTCTTTCATCGAACCACAATATTCATTCTCGGACTAACTTTTATTCGAGCGATATTGTATTCAAGTTCATTCCGTTTGATTCAAATCCGAAATCGCTCGCACTATCCTCCAAGTTTCCAACAAGTTTTTCTTAACCAAGATATCAATTTTCATTTCCATGAATCCCTATTCGATATAAACCTTATTACTTGTTCAAGACATTCTCAAATTTGTTCAATCCAATTATCGCACGAGACCTATGAATCCATTTAGACATTTCTAAATGATCCATACACCACTCGGAATCGAGTCAACCAATTATGTCCTCAATCGGTGTTCGCATCAATCGCTAGTATATTCACCAAGTCGTTCCTTAGAATTCCTGCACAATACTTAGCATCGTTTGATAAATCTTAGTCTCGTATATATCCTGTTGATCGTCATCTAAGTAAACAATATTCGATTTGTATCTTCCGACACAAAATATCGTCTAAGCTATTTCCAAAATCCAAGTACGATTCTCTATATTCGCCTAAGCGATAAATATGATAATGTTTCTATCGGTTGCCATTCTAAGTCTGACTTGTCCTTATCTGAACGATATTCCGACCTCGCTTGCAACTAGCTTACACCAAAAGGTCTTGGCGCGATACTCAACACAACTTAGCCAAAAGGCTATGTGCATAGCTAACCGTTCGGATGATATTCTATTCATACACTAACAAACTTGGAAATTATGTATAGGCATTCGGGTTTGCACATAACTTTACAAATTCTAGCACGGGTCTATTCCAACAAAATCTAACACAGGTCGGCACAAAGGCCTCCGTATTACAATTTCGTACAAGCAATCATATCATTCACATGCACTTTTTGAAAGTATTTAGACTCATTGTTTGGAACATCCCATCAGGTCAACGAGAGAGTGTATGCACATAACCCACGAACGAGCTTTCGAAACTACAAAAATTGAAACAAAATCCAAAGACGTAAAGCCATGCTCTGATACCAATATGTCACGCTCCGATCTCCTGCAGGTAATCGGCCGTCCCGCTGGGCCCGAATCACCGCACCAGCGCTCCCGCGGGACGATCGCTTGACCCATCTGGGTGTGATGCCGCACGAGCGTAAGTCGCGCCCGTGCAAGGCCATGATCCGAACAGGCGGTAAGAGGTCTACGCCACAAAGTCGCACAGATTGTCCGAGTACATCAAAACTTTAAACGCACAGGCGATTGGTAACAAGTTCACAGAGTCATCAATAGCGGAAGGATTGAATAACACAAGTATAGAAGTAAAACAAGATCTTTATTGATATTGAACAATTGTTACAAGCGGCGCTAGGCCGAGATTATAAGTCGCTTAAGCCTCTCTTTCTCAAAACAGTAAAAATATGCCAAGTGGCTACATTTGTGGAATGATACATAGGTGATGTTCCAACATTATATCTTGTATATGTGCTTCAGTGTCGGACGCAATGCTCCAAGGCTTCAGAGTGAACTCCACACCTTAATTAGCATGCACGAAGGAGGCATCCGCACCGAACGAGATTTTCTCGCACCCTACAAGCAAACTGGTGGGTTATCAGTACATGAATGCACTGGTGGGGAGGCTTCTCGCCCGCTCGACAAATCCAAGCATGTTATATAGGTTCAGTGTACCATCTATGAAGTTATCTTTCTAGTTTTGCCTTAGGATCAGTTTTATGGCATAATAAAAAGCCTAACTCGTGTGGCAGTGCGTCGTGCGATATATGAGTTACACGGCGAGACTTATCAACTTACCATTCGTCCTTCCCTGTCCATGGCAAACCAAGTTAAATCAAACACGAGTACATAATATATGATAATAAATGAAGTAGTGCACGAACAAAGTCTAGGGATCCAAACGAGTTCTTGCCACAATTGCGTTACGCTTACTAATTAACGTATAGTACATCTATATCTCTAAGTACAAGGTGGCGTACATCATTCTCTTTTACCACAAGTTTTAAACGTTATTCTCAGAGTTACTCAGGTGTGTTCGAATGTACAAGTTACTCATTTTGATGCAAATGAACTCACACGCGGATTGTCGCAATCAAGCCAACTTAGTCTATATGAACAAAAGGTCACTAGCATAGCCATAAAGGACAAGTTATAGCCTCTGGATGGATGGCTGCAACGTTGGAATCGTGGAGCCGTCTGCACCATCACGCCCGAAACGAACGGCTATCAAAATTTGTTTCGTCCGGATCAGATCGGCCCCGGTGCCCCGACACGTCGTCCGCAGGAACACAAAATACCCTGTGCACAGGTTGTCCGTGACCGTGCGAACACAAAATCTTCCAAATCTTATATCACAACTTATTGAATATCGAATCACATAAATCACAAGTTAGCTCCAATCTTGTCCATGTTCACAAACGAATTGGCTCTCAGAGCCGCCTGAATTAGGTCATGAACGAATGTTTCTTCCCGAGCTGTCTTATCATAATTCTTACTCAAATTGTCGTACTTCATGTCACGCCCAGTCCCAAAATACCGAGGGACTAGACACGTGACAATGGCCAGCAGCACACTCTAATAGGCAAACCCAATTTAAAGGACCCATCAAGGTGTACTTAAGCTGTAAAACAATAATAAAGGTCTACTAAACATGTCATATTCTAATCTCATCCATGGAAGATAAATACGATCAATATCAGCATAATAAAATATAAACCAACATCAAGTCTTAATAAAGTATCATGGGGAACAACCCGATAATAAGTCTGATACAGCAGTTCAATAGACAAGAAATAAAAGAGTCTAACAACAGCAAAGACTGAGTATAGATAAAGCAGATACTCAGGGAAAATCCTTGGCCATCACCTCGTCCTCGGGCATCGGTATTGCTCCTGCTTCTGCTTCTGCTCCTGTCCCGAATACCTCGGGATAGATCTCCTCTGCTATACCTGGAGACATAATCCGGATCCAGGTCCTCAGGGGACATAGCAAGGTACAAGAATAACTCAAGCCAAAATAAATGCAGTACAATAATAAATGAATCAATAGGATAAACTATGTAACCAGCTATGTGATATGCAAGTGAGAGCATCACTAGTACTCAGGCTGAGACCACTATAAGCTCTGTGTCGGGAAGCCGGTAGCAGTAATATCACGTAATGTGCCTTGCTCTGATGTAGAGTCCACGACCTCACAATAATAAATATATATATAAAATTAGCCTGTAGCCTGTGTGTCTCTCCCCACCCAATGTAATCATGCGTCTCATGTCCACGACGTCTCATGTCCATAACACGCAAGATCATATCTAATGCAGCAAGTCATATTGATAGCTATGCATATATATAAAGTCTATGTCATGAATCCTGTAGCCTATACAGAATCACCATAAATGACTCAGGAAGATTCTGTCTCATGAATAGTGTCATGTGTCCTTTGGTATGACGTACTTGATAATGCAAGCACAAAAATGTATAGGGTCGTGATATCAATCTCTAGGTGACGTTACGCAACTCCGCGTACGACGTTGACACCCGAATCTTATTCGGACGTTAACTAATATCACACGGTCCTAGGTTGAATAGATATAACTCAGAAATATATCAAGAGAATAATAAAAAGCAATTTACTGCAAGTATGGCAATGTACACTTGCCTAGTTTCAAATACTGAGGATGAGGTTCTGGTCCAACGCCCAAGTCCGAAGAGTTCGGAGAACCTAGGGAATGAAGGTAAAACTAATTTAGAGATTTATTACTAATTTAAATTGGCTTAATTAATTACTGAAGTTGTAAACTAATAACAAAAGGCTTTCTTATGAATGAGTCAAGGTTCAATAATAAATTAAAAAAATGGGTCTGGCCAACTTATGAATAAAAATGCTTAATTTGCACACCCCATCCTATGTCCCCTTGATTACATTAGAAGAAAGTTTATCTTATAGGTTACTTTTATTTGCATCTTACTCTCAAAACTTATTTCAAGAGTCTATTTGCAAACAGTATCCTCCAATATGGCTACACTAGTAGCTCTACTAATGGTTTATTCATAGGCTCAAACTTGTTTCTTTTCATGGGTATAGTATTTAGTTATGCAGTTCATCCCCTTCCATAATTGTTCTAGTGTCAACTAGATGGAGACCTACGCATATGATTAAGGCAAGAATTGAAGAGACATGACAAGAGCCAGGTTACGAGCCGCCTGAATTAGGTCATGAACGAATGTTTCTTCCCGAGCTGTCCTATCATAATTCTTACTCAAATTGTCGTACTGCAGTCCCCTAGTTCGGGAACTACCTTGGTGACCTAATGGTCCCGAATACTTTCATGTTCAAACTTGCTCGAAACGACTAATTGATAGTCTCCCGGCCAAACAAAGTGAGTCTTGTTCCGAGTCATGATCTAGGTCATGGCACGACTCTAAGAGATAAGCATTTCGCATAAAGGTGAACGTTATACTTGCTCAAACGAAGGTATACTTGAATTATAAACAGTATGACTTAGAAAGAGTACAAAGGTGTCATTGAGTCACGGCATAATCTCTAAGACGAGTAGTATAAGCAGGTGTAGTAGTGTACTACGAAGAGTATATAATGGTCTATATGGAGCATAGCGGAGTCTACTTGAAAGAAGGAAAGTTAGCATGCGAGGGCCCAAGTTATAAGCCAAGTTTCATTTCCATGTTCTAACACAAGCAATACAAGATGGGATTATTCCCTTAGCTAGGTGCGTTGAATTCTTTATTTGTATGCAGGGGGTGATTCACCTAGCGACTAGCATGTATCTTCCATATTTTAAGTGTGCTAGCTAAGCAAAGACAAGTTCATCGTAGCCACCCACCTTAGCGATGATTCGCCTCGGTCGAACGATACTCCGAGCGAGCCTCTGAAAGTCTAAGTCGGAACTCTTGAAGGGCCAAGTCTGGGAATCCTTTGCCTCAAACGAGTCTTCTCGCTGAGCAAAGCGGGTCGAGTTGTTTGTATTTGCACCGTTTGAATCGGTTGTCCGCTTGAGCGGAATGGGTCGTTACATTCTCTATAGGCTCGACAAAAATTTAGGTTTTTTGATGGATCTATCAATAAACCTTCGGAGAAGGATCAATTGGAGGATTGGTATTGCGTCCAATCGATGCTTCTGCAGTAGATTTTGCATACTATCGACACTTCGGTGAAGAAGACGATACCCTACTTTAAGGATGCGAAACCATTGTGGGATTCGCTCAAGGACCGATTTAGCGTGCGAAATAGCGTTAGAATTTAACAAATTAAACATTCTTTGGCAGAGTGTCGTCAAACGAAATCCATGTCAGTGGTCGACTACTTGGCCAATTGCAGACTCTTTGGGATGAGTTGGGAACTTATGAACCAATTTCGGCGTGCAGTTGTGGCAAATGTACGTCTGATATCCAGAAGAAGCTGCAGAAACGAGTTGATGAGGAGCGCTTTTATCAGTTTCTTTATAGGATCAATCAGGAACTCTATGGCAAAGTTTGCTCGACTCTATTTGCACGAGATCCGTTTTCTGCTTTGGCACGTGCTTATCAATCCATGATGGATGAGGAACGATTGCGCACGTCCACACAGGTCTCCTCTGAACGGGACGAGGTTATGGCGCTTGCGGTTAGAACTCCTTCTGTTAATCGTAGAACATTTTATTTGGATGCTCGGGTTAAATCTGAGTTGCTTTACAATTTTTACAAATGCAACGGGCATGAAGAAGCCACCTGCTTCGAGAAATACGACTTTCCAGATTGGTGGGGGGATCGGTCGTGTGGCGACGGACGTGGGACTGGTCGCGGATGTGGTGGCGGACATACGGCTGGTGGTGGACGTGGACGGGGTACAGAAGTACGTGCGGCGGTGGCAGAATGTAGCTTCGTCGCTGCACAGACGCAAATGGCAGATGATGGTGCAGGCGGCGGTGGTGCGCCGGGATGACTTTGGACCAATGGCAACAACTTATTTCTATGCTTGGTAATTCTTCGGCCAAATCTCCGGAGGATCGTATGGTGGGTAAGTCCATTGCACCTTGGATTATTGATACATGCGCTTCGAATCATGTTACGGAGAATTTGGATTTATTGTCGGGGGTTACAACAATGGAGGAGTGTCCAGTTGGACTCCCAGACAGACAGACTCCGATTGCCTCGTGTTGCGGGCGTGTTTCTCTTGCACCAGGCGTGGTTCTCATGAATGTTCTATTCGTACCTCAATTGCATTACAATTTTATTTTTGTGGCCCATCTTATTGATGATATAAATTGTGTTGTACAATTCACTAAAAATTTGTGCGTGATACAGGACCCCTGATTGACGTCGGTGAACGGAGGGACGGACTCTACTACTTTCGTATTGTACCGAAGACTCAGGCCATGGCAGTGACTAAGACGACTTTTCTGGACATTTGGCATCAGCGACTTGGGCATCCTTCTAATAAATTAGTAAAGTCATTTCCTGTTGTCAGTAGCTCTAGTAGTTCAGTGAATAAGGCATGTAAAGTTTGCTATCAAGCAAAGCAAACTCGAGGTATCTTTTCTGTCAGTGACTCTTGGGCTGTTATAATTTTTGATTTGATATATTGTGATCTTTGGGGGCCGTATCCTACGCCTTCTTCGTGTGAAGTTCGATATTTTTTGACGATTGTGGATAATTTTTCTCATGCTGTTTTGGTGTTTTTGTTGATTGATAAAACTGAAGTATAAAAGATGTTCTCGTTATTTTTTTTTCTATGATTGAGCAGCAATTTAATTCCAAAGTTTGTATTGTGCGAAGTGATAATGATATTGAGTTTAATTGCCTGCGCGACTACTTTGCATATAATAGTATTTTGTTTTAGACATCTTGTGTTGGTACACTTCAGCAGAATGGAAGGGTCGAACGAAAATATAGACATATTTTGAATGTGGCACGTGCTTTATGTTTTCAGAAAAATTTGTCAATTTCTTTTTGGGGTGAGAGGAATTTGGGCAATCGAACTCCTTCGAGCCTTCTTCGTTTTAAAACTCCCTATAAAATAGTATTTGGTTCTCCTCCTTCTTATGATGAATTATATATTTTTGGTTTGTCTTGACCAATTGATGAACAAAATATAATAAAGATATTAGCTAGGACCAGATGGAGATAATTGATACTGGATCCTCATTGGATCTGACTTTAGTTTTTGACAAAAGAATCTTGGGAAGTCCATCGTCTTCTTTGATTACAGTTAAATTCATTCAACAAATCCAGATGATATGAGAGATTCAAATGCAACGACTTAATATGGACAAAAGCATAACAAAATTTATGTTGAATGGCAGCAACTATACTGCTCGCTCGTTGGAGGACCACATAATATTCCAAGCAACCTTTCATCTTTGTAAACAACCCACAAAATTTGTGAGACATTTTTTTGAGGTTTTTTTGTTTGACTAATTTATCAATTCCTCAAGAACAATCTTACTTCAACATTATCAATTACTCAAGATCAGGACCCATCTGCATCACCTCTACATCTCTCTGGAAAGGCTAATAAATAAATTAGGAGAGAACGGAATCACTGCCCATAAGCATTCCGGTATGTTTTTCAAAATAACAGTCATTATATATTTTGATCGTTCAAATTAAATTCTTAAACTACTCAATTTCTGGCGAATTTTTGATCTAATCTGAACATTCAAAAAAGACAATCCAAACGACACTTATTTCAAAAAACATATGAAAAATGTGTAAGTCATTGCAATAGCAGACAACTAGGGCTGCAAATGAGCTAAACTTTTATAAGCTTAAGCTTTTCTTGATTATAATTAATCAAGTTCGAGCTTGATAAGTTTTTTATTTTAGAGTTTAAACTTGGCTTGGTTTGTGCATTAAAATTTAAGTAACAAAACAAATTGATAAATTAACAGCAATGAGATCCTAAACGAACTTCTAAACGAACAAACTTACAAGTCAACTCGTAAGCTCAAAAACGAGCTAGGTCACGAGCTCAAACGACCTGAGTACTTCTAAGCTTGAACTTGGTTCGTTTATTAAACAAGCTCGAAAATAAAACTTGAGCGCATCTTGTTTACTAAACGAACCGAGTTCAAACGAGCTTTTTTCGAGCCGAGCTTCGAGCAGCTCACGAACGACTTTACTCATTTGCAACCCTACACACAACTACACATAATCCCACAAAAAACCTTTCCATAGAGTAAAAGCTGTAAAATGTATGACTCATAAATAACTGAATCAAACCAAAAGGAACAAAAAAAAAGTATTTACCTATACGACTTGTTCTGATCGAAGTCATTTCTTACAAAACCTCTTAATGATGAGAGCAGCAAGGTTACGGTGACCTTTGATCAGTGCCGCGGTTCCCAGTCCAGTACTGGCAGCAAACACCATACAAAAGAAAAGCCACAAATGCATACACAAAAACTCCGCAAAAATCTTGGCGGGATAAAGCAGAAAAAGGAATTATAATCAAGAGCATCCCTGCTTGGTTGACATCTCAAGTGGGTGCAGTGTAGCGAAGATGCTGCTCATAGTAGTTGAAAAGCTGTCACATTAGAGCCACCGCACAACTTTAGCTACTTCGTAAACATTTATATATGAAGGAAAACAAGGTGGTTGCAAACATACACACCAGTTCTGGATTAGTGGCCTTCAAATGTTTGTTATCCACAAGTACCTCTCTCCCGTCAGACCTGAAAGCAATATTTTAGCTATTTGATTACATACAACAAAATACCTATAGACAAGTACATAAAAACAGGTGGGGGAACCTTTAGAAATGGAAGAAGTAACAAAATAACTCAAACAGATTTCCGGAGAAAGCAGACTAATGATACATATGCAATGTGACAATGGACATCTTCTCACTGAGTAGTGAGACCTGGCCTTTTTGAGACCTATTGGCCAAGGATGAATGTTAGTGCACAGAACTAAGAGCAGTTAGAGGTCTGTTTTCAGTAGCCAGCTTCAAAGCAGTAACAGCCGCCGCTGACCCATGTTTTTGAGTAGGGTATATAAATTTATGACTATAGCATACAACAGTGGCAGACAGCAACCACACAAAGATGCAATACTCCTATTATGGCAATATCACTGGTAAAAGCTTAGAGGATTCTAAAATCCTAAAAGTCTGTCAATGTTAATTTCCACATAAGACAACAAACAGTTACTAACACTTAATCTAAAGGTTCCTAAGATGACACATTAAATATTCAAAGATGCTTTTCGAACCATCAGCCAATGAACATCATTCTTTGCAGACATTTAAATATGTTACAATAAGAACCAGGAGCACATTCTAATTTGAAATTCAACAATGAGAGTTACAATAAGAAGTCCATCAATATGTAAATTGTAAAGTCTTGAATTGAACAAACGCACAAACTGGCTCTAAGATTTCTAGAGAAGATCAGTGGATGCAGAGATGAGAAGTGCACAAGGATAATGTAGGACTTGGATAGTCAAAAGAACTGAAGTTATTTTGAGTAAAAACTGATTATGGTACCAAATAGAACACTATTAAACAACAATTCATATGTTGTGATCACAAAAGAGATGCTGAACTTCATTCTGTAACTCATATAGTGACCAGCGAGTTTGTTTTGCAGAGTTCACATGTTACCAGATAAAGTTGATAGGGCCTAGTATCTCATTATGATGTCAATCTTTTATTGGTTGGAGCCTTGTATGATAATTACCATGCACCAATTAGTTCACAGTAAGCAAATTCGTCCCTACATAATTACCTACCAAGTCCACTTTGTTTCAATAAGCATACCATTTCTGCAGATGATTGGCTGGTCCAGAGTGGTCACAGTTAATGCAGTGAGGAAAAATGCACAAAGATGAAAAGATTGAACCAAATGTAAAGTTACTTTAATATTCTAGACAAAATTCAAATGGAAATTTCAGGACAAATTATAAGTATATTAAATCTCAGATATTGTAATGTATTTTAATTGTCATCTTAATATGGTGACAAGATGTCTATTATGCACAGATTAGTAATAAACTTTTTCAAGTGCAGAATTTTCTTTCCTTTTTAAGCTGTCATAAGCTTTGTTTACATGAGCGGTAAATATGAGTGGTTGGGTTTCCAGTTACAGCTTAAAGTAATAGGAGAATATCTCATTGTACATGAGAAGGAAAACAAGATTGTGAGGCAGGTTTGTCCAAGATGCAAGTTCAAACACCACAGTACAAGGGAATAGGTACATGGAGTTGAAGGTAAAGAAAAATGATAATTTTACATCACTGAAATAAATATGCCAGTAAAAAGTATAGAGGGTGGAATTTCTTAAGAAGTCATATACAAGTTACTTTTCTGATTCCCACATAATCACAGCATGTATTCCACATAATCAAAACATAACGTGGCTTTATAGGATAGAGGACTGGAAGTGCATCAATCAATGTAATAAAACTGTACCTCTAACTTCAAACAACTGGTTGAGCAATAAAAGGAAATGGGTACCTGGAGTGACAATTGACATAGTATCCTTTCTAAGCATCTTACACGTGATTATTTTTTCAGAAAGTTGAAATTTTTCTATGAATTCGGAGTAAACACATGGATTGTCAGAACACACATAACTTTCTACCTTGTATTATGGATAATATAGCTGGAATACACTGGTCATTTGGATAATCATTGATGCATTTAGGCACTACCCTTCATAAGCAGTTTATAATTAGCCTCATTGACATGACTTCAGAGTAAACATGCGGATTGTCAAAACTGACCCTTCTATCATGTTATTACAGGTAAGGTAGCTGGAAATAATTATAGATGCATTTATGCACTATCCTTCATAAGCAGTTTATAATTAGCTCCATTACAGGTTGAAAGTTGTGCGTCAGGAGAAGGAAACAAGAGTCAATTGGCATAATATAGATGAGGAAGTCCAGAGATAGTGTAAGGCAACATTAGAAACCTATAAAGCTTGGCAAAATATAAAGTACTGGATCTTTAAGAAGTAAATTAGCAAGAAACTAAGAAAGTAACTAGTGGAGCTGAATCAAACCTTATGGTGTTCTATTTATGAAGTTAGAAACTAAGAATGGAGAAAAAGATATTATAAGCTTGCGAGAGTAAAAAGAGTATAGACCTGAACTACATAATGTTTAAGTGAATCAAGAATTGTAGAAAACTATGTTAGGATACTTCATCGATATGGTTTTAAGTACATATACATAGCAGTCACACAACTTTGTCCAATGTGGGCTGAAGTAGTCTATATAGACTCACAAACGTTTAGCACTCCCCCTCAAGCTAGAGCATGTGAAACACTAGCAGATAAAAAAAGATAGAATCATCGTCAGTAGAGCGACCATCATCAGTGGAAACAACATCATCAAGAGACCTCATAAGTAGAAACATAAAAAATGATAGTAGCAAAGGTTGTCACATGATCCAAGAATGATCCTAAGAGGGAGTAGTGGCAGTATTAGACAAAGTAGACATTGGTAGGGATTGATGCTTTGATCAGAACAACGATAGATCGGTGAACAAGGGCACAAGACAAAAATAGCAAAGAGATTGACGCACAAGGATACACAACCAGAAACAGCAGAGATCAACACACAAGGACGCACAACCAAACATAATAAGGTAGAGATCGGCGTATGAGTATACATGACTATATATAGACTAACAGAGATCAACTCATCAAATCAGAAGGACAAGTAGCCAGAAATAACAATACATATTTCCATATAAAGTTTGCATATAGAGTAGTAATAAGTTGTGACTAGTACCAGAATAAATGGCCAACTGCTCCTCAAGTTGGGCATGTCATGGACAACTTTGAATCAAAACTAGTTCCTTTGTACAAGTAACTCCAAGTGACAAACTTGAGATCACATCCCAAAACAATACATAGTAGTAGGGCATAGTCTAAGCAGTCAAAAACGGTTATATATCGGTTATATAACCGATATATAATGGTATCGGTCCTAGACCGATATTTTTTTGCAGAAATATCGGTAAAATATCAGACCCGATATTATCGGCCGATATGGACGATATTGTTCGAAATATCGGTTTACAAAAAAACCGATTTCTCACGGTTTTGGTTTTGCTACAGAAAAATCGATATTGAATGATATGACATTCACATCAATGGAGAATGGGGATTACATCTTCTGCCATCAAAATCTGCATGCATCAAACTTATTCAGAGATGTAGTTCCTCAAGTGATCTCCTTTATCTTGGATCTCTTGGATTTCTCGACGATATGTATACTTTCTGCATATTTTATAATAGAAAACTATTAAGTGTATTGTTCATATATAAAAAATGTGTTAAAATGCAAACCGATATTTACCGTTATAAAACCGATATATCGGTGATATATCTATAACTCTACTGGACCGTTATCATGAAAAAACCGTTATTAACTGCATAGGGCATAGTTAGATGGAAGTAGACCACTTGTATAAGGAAATGTGCAGAAACATTTCAGACCGAAACAGAACACCTTACAGAGGAGAGGTGCAAAAATGAGGACAACCTTGGTTGAACCACAACAACAGGAACAAGAGGTATACTCGATCCATGAAGAGACGCAAGACACCTTATACAGTCCGACTAGGACTAGATGACGAGTAGGTTTATTATATCTAAAGTTTTAATAGTGGGCGACTATTAGGTTATGGGTTATGATAATAGTTTATGGGCGACTATCGGTTTTGGAGAGAGTGGGCTTGGAGAAGTGGGTTTGGAGAGCAATGATAAAGTCGGCTTGGAGCACAGTTCACATTACCGGATGATTGTGATATGTATCAACAGTAATATATCGGTTTTAGTAATGTCCCAATAGGATACCGAAGTTGGGATCTCTTTCATATCAAATTTTGTAGAGAAAAATTGAATGAAAAAGAGAGTGGAAAATAGTGTCAAACATAATGATCGGTTGTGTTAAAAATCGACAATATTATAGTGTGTTATCAAGACACTGCAAAACATTACTATTTATTGAATTTGTATATCGATAAATTCAAAACATCCATCCATGTTAATATTATTCTCTTCAAAATTATTTATTGTGGTTGTAATAAGTCTCAAGGCAAATAAATAAACATCATCTATAGAGGCTATACAATTTAGCAATGTTAAATATTATTCCATTTAAAATTAGCGAGAAACAACATATAATATAAAAAATTATGTCTATACGTATCAAATATTCTGCTAACTTCTAAAATATTTTTTTATCATTTTTGTCTTTCTGAAACAAAGAACACTATAGGAAATGTCTGAAATCGATTCCTTGGTTTGAAACCGATTCTGATACAACAAAACAAGTTTGGAGGAGGAGGCCACATCTTCTAGTAGAGAAAAATGACAACTATAATGGGATGAACTCGACTCTAAAGTGGGGTTAGTAGAGGCGGTGAGAACTACAATGAGCTTAAAACATGCAGTGACTAGGTGCTTGTATGATTGGCTAGGGTTAGGATTAGAGATAGGTAAAGGATTAAATTCTAGGATTAGGGTGTGGATTAGGTTCATAGTTGTAAAGGACAAAAAGTACACTCAGGCGCAAAGGTTTTAGTTGAATAATAGTTGTAAAAGATGAAAAGTATACTTAGGCGCAAAGGTTCTAGTTGAATAATAGTTGTAAACAATGAAAAGGATACTACTATATTTAGGTGCAAAGGTCCAACAGAGTAATGGAACCTAAATGTTCAAAAGCAAGGCACATGCTGAGTAAGAAAGTGCATGCATACTATAAAAACATGTGTATGACATAAAGATACATATTTCATAAGGAATATATGTTACATCATGAGGAGGATGTGTTGCTATGACGAGACAGTCAAGGATGAGATGTCCAGGAGCATGATGTTGTGAGGACGAGCATGTGTTGAGAAGTTGAGATGTAGAGGGTGGAGGTTTTCTTGCAAGGATAAGGAGGTGACGTGTGTGAATGGTGTCGTTAAGGAGAATGAGCCCACAAGGGAAGGAGTTGAAACTTGAAAGTGAGGGGTTAGTCCACAATGGGAGGAGTCGACAACAAGGGCATGATTTCACTTTCAAAGGCACAAGTTGCACTGTGATGCAAAGGATGTTCAGGACGGAAGCGCAACGCAAAAGCGAGAGCTGCATTATGATGAAGCACACCCTTGTTCAAGATTATGTAAATTTTATTTATAAATCATATATATGTAATAAATATTACAAGAAGAACATTAAGGCTGCATTTGGTTATGCGTTTAAACTCAAAGTTTTGAGTTTAAACGTCTAAACCAAGGGAGATAGTGTTTGGTTGAGAGTCATTTGTTTTTTGCTTTCCCAAATCTTTTTGCAAAAGCAACGCTTTAAATCACATTTCAGAGAGGAAGGAATACAAGCTTTCCCAAAACAACTCTCTGCTACTCACAAAATAATTTATTGCAGCTGCCTCGTTTCTCTCTCCTCCTTACCATCTGCTCTCTCCTACTCCTCTTTCCTCCACCTTTCCTTCTCCTCCTTTCCTTCTCTCTTTCTGCTGCAACCTCCTCCTTCTCTTTCCTCCACCTTCCTTCTCCTTCTTTCCTTCTTCTCTCTACTGCAACAAATCCTCGTCCCACTACCGTCGAGAGATCCTCCGATCGAGATGTCCTCCGGTCGGCGGTGCTGCCGCGAGGGGTCAACGACGATGGTAGACTCCTTCGACGACGACGGTAGACGGTCCAAGCCCTTCAACGACGTCGGTTTAGTTGGCACTCTGAGCTGAGCCTCCTCAAATCCGACCACCGCCTCCATCGACCGAAGCTTCTCTCCTCGAGTTCCCAGTTTATAGCCCAACCCTTGCACCGCCCTCTCGGGAGCATCCCAAGCGCAGACCCGAGTCTCGATGTAGCCGTCGAGGTCGTTGTCGGGGAGGGTGTCTACCAGAGGGAACGCAAACGTGGTTGGTGCTGCCGCTCGTCATCGATGCCTCGGCACTCGATCCCCAGACGAACTCGACACAGAACGACGAACTCGACATGACTCGGCCGAAGGGAACTCAAGCCCTCAACGCTTCGACGCTGCCGCTTGTCGTCGACGCCTTGAACTCGAGCCCTAGACGAACTCGACACGACTCGACCGGAGGGAACTCGAGCCCTAGACCGAAGCTTCTCTCCTCGAGTTCCCAGTTTATAGCCCAACCCTTGCACCGCCCTCTCGGGAGCATCCCAAGCGCAGACCCGAGTCTCAATGTAGCCGTCGAGGTCATTGTCGGGGAGGATGTCTATTGGAGGGAACGCAAACGTGGTTGGTGCTGCCGCTCGTCATCGACGCCTCGGCACTCGATCCGCAAACGAACTCGACACAGAACGACGAACTCGACATAGAACGACGAACTCGATCGGAGGGAACTGGAGCCCTCGACGCTTCGACGCTACCGCTTGTCGTCGACACCTTGAACTCGAGCCCTAGACGAACTCGACACGACTCGACGGAGGGAACTCGAGCCCTAGACGCCCGAGGAAACTCGAACACAGTTGGACATGAACAGTTTTGGGAGGGACACAGTTGTACACTAACAATGTGGAAAGTTAAAAAAAATCACTTTTTAAAAATATTTTACCAAACATAATTTTTAATTTTTGTTTTTTAAAATTAGTTTCCAGACGAAAGTAACCAAACGCAAAGTCCGAATTTTTATACTCGGAAAACAATTTTATAGCTTACTTTCAGGAACTGTTTTCAGAACAAAATTTCAAAAAACCTATCCAAACGGACCCTAAATTATTGATGATTTTTTTTCTTCTTGACACACTAGTATAACTTATTAATTTTTAATGTTTTGCTCATAACCATAATAGGCAATAACATATTAATAGTTTGTTTAATAGTGATACCAAAAGTCCAAATTAAATGGAAGATGGAATTTAAGTACTTACCTTCCAATAGTCAACAAAAAAATATTTAAATAAAAAGTATATCTCATGTAGAAAATGTACGAGGCTGGTGCACCTCAAATAGGCTTGAACCTTGACGAGAGGCATTGTGAGGTGTGCGCATCATAAACGGGGCCTTGTTCAACCTAGATTTAGCCATCAAGGGATAAGCCTCCATTCTGAGGCGCGCTTTTCACAACTAGGACGAAAGTAAACGAGAGGTGTCAACTACAAGTAGTATGATAGGGTCATAGTGAGCTTGTAAATTGACGATGTGTAGGAGAGAAGTTGAATCAATGTTGAGGTCCATACTTGAGATGGGAGAGTAGGCAAACCAGAGTCAAGGGAAGTGTAACCTCCACTTTTCAAAAAAAAAATATAATTATTTATTTGTTATTGTTATGATTAATTAATTTCTAGATAGTGATTAGTTAATTAATTTTAATTAGTATTGAGTTTAGGTTAACCTTAGTTTAGGTTAATTGATGATTAATATTAGTTTATGGTTAATCTTGGATTAGAAAATATCTAGATATTTTTTCTTTCCACTTCTTCATGACTAATATCTAGGGGTAAAATGGTAATTTCTTTTTTTTCACCTCTTCAAAACAAATATCAAGAAAGAACCTTACATGAGAAGCTACCCAACCACACTATAAACCCACCTTAACCCCTTCACTTCTTCATCTTCTCCAAGTCTCAAACCCTAATTTCCTTCCCCCACCATTCCAAATCAACTCTTTCTCCATTCAACTTTCAACTTTCAACCAAGTTGGAGCTAAAGCTTGGGAGCACAAATAGGGTTAGCAAGGAACACTACCAAGGAGAATTGAACACACATCTTTTTTCTATATCATTCATTAGAGATGATTGTACTTGGGAGCCCTTCCCAAGAGGTAAACATTACTTTCCTTTAGTTCTATGGTAGAATAATTAATCTAAAACCCATAGAAAATTCACTAATCCCTAGGTCTAATTTCTAATAGTGATATAGGTCCTAATAAATCCATAGCAGTAGGTCACTAGTGTTTGTGTTCATGTGGTTATACCCTTTAAAATTAATTATGAACTAAGCCTAGACAATAGGTGGTTATACTCTCCTTGTGATTAAATTCATATTATAACTAGGTTAGTATAATTATTTATATATTTTGGATATTATGCAAGAGTATGTGTTAGTGGTTGTGAAGCTTGGGATACCCTTAAGTTTCATAAAGAATTATGTATCCTACTTGAATACATGAGTAGATTTATTTGTGTTTCAATCTTGAATCTTGTGTGATACTTGGTAGTATCATGTGTATTAGTTTGTGTTAGATATGTGTGAGTGTTTTGTTTATCATGAATACCAATTAGAATTGGTATGTGTAGGTGAGTGTGTTAATTAATATAGAAGTGTGTTAATTAATAAGAAGTGTGTGTTTATATATATATAGATATGTATATATAGAGAGAAGAGTTTATATATATATATATATATATATATATATAATGGAGACTAGATGTAATGGTCTTCGTGCTACTGAAATTTTGCAGAATACCTTGTTTTCTAATGTTGAGAACCCAAGCAAGCCCCGGTAAGACAACACAGATTTTTTCCATTCCCTTCTAAAAGAGAAATGAGTAGTAGGTCGTCCTGATAAGAAACAGTTGTCGGTTTAAAACCCGACCCCGGATGTACCTCAAAGGAGGAAACCGGGACCAAAGTCGCGATCAGAATGAATGAATGAATGAATGAGAGGAAGGATTGGACGCCAAAAGGCGTCGTTTAATGGAAAGAACACAATCACCCCCAATCTCTTCGAGGGATAGGGGCTAATCTGATTAGGTGGCCCAGCTGCCTCCCCCTCCTGGATTTGCGAGTGGCACGGGCCATGCGCCCGTGCTGCTGCTAGGAAATCCGCACAGATAGGATTGCATACTTGGTTACCCGATGCAATGGAGGGTCCCACACCAGTATCTGCTTTGATTCATGTAGCTACTATGGTCACAGCTGGCGTTTTCATGATAGCAAGGTGCTCCCCTTTATTTGAATCACCTACGGCTTTGATTGTTATTACTTTTGCAGGAGCTATTAGGTCATTCCTTGCGGCAACCACTGGAATATTACAGAACGATCTAAAGAGGGTCATAGCTTATTCGGCTCCTTACGCAAAGCAATAGGGCGATCATACACTGTTGTGTACAAGAAAGACATACGTAAAAGATTGGCATCGATTTTTTTTGATGCCCTATCCCTCCACCAGATCCACTTTTTTTATCGGCGATAGTAGCTCCTGACTTTTCCTTTCTCCCAGAAGTAGCTACAAATAAATAGAAAGAGCTTCAGACCTTTTCTTCCAGGTCTTCTTCACTGTACACAGGGCAACGTCCAATCCCGGACCTCAGATATGGATCTTGTGGCGCATGGGGATTAGCCAGTCGCTTCGCTCCTTACAACCGCACTTTAAGATCAAAACGCATATCATGATACACTGAACCAGCAATCCTTCATGAAAGAGGGCATTTCCAACGATAAGTTCATTTCCTCAGTGGATAGAAAAAAGACTTCAGTCTAGCGCTACGGCTTAGTTAGGTCTGCTGAAGTTGGAGGGGGACACTTTCTATTATTAATAAGTTGACTGACCTTAGTATCCTTAGACCCAGGTCGTAGCAGGATAGAAATATGCTATTTGCTGCTATTCCATCTATTTGTGTATCAAGTCCGAAGAAGATCTTTATCAATAATGAAGAAATGATAGTAGCTCGTTGTTTTATAGGTGAGTGCCACTGCAAAAAGCAGCTTGGGTAGCTTGCTACAATCAATAGGTGGTGAGAACGGGATTCCTTGACTGGCTCTATGGTGTCTGCTCCTGTGAATACTGAGAAAGATCCCACAGCTTCCTGGACATTAGCAGTTGTCTTCCCCAAGCTAGGGTTAGGGTTTCTCCTCCAATCTACGATTTCTAAAACAAATACGAAAGGTCAAAAGCAAAGAAAGAAGAGTGAAAGTCAATAAAGTGAAATTAAAATCGAAATAGCATATGAAATGAAATCCCAACCAATGTCCAATGTGAATCTTTCTTTTTCCCATTCTTTTTGTTGGTCAACAACCTACCCAACCAGCGATTTCCGACGAGTCTTTCTTCATTTAATTTGGGAAGCGGACATTAAGAAGTGTAATTTTTTTATGATAAAAAGTTTCAAATAGTCCAAATTGATTTTATGTACTCATTTTGTTGATTGTGTTATTATCCAGTTTGGATAGTTTGTTAGTTAGGAAAACGTTAGAGTTAGCTTAGTCGTCCTTTCTCCCGTGGTTAGCTACCATGATACGAGAGAAAGGAGGTCGTTTCTATTCCTGGGACTTATCTAATTTAAGGATTTTTGATTGTCATTTGTTTGTATATATTGAAAGTAGTCTTTTTTTTCTTATTTGTCTATTTAGTTGCCAATATGTAGTAAATATGAGTACTCGATTTAGTGTCTTTTTGCGTATACCGCGTACGTTGATTAGTCCCAAATAGCAGTTTGGCGAGCTCGAGGGTAGAAATCTACTTTTTAGCTCAGTTGTCCTTTCCTTTCTCCTTTGGTTGGCTACCAGTTCCAGGAGATGGCCTATAGGGCTGATCGAATCCAATTACGTTGTCCTTCTTTACCAGTAATAAGGCGAGGTAGCGGTCGCCCTTTGTCTTAGTAGTCTTCCCCAGCTTCACAATCATGCGCTTGCTGCTTGTCTTGATTGCTTGACGTTGTCTTTTCTTAATCGGGATTGGACTATCTATTTTATATCCTACTCTATCTCCTCATCTGGTTTTCTCACAGGATCGGTAAGAGGCTTTCTAATTGGCTTGCTTACTGGATGCGCTCAGCTTATGACTGAAACTATATAAAGGTTTACCTTGCTTCATTTCCTTACTTCACTTGCCTCACTGGCTAGATACCTTCCCAATACATGACTTGAAGGTGAAGGTGAAGGTTCTGAAAGAAAAGTACTTGCTGCTTGATAGCTTTCCCACTTGAAAAGCGAAAACTATCTCCCTCCCCTCTAGCGAGCTAAGCCATTCCTACCGAAAACTTGAAGTTGAGCTACTTCCCCCCTCGTATTATCAGTCGAGCGAATCTATACCTGACTCCATAACTCGTATTAGAAGGAGAGGTGCTCAAAACAAAAAGCAAAGACATTGAATTTGATTATCACTTCATTCGTGAGAAGGATTTCCTTCGGCATAGCCGTTATTACATATCAACTTGGTTTGGGGTCCCTTATAAGATCCGTCAGGTTGGTTGCTTTACTCTACCAATCTCCCTTTAAGACAAAGATTCAGGAAAAAGGAAAGAAAGATGAAACTTGGTTCATGAGAAAGAAGAACGAAGAAAGACTAAAACTAAATCTCCCGTTAACCTTATTGGTGAAGGCGAAGCTATGCTTCGGACTTCCCCTTCCCCACTGGCAAAGCTCCGCTTCTGACAGTGCCCCGACGATCCTACAGATCTGACGGGGAGAGGCGTAGTTACGCTAGAAATGTAGCCACTCAAACGAAATTGAATAATGAGACACCCCACTTGCCGGATATCATCCCTGCTGTCTTCGATTTCTCTGAGTTTATAGTAGGATTTGGTTTCATCGATTGTTGTTTCGTCTGCTTCAATAATACCGCTTATCCTAGTGAGTTTGACGGGCCCACCGGGCCAGAAGCTTCTCAAGCTCAAGCATTGAATTTTCTAGTTAGAAACCAAATGGGGCTAACGTGGGATCTGCTCAAGGACCTACTCCTTGGAGGAATCACCGGTAGGCCTTTTGCAAGATGAAACCTTCGACTGATATGGAAGTTTTCGGATCATGGTAATTTGACTGTGACATTAGCATACGCTGGTATAGTTTTTCCTGATCTCCCTCTGTCTTTTCTATTATGCTAGGGGCAGTCTTGCTAAGTCTAGCACTCTAACCGTAGTTGACTATGACAACAGTCGCGACCGACGAGCGGACAGCCTACTTCGACTGCTATGGAAGTTTTCGGATCATGGTAATTTGACTGTAGCATCAGCATACGCTGGTATAGTTTTCCCTGATCTCCCTCTGTCTTTTCTATTATGCTAGGGGCAGTCTTGCTAAGTCTAGCACTCTAACCGTCGTTGACTATGACAACAGTCGCGACCGACGAGCGGGCAGCCTTATGTAGTGACATGTTTTGTCATCGAGATTACCGAACCCACTCCGCGGTAAGAAGACCGAATGAAACGATCACTTCGGTTTCGTTTTTGATAGGTTTTGATAGGCCAAGTTTTTATAGGTCAGGGTGACATCTAGGCTTCGCCGCTTGAGAAACATCACCGGACTCTCCGTTTAGGTTTAGAAAGAAACTCCTGCAGCGAGCCCCAAGTTAGTTGTTTGCCTGGTTGCTGGCGGTAGTTGCTGGTAGGCAATACATACTCTTGAGTGAAGGACACTTGAATGGTCAATCTGGAGAATCAACTCATTCTTTTTCTTTGCTTAAGACAGAGGATCGATTTCTCGAGGATCGACCATTCAATAGCATGGCTTATTCCTATACCTCAAAGACTTGTGACTTCGTCTTTCCCTCTGCGATCTTGAAGAAAGAATAGCCCTTCTTTGAATCTGCCACTCACTCTCTTTCGAGTAGGGTTAACAAGAAAGTTGCTATACTCGCGGGGAAGGAAAAACGAGCTGAAAAACGACATTGAAATGGATGGAGCATCTAGGTCGTGAGACTCATCGACACAAGACAGTTGTTGATGTTCTATGTGCTGGAACTTGCCCTGTCAGACTTCCTGTTTTGCAACTTCTTGCAAAAGCTTCGGAGGGTGTTTTGGTTCTTCACGATCACTTTGGTGTGAACTTGCAAAGGGCATCTTCCAGGGCAGCCGGCTCCATCGGTAAATGGGAGCAAGGGTTGTATCATCTTTCCTAGTGAGAGATCGCACCCTTTCTTCAATCATTCAAGCCGGATGGAGTGAGATCGATCCAATAACCGCTAGTTATCAAAAATAGAAGGCGAGCGGAGTGAGCTGAATAATCGAAGTGAGGCGACCGAAGGCGCCCTACGGAAGAGGAAGCTAATAGGCAGTGAGAAGGGAGCAGTGGGGATAGGGAGTAGGGAGTAATCGGATGGCGAAGAGAGACGGTTCGGTAGGGAAGGAATGGTCAATCGTCAAGTCAATGATGACTTCTTTGTTGGCGAAAGGTGCCTAAAGACGAACAAGCCCACTCCGCGATGTGTTCATACCAGAGGGAGTGGAAGGGTAGTCCCCCTTCGCGCGGTCCTGAGGAAGTCTCTTGTTTGAATTCATGCATTCAAGGAATGTGATTGCTTATGAAGATGATGATGTGAGTCCAGTTGTTGCTAGTTGTCCAGTTGCAGCTGGTAGTTGTAGCTAGCAAGTGCAATGAGGTAAGCAGGGTTGCTGACCGAATGCAACGATCAGTTCAGTTGCTAGCTGTCCAGTTGAAGCTGGTAGTTGCTGCTTTCAAAAACTAGTCCCCTAGACAAGAAGGATGGTCATTGCCCTACAAATCCATGCAACAACAAGATCAGAGAGTAATTACAATCTGGAAAAGCCATGCCCCAGAGAGTCCATCAACAAAGCATGTTGAGTAGGAGAGGGTAACTGAGAGATGTGGGTGAAGATGTCCTGATGAGTGTCATGAGCAGATTTGGCTAGGACATCAGCTACCGAGTTCTCACTCCTAAGAGTGTGCAAAATGGGGAGGTTGTTGGGGAGCAGGTTTTGAATTTGTCTGATCCAGTATATGAGGTTCCATGGGGAGCAGAGTATGCTTGAGTAATGATCTTCTGGAGAATCAGTGAATCTACCTCAATCTGGGTTAAGGTAATGTGATTGCTTCTGCATATTTGTAATCCTGCTAGCAAGGCTTGAGTTTCTGCTTCTATGTTTGATCCTGGGCCTACTTTTTCTTTTAGGCTTCCAATAGTTTGAAGAGATGATTCAATCCAGCCACAGGTTACCATATAGCTACCTTGTTGACGCGTGCCGAACTGTTTTCTGGCAAGACATTCCCGAAAGGCACGGTTTTTTTGAGTCCTCGCCGGGACCCCTTAGAGATGAAGGCGAATGAGCCGAACATGGTCAAGGTTGGCGATAGAGCGGACGACTCACGGGCGTAGGCATCCAGGACGTGAATCAATTATAAGAAAGAACAATCTCCTGTTAACTGTTAAAACTCCCTCTTATATTTACTAAGTAGGAGG
Organism: Iris macrosiphon; assembly: GCA_036927795.1. Classification (NCBI taxonomy): domain Eukaryota; kingdom Viridiplantae; phylum Streptophyta; class Magnoliopsida; order Asparagales; family Iridaceae; genus Iris; species Iris macrosiphon. The sequence continues at coordinate 44,789,449 of JAYESA010000009.1, forward strand.
CCTTACTCGTAGTCTCGGAACTGCTTGTATCTATATCTCGCTTTTTTAGAGTGCTTTCTTATCTTGGGACTGGTGGTTCGCGAGAAGGAAAAAGGACTCTTTTGTTGTTGCATCTGGCACGAGATAAAAAAGAGAGAGCTTCGTCAAGGGAAAGCTCGTACTTATCAAAAAAAAGACTAAGATCCGCCAAAGCCAGGGGTTTCATCTTTCCAGAGTGACCCCTTTTGTACCGATTCGCAGGTCCGGAGTACTCACTTTAGGATAAATAGCCCGTTTGTCAGAGACTTTTAAGTTGTTCAAGAAGATGTACTGCTATTACGCCCTTCGTGCCTATTCTCTTGAGAGTTCCCTCGGCTCGGGGAAGAGAAAGCAAGACTCTGACGTTCGGTCTGGTCTCAGGTTTCTCAGGTTGGAGCATTCCTTGGTTTCCGCTGGAATCAGGATTGAGCATTCTCAGATCCAACCTTCGAGTTTAATCAAAAGTGGTTGCCTTGGCATAAATGAATTTTTTTTGCTAAAAACAACCTCTTCTTGGTCTTTCGCACACCTCATACAAGCAAGAAGAGTTTGCGCAAAAGCAAAGCAAAGATCGGTTGTTCCATCAGGCAAAGATGACCTTCTACGGGCAAGGCTTATATTACTCTTTCGTTTTTCCTCCGAAGGGCCTTTCTCTTTCTTTCTTTTATGCTCGTATCGCTTAACTCCGGCAACATCAACTCATCCCCCGCCCAACTCTTACACAATCAGTTGTGAATATCGGTTTGTCGAAGTGCAGTTGTTCTTCCTTTCTGACGAAAGTAGTGTAGCGTGCAGTGTGTGTGGTGTGGCCCATCAGGTTGTGTGTGTGTGAGTCAGCTCGACGAAAGTGAAGTTGTAAAAGGATGATTCGAAATTCCGTGTGCGAGTGGAAAGTTATCCGTGGATGAAAGTGGAGGAAAATCCGCGCCGAGTTCATACCATGATTTGGCAGGTGAGCCAGGCTTGGAGAAGGAAACCAGCACAGGCAGGTGCGACACCAGTACGAAATAGAGGGGCATCAATTAGCTTCGAAAGCTATGGAGGTCCAAAATAGGATTGACCAGGCTTCCTACTCAAGCATCAGCCATCTTAAAATCCATATCCCTCACTACCACTGATGACTACCTCTACTCGACCTTAACTCAATCAGGTAATTTCAGTAGCTATATATATATATGTGTGTGTGTGAGAGAGAGAGAGAGAGAGTGAAATACACATATACATATGTTTATATATATATATATATATATATATAGAGAGAGAGAGAGAGAGAGAGAGATATATAGTGTGTAATAGAGGGAGGGAGTGCAGGCAGCAGTAGCAGCAGCTACAGCATGCAACAACAGTAGCATTAGTGGCAGCAGCAGTAGCAAGCAGCAGTAGTGGCATCACCAGTCACCACCACCTCTTTATCTTGATCAAGGGTGAGAGTGTATGTGTGAGTGAGTGTCAAAGTGTGAGTGTTTAAGTGAATGAGATGTGTAGTAAGTTTAGTGCCAAGTATAGTTAGTGTTATGTATAAGATACAAATGAGTATCATATAGTGGGTTAGATGTGTTGTGTATATTTGGGTATGATTCATGACAAGGTAAGTGTCAAGGTAAGTTGGGTATTAGTTAGATAAGTGTCATGATAAATACCAAAGTATTGGAATACCAAGGTATTCAATTAGGAAAACTGTAAGTGTTATATAAAGTATAATAAGTGAGTTATATATGCTACTTTGAACTATATAAACTATATTTTAATATTAAAATACTTATTATATAGGTATCACAAGTAGATAATATTAAACCTATTATAAACCTACCTAGATAGGTTACAACTAGAGTAGGTAATTGAACCTAGAAACCTAATAACTCAAGAGATAGAATAGACTTTGTTCCATTTCACATATTGATACAAATCCTAGATAGGTTACAATCATATATGTTTCTTGCACTCGGATTTGTTACCGGACACATATCACAATCTCAGGATGGTAGGCGAGTACATTATGATTGTTTTCAGTATTTTGATAACTTATATACTTCACATTTTAGATATGTTCTATTTGATTCTCACGCTTGATACACGGATTTGTACTATATGGATTCATAGCATGTATCATGATTCTCATGTTGGTCATGTTGTCAAGTTGGTCATGGTTATCGTGTTGAACAGGTTGTTCAGGTTCACGTATCGCGTGCTTACCTTGCGTAGTAATTTTCATGTTTCTAGAATCATTGTATTTTGACTAGAATCCATGAGTATTAGTCGAGAAGGGAAAACACTAAGTAGATATGTGATCAAACTCATGTTTCAAGTTTCATGACTAATAGCAAATCATGTCATTCACGGATGATTGTGTCGGACCTCTCTTGAATAATAGCTCATCGCATGATGAGCCGGATACCTAAGTCGATCACATATTGAAAGTAGTGTTTTATATCACTTAGAGTATTTTCAGTCTTTTCTTTTGTCATTCCCGATACTTTGTTATCACATATTGTGGTTTCTCATGATTACTAGCTTTATCACATGTTGTAATGCAATAATTCAGAATTACAGTCTATTATATATTGCATACCTATTACTGTCTTATAGTCTCTACCATATATTGGAATTGCTTTCATTGTATTGTACTTCGCTCCAATCCTGACTGGATGTTGTTGTAAATAGGAGACGAGCTTGAGACCCAGTGTACCACCTATTACGGGGCCAAGAAGAACCTTGTAGGAGGACCTTGTAGCTGAGCTTGATCCTACCCTTTCGGAGGATCAGGGAGGCCTCGCAACGAAGATCTAGGCTACAACTACTTTAGACAACTTATTGAAACACTATTATATTTGTCCGAATTTTGTCTCCAGTAGTCTACTGTATTATACTTTTGGATTCTAGACTCTTTGAAGTTGTTTGACTTAAACTATGGAACTTGATATATATATATATATATATATATATATATATATATATATATATATATATATATATAGGTCTTAATGTCCGTATTGTTCTTCTGGTGTTATCTTTCTTAGAAAATGTGATACGAGTACTATAATTTATTTCTTATATATTACGTGTTGTTGAATATTTGTGAGTTACTAGACAGCGTTCTACCGCCGACACTGCGGCGTAGGCTGGACGTATCCACGTACTCGTGTCCGAATTATCGGGTGCGGATCGTGACAGGAAGAGGTTGGTTTTTTACTTTTTAGTTCCTACATGAGTTAAGAATGGGTAGGGCTATAGTCAAGTTCGATTAGATAAAACATATCCCAAAAATGCATTCTCATCTAAGGTCACGTCTTGATGCCTCGCAACCTCAAGCAAGATGCACGACTAGGCCACTTTTGCCCTTTGTGTCTCGCTTTGGCTAGGGGTGGATCCATTGTAGGCCAAAGGGGACTGGTCGCTCCTTCAGTTTAAGATTTCCTTCTATTTAGCCTTTCTATGTCATTCTTTACTTCATTTTCTATATATTAGATAACCAAATGGTGACCTGGTTGATAAATTAATAAGCCTATTAGCAAAAGATCTTGAGATTAATCCTTACTTGACATATTATGATTTTTTTTTATAAATCCTATATAATGCCCCCTTAAATTTTAAGTTTTCTTTTTTTTGCTCCCTTAATTATGCCCTTATGAATATTGTTTTCCTATATAAATTCTATGTGATAGGGTTACGGTTGGGAAGAGGAAGGAGACAAGATTGTTTTAAGATTTGCGAAGAAGATACAAGTTTGGATTTTTTTGTGCCATGGACAGGGTAATGTTAACGCCTAGGAAAAAGGGTTAGGTAGAGGAAGAAGAAAGGGTTTTGGGTGTTTTATTTTGGTGGGTTAATTATTTTGGTCAAAGCTTAGAAGCCAGAAGCGGGAGCGGGGACGAAAGAGGGGCGGGAGCGGGAGCGGGGGAACGCGACTACTTAGAAAAGTCTAAAGTTGGGAGCGTGCGCTAATAAATTTTTTATGTTTATTAATTATTGTTATCAAAACTTATAAATATCTTAATATTTATAAGAATTTATAAAGTTCAGTACAAGTTACAGAGAGATCATTCGCATGTTTATTTTTTATGATATCAAGGTAAATAATTTTTAGTTTCTTGGTACTTTGATAAACAAGTATTAAATTTTTCTAACTTCCTTCCTAAAATTTATGTCCTCTTTTGAAAATTATGGTCATATTATGGGAAGCGATCAAGTCGTCGGGGAAACAAGCTCTCGTCACATGAGAAACGAGCTCCCGTCTTCGGAAAAACGAGCTCCCAACAAGCTCCCAAGTAAGAACCGCCGAATCGAGGTTCTTACTAAGATTCGTTGACCTCATAGGAGTTTCTGGCTTATAAGTGTCAAAGTAAAAAAAAAATAAGGTCCAAAATGAATAATTCTTTGAGACCATGTAGAAAACAATATTTGGATACATCATTGATGTGGTTTTATATATATGAGGAGAAGAACCTTATACAACTATATCAAATACAATGTGGGATTTCATATAGACTTGCTAAACTGCTGAGACTATAGAGAGTTATAGACTTACACATACCAATCAAGAACTTATCAACAACGAATCTCGAGAGGCGCATCGTTGATCCTAGCCTCCTATCAGTCAAAAGGGGCATTTTAGATACTTAGCTTTCAATCAATCAAAAGGGTCATTCGACACATTTGTACATCCTCCAGTTGAGAAAAGCATATCTTGGATTAATTTCCTCAAAAAAAAAAAAATTAGGAGATTACTGAACTACTGTCTCGAGACGGCCAAGATGATGATAAAAGGCAGAAGGTTTGTTTCAAAAGAAGCAAGATCCAAAGACAATATTGAGTAGATCTTTAGTCAACATTGCAGTAAATCTTTACTTATGACAATCTGATGTAGAGACGTTGACAAAGATCATCCCAAATCGCGTCAGGGTTGACAAAAAAATAAACCCTAAACCATGGATCAAAGTTGACATATAAAACCATTCAGCCCAAATAATAGTAAATAATAGCACAGACAAGTTTTCAAAATATAACATAGAGTAATCTATAACATAATACACTTCAAAACATGCGTGCACATACAATCACAATAAAGTGTCCCCTTTCACTTATCTCATTTTCCACTAAAATATTTCACTAAGATTCTCCAACAACAAAACCACGCTACTATAGATGTACCTTTTATAGGGAATAAAAGAAAAACCTGAAGCTACTTGACTTGCTGCCCAAGTCTTCAAGCCAACTCTACTTCTTAAATCAATTGTTTAAGATTCTTGGATACACCAAATACATATTTGGCAGTTTCCGCAAAAGTAAAGAGAAAAATATATCCAAGATAAAAATCAAATTTTAAGTGTCTTCAAACAAAACCACATTGAAGACGCTCAAAATTGGCCAGTTGAACGTTCTTTACTCTCAAATTCATAAGGAAAATCAATTTTGTGGAACATCCCTATTGATGTTACGACAATGTGGAGGAACATAGGGTATCCGAGCATCAATTGCCTTTCTTGTGAATAATAATGGTTCTTTCACCACCATAGTCAACATCCTCATCCTCCATGATTCATCTCCCTTGTCCATGCCACCACAAACTTATTGCTCCTGCCGTCGTCAGTGTAGTCAACAAGATTACCTAGAAGGCCAACAACTTCAATCTCTTCAAGGAATCAATGGCACGATCAAGGCCCATAAAATGAGTCCTGATGTCCCCTATGATGACTACAATGAATAAGCATGTATCAATACTCCTTACAAGGTGCTAACCATCTCTAGCAGCAATAGCATGTGAGAACTTACTAATCCCTGACCAAAGCAAACGATATTTGTTTATGATGTCCTTTTAAAAGCTTCTTTATTATTATTATTATTATTATTATTATTATTATTATTATTATTATTATGTGGTTCATATAAGTGATGCGCTAAATACTGTCATGTAGGCCCACCAGGTATGAGTTCATTTTCATGTAGCTTCGCTACAGCCCGTCTCTTCCCTATGTTTGTTGTTGTTTGTGAATCGGTGGTGTCTCTGCAATTGTTGGATGTCTGTAGTGAACAAAACAACTATGCTTCCTAGTTAGATAATCAAAGTCCATACCCTAACAATTTAGAGCATAATTGGACCTTTCCATTCGTAGGGCATCAAATCCAGCCAGATAACAAGAAGATCAAGGATCAAAACTAAAGCAATAGATGAATGAAACTTTACATTCTCTTTTTTGTTTTCGAAGGTGTTTGCCAAGATGATTTACTAAGCACTGTTTTTGGATTTGAAGACGAGCAAAGTGAGGTGAGCGAACCCACGAAACGATGATCGCCACACGCAGAGCGGTAAAGCACATCTTCTTTAAAAAGAAACATGTGCTAGTGTCGGCCACCTATGTTGAAGGAAGAAAGAGCTTCCTTCCTTCGGGCGCGTAAATGTCACCTCGCTATGAGAATGACGCTTCGCTAACGCTCGGCTAAGTCGTCGAACCCTAGCGTTGATCGTTCGCTTTCTCAGTAGCGAAAGTGCTTCCTTCCTTCGGGTCCCCACGAAGACCTACCTATAGTGACATCAAAGTACCAGTGATCATGACAGTTTGGTTCAGCTTGGTTACAACGACGTCGAGTTGGCGGCAGAGGAAGACTCGACATTCAGGCGAACCGTCTGATAGTGTGGTACGTAGTGGTAATAGTACGCGCCCCGCTCTCAGAGAGGGATATATACTTGCGGAAATACTTATAAAAATGACTAAGAATACAGAGAAGAAGAGCAAAATAATGTTCAAAAAAAGTACAAGAAAGCATCATATTTTCTTTTGCATAAAAGAGTTTATTTATGAACTAGGAAGCACATTCACACTAAACTTGTGCTGCCGAAATATAAATGGACACCACTAAATGTTGGAGTGGGTGGGATTCCCAACCTATGTGGAGAACATCCCGAAGTGCGACGAGCGTCATCCGTGTGTCGGAGAAGCTCAGGGAGGCAACAAGTGTCATTCGGGGCAGCGGAAGAACTCGAGAGTTGAGCAGAGCAGTTCTGGCCATAGACAACCGAACTAAGTCCCCAGGCAAAGTTCTAGCAGAGTTCGGTCTCTGTATTCCATAATTGTCCTGACTCGAAATCGACCAAAAGCACAAAACTCGGACCGAGTTCGGTGTCAGCGAGCTGAAGCATTTTTTGGGATGTATTATACATCATTAGATCACATCATGCGGTCCAAGTCTACTGCGGGATTGAGGGGATATATATTAGGTTTCTTTTAACCATAATCCTAAGAGAGATCATTGCAAAAATGAGATAAGAGTGCTTTGCAACTATTGAACAGAGAAAGAGGAATTAACTGTCGATTCGAAGAGTAGATTGATTTCGGGTAATTGTTTCTCGTCATCGTCGTTCTTCGTGTGCTTGTAATCGAATTTTCTTCTTCAAGGAGTTGTGGTGATCCGTTTGGATCGGCGATAAACTTGTAAGGAGTCGGTGTATTCTTTATTCCAATAGTTGAAACTTTTAGGATTGGACTCAGATCATCCCGTGATTTTTTTCGCAAGAATTTTTCACGTAAAAACGCTTTATGTTCACGTTTGGTTCTTTTGTGATTGTTAGCATTTGGTTTGTGTACTTTTGTCGTTCTATCGCAGTCTCATTGGTTTGGGGAATGATTGTCGTGTTTCGTTCCCAACACTAAATTCGGTGTTTTCCATGTTTTTATACTTGCAGTGTATTGTGTCATGTCCATGCGGAAAAAAAAATTGTGAAGTATCTAAATTATAGGTACTAAAAACCATATCAAGTGGACATCGGTCGAAACAATAAATAAATAAAAGTCGTTTGAGCAAGTTAAGCAGCAGATCGAACGGGTTTAAAATACACCTCAGAGCCCGGAAGGTGATGGAAACCTGCTGCACGTTGTCGGTCATGGTAGCACAGTATTCGACCGGCATGACGATCTTGGTAATGAGAGGAGGGTCACGCTTGCTGTTGTCTTCTTCAGTAGAATCCGCCTCTTCCTGATTCAGAGCAGGCTCCTGCTTGAACCTTCTGACGTTACCAGCCTTCCTCTTCTTGGCACCGAGGAGAACGGGAGGCTGAGTGCCCCCGGCGGCCTTGGAAGGGTTCTCTTCCTCCTGCGAACCACCGGCACTGCCTGCGCTGCCACCGCCGGGTTCGCCAACGCCGTTAAGTTGGACGGAAATGTCCCCAGCAGCAGCAGCCTCTTGCGTAGGCCTATTTGTTTCGACCGGAGGGGGGTCCGGAGCTTCTTTTTCAGCATCGTCCGTCTTCGTTTCCGCTGCGTCTCCAGCATCGTCCGCAGCATTTTCGTTGTTGCTGTTATTTCCTTCTTTCTCTTCTCCTCCTTCTCCAAGGAGACCAATGTCGTCATTGTCGACAGGAGGTGGAGGAGGAGGAGGAGGAGGAGACGTATCTGTCGTTTCGGATGGCTTCTTCTTCTTGGTGGCGGAAGAGGTGGCGGCGGCTAGGGGGCTGCCGCCGGATTTTCGCTTGCGCTTCCGGGAGGATTTGCTAGATCTGGAAAAAGAACAGAAAAAGAAAATTCATATCACCACCACTACCACCACACAGGAGAGAAAGAAAGATCATACATTTCTTCTTCGAATGCTTCGATAACGTCGGCGCAGGTGGAGTGGAGGCTGTCGAAGGGCTCCCAGGTGTTTGCGCTCTCCGGCCATCCGCGCCTTCGCGGAATGAACAAAAGTAAGAGGAATAGGAAAATGAAAGCAAAGAAGAAGAAGAAGAAGAAGAAGAACGAAAACGAACCATTTGATGAGATACTGGAGCTGTCCCTTGCGGATCCTCTTCTTCCTGATCTCCTCGATCTCGTACAAACCCTCTTCGAGCTGCTGCTGCTGTTGTTTCTGCTCTTCTTGCTCCTCCTCCTCCTCTTCCTCCTCTTGCTCTTGCTCTTGCTCTTGCTCTTCATGTTCTTCTTCTTCTTTCTTCTCTCCTTCTTCTTTCTTGCTCGCCATCGTCTTCTTCTTCTTCATGGTTTGGGATTTTGGGTTCCTCCGCAGAGACGAACAGCAAGGGGAGGGGAGGGGAGGAGAAGAGAGGACGGTTTCAAGGAAAGGTTGGGCCACCGGTCTCGTCGATTAAATTATTCTTTGTCAGAATATGTGATGAATTGGACTGGATTGATAGATCTCGTCCGTTCGTTCGTCCAAATAATTAATACTAGATGTGAAGATATGTGTGCTAATTTGAATTTTGAATCCCATATTCCCATATTGTACTTGACTTGGTGAGCCTGAGGATTTGCAAATCTGGTGACCTTAATGTCTACTAGTCCGGTCCGGACTGGTTGAACAGGTACGGATAAAAGACTTCAACATGATAAATTAAAAAATATATTTGTATTTACTTTCCAATTCTAAATGCTAACCTTGTTTGTTGTATAAAAAAATTGAACAGTCAGACAGGTGACGGGGCCAATCTGTATCAAAGTTTTAGTCCCTTGTTACCCTAAAAAAAATTTTATTACTATCCCCACTTTTTTAAAGTTGGTTTTCTTTTATTAAGAGGGAGGAGATAAATACAATCACAAATAACACATTCTGAAGAAATGGATGAGGGTTATAGTAATTAAAAAAAATAGAGGATAATTAGGATGAGGGTGGGGGTTTTATATACAAATAAGTCTAAATTAAATAAAAACGGCACTCAAGTGTAGGGATGACAAAGGGACAGGTTGGGACCGGGGACCATATCTCTCATCTCCGTCTCCGAGTAGTATTTGAAATCCCATCTTCGTCTCGTTTGAATTTAATTTTGTATCTCCGTTTCCGTTTGAATTTATTTTTGTATCCCCGTCCATGTTGAACAATGGCTCCACATCTACATCTCCACCCCGCCCCGTTAACACTTTCATTCCGTTTTTTCCATCCCTTGTCCGTGCCATATTAACAATTTTTTATGTACATTATTAGCTTTAAATTTTGTTTTTATTAAAAAAATACCATATACAAGACATGTTAATAAATATATGGTTTCCATAAAAACAAATATACAACTAAATAGAAAAAATAATATAACAGAAAAAAATATAATTTAATCTAACAAAAATATACAAGTAATAAATAGAAGTCTACAATACAAAACAATATTTAGCGAATGTTAATGCCACAAAACATATTACAAATTGAGATCTACATTTCCAAACAAAAAAATATATGAGTATAAGTAATCGGGATTGGGGATTTACCGGGACGGAGAGTACTATACCAATATCCGGCCCCGAAACCGATAAAAAAAAAAATTTAATCCCCATCCCCGCCCTCGCCTCCGTTTTTAAATCCCCCAACCCATCCCCCGTCGGCAAAAAAAATCGAGTCCAAGCTGGGTTCGGAAAAAACTGTCATCCCTACTCAAGTGGTCCAATTTTTTTTCAATTACAAATGATTCAAATCTTGATGTAATTTAGAGTTATTTGTATTTATTCTCGTTAGTATTCCATAACTATATTATCTCCCACTTTTAATTTTATTGCCACTATCTTCCATTTTATTTATTTTTTAAGTGTTATTTTTTATTTACCCTCATTATATAACACTAAATGGGGACAATAGTAATAAAATTAAGGAATATTTTAGCAAATGTCCACATTGAAAATATAAAAACTAGCATATAAGATGACTTTTTAAAAATACTAGCAAATACTCCCATTTCATGTACGGGACAGTCAAAAAGATAGGATATACCCCCACTATTTTAACGAAAATTTTGGTTGTTTTACCAACAATGGAGGTATTTGCTAGAATTTTAAACCAATGGGGATATATGCTAGTGTTTTTATCTTGCCTAGGGGCATTTGCTAAGATATCCCTAAAATTAAAGAAAGGGTAGTATTGAGATTAAATTGTATCATTAAATTACATTTATGGTGATTAGCTATATATGGTGATTGGCTGGCTATATATGGTGATTAGGGTATTGTGATTAAATTATATTTATGGTGATTGGCCTTGTGAATTAGGCCCCAAGTCGATATATATATATATATATATATATATATATATATATATATATATATATATATATATATATATATATATATATATATATATATATATATGTGTGTGTGTGTGTGTGTGTGTGTGTGTGTGTGTGTGTGTAATATCATGATGAATGAAATACCTAGAATATTATCTCTTATTACTTATTCACATGGTATCAGATCCTGACGGCTAGGGCACGTTTCTTCGAACGGCGGCGGCGACGGGACTTCTACGCCGGCGGCATCGCGGATCGATCCAACATCCCCGTATTACCTTGGTTCTAATGACAATTCGGGTAATATAATTACAAAGTGGTATTTCGTGGGGAGATGGTCGAGATCTATTCGTCTTTCTCTACGGGCTCGACGGAAATTTGGGTTTGTTGATGGGTCTATCAATAAACCTTCGGAGAAGGATCAATTGGAGGATTGGTATTGCGTCCAATCGATGTTTGTGCATTAGATTTTGCATACTATCGACGCTTCGGTGAAGAAGACAATACCATACTTTGAGGAGGCAAAACCACTGTGAGATTCGATCAATGTCCGATTTAGCGGATATGCGACTGGTGGTGGACGTGGACGAGGTGCGAAAGTGCGTGCGGCGGTGGCAGGACATGGCTTTGTTGTTGCACAACCGCGGATGGCATATGATGGTGTACGCGTCGACGGTGTGCCGGGATTGACTCCGGACCAATGGCAACAACTTATTTTTATGCTTGGTAATTCTTCGGCCAAATATCCGGAGGATCGTATGGTGGCTAAGTCCATTGCACCTTATATTATTGATACAGGTGCTTCGAATCATGTTACGAGAAATTTGGATTTATTGTCGGGGGTGACGGCAATGGAGGAGTGTCCGGTTGGACTCCCGGATGGACGGACTATCGTTGCCTCGTGCTGCGGACGTGTTACTCTTGCACCAGGCGTGGTTCTCACGAATGTTCTATTCGTACCTTAATTACATTACAATTTAATTTATGTGGCCCATCTTATTGATGATATAAATTGTGTTGTACAATTCACTAAAAAAATTTGTGTGATACAGAACCCCGGTTTGAGGACCCCGATTGCCGTCGGTGAACGACGGGACGGACTCTACTACTTTCGTATTGTATCTAAGACTCATGCATTGGCAATGACTGAGACGACTTCTCTGGATATTTGGCATCAGCAACTTGGGCATCCTTTGATAAAGTAGTAAAGTTACTTCTTGTTGTCAGTAGCTCTAGTAGTTCAGTGAATAAGGCATGTGAAGTTTGCCATCAGGCAAAGCAAACTCGAGGTATCTTTCCTGTCAGTGACTCTTGGGCTGTTACAATTTTTGATTTGATAAATTATGATCTTTGGGGGCTGTATCATACGCCTTCGTCGTGTGGAACTCGATATTTTTTTACGATTGCGGATGATTTTTCTCGTGTTGTTTGGATATTTTTGTTGATTTATAAGACTGAAGTATACAAGATGTTCTTGTCATTTTTTATATGATTGAGCGGCAATTTAATTCCAAAGTTCGTATTATGCGAAATGATAATGGTACTGAGTTTAATTGCATGCACGACTACTTTGCACATAATGGTATTTTGCTTCAGACATCTTGTGTAGGTACACCTCGGCAGAATGGGAGGGTCGAACGAAAATATAGACATATTTTGAATGTGCCACGTGCTTTACGTTTTCAGGAAAATTTGCCAATTTCTTTTTAGGGTGAGTGAATTTTGGCGGTTGGTTATTTGATCAATCGAACTCCTTCGAGCCTTCTTGGTTTTAAAACCCCCTATGAAATATTATTTGGTGCTCCTCCTTCTTATGATGAATTACGTTTTTTGGTTGTCTTTGTTTTGCCCACAACAAAAAAATAAATATAGATAAGTTTGAACCTCGCAGTCGAAAATATATTTTTGTGGGATACCCCAATGGCAAGAAGGGTTATAAATTGTATGATCTAGCTAATGGTGATTTTTTTGTCTCTCAAGATGTTAAATTTTACGAGAATGAGTTTCCCTATTTTGTTGAAGATGATCGTGGTGATATGGCTTCTCTTGACATGGCGTCCCTTGTCTTGGGCGATGATGCTTTGGGGTTTGATCTAACTCATATGGATTGGATGACCGTCGTGGAGGCTGAGGTGTCACGACCCACACCCGGTATAGGGGCACAAGAGCGTGGGTACGTCCAACCTACGCCGCAGCATCGGCGGTAGAACGCTGTCTAGGTCATGATACTATCTAATCAATCTCACATGGATATCCAACTCCATACGGAGACACGGATAATCACAATATAATATGAACAACATACTCAATCATATAACTACAGCACAATAAGATCTCGAAGAAATAAGATAAAATGCAACACAAGTCTAAATAGAAATAATCTAACTCAACAATATAATACAAGTCTCAACAAGTATGCCGGAGACAAATCCGATACCAAAAATAATCTGCTAAAAGAACTAACTAAATAACTAGTGATTTCGGCTAAACCTCCCGGAATCACAACTGAACTACCAAGTCCAAGACTGCAGCTACTCACCCTGTGGTCCATAAATGTCGGATACCAGTTCCTCTAAGGCATAGTCTGGAAAAATATTTTTCCAGTCAGGAAGAAGCAAAGTACATCTCAAATAATATTTCCATTTAATTGATAAGGGCTATAAAACAATAAACAGATAATGCTATATACTAAGAGAAGACATTAAAATAAATACAATGGCAAATAAAGAGACAGGCAATATAGACAATATGAAACAGTCAGTGCATATATGAAACAAAGAGAACGAGGTACAATATCATATACGGGTGATGGAGTATATGATCTAAAATAGAGAATTGTAACTATTCTAAGTGTTTGAAATATCAGTCTATCATGTGATCGGCTTGGGACAAGATCAGGCTGGTTATATATGATTAGCTATGATTCATGTAAGGTCAAGCTAACCATTGGTTAGCTATGATGCAAGTAGTGGTCAGGCTAATCATATATAACAGCTATGAGGCATGTAATGGTCAGGCCGCACCCGACGTGAGATGTGGGGTGAGCTATGATGCATGTAGAGTTGGGTATGATCATATAATCTACTAATATTTCCTCCGCCCCCAACTAGTACAGTGGATCCAATTACGACACGTCATGATAGACGAGCAATATCCAATATATCATGTATGCAAATCCAATCTATATACTAGTCCGTGTCGCACAGTGTCAGAATCAGATGTAACATTTCTAGATATTGGAATTACATATATTATCAAATAATTGAAAATTATCAGAGAATGCACTCGCCTTGGGTCCTTAGCTGGCAACACCAATGTCCTGTTCCAGAGTATCGTCTGGATGATCCAACAGTCCTACAGACATATCATAAAACAATACAACACTGTATCAGACACAACTCTAACACATCTTTATAAATACACTGGACTCAGGGCTATGCTAGGTATGATACTGGTCAACTAGGGTCAGTGTGCGTCAAGTTGCACGGACGTCACGTCTGTAATTGCTGTGCAATCAGACAATCAATGATACGGGTCTTGCCAGTATGTCGATGTACATATGGCAGTCTGCTAACATGCTACGTGGTCATACTTGGGTCATCTAGTAGATAGACACAAGAAACATATTATACCTATTATTAACTAGTATTAATACTTACAATATATACATGCACCAAATTAAATACATATAAAATATATGTATACCAATTAATTACATATATAATATATATATTAGTTGAACAATATATATATACACATGTATACCAATTAATTACATATATAATATATATATTAGTTGAACAATATATATATACACATCATATTGAATAATGTACACATACTAAATATATGTACATACTTACCATACCAATGGAACAATACCCATATACCAATATATATATATATATATATATATATATATAGTATATGTATTTATCTGGCATACTTATGATATATATATATATATATATATATATATATATATATGTATATATATATATATGTATGTATGTATGTATATATATTATCAACATTAATATTAAAATATACTAATACTAATACACCAATTGAGTTTATATTATATATATACTAAATGCTTATACAATATATATACATCATATGTATGCCAAAAATACATTTAAAATATATATATTAGTTTGAGAAAAAGCTATATATATATATATATATATATATATATATATATATATATATATATATATATATATATATATATATATATATATATATATATATATATATATATATATATATATATATATATATGTACCATTATACATTTAATACGTATATAAATACGCATGCTAAAACGTACATACCTACACCCAAATTCCATACAAACATATACTAAATAATCACTTATACTATATATATATATATATATATATATACCAATAGATATACATACTACACCATTAAGGAGGGGGACAGGTACGCACCTGCGCATGGGCACGAGACGATGACGATGTTGACGACGCTGACGACGACGATGGTGATGATCATGACGACGGGGAGGATGACGGGAGAGGGAGATTCGGCATTGTGCAGCGGGGTCGGGGATCGGCTTGTCGATGGGGCTCGACGAGGTTGATTGAGGCTGCTGGGGAGTTGCTCAGGCTGGTGACCGAACTGCGGAGGAGCAGTTGGCAGCGCTCGGCTCGGCGGGATGGGCACTGAACTGATGATGGTGGTGGAGGCTCTAATGGTGGTGGTGGTGGTGGTGGTGGTTCTAATGGTGGTGGAGACGACGATACGGTGGAAGGAGGGAGGTGATACGGGGTGGCCGGAGTAGAGGCAGCGGGAGGAGGAAGCAGTGGGAGGTGGTCGGAGTCGTTGTGGACGCTCGAGGCTGAGGGGGAGAACTCGTTGGGGCAGCACTCGGTTGGGTGGACGCTGGGTTGAAGCAACCGGGGTAGGGGTTGCAGTGGTGGTGGACGGGGGAGCGGGGTCGGTGCAGCAGGCCGGACTGAGGAGTCGAGGGGAGCTCGACGCCGGAGTTAATGGCCGGAGAGGGGATGCAGTGAGGAATAGGGAAGCTCCGGGCTGAGGAGTCGAGGCTTGGCCGGGGTTCGTGGCCGGTGCCGGAGTAGCAGCGCCGGGGAAGATGGAGATCGGGAAGAGGATGAACGGAGGTGCGGGGTGAGCTCGGTTGGCCGGCTCGTCGTAGCGCAGTCGATGCATACGGGGTCGACAGTGCTCGGGCTCGAACGGTTGTCAGCTGAAGGAGGGTGGAGGAGCTTCGCCGGGGTCGGGGTCGGGTTACCGGAGCTGGGCCAGAGTACAGGGTGAACAGTGGCCGGAGGGTTAGTATTTCCCCCCTTTTTAAATTTAAAAATGAAGGAGAAGAAGAAGAAAGGAAGAAGAAGAAGAAGAAGAAGAAGAAGAAGAAGAGAAAGGGAAAAAAATGTAAAGAGCTACGGTTGGGAGCTTGTGAGGAGGGAGGAGAGAGGAGATGGGGGATTCCCTAGGTTTGGGGATTAGGTCATGGTTGGGAAGAGTGTGTGAAGTGACATTAAATAGGATGGTGAGTGGGGAGTGGTGTTGATGCTCCCATTTTGAATGGGTGGTCAGGATTTGACATAAGAGATTTACTCATGCAAGGATGAGGGTTGTTGACTAGTCAAATATTTGGGCTCTCCATTTGGTTTGAACCAATGGGGTGGTGACACCTAATGCAACATTTGCAAATTAGTCCCCTTAAATTTGAGTATTTGTACAGACACATAAAATGATGAAAATTTGGGGATTAGGTCATGGTTGGGAAGAGTGTGTGAAGTGACATTAAATAGGATGGTGAGTGGGAATGAGTGGTGTTGATGCTCCCATTTTGAATGTGTGGTCAGGATTTGACATGAGAGATTTACTCATGCAAGGATGAGGATTATTGACTAGTCAAATATTTGGGCTCTCCATTTGGTTTGAACCAATGGGGTGGTGACACATAATGCAATATTTGCAAATTAGCCCCCTTAAATTTGGGTATTTACACAGACACATGAAATGATGAAAATTTGGTGGGCGATTTGGTGTTTGGTGTTTTGTAGGGTGAGGGAATATTGTGTGTTTTGTATGGGCTTAATTAATGGGGTATTGGAATTAAATTGGGATTAAACGGGATTAGTCAAAATGGTATCCCCAATTTAATTAAAAATAAATGCAAGCGGTGTTCTAAAATTAATTAGGAGTACATGGGGCCAAAATTAGGTTGGGCCACAAATATCATTAGTGAAGAAGACTCAGAACAGAATATTATCCTAATTTGGGCTGCACGAAAAATGGGTCGAGATTGCCTCCAATTTCGATTGGAACGCACAACGATACAAAGTTGGAATTTTATTTAGAAATTAAATAAACGTCCGCGACGAATATTGTGCGGCTAAAATGAAATACAAGAGAGCATAATTATGAGTTGCAAAAAGGTCAGAATGGAAGGCAGGCACGTCTAGGGCAAGGTTGTGAAATTTGTTGGAGGGCAAAAGCTAGGGTAGCGCTCCAAATATCGAAGCAACGGTAAGGCGCAACAATTAAATAAAATTACGGTAATTAATCGCAATCCCAAATAATTAAATTTTAATTAATACAAATTAATACACAACCCTATAATTCGGTCAGGTGTTCATCTAGTAGGCTTCTAGGTCAAGTCTACTAGCTCAACATTAATGAACACTGTATATATATAATATATTTAAATATACATCGACTCATACAATTATTTAAATTAAATACACATAATTTAATAATATACAAAAAGTCAAAAATACCCCTGTTTTTGGAACGTGGTAGTGACATGAGGCCGCCGTGGAAGATGCGACAACGGAGGCCACCGTGGTGGAGGCATGGCTACGAAACAGAGGATAAGGCGGCGGCGGTGGTGTCGAATGGTGAGGGTGCACTAGGGCATGACATGCGTACCAAGATTTCGTCTATGAAGCTCCGTGACTTTGTTACAAATACAATATGAAAGTTGTCTCATAGTCCTCCCTCCCAATGTACAACCACGTCCAATCACTCATCAGATACTCCTTATCCTATAGCATATTTTTTGAATTGTGACTGATTTTCTCTGGAATACAGGAATTTTCTTGCAGCTGTAACTACAGGTACAGAATCGACCTCCTTTAAAGAGGCAGTTAAAGATGCAGGGTGGTGAGAAGCTATGCAAAAGGAGATACGGGCATTGGAGGATAGTGGTACCTGGACCACGAATATGCTTCCGGCTGAAAAATGTGCTCTGGGAGTCGGTGGGTGTAAAAGATAAAGTATAACTCTGATGGGAGTGTTGCGTAGCTTAAATCCCGTTTGGTTGTTTTTGGAAATCATTAGGTTGAAGGGATTAATTATATTGATACTTTTGCTCCGATTGCAAAAATGGTTATTGTTCGTACCTTTCTAGATGTAGCCTCAGCAAAAACTGGGAACTACATCAGATAGATGTTCACAATGCCTTCCTACATAGAGACCTTACCGAAGAAGTGTATATGAAACTACCACTTGGTTTCCAAACCAAACACCCTGGTCAGGTATGTCGGCTTCGAAAATCTCTTTATGGGCTTAAACAGGCGCCTCGTTGTTGGTTTGCGAAGTTGGCATCTTCTTTGCGGGAGTATGGATTTTGTCAATCGTACTCTGACTATTCCTTTTTTACTCTTCATAAGGGCGATGTTAGATAAATATTCTTATATATGTCGATGATTTGATTTTCTCTGGCAATAATTATGCTGCTGTTACTGTCTTTAAGAATTATTTGAGTACATGCTTTTACATGAAGGACCTTGGGGCGTTGAAGTTTATTCTTGGTGTTAAGGTAGCTCGAAGTACGAAAGGTATTTTTCTGTGTCAATGGAAATATACACTTGATATTATCTCTGAGATATGATTATTGGGGGCAAAATCCGCAAGCTTTTCCATGGAACAACATCATCAACTGCCATGCTCTACAAGTCCACTTTTGTCTGATGGAGATGCATATCGACGGCTTATGGGACGACTGATTTATCTTTCGTTTACTCGGTCGAATTTGGCTTATGTTGTTCACATCTTATCGCAGTTTATGCATGAGCCACGGCGTGATCTGTCACGCCCCAGTCCCAAAAATACGTAGGACTAGGACACGTAAGCATGCCAGCCGTATGGATATGGCAACTCTAATATATGGAAACCAAATCCATACGTACGCTGTATTATGAATATCAAATCCACAAGTGGTAAAAATGTAATACAAGTCACAGGGTAAAATCTAAATCTCATCCACCAAAATCATATAGAAATAAATAACCAGTATCTATGAAACTAGATCTCAATAAGAAGGATCTAAAGATAATAGTTGGGTGGAAACAAATCTACTACCAACTCAAATGGGAAAAGTAAATACAATATAAGTACAACTCACTCAAACAATATAAGTACCAGCTACCAATCACGGCTCGAAGGGAAGACATCCACGAAGCTTCTATATCCTTCCAATCTGCGCTCCTGCAAATACTCAAGAACAGGTACACCTGGCAGCGGACCAGGTCCTCAGAGGGACATAACAAGTATACTTAAACATATGCCAATAAAGTACTGAAATAAATATCCAATGGGTTGCCTAACCGTCTAAAGTGAATGCAGTTAAGAACAACTTTTCCCACAAGTGAGCTATCTGGCTGAAAACCTGGGATTTGGCATGGTTCTCTATTAGAGATCCAGGGGCCTACAAAGGCACGACGACTTTCGAACGCCGGAGGCCCGCCTGATAATAATATAATATATAGTGGTCATCACCACCCGTATCTCCAGCGGAGAATCCGGACGCACAATAGAAAAAGTGTAAAGGAGCTCAAATGCGGTACTTGTTGTTCTCCCCACCCCATGCTCTAAGTATGTCACATCCATGACACGATTTGGTCCATAGCCTATTCTTAGTACCTAGCCCAATCCTGCAACCAGACAAGGACAAGGATGGGACCACCGTACTACAATAGACTATGTCCATAGACCTCTAATAACTGCTAAGTCTTCTAGCATGCAAAGTTTCTAACAGTAGTTATTCCTAACGCACGTCCCACACGTACCGATGATCAGTCAATACGTGCGTCCGTGATCTATATGAGACTCACCACTCGTGTAAAAATATGTGTCACAGTCAAATAAAATATAATGGTGCTACATGATAATGGGGTAGTCTCATGAACAAGGTCAATGCAATACATAAATAAAAACATAACGCGACAACACCGTCGCGCGCATTTTGTATAACAGTTAAAATATATGAACTAAGGACAGAAAATAAAGATGCATGCAACATATGGAGTATAAATAACAGTACAATGGCAAGGTATACTTGTCTGGCAAGGAAGCTGCAATGTACCAATAACCTGCTCCAGAAATCGCGCAGAACAATCCAATATCCTATGTACACATAAATATAATATAATATAATCATTAGTCATTACACTAGCACATACTCAACCATATTTACACTGGAATCAGGGGGTATACTAGGGGTAATACTAGTCATCTAACACGGTCAATTACGCATTGAATTACGTGGGTGTCGCGTCTTCAAGTACTGTACGAAATCAGTCAGTCAACTGACAGGTGTCTATGCCGGTACGTTAGTGTACGCAAGGCAGACAAATTCACAAGTTCTTAGGGTCAACATGGTCAAGGTAAGTATGGGATAGTCCACGATATCCTAGGGTCATACAGTCTGAATATTTAGTCATAATTATCAATTAGCATTTACTTACATATATATTCATATAACTATATAATAATATAACCATTAATTTATTTTAATTTATTTAATTCTGGAATAATTACTCTAAAATCCTATTTTAGTCTTATTATTCTGATTTTTATGTTAATTCCTAAATTTTGTCCAAAGAAACTGAATTTTATCAACTCGAGACTCATGGCACGCAAATCGAGGCGATCTGTTGACCAAAAAGTCAACCGATACAAACTCGACTTTTATGCATGATTTCTTGTAGATTTCAACATAAAAAATATACTGGAATTTATGGCTCGTCTGAATTCAAATTCGTTTGGGAATTATGGCACATACAAATTTTGTATTGTGCACCGATGGTTAAATTCTAACCTAGAAGTTCTACAGAATTAACAGTATGTAAATACTTCGAAATAAATTCTGGGAAAAATATATGTCGATGATCTCGACATTATCTTTCCGAAACTTTAAACGGTTCATGATTCTGATTCCTGGTTCTCCCGAAATCGCAAAAACATCGAAACACGTCTATTTTTGGATATGCTGTACTCTACGAATTTTCCAGAATTTAATACTAATAATTTAGAAAAACAATTTATATTATCAGAAAGCTAACCTCATTATCGTTCTAACAAAAAAAACTGGAGCGTGTTTGGAGTCCGGAGCTAGGAGATATCGTCTTTTTAATTCGTCATAACTAGTAGAAAATGTGGCTGAATTTATGACGAGTTTTGAATATTTTTTTGGACGAAAAAGAGAGGAATTTGGGAAAGAAAAATATGAAGGATGAGATATATATAATGGTGGACACTACTTAATTAAATAAGAATAGGATTGGTTAATTTGGATAGGATTATGATGAATTTAAATAAGGATAGGATATGCATGAAGTTGATTTCCTAGTAGGTTCAGGATTTGAATTAATTTAAAATAGAGTTTGAATTTATCTCAATAATTTATAATCTTAAATATAATTAAAGATAATACAAATAATTTATAAAATCTTATTAATATCTATTAACTCTAAATTAGTATATATCTAATATTAAGACTATATATATCCAAATAAATCCTAAATAATTTTAAAATCTAAATAAATTTCTTAAAATTCTAAATAAATTACAAAAAAATATAATTAAATATTTTAAACTAAAATAAATATTTGGTAGGAACGACATGCAAGTATGGTCGTATAGTAAATCATAGAAGTCCTAGAAATTTATGTTTTCTAAGTTTTAATTACCAAAAAAATTCTAGAAAAAAATCTCCAAAAATCTAAAATAATTCTAAATGAATATTTATATAAGTAAATATATCAAGAAATTTATTTTCTAATTAACTAAGAGCATATTCTAAATAAATTCAACATATATAATAAATATAATAATATAAAATATACACAAAATACCTATTTTGGGTGAGGGAGTTTACAATCTACCAAACTTAAAATAATTTCGTCCTCGAAATTAAAATAAGACATAATTTGTTAAATCCTTCACATTCGTACATAAGGTATGTCAATCGAAATCTCTTCCAAAAATTTAAATAACAAAATCTATTCGAATCTATCGCGATCACTTCAAAATTAATATAACCACTGTTTAAATCAAAATTTAACCTGTCGTAATCTCTTCTCGATTTTTAAATAATCAACATCCAAATCTGACTCAAGTCTATATGACATCCCACATCAAAATTTATATCATAATTTCCAACTATCATAATCTCCTCTAGACTTTGAACAATAAACAATTCTAATCAAATCTTATTCCTATTCTTAACTTAAGAATTTTGTATTATTCGAATATTTAAACTCAATTTACATCCTCAATATTTCAAATAGGTGACCCAACAATCAAAATTAAACTTTTAATTCAAATCATCAAATTGTAAAATTTAAATCTAATTAACCAATTGTTCAAGTCTAAAATTATATATTTATCCTCAAAATTTAAATCGATGATTCATCCTTCAATATTCAAAATTTAAATCATGTGCTCAAAGTATAAATATTGGGTCCTCAATATCAAGATTTTTAAAATTCATTAAATCCTCATTATCTTAATCATCCTTCTAAATTTCTCAAAATTACAATGGCTTGAACCTCTCTCAATCTAGTCTTACTCGATCATAATCTAAAGAAATTCCTCCCGAGTTGACAATGCACTACTACCCAACTTAGAATTTATCCACCTATCACCTAAGGCTATATACCTTAAGAAAATATCCCTTAATTTATTTACTCATGTCGTTCAATCCTCGAAACTTCAATGCCGATCATATCACATATGATATGTCCTTAATTACGAAAGAATAATCCTCAAGTATGTGATCGGCCTATGGGGTATATCTAGTACTCTCTGTGTATCAAACTTTATACCCAGCACGAGGTTTCGTCTTTCCGAAATAAGGGAAGACGAAGATCAATAATAAAGAGTTCAAGGGCAGCGTAATAGAATAGAAGTATTGGGATCAAGGCGTTTAAAGAATTCAATTGGGAATTGTCAAAGCAGTTGTAGATTAAAATTCTATTTTGGTAATCCTTTGTTTGCCTGCTCGTATTAGTACAGTTATGTAACTGATACGATATGTCAGACATGCCTAGGGCAAGTATATTCGTCTACTAATCACTACATATCTCAATCCACGTAAAGTAGCGTTACGAAGGGCGAACCAAATGTACTAAGGTTGTCCAGACCGTAATACACTGATTCTGATTAGACAATTGCATCAGCATGCGTCCCCAATAATACATGTCTAATGATCAAGCTCGATAAAAATAAGCTTGCAAAGACTAGGCTATAATAGCAGCATAATTCGAGGTAGCACAGAAAATATAACGCTGGATTATGATGAGAGAAGTCACAAATAATTCAAGTTGCAAAAACAAAACAACATAAGCAACAATAACAAAAGACTCTACAATCTCTACAGTTATCATATTAATTCCTTGTCTAAGTCGATAGTCGACAAAGTAGAGGTATGAGCCTCTAAGTTCTATAGTCTGAATAAACACTATCATCATATGTTAGCATACAATTAATGCCATTCAGTTATACTTCATCAATGGATTCACAAGGGCTATATGATACCAGGTGGTGAGGTATACTACCCAACTTAAAATAATTAAACTAGTACTGTGACAGCCTTAAGAGGATCCTACAAAATAACCTTGCACATGTACATAGAACAGAAACTCTTATTAGGGTATATGAGGAAAGATCTTGGTATTGATTAGGGTATCCTTTTTATGTAGGTAATGGTCATCCTAAGTCTTAGTCATAGCACTTATAGAGCAAGTGTCAATAGTAAGGATAGAAGAGTTACTGGCCGTCAGAGGGGAAAGAGGATATAGCCTACATTGAGGTGGGGTACATGTTACATGATTTAAAACTAAGGGTTAATCATCAGTCACAATCTACAAAACAACTTAAACTTATCAAGTTCTAACTACCAAGCATAAAAAAATTTCACATTCAAGGCTACAACTATAATCCTAGCAAACTATGAGCCCTTAACAAAGAATAATTACTTGGCCTACTATCCGAAGTGTCAGATGGCACGAGTTGAAAGATGAAGAGAAGAAACGTAATTAGCCGTCGCAAAATAGCGAGTGCTATGGTCGCAGGGAACAATATATAAAATAAAGATAGAGGGCTCTAGATAGCATCATGGTTCTCTAAGGGGAGTGGGGTGTTGGTTGCTATGTTCGGGGTATGATCAAGGGAGAAGTGTTGATTACATTCCTCTAGGCTTCCTAGGGTGCTGTCTACTAATAACAAGATAATGATATAAGTTTATAGTTCCAATATCATCTAACTATGAAGGTTAGGTTCAGTCCAAATATTAAGTTTTTGGTTTTCTATGGGTTCCTCAATGCTAGGGGCAACATTATGGTAACCTTCTAACTAACTCTAGTAGTGTCTATACTACTCTCAAGTCCTCATATTACATCCGGGGTAATGGTAAACCAATTATAGGGATAAGGGATTCTAGGGTTCGCTAGATATTCTAAGCTTAGTGGTGTATCTATAATCTCGTTGTATTCTAAATAGGTGTGCTACTCTAATTATCATCTAACAACAGGAACTTCTATATTCTAGGAGGAGGTTATACTTAAAGAACTATTAGGGAAGCACAAGAATCAAGCATGATGCATTTGATCAAAATAGAACAGAGAGGAGGAAGATGAATCAGGGTCAGTTGTGGATGAGATCCTATATTCTAGTCCTAGGTGCAGGCTTGTTCGGTACAATAACGTAACCGAGACAATATGCTCTTGACCTGCATGGACCACCACAAAAACATGTCACGCCCCAGTCCCAAAAATACGTAGGACTAGGACACGTAAGCATGCCAGCCGCATGGATATGGCAACTCCAATATATGGAAACCAAATCCATACGTACGCTGTATTATGAATATTAAATCCACAAGTGGTAAAAATGTAATACAAGTCACAGGGTAAAATCTAAATCTCATCCACCAAAATCATATAGAAATAAATAACCAGTATCTATGAAACTAGATCTCAATAAGAAGGATCTAAAGATAATAGTTGGGTGGAAACAAATCCACTACCAACTCAAATGAGAAAAGTAAATACAATATAAGTACAACTCACTCAAACAATATAAGTACCAGCTACCAATCACGGCTCGAAGGGAAGACATCCACGAAGCTTCTATATCCTTCCAATCTGCGCTCCTGCAAATACTCAAGAACAGGTACACCTGGCAGCGGACCAGGTCCTCAGAGGGACATAACAAGTATACTTAAACACATGCCAATAAAGTACTGAAATAAATATCCAATGGGTCGCCTAACCGTCTAAAGTGAATGCAGTTAAGAACAACTTTCCCCACAAGTGAGCTATCTGGCTGAAAACCTGGGATTTGGCATGGTTCTCTATTGGAGATCCAGGGGCCTACAAAGGCACGACGACTTTCGAACGCCGGAGGACCGCCTGATAATAATATAATATATAGTGGTCATCACCACCCGTATCTCCAGCGGAGAATCCGGGCACACAATAGAAAAAGTGTAAAGGAGCTCAAATGCGGTACTTGTTGTTCTCCCCACCCCATGCTCTAAGTATGTCACATCCATGACACGATTTGGTCCATAGCCTATTCTTAGTACCTAGCCCAATCCTGCAACCAGACAAGGACAAGGATGGAACCACCGTATTACAATAGACTATGTCCATAGACCTCTAATAACTGCTAAGTCTTCTAGCATGCAAAGTTTCTAACAGCAGTTATTCCTAACGTACGTCCCACACGTACCGATGATCAGTCAATACGTGCGTCCGTGATCTATATGAGACTCACCACTCGTGTAAAAATATGTGTCACAGTCAAATGAAATCTAATGGTGCTACATGATAATGGGGTAGTCTCATGAACAAGGTCAATGCAATACATAAATAAAAACATAATGCGACAACACCGTCGCGCGCATTTTGTATAACAGTTAAAATATATGAACTAAGGACAGAAAATAAAGATGCATGCAACATATGGAGTATAAATAACAGTACAATGGCAAGGTATACTTGTCTGGCAAGGAAGCTGCAATGTACCAATAACCTGCTCCAGAAATCGCGCAGAACAATCCAATATCCTATGTACACATAAATATAATATAATAGAATTATTAGTCATTACACTAGCACATACTCAACCATATTTACACTGGAATCAGGGGGTATACTAGGGGTAACACTAGTCATCTAACACGGTCAATTACGCATTGAATTACGCGGGTGTCGCGTCTTCAAGTACTGTACGAAATCAGTCAGTCAACTGACAGGTGTCTATGCCGGTACGTTAGTGTACGCAAGACAGACAAATTCACAAGTTCTTAGGGTCAACATGGTCAAGGTAAGTATGGGATAGTCCACGATATCCTAGGGTCATACAGTCTGAATATTTAGTCATAATTATCAATTAGCATTTACTTACATATATATTCATATAACTATATAATAATATAACCATTAATTTATTTTAATTTATTTAATTCTGGAATAATTACTCTAAAATCCTATTTTAGTCTTATTATTCTGATTTTTATGTTAATTCCTAAATTTTGTCCAAAGAAACTGAATTTTATCAACTCGAGACTCATGGCACGCAAATCGAGGCGATCTGTTGACCAAAAAGTCAACCGATACAAACTCGACTTTCATGCATGATTTCCTGTAGATTTCAATATAAAAAATATACTGGAATTTACGGCTCGTCTGAATTCAAATTCGTTTGGGAATTATGGCACATACAAATTTTGTATTGTGCACCGATGGTTAAATTCTAACCTAGAAGTTCTACAGAATTAACAGTATATAAATACTTCGAAATAAATTCTGGGAAAAATATATGTCGATTATCTCGACATTAGCTTTCCGAAACTTTAAACGGTTCATGATTCTGATTCCTGGTTCTCCCGAAATCGCAAAAACATCGAAACACGTCTATTTTTGGACATGCTGTGCTCTACGAATTTTCCAGAATTTAATACTAATAATTTAGAAAAACAATTTATATTATCAGAAATCTAACCTCATTATCGTTCTAACAAAAAAAATTGGAGTATATTTGGAGTCCGGAGCTAGGAGATATCGTCTTTTTAATTCGTCATAACTAGTAGAAAATGTGGCTGAATTTATGACGAGTTTTGAATATTTTTTTGGACGAAAAAGAGAGGAATTTGGGAAAGAAAAATATGAAGGATGAGGTATATATAATGGTGGACACTACTTAATTAAATAAGAATATGATTGGTTAATTTGGATAGGATTATGATGAATTTAAATAAGGATAGGATATGCATGAAGTTGATTTCCTAGTAGGTTCAGGATTTGAATTAATTTAAAATAGAGTTTGAATTTATCTCAATAATTTATAATCTTAAATATAATTAAAGATAATACAAATAATTTATAAAATCTTATTAATATCTATTAACTCTAAATTAGTATATATCTAATATTAAGACTATATATATCCAAATAAATCCTAAATAATTTTAAAATCTAAATAAATTTCTTAAAATTCTAAATAAATTACAAAAAAATATAATTAAATATTTTAAACTAAAATAAATATTTGGTAGGAACGACATGCAAGTATGGTCGTATAGTAAATCATAGAAGTCCTAGAAATTTATGTTTTCTAAGTTTTAATTACAAAAAAAATTCTAGAAAAAAATCTCCAAAAATCTAAAATAATTCTAAATGAATATTTATATAAGTAAATATATCAAGAAATTTATTTTCTAATTAACTAAGAGCATATTCTAAATAAATTCAACATATATAATAAATATAATAATATAAAATATACACAAAATACCTATTTTGGGTGAGGGAGTTTACAATCTACCCAACTTAAAATAATTTCGTCCTCGAAATTAAAATAAGACATAATTTGTTAAATCCTTCACATTCGTACATAAGGTATGTTAAATCCTTCACATTCGTCCTCGAAATTAAAATAAGACATATTTTCACCAAAGCTTTGGGCAAACGATAAAGTTTTTTTGCGCAAGTTGGACATTTGTGACTTGCATGCCCCAACTTGAGAGGGGGTATTGGGATTAAATTGTATCATTAAATTATATTTATGGTGATTAGCTATATATATGGTGATTGGCTGGCTATATATGGTGATTGGGGTATTGAGATTAAATTGTATTAAATTATATTTATGGTGATTGGCCATGTGACTTAGGCCCCAAGTTAATATGTGTTAATATGTGGATGTATATATATGTAATATCATGATGAATGAAATATCTAGAATATTATCCCCTATCACTTCTTCACAGGTAGTTACGAAATAACAATGGGGTAAATACAAATAACTCTTTAAAAATTTATCATTTTATATTTATGTTCAAAATATTTATATAATTGTTATAACTTCAAATCTTAAC
This sequence comes from Iris macrosiphon, assembly GCA_036927795.1. Classification (NCBI taxonomy): domain Eukaryota; kingdom Viridiplantae; phylum Streptophyta; class Magnoliopsida; order Asparagales; family Iridaceae; genus Iris; species Iris macrosiphon. Next base: position 44,818,101 of record JAYESA010000009.1, read on the forward strand.
ATTTTTTTTGCATATTATGTCATATCAATGTAATATCTTATATATAATATGGGGAAAATAGCTTCCTGTGAAACTTTCATGTTCAAAAGAATATCCTTCTCCAATATATATATACACACACTTAAATTAAATAGGAGTAAAATATGTAAATTATTCACCTCCAAAGAAACATAATTACTAGTCACTAATAATTACACATTTCCAACTATAACAAATATATCGAACCCAACTGGCTATTGTGGTCAGCAAGGAAGTGTATAACCTCTCTGGCTAGGTGGAGGTGGTCTCGAAATCGAACCACGGAGGAGGTGTCGGTGTATTTTTGTGTAAAAATCAGGAACAGTGGGCCTAAAAGGCATGCAACATAGTGTGCACAAATTCTCGTGCGTTACGTTGGTCATCGCAATTTTTTTAATAACAAATAGCAACATCTAAAAAAAAGTTAAAATATTTTATACTCTTTCAAGATAGATTAGTCATGCAAGTATACATTTAAAAAATTAGACAAAAAACAAACAAACATAAGACACGTGCAACACATGCAAACGACTTCTAGTTAAAATTTAATGTTAGAACATATAAAACTTTTTAATCGTCTCGAAACATATAAGTTAAGTTTGGAGCATTAGCAATACATCTAATTGGAAAATATTTTAGTCATTCTACAAGTAAACTCCCTAATTTTTTCCAACTATTAATTTAATTAACTTTAATATCCAAGCCTATAAGTTTTTTTCCCTATTTATTTGTCATAACTGCATTTTTTTAATTATTTGGATTCATAAATATATACATATATAAGTATATTAGTGAGTATGTATATATATACAAGTATATATAGGTTTATGCAAATTTTTGTTTGCAAATTTGAACTAGTTATAATTATTCAGACTATTAGGGGTCTTGATGGATAAAACCAAACAGTGGGGAGGGTTAGGAAACCATTAGACAAAAACCATTTGCTTCTCCATTACTTCATGAAGTCATTTTGATACTTGGCTTCTTCCCTTTCCTTCTCCATTTTCCATGACAATACATGGCTCTTCCCATTTCGAACACAACCTAAAACCATATGCTTAATCACCACCACCAACACTCCTTCATCCTCCTCTTCCCCTCCTTTATCCTCCATTCCCTCTCTTCCCTCTTCCCTTACAACAACTACTACTGCTGCGGCTGCCGCTACTGACCGCGTCCGCCATCGCGCCGGACATCGCGCCACCGCCGGCCGACCTCCAGCCTCCTTCCACTGCTCTGGCTCCTCCTCTTTCTTCCCCTATTTCAAATTATTGGATATAAATCCTAACATTTTTCCAATATTCTTTATAAAATTCTAGATATAGGTCAAAGAATTCTAATTAAGTACAGGTGTATATAAAATTTTGGATAGGGTTTTAATTTGGAAAAAGATTTTGAAGAAGAAATCCTAGGTTTTGCTCAAGCAAGGCAAGTCCTCAAATACTCTTTTAATTTTTTCAAATAATTTCTTAATTATTATGAATGAACATTTGCCAAAATTTTAAATTATCTTAACGAAAATAATATGGAATTGAGCATAGAGATATGAATATAGTGGTTTGGACACAATGTGTTTTATGGGATTTTTTTATCATGGACTTTTAACTCATAAGGATATGGATATAATGGTCGATATACTTAGTTATAATTATTACACAAGAATATAAAGTAAAATGTGTGGACACAAAGATAAGACACAAAAAGGGCTTAATCAATTGTTATGATGTCAATATTGATTTTTTGGTAGGAATTTGTTTACTTATAAATTTTCTCATATATGTGTATAGTTAGTGAGGTGTTTCATGTTTTCTTCTAGTGTCAATAAGAAGATATATATATATATATATATATATATATATATATATATATGAATACTCAAAGACATAGGTGACTTTAGTTGGAAGCTAAGAAGTAGTATACATTTACACTAAGTTGATGATTATTACAAATTAATACTTACCTTTAAATGGCATAAGAAGTTACATAGGATAATAAAAATACTTTCTAGTTTAGAAATTTAATTACATATTTATATTTTGGACATGGATTTGGATTTTGGATTATTGTTACATTTCTAACAAAATTGTGAGTCTTGGTTTTGAATGACATAAACAAAGACCAATTGCAAATAACGATTTTTGGACTTGAATGGTATGAAAGAGGGCAATTGCAAAGTAAATAAAATAGCTTGTTTGCTAAGATAAGATGCTTATACTTGAATTATTTAAAATATATGAACTGCATGGATACCGGTGTTGAGAGTTGCTCCACCGAAGGGGTCGGCGTACCCAGGGGATAAATTCTATGGAGGGTTGCTCCGGGTTTTATATATTTAAATTGTCAAATTTCTGGAGCCGAAATACAAAGGAGATTCTGCCTAAATTTCTAAAATTTTTGGGAGTTAACCAAATTTTGATATCCAAAAATATTACCGATGTTCCTAACTCTCAATTTTAGAATATTATAATTTAGCGACGGACTTCCGACAACCTAAAAATTTATTTAATTAGGGAACGATTAACAAGAGCCTAACATACGTAGGACACAGACACAAGTCACGCAATTGAAACCAAAAGATAGATTTTCGGTATTGTCTGCTCTGTATAAATTGAAAGAAATAACATTTCTTGAAAATTGTATTATGATACTTATAATTATCCCAAAATTGGGATAAAATTTGAATTTGATACCTAATTCCTGAAATTATAAACGAGATAGAATCATGTATTCTGATATATTTGAAAATGTATTCGTGCATATTGATAATGGATATGATATACAGAGCAAAAATTAATAAGATAACAGAATAGTAATTATTTGTAGTTGTAGGTTAGAAAGTATTGGGCAGAGGAGAACAACTTGAATACCACCTACGAAATCCCGTAATATAATAACAACAAAAAGTTGGTCAGTAGTTAAGCTCATTCGTAAGATCTTGCGAATTGAGTGTGTGAGACTTAGCTCACTTACCCGTACATGTTTTGGACATACCTATTTCAATTAGGTGAATCTCGTAAATTTGTTTTGGACATACCTATTTCGATTAAAAGATCGATTTGGTGAATCTCGTGAATTTGTGTTGGACATACCTATTTCGAACTAAATCATCAATTATGTGAATCTCGTGAATTTATTTAAGCTCAGGTGAAGCAGGACCGGATTCTAAGCACCATGCCACCAAGTTACAACCTGATCCTTGGCCACTAAATTGTTGTCGAAAAACTAGCTAAAGTGGATATTCAAAGAATTATTCTCCGAATTGCATCTTCATTTAGGAAACTTGTTTGTATTTGTGGTAGTAAAATATGATTGTATTGTTTGCTTTGTTAGATACTATAAGAACACTAGCTTAGGAATTCAATTAGTATCGTAGGTATGATTATAAAACCTACTTTCCAACTCTCTATGTAGAAGTTATTACATTTCATTCCTTGCAGTATAATATCATATTTTTATTTTTTTACCGTTCTTGATCGATGGCTTGTTATCGTTCTGACGACCTAGTATTGTTCACTAGTGGAAGACAAAGTTTCTGGTGAGATGCTATCTCTTTATGATGTGGACGAGGTTGAGGAGTGACCTTCAAGTGGTTTTCAAGGGATACAACAAATAATATTTTGTAGCTGAAACTATATACTTTAATGATTTTAATGTAATGACTTGTACAGTTGTACTTTTGACCATATTGTATAATAGTTATAGTTTGTAGTAATGGAAGTATTTTAGTATGACTTACATTCCATCCTAGAATATTACATGCGACAATCGCTGATACGGGAATGGTTGTATTCGTATAGGGCGTAGCCCGGAGATGTAGTTACGTACCTGGTTCACTGTATCCTGGAAAGCAGGACGTGACACATCTTTTAGTGGTGGTCCATGCAGGTTTGCGAAGGATAGAGAGTTTAGGATAAGATGCAAGTCTAGGTTAATATAAAGGACATAGGACATGATGTAGGTCTGGGACTTGTATAGGTTAAACTTGGATCTCATATCACATCTCTGAAAATTATTTGAAAGTACCCTAAAATAGGTTGTATCTGTGATTAAAGGAAAGATTAATGATATTACACTAAAATTATTTAAAGTTATTTCAATATCCCTATGATCTGAAAGATCTTTTCCTTGTTTTTAAACTCGATTAAATCGGAACTATACCTGAAGAATTGTATATAAATTTTCAGGAAAATGACTAATCCCGACCAATCCCATACTTCATCATCTCAAGCTCATTTTGAACCATCTATCATATATATGTACATGATATTCCAGCAGGTCCTAGAATCAAACAACCAACATGCAAATACGGCCCAAGCCATAACTGAAACAGTGCTGGAACACATGCAGATATCCACAGATGGGTCACTAAGGGATTTTAGGAACCTCAATCCTTCCAAGTTCAAGGGAACCGAAAGGCCGATTGAAGCCGGTCAATGGATTAGAACTATAGAAAGACTATTAAAAGCAACAAAAGTTAGTCCTGAGAATATGGTATCCACAATCCGCATCCAATTAAAAGATATTGTTGAGCACCGGTGGAGTGCGGAACACCCAGAGGATTCTAACAAAATAATGTCATGGGGAGAATTCAAAAAAAAGTTCGAAGAAAGGTTCTTCCCAAAATCGGCTAGAATAGAACTAGAACGACAGTTCACACACCTGAAGCAAGGAAAGCTCACAATAGATGTGTATATTGCAGAATTGTCCAGACTTAGTCGCTTTGCTTAATGTATGATAGACGATGAAGAAACTAAGATATCTAGATTCTTGGAAGGATTATATGGCCAATTAAAGAGTAAAGTCATAACATATCGGTGCCAAACCTACCCTGAAATAACAAAAGCTGCACGAAGTCCGGAAAGGAAGTTGAATGAAGAACAACCATTTTGACCTCAAGTCCAAAAAAGGACCTTAGAGATAAAGGCTTCATCCTCGAGGAACCAATGGCAGGGACCATCCAAACGTCCTCAAGTTGGTAATTCAGGAGGACCACTTATCTGTAATTATTGCCAAAAGCCTGGACACATAAAGAAAAACTGTAGGATTAACAAATCACAAAGCTGGTCAGTGTCCACAACAACCAACCATAGGGCTAGTAATGCAAAACCTACAGCAGGGACCGCAACCAATGTTTCGAGGGAATAATGCCAGGCCCGTACTTCAAGGAAATGGTCCTCGACCGCTGATACAAGCATCGGTGCCTCAAGCTATGATGGCTAATGGTAATCAACGCAGACCACCCTTTGCATCACAAGCCTACCAATTTCAACAAGCTCAGAAGGCAAAATAACATCAGATTGGGAAGAAGAAGAAGAAGAAGCAAGGGCAAGTATTCATAATGGATTCTGATAAAACGGAACCTGTTGGGGAAGTAGTAACATGTACTATCCCAGTTTCAGCTTGTCCAGTATCAGTATTATTTGATTATGGGGCTACATATTCATTTATAGCATATGTATTTATAACTCTACATAAAATAGAATCTCAATCATTACTTAAGAAATTAAAAATTCTTAGGGGTAATGGCACAATAGAAGTTAGTCGGGTTTGTATAGCATGTCGAGTTAAGCTAGGTGGTAAAGCTTTTCGGATAAGATTATTAGTCTTTCCAATGAATAATTATGATGTAGTACTTGGAATGGATTGATTGCACTACTAAAAATTGTGAGATTATCGACGTTTTTAGCGACGTCAAGGTAAAACGTCACTAATATTAAAGATATCAGCGACTCCATAGAATAACGTTGCTATAAGTCGCTGTTTGGCGACATATAGAACATCGACATTATAGCGACTGTAATTCAGTTTTTTAAAAGAATAGTCGCTATAAGTTTATTTAAGGTCGCTAAACGTCACCGAGTTATATGATTTAGCGACGTTTAGCGACGTTAATATTTTACATATTTAGCGACGTCTTTAGCGACGTTGATGACGTCGCTAAATATTTCTATTAGCGATGTCATTAGTTAGCGTCGCTAAACGTCGCTAATTTATTTTATTTAGAGCTGACGAGTTTCTCTTCCCCCTATTTCCTTCGATTCTCCCAAATTTGAAACCCCCCCTCTGTCAGCTCCTCGGCTCCCTTCCTCCCTCCGACGTCCCCTCCTCCCTCCCGGTGCCCCACCTCGGCTCTCCTCCTTCCTCCGGCGTCCTCCTCCCTCCGGCGGCTCCTCCTCCCTCCGGTGTTCTCCTCTCTCCAGCTTCCCTCCTCCTCACTCGGTGAACTCCTCTCTCTGTCTCCTTTCTCTGTCTCTCTCTCTCTAACATGACACAACACGACACGACATGACACACACTAACCCTAACCCTAACCCTAACTCGAACACACACACACACACGCACGCGGACTGGTAGGTCCCCGACCTAACAAGCCTTGAACTGAAGCTGCTACACTTGAATTTGCCATTAGAAATAGAAGAATTGGGGAGAACGAGAGTAGAACAAGAAGAAATTTGGGGAATTAGGGTTTCTTTATTTAGTAAAGAGGAAGAACATAGGTACCCGCTTGTTGAGCTGTCCTTCTTGTTGGAAGTATGATATGGCAATGACAAGTGGCAATAATGATGTGGAGGGAAAACCAAAAGAAAGGATGTGTAATACTCATACCCCCTCTGTTACTGATACTCTCACTTGGCCTCTGATCACTGAGCTGCTGATCCATTTAGGGTCTAGCAATACATCCTCCTCAAATTGACCTTGTCTCAAGGTCAAAATGAGGAAAATCCTTTAGGAATTTTTCATAAGGAACCCATGTAGCAGAGTCCCTGTCTCCTCCCAACCACTGAACAAGCAAGTCAACTGTTGCCTTCTCCTTCCTCTGAGCTAACCTCCTTTCAAGTATCAGTTATGGTTCAAGTATGGTTGTTTCTTGCTGCTGTGGAGTGTCATCCTGAACAAGAACTTGATTTCCCAATTGCTTCTTTAACTGTGACACGTGGAAAACTGGATGTAACAGCGAATCCTCAGGTAATTCCAACCTATAAGCAACTGGACCAATACGAGCAAGGATCTTATAAGGACCATAGAATTTAGGAAAAAGTTTTTGAGGTCTCCTATGAGCCAAAGATGTCTGTTTGTAGGGTTGCACCTTTAAGTACACCCAATTACCTACTTCAAAGGTCCTTTCAGTCCTATGCATGTCAGCATACTTCTTCATTCTTTCATGGGCAAGAATCAAATTATCCTTGAGTAAATGGAGAGCATTGTCCCTCTGAGCAATTACTTCAGCCACTGTCTTGTCCTTGGCAATATCTGGTAAGTATGTAAGCAGGTTAGGAGGTTGTCTCCCATACAAGGCTTCAAATGGAGTCTGAATGGCCACCAGTAGGCATGTCATGATGTTCCTGCAACATAGTGAGAACAAAGAAGGATTAGGGATCTATCAGCAACCTTCCCTTGTAATATAACATTCCATCTCTTAGTGAATATTTACTGCTATTTAACTTCCCTTTCCTCCACTTGTCTAATTTCTTTTGATAATACTTTCCTTAGACTATTGTTATGGCTTACAATTCTAGAATACTCCTTCTGGAAAGACTGTCAGTAGCCTGGTTTTCCTTGCCCTTTTTATACTCTACCCTATATTTATAACCATCTAATTTGAGTACCCATTTATACTGGGCTTCAGTGTACCCAAATGATGCACACTGAAAACTGTGAACTGCTCTTCCTAGTGACCCGAGCTTACTCAATCACACACACACACACACACACACACACACACACACACACACACACAGGGCATTGTGTATCAAGTTAGAGCAGTTCTTACCTTCCTCTAGAGAATCACACTGTATTTAACGATTTATAGGACACATACTGTTATTTTTGCAGAAGTATCTAAAAATTGGTATGAATTACTATCTGTGTCATCGTTCGTGGATGTACAACCGTCATCCTGATGACATGTGCGATATATGGGATAAATTCATTGAGGGTGTACAGCAGTTCCTGCAGTTCGCCAAGGCGTTCCCTCAGTACATGGACGGTACGAAAATTAAGTGTCCGTGTGTGAGATATCGTAACTTAAAATATCTTACAGAAGTGGAAGTCACATATCATTTGTACTCGAAGGGCTTCACGCCGAATTACTATTATTGGATCGCGTACGAAGAACTTGTGTCTCTAGCATCAGAGTCGGAGCCTTATATGGAGCCGTATATGGATGTCTACGACCACGCTGCTTACAACGACGGGTGGGTGAACATGATTTTTGATGCGGCGGGGCCTAGTTTCAATCCGGACAATCATGATACAGCTGAGGAGGCACTGAATATCGATATTGTAAAATTTATAGAGTTGCTGGAGAATGCAAGGACTCCATTATATTCTGGTTGTGAGGATCATTCACCGTTGGAGGTGGTTACAAGATTGTTGAGCATCAAGTCCGATTTTAATATGTCGCAAGAATGCTATTATCGACTGATCGATTTGATTATAGAGATCTTGCCCGAGGGTGCAAAGTTGCCTAAAGACTTCTACCGATCTAAGAGGATGGTGAGATCGCTCTGGATGAGATATGAGAAAATCGATGCATGTCGCAACGGGTGCATGTTGTACTACAAAGATGACAAGGATGAAGATGCGTACAGATTCTGTAGTGTTGATCACTACAAGGCCACTGGTTGAGGAAAGTCTGTCGGTGCAAGGAAGCCTACCGATTCAATGTACTACTTGCCTTTGACACCGCGGTTGCAAAGGTTGTTTATGGTTAAAGAGACTGCAGAAAACATGAGTTGGCACAGGAGAAAACAGATCGAAGGAGTATTGGATCATCCATCCGATGGAGAAGCATGAAAGTACTTTGATCGAGAGTATCCAAATTTTGCTTCGGATCCGCGTAATATCAGATTGGGGCTCTCCTCTGACGATTTTACCCCATTTGGACTTTCGGGCTCCCAATATCCATGTTGGCCTGTGATTTTCACTCCGTACAATCTACCGCCTTGGATGTGCATGAAGACTCCATATATGTTCCTAACCGTTATTATCATGGGTTCGAACAATCCGAAAAGGAACATCGATATGTATTTACAGCCTTTGATAGTTGAGTTGAATCAGCTGTGGAAAGTAGGTGCCAACACGTACGATGTTTCTAGAAAGCAGAATTTTCAGATGAGGGCAGCACTTACGTGGACCATCAACGACTTTTCGACCTATGGAATGTTATCAGGATGGAGCACTCATGGTCGTCTCTCATATCCGTATTGCATGGACTGTACTAAGGCTTTCTGTTTAAAATACGGAGGCAAACCGTGCTTCTTCGATTGTTATCGACAATTTTTGTCCAAGGACCATCCGTACCGCAGGAACATGAATGCTTTTTGTGCGGGCGTTGTGGAGAAGGCCAATCCACCGCCAAGGTGGCCCAGATACACGATATGGGAAGAGGTAACAGATTTACCAAGTTCTATCGAAGAGCCTGCTAAGGGGTACAAGTGTGACGGATTTGTCGCACCCATAACTGGACGAAGAGGAGTATATTTTGGGATCTGCTATATTGGAGCACCAATCTGATCAGACATAACCTTGATATCATGCATATCGAGAAGAATATGTTTGATAATATAATTAATACTGTAATGGAGGTAAAGGGGAAGGTAAAAGACAATCCGAAGGCCAGGTTGGACTTAGAAGAAATATGTAGACGTCCTGCATTGTATTTGATAGATGAGAGAAATGGAAAGTTAAAGCAGCCTAAGTCAGTTTTCTCACTGGAGAAAGAGGATAAAGGGAGACTTAGTAGGTGGATTCAGGGTCTAAAGTTTTCAGACGGGTACGTGTCGAACTTGAGAAGATGCGACGACCTCAAGGAGAACAAAATAGCGGGTATGAAGTATCACACCCCAGTCCCAAAATACCAAGGGACTAGACACGTGGCAATGGCCAGCAGTACACACCGATGGGCAATCCTAATTTAATGGACCCATCAGGGTGTACTTAAGCTGTAAAACAACAATATGGGCAATGGTACTAATCTCATCCACAGAAATAAATACAATCAATATCAGAAATATAAAGCAATATCAAGTCTCAAATAAACATAACTCGAAGAACAACCCGATAATGAGTTTGATACATCAACTCAATAGACAGGAAATAAAGAGTCTAATAACAATAGAGACTGAGTATAGATAAAGCAGATACTCAGGAGAAATCCTCGGCAATCACCTCGTCTTCTGGTACTGGTACTACTCCAACGTCTGCTCCTGTTCCATATACCTCGGGGTAGATCTTCTCTACTAAACCTGGAGACATAATCCGGATTCCAGGTCCTCAGTGGACATAGCAAGGTACAAGAATAACTCATGTCAAATAAATGCAGTGTAGTAATAAATAAATCAATAGGGCATAATATGTAATCAGCTATGTGATATGCAAATGAGAGTATTAATCATACTCAGGCTGAGACTACCATAGGCTCTGTGTCGGGGAAACCTATAGCAGCATTTTCTCGAAGGGCCAGTAAATATGCCAAAGCTCTGTGTCAGAGTCTAAGGCACTTCCAGTAATAATATATATATATAATATAATCAGCCTTTGATATGGTAATACTCTCCCCATCCAATGTAATCACACGTCTCATATCCACGACATCTCATGTCCATGTCACGCAAGATCATAACCTCTAACTGATGTAACAAGTCATAATGATAGCTAAGCACATAAAAATCTAAGTCACAAATCATGTAGCCCATACAGAATCACCATGAATAACTCAGAAGATTCTGTCTCATGAACAGTGTCAAGTGTCCTATGGTATGACGTACTTGATAATACAAGTACGAAGATGTATAGGGTCATGATATCAATCTCTAGTGACGTTACACAACTCCGCGTACGGCGTTGACACCCGAATCTTGTTCAGACGTTAAGTAATGTCACAAGGTCCTAGGTTGAACAGATACAACATATAAATAAATCAAAAAGAATATTATGTAACAAGAACTGCAAGATTGGCAAGGTACACTTGCATGGGATTTGGTTTCCAACTACTGCTCTAGTATCAGCGGAATCTGCAGGTACTCCTCCGGTTGCTGAAATAAACACTACCATCATGTTCAGAAGATATCAAATATCTAGAATTGTCTGTCCATAAGCCCAATTTGGACACCGGGGTAAAAGTGACAGTTTCTGGTCAAAGCGGGGTCCATATGTGGCCCGCTTTGCACCGAAAAATATGTCAAAGATAATGTTCTCCAAATTCGTCAAACTTGGTGTCTATATGTCCAGAACGACGATACGAACCCAATATCCAGAACTGGATTCCGATGAGCCGATCACAAAATTGTTTGTCAAGTGGAGTCGTGGGGCCCACGATACGAAATTTTGTCAATGTTCTCAGAATCGAACCAAACTTGGGTCACAGGACCAGCATATTGCTATGAGTCCGATGGCATAAGTTTCATTTCGAAACGACAAGCGTACACGAAGTTACAATAAGTTTCAGAACATGACCGATGTCACGCCCCGATCTCCTGCCGGAATCGGCCGTCCCTGCTAGGCGCGAATCACCGCGCCAGCGCTCCCGCGGGACGTATGTTTCCATCGGGACGCGATGTCGCACGAGCCTGGGATTGCACCCGTGCAAGACAAATACCGAAACGGCCGTTGATAACTAGTTCACAGAGTCGTCATAGCGGAAACATAAAATGAACACAAGTATTGAATCCAATCAAGCTTTTTATTGATATGAAGTAAAGATTACAAGCGGCGCTAGGCCGAGATTACAAATCGCTCATGCTCTCTCTCTCTCTCTCTCTCTCTCTCTTACAATGAACATGCCCTTAGGCTCAGATCCAGTACAAACAATCTGAATGATGATGTTCCCATACATTATGTCTCGTATATGTGAGCTCCAGGTCCGTGCGCCATGCTCCAAGATGCCAAGTGCTGTCCGGCGCCTCATTGCGTTAAGCGATCTCCGAATCCGTACGAGTTCTCCCTTCACCCTGCATGCAGACTGGTTGGGTATCAGTACATTGAATGCACTGGTGGGGAGGCCTCTCGCCCACGCCATAAAACAAGCACGTTCATTAGTTATGTGCACCGACTGGTTTCGTTGTCTTTCTATTCTTTTGCCTTAGGATCAGTTACATGGCAATATAAAGAAAGTAATCTCCGTGTCAGCACAAGAGTGTCATAATAATGAACAATTGAGTTCACCTTACCATTTCTTACCATTCGGCCTTCCCTGTCATATGCAGCAATATAACAATAATTTACGGAATAACAAGAAGCAACTATGAAACCTAAGTATTATACCGTGCCTCTGCCTCACAAGACCCAACTTATTAGAACTATGTGTGATACCGTGCATCCATTCTACTTATGCAAAATATCGTGCACGCACTCCTTCCCGTTTCTCCTTTAATCAATGCGGATAGCCGCTATGCAAACATGACTTATCTATATGAAGGTCACTGGCTCTGCTAGCCATAATGGACATAATCTGCGATGGACGACCGTCTTCCCAGCTCGGTTGCTAGCCTTGCTGGGCCTCCTAGCCGTCTAACGAGTCGACGCACATCCAGGTCGGTAGCAAGCCTTGCTGGATGTCCCGCTCTCGCCCGCTAGTCATCAGCTAGCGTCTTGCCAGGACTACACTGGCACTGTCCTTCCGGGCCGACACGATTCGGATGCCTTAGCAATCGTGTCGAGGACTCTCTCTACCTGGTGCGCAACCAGTTGTCCGTGACCATGCAACTACTCCCCCACATTCCAATCCTAGCCGAGGACAACTCTCGGATCAGTCTTTGCCGAGGACTACACTCGGATCTATCTTCTTTACGCAGCTCCATGATTAGAGACTGCCTCGGTGATCAGCATATCCCGAGCACCTTCCTTTCCCTCCATCTCCTGACTTGGAACGACTACTTGATAGCCTTCCTCAACATGATTTTACTCCACCCCGTGTCATATTCCGTGCGGTGCAATGCCTCAGTATGAACTCACACTACTTTATGGCATATATAAAGAAAATTACTACATTCCAACTCAACAATCTCGACTACGCAAATAGCAAGTAAAATCTCCACGTTCTATATAGCGATAAGGTGGGGTTATCCCCTTAGCTATGTGCGTTCATCTCTTTTATTAGCATGTGAAGGTTATTGCCTGTAAACTAGCATGTAACATTCATTTTCTTAGTGTGCAGCTAAGTAGAGACAGGTTCACCGGGGCCACCCACCTTAGCTATGTGCGTTCATCTCTTTTATTAGCATGCAAAGGTTATCGCCTGTAACTAGCATGTAATATTCATTTTTTTAGTGTGCAGCTAAGTAGAGACAGGTTCACCGGGGCCACCTTAGCGATATATCGCATCGGTCGAGCGAGACTCCGGACGCGCCTCTGATAGCCTAAGTCTGACTCCATTGAAGATCCCAGCATAAATGCCTTTGCATCGAACGAGCCATCTCGCTGAGCAAGGCGGTTTGAATAGCTACACTTATGCCGTTTGAATCGGCCCTCCTGGTTGAGCGGAGCGGGTCGTTACAACCGATACATGATATTGTCGACGGATACGCATTGATTCCGGTGTGCACACACATCCAAATCAACTTATGCAAAATCTCACACGTCCGTATTAACAGTGCGCAACTTTCGATGAAGTTCGCACACGACCAAGTTGCCTCGTTTAGCGGAGCGCACCCAGTTTTGGAAAAATCAGGGTTTTATAAAGATCAAGTTTTTGGTCATTTCCACCCTCGAAAATATTACAAACTACAGCTCAATAAATTAAAGTAAAAATAGGGTTTAAAACTTGGTCATATGGTCTAAATTACTGTTCAAGCCAATTTTGAAAACATTTAACAGGATGGTCGCAAAATGGTCACGAACTGGGAAGTTCGGGACAATTTTTGAATTTTCAGAAATTGGGGGTTATTTTCTTGATTTTGTATCGCAGCTTGAGACTGACACAGGACGCGATACCCTGAACAATTTGCATGGGGTTCGAGAGGGTCATGAGGTCTACGCGCACGATTCGACATAACGGAAAATGAGAGGACGAGGAGAGAGAAAACCTTACCTGAGCAAGGCGTCAGAAACGACTGAAATACGCGTACGCGAGGGTGTGGCGCGGCGGAACTCGCTGCTGTGGTGGAGTGGGGGCTGCGGGGGCTGCTGGTGTTGGCTGGGAGTCATCGTCAGCGGAGTCGGGTCGGTCTCGCGAAGGCGTCGTCGGAGTATGGTGGAGTGGTGGTGGATGATGGTGGAGGTGTTGGAGGGGTTCGGGTTTTATAGGGGCACGGCGGCCGTTACTAGCGGGGATACGGGAGGCCGGTCGGTGGGGAGGTGGAGAGGCGCGGGAGCGGGGGAGACGGGGCGGTTGGGGCGGAGGAGTAACCACCGGCGGTTACAGGAGATGGAGCGGCGGAGGCGTAGCGGCGTCGATCGGGTTCTGGTATTGTGCAGAGGGGAATGGGTTCGGGTTTTGGGTCAGGTTCGGGTATGGGTCCAACCCGACCCGCTAAGGTTGGTTTAGGGGTTCAGTTTAATTGGGTTTGGTTTGGTTCGGTTCAACAGGGTTTAATCCGGTTTATTCTGGTTTAATTAAAAACTATGGCTTTGGTCTTTAAAATTAGTTTTGGGGTCCAATAAATTTCAGAAAAAATACAGTATATCTAATTAATTATTTTACACCCAAAAATATTATTTTCATAATATTTTAATATTGAATAAAATCATAAAAATTAATTAATACCAGAAAATATTTATTTAATTAGTTAAAAAATTACAAAAAATTCTCGAAAATTTATTTTTAAATTTCTGAAAAATCTGGGTGTTTACAATTTCCCCCTTTAAGAGGATTGCGTCCTCGCAATCAAAGAATAACTAAACATTATCGGTCAGAAGAGATGACACGGTTGAAAAATATGTTTGAAGCATGACACACAAACAAAGAATCTTGATCAAGAAGAAATTGAATACTGAGTGTTAAGCAAAATACCTAGGGAAGGAATAAAGTGTTTCCCTAGACAATGAAAGTTAGGTAATTCAAGAGTAAAGGAATCTAGACAAAGCAAAAAAATCTATAGCTTAGGAAAACTATGTTATCAATTATTAATAAGTTCAAAATTACTAGGGTTAAGGCTAAGATCATGAACTAACAGGCACGTGCTAAAGCAATGCTAAGAATAGACATCTATGAATAACTTAAATCTTACGCGTATTGGCTACTCCACGAGTGTGCGCGTCCTCCATGGTCATTGCAAAAGCTTGTCCGCGTCCTTGTGGTGGTGCCCTCTGCTGTTTGTTGGGCATGCTAGGAGAGTGCTGGTCTGTTTGATTGCTTTGTTGAGATGATTGACCTCTATCTTATGGTGTCACTTCATCTTCGTAGGTGACCACAGCACCTTGTGGTGTTCCTGCGGAAGTATCGTTGCTTGCTTGTGAATCCATTACTCTGCATCCAAAATAAACTATAAAAGGTGCACAGGGGAATCAAGGCAGGATGCAAGTCAAGGAATTAATTTGAATCCGAGATTGAGATCAAGAACGATTCAAGCAAGTGGATGAGATCCTATAACTTATCCTATCCTTTTCGCAGGCTTGCTCGATTCCTTAGTTGAAACCGAAGTAATTTAGTCGTTGACCTGCATGGGCCACCACAAAAACCATGTCACGTCCAAGTCCCAAAATACCAAGGGACTAGACATGTGGCAATGGCCAACAGTACACACCGATGGGCAAACCCAATTTAATGGACCCATCAGGGTGTACTTAAGCTGTAAAATAACAATATGGGTAATGGTACTAATCTCATCCACAGAAATAAATACAATCAATATCAGAAATATAAAGCAATATCAAGTCTCAAATAAACATAACTCGAGGAACAACCCGATAATGAGTTTGATACATCAACTCAATAGACAGGAAATAAAGAGTCTAATAACAACAAAGACTGAGTATAGATAAAGCAGATACTCAGAAGAAATCCTCGGCAATCACCTCGTCTTCTGGTACTGGTACTACTCCAATGTCTGCTCAGTTCCGTACACCTCGGGGTAGATCTTCTCTGCTAAACTTGGGGACATAATTCGGATTCCAGGTCCTTAGGGGACATAGCAAGGTACAAGAATAACTCAAGCTAAATAAATACAATGCAGTAATAAATGAATCAATAGGGCATAATATGTAACCAGCTATGTGATATGCAAATGAGAGCATTAATCATACTCAGGCTGAGACTACCATAGACTCTGTGTCGGGGAAACCTATAGCAGCATTTTCTCGAAGGGCCAGTAAATATGCCAAAGCTCTGTGTCAGAGTCTAAGGCCCTTCCAGTAACAATATATATATATATATATATATATATATATATATATATATATATATATATATATATATAATCAGCCTTTGATATGGTAATACTCTCTCCATCCAATGTAATCACACGTCTCATGTCCATGACGTCTCATGTCCATGTCACGCAAGATCATGACCTCTAACTGATGCAATAAGTCATAATGATAGCTAAGCACATGAAAATCTAAGTCACAAATCCTGTAGCCTATACAGAATTACCATGAATAACTCAGAAGATTCTGTCTTATGAACAGTGTCAAATGTCCTATGGTATGACATACTTGATAATGTAAGCTCGAAGATGTATAGGGTCGCGATATCAATCTCTAGTGACGTTACACAACTCTGCGTACGGCGTTGACACCCGAATCTTGTTCGAACGTTAAGTAATGTCACATGGTCCTAGGTTGAACAGATACAACATATAAATAAATCTAAGGAATATTATGTAACAAGAACTGCAAGATTGGCAAGGTACACTTGCCTGGGATTTGATTTCCAACTGCTGCTCTGGTATCAGCGGAATCTGTAGGTACTCCTCCGGTTGCTGAAATAAATACTACCATCATGTTCAGAAGAATCAAATAGCTAGAATTGCATATCCATAAGTCCAATTTGGACACATGGACAAAAGTGACAGTTTTTGGTCAAAGCGGGGTCCACATGTGGCCCGCTTCGCACCAAAAAATATGTCAGAGACAATGTTCTCCAAATTCATTAAACTTAGTGTCTACAAGTCCAAAATGACGATACAAACCCAACGGAATATCCATAACTGGATTCCGATGAGCCGATCACAAAATTGTCCGTCAAGTGGAGCCTGGGGCCTACGATACGGGATTTTGTCAACGTTCTCAGAATCGAACCAAACTTGGGTCACAGGACCAGCGTATTGCTACGAGTCCGATGACACAAGTTTTATTTCGAAACGACGAGCGTACACGATGTTACAACGAGTTTCAGAACATGACCGATACGGGATGTTGTCGACGGATACGCGTTGATTCCGGTGTGCACGTACATCCAAATCAACTTCTGTAAAATCCTATACGTCCATATTGACAGTGCGCACCTTTCGGTAAAGTTTGCATACGACCAAGTTGTCTCGTTTAGCGGAGCGCATCCAGTTCCTGAAAAATCGGGGTTTTATAAAGACCAAGTTTTTGGTCATTTTCATCCTCGAAAATATTACAAACTACAACTCAATAAATTGAACTAAAAATAGGATTTAAAACTTGGTCATATGGTCTAAATTACTGTTCAAGCCAATTTTGAAAATATTTAACAGATTGGTCATAAAACGGTCACAAACTGGGAGTTCGGGATAATTTATAAATTTTCAAAAATTTGGGGTTATTTTCCTGATTTTGCATCACAGTTTACGACTGACACAGGACACGATACCCCGAACAATTTGTACGGGGTTCGAGAGGGTCACGAGGTCTATGCGTACGATTCGACAGAACAAAAAATAAGAGAACGAGGAGAGAGAAAACCTCACTTGAGCAGGGCGTCAGAAACGACTGAAATACGCGTACGCGAGGGTGCGGCGCGGCGGAACTCACTGCTGTGGTGGAGTGGGGGCTGCGGTGGCTGCTGGTGTTGGCGGGGAGTCATCGTCGATGGAGTTGGGTCGGTCTTGCAGAGGCGTCGCCGGAGTATGGTGGAGTGGTGGTGGTGGATGATGGTGGAGGTGTTGGAGGGGGTCGGGTTTTCTAGGGGCACAACGGCCGTTACTGGCGGGGAGACGGGAGGCCGGCCGGTGGGGAGGTGGAGAGGCGCGAGAGCGGGGGAGACGGGGCGGTTGGGGGCGGAGGCGTAACCGTCGGCGGTTACAGGAGATGGAGCAGCGAAGGCGAAGCGGCGTCGATCGGGTTCTGATACTGTGCAGATGGGAATGGGTTCGGGTTTCGGGTCGGGTTCGGGTATGGGTCCGACCCGACCCGCTAAGGTTGGTTTAGGTGTAAGACCCCTAAATCTAAAAATCGTAATAATTATTTTATTAATTATTTTAACCTATAGTTATAAGCTAAATAGAGAGAATATATTTTATTAGATTTTATTTTGAGGTGTTTGAGCATTTAGAGGATTTATGGAGCCATTATAATTTTTTTCTAATTTATTTCATGTAGGAGACCCTTTGGACAGCTGTTAGCTTAATGGTGTGCACCGATATAATTTTTATAATTTTCTGTGAATAGATATATGTATATATATATATAATTCCTATTGGATATCAAATCGAAACCCAAACCCACTACCCGTTCCCTACCCGGATCCATTAGGAGAAAGAAAATATCAACATCAGCAATAGCAAAACAACTTTGCTTTTGCTTCTTTGCGCGTGTGAGCCACTCATTCCACCGCTTCTTAAACACTATTATTACTAAAATCTCCCCAACCGAAACCAAAACCAATGATAGGAAGAAACAGCAGCAGCCTCCACCGCCTCTCTCCTTCCATATATATTACAACTCTCCTAAACTCTAATCCCACTTCTTTTCCATCAAACCTAAACACAATATTGGACGTGCACAATAAAGAACTTTGCTCGGTAAGTATACCTTGTCATTGTACTTTTATTTACATTCCAACGGATACATGCATGTTTAATTCTGCTTATATAGATGTTTATTTATGTAGATTTTTGGACCTACTTTATGAGACCACCTCAGTATTATGGAGCATCATTAGATTCATTGGCCTTGACACATTTGTTACACGAGTTGTGAGTCTCATATAGATCACGGACTGCATGACAGGTCTGGCCTCCTGTACGTATGAGCCGTGCGTTAGGGATGACTGCTGATAGAAACTTTGTATGCTAGTAGACCTGGCAGTTATTTAGAGTTTTTATCGTGTCATGGATGTGGCATGCTTAGAGCATGGGATGGAAAGAACAACAAGTAAGACATTTGGGCTCCTTTGTACTTTTCTGTCACCGTACGCTCCACCAGATATACGCGGTTTGATGACCACTATATATATTGCAGGAGGCCTCTGTCGTTCAAAAGACGGTACGTTGGTAGGCCCCTGATTCTCTGAGAGAATCATGCCAATCCCATTTATGGCCAGATAGCCCACGTGTTGGAAAGTTGTTCTCAAACTGCATTCACTTAGACGGTTAGGCGACCCATTGGATGTTTATATTTCAGTACTTATTGGCATGTTTATATGTATCTTGTTACGTTCCTCTGAGGACCTAGTTCCTTTCCAGATATGGACAAGCAGGAGTACCCGCAAGAGTACGGACCCGGACCTGACTCGACTTACCAGACTGAGGAGGACTTACCCTCAGAGTATCTGTGATTTATTTCTACTGTTTAGAGATTTTGTTGCTACTGCAGTATAGTCGTTTTGTAGTTGATTTGTTTCCACCTGACTATCAGACTTGATACTCATCTTGGATATTCAGTTATTATTCAGCTCTTTATTTCCTACTGATTATTTATGCTGTGGATGAGATATAGATTATGTATGACTTGTTGTGACAGTATATTACCATTGATGGATTGCATATTCATATACAACGTACGTGTGTATATGGTTTCCATATATTGGAGTTCATATACACACGGCTGGGCGTGTTACGTATTCCTGGTCCTACGTATTTTGGGACTGGGGCATGACATATTTTTGGTGGTGGCCCATGCAATCGAGAATATATTATCTCGGTTACGTAATTGTACCGAACAAGCCTGCGTATAGGAATAGAGTATAAGGATCTCATCCACACTTGACTAAAAACCTTATTCTTTCCTTTAAACCATCCTATGTTTGGAGAAACAGAGTTTTACGCCAAAAACCCTTTACCCTTGTTGGCGTAAAAGCTAAATGACTGTTGTTGGCGTAAAAGCCAAAAGACTGCCTAGTTGGTGTAAAAGCCAAATGACCAGCTTGTTGGCGTTAAAAGCCAAACTATGATGAAGATTGCCTCCTTTACGCTGCGGTTATAACAACTGCTACCCTGTGTATGACACGTATCCCTTTATAAGATCATGACATGCAAGCCACGTAGGTAACTGCCCCTGCGTAAACTTGGTGATTCATTAATAAATAGATAACCAACGTAAAATAGATTGACATAAAATGTAAGGATAGTGATGTGAGCGTATTAGCCACAGTCTTAGCTTTCCCAGTCATGACCAATTTTATAAGAGAACAAAATCTCGTGCATTAAATGCAGAGATATGCCTCGAGCCCTGTGCAAGAAACAACTTTTGGCGTGGCATATGATTTTGTCTTATCTTGAGCGTAAAAACTTATTTCGGACTTGAGCGTAAAAGCTCATTTCTAGTATTAAAGAATAGGCAGCGTATTCAGAAGACTCATTTTTCTTCCTCTTACATGCGTAAAAAAATGACTTGTATCCAATATGTCACTAAACGACAACCTGGGTCTCTGTGCAAATCATCACCACAGCCGTCCTCTAGATCGTCGTGCAGTACTTTGGTCAGACGTCGGGTTCACTAAATTGTCTGACAAATTCATCCAAGGAAAACGAAGAGTTCCTCGTACAACTTTACGCTGCATTAAAACGTATTTCAGATTTTACGCAGACTTTTTACGCAAATTTTACACGGGAGGAATAATAACCTTTTATGCAGACAGATTTGTACGCAGACTTTACGCATAGCAAACTTTACGCAGGAGATCTTTTACGCACAGACCTTTAGGCAGACTTTACGTGGGCAGATTTTACGCAAGCTTTACGTAGGCAGACTTTTTACGCGCAGACTTTTTCGTGGATAGTTTGAATCTCTGATTAACGCCAAACTACTTTGAACCTCTACTTTACGCCAAATTATCTTATCTCTGTTTTTACGCCGACAGTCTTGAATCTCTATTTTTACGCCGACAGTCTTGAATCTCTATTTTACGCGGACAGTTCTGAAGCTCTACTTTACGCTTCTCTGCCTTACACGGACATCTCTGAAGTCTTACTTTACGCCAAACTATCTTGAAGCTCTGCTTTACGCAGGAAGCTTAGCAACCTGTTTTACGCAAACAACCTTGAAGCTCTGTTTTACGCAGAGAGAGACTTCATGTATGTTGGGGGATTTTGACTATAAAATACGCGAACAATTCTCCAGCATATTTCATACTTCTATATTCTATCTTAATGCTTGCATCCTGTTTGATTTATGTACTTCTTCTAAACGTTGTGTATATCACCTGCAGAGAGATGGATATGCAGAAGGGATGTACTATCGCCGATGGTGACACAACTCCTGGAGTCAATGGTCAGACTCAAGGAGAGACCTCAACAATTTTTAGACTTCCAGGATCAGATGGACAAATTCACAATCCAGATCTATCTGATCTTCCCATTCCACCTAATGGAAACCTTCCAGTATCATCGACACCGCAGGATATCCAGGCACAACTGTTCCAATTCTTCCAGATGATGATACAGGAACAGAGACAGCAGGCAGTAGAATAGAGACAAGAGTTCCTAACAGCACTTGAAAGGATGGCTGCAAAGACTGCTGTATCAGCTCAAGCACTAGCTTTAGTACCTCGAGCTAGAGTTGGTTCAGTAAAGGACTTTGTACAGATGGGTCCAAGGTCGTACAAAGGCATTGAGAGCCCAGAGGAAACTACCAACTGGATCACTCACACTCGGAAGTTATTAGAGGCATTACAGCTACCTGCAGACCTATGGATGACAGGTATAAGGACGCTTCTGGATGGTAATGCTCATCACTGGTGGGAATCCATGGGGCGTCAGTTGGGTACATACCAGACTTGGGAGCAGTTCTTGGAGTGCTTTGAAAGGAAGTACTTCCCGGACACCGTCAGAGATGCATTACATGATCAGTTTCTCCACCTGGAGCAGGGGAACAGAACAGTAGATGAGTATGATGCTGAGTTTAGTCGCCTCAGTAAATATGGCACTGCTCTGATACCAGATGACTTGGCCAAGGCTAAGAGGTTTCATCGCAGACTGACTCAGGAGCTCCAACATTACACAAGCTCACAGTCCCGGATCTCTTATGTCGAATTACTGACGGAAGCCAGATTGTAAGAAACTATTAGCAAAGGAAAAGGAGGTCAGCTGGGGACGCAACAAGAACCAGCAAGAACACAACAAGGAGAACCTACCAGACGTCCTTTAGCTCAGCAACAACAGTACCAGCACAGAGCGGGACCATACCTGATCCCAGAGAAGCCCCACTGCCATTATTGTGGGAAACACAGACATATTATGAGGGACTGTCGAATTCGCCTAAGACAATGTATGAGATATGGTTCCGGACAGCATATGAGAAAAAACTTTCCTATGCAACAAGCATTGACACTTCCACCGCCAGCACAGAGGCTAGCGCTTCCAGCACCAAAGTCAGCTCAACAGATAAATAGACCAGGAGAATCAACTTGGCAGCACGAGGACGGCAGAGGTGCGAACATTTTCTGAACCTATTCGTTGATCAAGGTATAAATTTACTTTGTTAATTTATACCTTATACCATCCTTGACTTTCTATCGTGACTTAGTTTTAATTTCAAGGACGAGATTTTTTGGGTAGTATGCCTCACAACCTAGTATCACATAGTCCTCTTGACTCCTTAGTAAAGTATAGTTGAATAACATTAACTATACGCTAGCATAAGAAGATAATATTTATCCAGACTGTAAATTTTAGAGGCCCATACCCTATTTGGTCAACTAGCAACTTAGACAAGGGATTAGTATGACAACTGTAAAGACTGTAGAGTCTTCTCTTTGTGACTTGAATTATTATGTACCTTCTCTCATCATGATCTAGGGCATTTATATTTTATATACTACCTTGACTTATGCTGCTATTATATAGCCTAGTTTTGCAAAGTTTAGTCTTTTATCAAGCTTGTTCATGATATATATATTAGTGGATGCGTACATTAATACATTTCAGAATCAATGTGTTAAGGTCTAGCTAACCTTAGTGCGCTTGGTTCGCCCTTGGTATAACTACTTTACGTGGATTGAGATATATAGTGATTAGTAGACAAATATACTTGCCCTCTAGATATGTCTAAGCATATCGTATCAATTATGTCACTGTACCGATACGAGCATGTGAATATGAATTTTCAAAATAGATTTTAATCCACAATTGCCTTGACAATTCCTTTTGAATTCATTAAATGCCTTGATCCCCATACTTCTAATTTATTACCTCCCCCTTGAACTCGTTATTATTATTTTCCGTCCTTCCTTATTTCGGAAAGACAAAACCTCGTGCTTAGTATAAGTATGGTATACAGATAGTACTAGAGATACCCCATAGGCCAAATATATTATTTGATGATTGCTTCCCGTAATTAAAGGTACATCATAGGTGATATATTTTGTGTAAACTTCGGAGGATTGAATAAAATGATTAAATGATTTGAGGAATAGTTTTCTTAGATATATAGCCTTATGTGATAGATGGGTAAATTCTAAGTTGGGTAGAAATTGCATTATTAAACATGAGGTGAATTCTTTTAAATTGTGATCAAGAAAGATTAGATAGAGAGACCCTACCCTATTTTTAATTTCGAGGACAGAATTTTTATAAGTTGGGTAGAATGTAAGACCCCTAAATCTGAAAATCGTATTAATTATTTTATTAATTATTTTAACCTATATTTATAAGCTAAATAGAGAGAATAGATTTTATTAGATTTTATTTTGAGGTATTTGAGCATTTAGAGGATTTATGGAGCCATTATAAATTTTTCCTAATTTATTTCATGTAGGAGACCCTTTGGACAGCTGTTAGCTTAATGGTATGCACCGATATAATTTTTAGAATTTTCTGTGAATATATATATATATATATATATATATATATATATATATATATATATATATATATATAATTTCTATTGGTTATCAAACCGAAACCCAAACCCACTACTCGTTCCCTACCCGGATCCATTAGGAGAAAGAAAATATCAACAGCAGCAATAACAAACCAACTTTGCTTTTGCTTCTTTACGCGTGTGAGCCACTCATTCCACCGCTTCTTAAACACTATTATTACTAAAATCTCCCCAACCGAAACCAAAACCAATGATAGGAAGAAACAGCAGCAGCCTCCACCGCCTATCTCCTTCTATATATATTACAACTCTCCTAAACTCTAATCCTACTTCTTTTCCATCAAACCTAAACACAATATTGGACGTGCACAATAAAGAACTTTGCTCGGCAAGTATACCTTGTCATTGTACTTTTATTTATATTCCAACGGATACATGCATGTTTAATTCTTCTTATATAGATGTTTATTTATGTAGATTTTTGGACCTACTTTATGAGACCACCCCAGTATTATGGAGCATCATTAGATTCATTGGCCGTGACACAGTTGTTACACAAGCTGTGAGTCTCATATAGATCACGGACTGCGTGACAGGTCTGGCCTCCTGTACGTATGAGCCGTGCGTTAGGGATGACTGCTGATAGAAACTTTGTATGCTAGTAGACCTGGCAGTTATTTAGAGGTTTTATCGTGTCATGGATGTAGCATGCTTAGAGCATGGGATGGGGAGAACAACAAGTAAGACATTTGGGCTCCTTTGTATTTTTCTGTCACCGTATGCTCCACCGGAGATACGCGGTTTGATGACCACTATATATATTGCAGGAGGCCTCTGCCGTTCAAAAGACGGTACGCTGGTAGGCCCCTGATTCTCCGAGAGAATCATGTCAATCCCATTTATGGCCAGATAGCCCACGTATTGGAAAGTTGTTCTCAAACTGCATTCACTTAGACGGTTAGGCGACCCATTGGATGTTTATATTTCAGTACTTATTGGCATGTTTATATGTATCTTGTTACGTTCCTCTGAGGACCTGGTCCCTTTCCAGATATGGACAAGCAGGAGTACCCGCAGGAGTACGAACCCGGACCTGACTCGACTTACCAGACTGAGGAGGACTTACGTCAAGCAAAAGTATCTGTGATTTATTTTCTCTGTTTAGAGATTTTGTTGCTACTGCAGTATAGTCGTTTTGTAGTGGATTTGTTTCCACCTGACTATCAGACTTGATACTCATCTTGAATATTCAGTTATTATTCAGTTCTTTATTTTCTACTGATTATTTGTGCTGTAGATGAGATATAGATTATGTGTGACTTGTTGTGACAGTATATTATCACTAATGGATTGGATATTCATGTACAGCGTACGTGTGTATATGGTTTTCATATATT
Organism: Iris macrosiphon; assembly: GCA_036927795.1. Classification (NCBI taxonomy): domain Eukaryota; kingdom Viridiplantae; phylum Streptophyta; class Magnoliopsida; order Asparagales; family Iridaceae; genus Iris; species Iris macrosiphon. Next base: position 44,843,621 of record JAYESA010000009.1, read on the forward strand.
GGAGTTCATATACACACGGCTGGGCGTGTTACGTATTCTTGGTCTTACGTATTTTGGGACTGGAACGTGACATTAGGGGTTCGGTTTAATTGGGTTTGGTTTGGTTTGGTTCGGTTCAACTGGGTTTAATTCGGTTTATTCTGGTTTAATTAAAAACTATGGTTTTGGGTCTTTAAAATTAGTTCTGGGGTCCAATAAATTCCAAAAAAATTGCAGTATAACTAATTAATTATTTTACACCCAAAAATATTATTTTCATAATATTTTAATATTTAATAAAATTATAAAAATTATTTAATACGAGAAAACATTTATTTAATTAGTTAAAAAATCACAGAAAATTCCCAAAATTTTATTTTTAAATTTTTGAAAATTTTGGGTGTTTACATGAAGAGCCACGATTGTCACATATTCATGAAGAGGTTAATTCCGATTGCATTTCGGGAATTCTTATCGCAGTTTGTTTGGGATCCATTGACAGAGCTCAGCATATTCTTCAGAGATCTTTGTTCTACTAAGTTGCTCGTTGATCGTCTAGAAAAGCAAGAGAAGGATATTGTGGTAACACTTTGTAAGCTCGAGAAGGTATTTTCTCCTGGATTCTTTGACTCTATGGAGCATTTGCCAATTCATCTTTCCTACGAGGCACGTGTTGGTGGTCATGTCTGTTATCGGTGGATGTACCCCTTCGAGCGGCATCTGAATCACCTAAAGAGAAAGGTGAAAAATAAGGCACGGATTGAGGGCTCTATTTATGAAGCTTATGTTCTCGAGGAGATTACAAACTTTTGCTTGACGTATTTTAAACCTCATGTTGCTACTAATAGAACGAGAGCTCCGAGAAACGACGACGGATATCAGAAATCTAATGATGCAATACTCAACGTATTCAATGCGTCCGGAAAGCCTTAGGGAAAATGAAGAAGAGATATTTGAATGACAATGAGCTAAGGGCTGCTCAGATGTATATATTACTCAATTGCGATGAGGATGAAGTAGAAAAGCTAGAGGGGTAAGTAATTAATACGTCCACGTTTACATCATCTCAATGTAATAGTATAAGCTACTATTATGCTACTAATCAGCGGTTGCTTCATTATTTTTTAGCACATATAATGATGAGTTGAGGTCGGTTAGACCCTACATAACAGATAAAGAAGTAGAGCAAGAAATGAGATGCCATTTTTCTTCTTGGTTGAGCGCATATGTAAGGAGCTTGGTAATTATTTTTTATTTTTGCACTTGTCGCTACTTTGGTATTTAGGTCGATCGTCTAATAACACCCGAGACTGAATCTATTAGACCTCTAGCCAAGGGACTAATTACTGCCGTTAAAATATGGCAAAGTTTCTCTGTGAATGGATTTAGGTTCAATTCAATAAATACTCCTATCAGAGACAGCTTTCTGGATCTTGATTCCACGAAAAACAGTTGTTTGTGTATCAAATCTTTGAACTACAAAGACGTCGATCCAGGCAATAATTTCTTTGGCATCTTACGAGAGATTGTGGAGTTGACATATAATTATAGCACAAAACCTGCTAAAATCGTGCTATTCAAGTGTGAATGGTTCAATCCGATTCAAGATCAAGGTTAAAAAATTGACAAGCATGGCCTTGTGGATATAAACTACAAGTGCAGATATCAAGGCTACGAACCATTTGTCCTATCAAGTCAGGCTCAGCTCGTGTACTTTACAACTTATCCTAGACGGGAGACAGCGAGGTCGGATTGGTGGACAGTATGCAAGACTAAAGCTAGAAATACCTTTGACATTGACGAAATAGCTTATCAGGAGGACGAGCTACCTCTTGTAACAAATATTGTAGATGTGAACTCAACAGAAGTTACTCATTACACGAGTAATAATATAGAAGATGTAGAATTATCCGAAGACGAAGTAGATGAAAGTGAATACGATAAGGAGGAAGAGGAAGAGGAAGAGGAAGAGGAGGACGAGGAAGGCGAACAAGATAAATTTTCTGAAGATGATTAAAAATAAAATATTTTGCCTGTAGAATGTAACTATATTTTGACTGTAGAATGTACTATTTTATGAATATATGTATTATATTTTGACTATAAAATGTATTATCCATTTAGACTTGTGACACTACTAGTTATTTACTGTACAATTCTATGAATGCTGTGAGATATGCATAATATTTTGACTGTAGAATGTACTATATATTTGTGTATTTCTTTATTCATCATATGTTGTTATCAGGTATGACAGGACGATGCGGAGGGTTCGGCAAGTCCCGAGGTAGACAGAGTGCTCCTCCGGTACTGCCTACTGTTGGTTCTGGATCCTCGTCGTCCAGTACTCCAGTATATCGATCAGTCACATCTCCGACTACGACGATGTTACGTGGCATCACTCCTGGGACGAGTAGTTCCAGGCCTGATAGTAGTCTCTCGTCCAGCGTTCCTCCTTCTGACGGAACCATGGAGACAGATGAGCATATGGAGGAGGTCATGCCAACGTTGTCCCGGCATCAGCTAGATCCTTCATACGCACCTCCGGGGTAGACGAGGACAGCGATTTGGGCCGACGGTACAAAATAAGTCAATTAGATGGTTTAGCATCATATATATCATGTATTTCTTTATTCATCACATATTGATTATTTTGACAAAATAATTATCTCTGTATAGATATCGTCCATCGTCGGTTCAGAGACGCCTGGGCCTCTTTTTGAGGAACAACTATGGTGGCCCTTGGATCAACTACTCTGAAGCTCCGGAGGAGAGGAAGACATTCTGGTTTGCGCACTTCAAGGTAAAAATATATTATATAAATTCTCTAATTTATGTATATTATATAACTTATTCGTGATGTTTACTTACTAAATTATTCACTGTAGCAAACGTATTTCTATCCTCCACACTGGGCCGAGTTGATCGAGCGGATATTTTCTTCTGTTGCCGCCAAGCTTATCCGTGATGCTCTGGATGACCAGAAGGCTCGTGATCATACTGGAAAATTGATCCAAGGTTGGATCACGCCTGAGCAGTGGACTGTGATGAGGGCTAGATTCGACGATCCGAGGTACAAGAAAAGGTTTGAGAAGGCCAAGGCGGCTAGGCGGAATACTGCAAAGTAGTGTGGTGGCTCGATTCCGATGATGGAACATTTCCGTCGTTTGGTATATTTTTTATTTAAGATATAATATTTTAATGTAAGTACGATAAAATGGTAGTAGGAAAAAATATTTAATTTTAGTACTAAATAATATATTTTTAATAGGTACAAAGGGGTGAGGATGCAAACATGGTGACCGTCTTCCTGGCTACCTATCAAAATGACGGAAATCTCATTAATGTGTAAACACACTAATTTTTTAGAATAATTTTAATATTTCCCCCCCAATTTTTTGGTATTTTCTGGACGAAGAAGCAAGGTAATTATGAGTTAAGGATTTTTAAATACAGTTTATTGGTGTTAAAATATTATGAAAATAATATTTTATGGTGTAAAATGGAAAACTGGACATGTGGTATTTTTCGGTGAATTTATTGGACTCCGAAGACGCATTTAAAGCCTTAAAAACTATTGGATGATTAAACCAAACCAAACCGAATCTGAACCGAACCCAAACCAACCCTGAACCAAATCAGCTTATTGGGTTGGGTCGGGTCGGATCCGAGCCGAACCAGACCCGGACCCGAAACCCAAAACAGAGCCCTAGTCACCGGAATTCCTGTAGCAGTCTATAAATACTGCCTCGACTTCCGTGCCCAGCCACGAAAACCCTAGATCATCACCGCCGCCATCATCCCCTCTTTCCCTGCGACCTAGCCGCAGCTCCGAACATCCCCCATCACCGCCAGGCCGTCGAGCGCACAACCGACATCCCCCATCACCACCATCCCTCCACCGTGCTCCTCCCATCCCGACGACTACCTCCAGAGGCCCCAACTCCGCCAGCCTCGTCGACCCCCTTGGCCGCCGATCTCCCCGACGTCATCGCTCCGCCCGGCGAACCCCATCACCGCCTTTGCCCAGTCCTCCCCTCGTCGACCCCTAACTCCCTAGGCCGTCGACGACCTCGAGCCCGACCCCTCCGACAAGCCCTCCGCTGTCTCGATCAGAGCCCTAGTTCGGACTCACGACAGACGCGATGACACGGGAATTCTCGACTAGGACACGAAGTTGACTCTCGGACACGTGGAATTCAGCGTTCACGGAGCCCTGTTCAGGTACCGTTTTCTCTCACCTCGGAACTCCGTTTTAGTTTCCGTCAGTTGCTACGCGTAGACTGTATAACCCTCTCAGTGCCCGTGCAACCCGCTCGGTGCATCGTATCCTGTGATGATCGCACACCGCGATCCAAAAATAGGAAAAACAACGACATATTTCACCCCGGAACTGAGTGTGCCCCGTCAAACGGGACGACTTGGTCGCACGTGGTCGTTACCAAAATGTGCGCGTCGTTGATATGGACGTGTGAAATTTTGCAGAAGTCGATTCGGATGTGCGTGCACCCCGAAATCAACGCGTATCCGCTGACACCGTCCCGTATCCGTCCATTCTGGAACATGCTATAACTTTGTATACACACGTCGGATCGAGACGAAACTTGCGCCATAGGACTCGTAGCAATACGCTGGTCCTGTGACCCAAGTTTGGTCCGATTCTGAGAACGTTGACAAAATCGCGTATCGTGGGCCCTACAGGCTCCACTTGACGGGCGATTTTGTGATCGGCTCATCGGAATCCGATTCTAGAAGTTCCGTTGGGTTCGTATCATCGTTCCTGACTTGTAGACACTGAGTTTGAGAAATTTAGAGACCTTTGACCCTGACTCGCTGTTCGGTGCAAAGTGACCCGCATGTTGACCCCGCTTTGACCCAAAAATATCATTTTTGCCTTTGTGTCCAAATTGGACTTAAGGACAGGCGTTTCTAGCTATTGATATCTTCTGAGACTGTTGGTAATATTTATTATAGCTTTTGGAGGAGTACCCACCGGATCCACTGATACAGGCACAGCTTTTGGTATTCAAACACCAGAACTCTGCAGTATTGTTACATATTTTCCTTGCTTCATTTACTTTGCTGTGCATGCTTTACCTAGGACCGTTTGACGTACTTAGCGTCCGATTATTAGTCGGGTGCCAACACCGTACGCGGTGTTGTGTACTGTCATCTAGAGATGGATATTCGTGACACTTTATCTTCTCGTACTTGTCTTACCGAGTACACTTTGACCCGGGACACTTGACACCATTCATAAGATAGGATCTTCCCGAGATATTCGTGGTAATTCTGTATAGGATACAGGACTTGACAGAGATACTATATTCATAGATACTTATGACTTGTTGCATTAGCTATGATCCCGCTGACATGGACATGAGATGTTGTGGTCATGATATGCGTGGTTACATTGGATGGGGAGAGACACACAGGCTACAGGCTGATCATATATATACACCCTTACTATTATGAGGCACAAGACTCTGAAGCCCGAGCTTGGCCCATTACTCATTATTACTGCTGCTACCGGCTCCCCGACACAGAGCTTGTAGTGGCTTCAGCCTGAGTTCTAGTGCTGCTCTCATCTTGCATATCACTTAGCTGGTTATTTAGTATTTCTTATTGTTCCATCTATTGCTGGAGAGACCCACATGCTACAGGTTGATTATGTTATGCCGGCTACTCAGTCTTCCGCTGAGCTAGACCACCTCATGATACCACTGCTACCGGCTCCCCTACACAGAGCTTGTAGTTGTTCAACCTGAGTACTATTGATATTCTCTCTTGCATTTTACACAGATGGTTACATACTTACCCTATTTATCTTATTATGTGCTGCACTGTTATATTCTGGCTTGTATTATTTTCTTGTACCTTGCTATGTCCCCTGAGGACCTGGATATGGATTATGTCCCCAGGATTTGAGGATGAGATCTATACCGAGGTATACGGGACCGCAGCAGGAGCTGATCCAGGAGCTGTACCGCCATCCGAGGACGAGGTATTAGCCGAGGACTTCTCCTGAGCATCCATGTTTCATGCTCAGTATTTATTATTTATTTCAGTCATTTATATTCTGGTCTGTTGAACCATTGTATCAGATATTTATCGGGTTGTTCCCCGAAGCACTTTGTGAGACTAGCTGATGATTTACATTCCTTATTTATTCTGTGGATCATATTTTATATCTTGTGTAGATGAGATTAGTTGTGCCATGATTTTCGTAGACTTGATTTTACAGCTTAAGTATGCCCTGATGGATCCATTAAATTGGGTTTGTCCATCGGTGCGTACTGCTGGCCATTGCCACGTATCTGGTCCCTCGGTATTTTGGGACTGGGGCGTGACATGGTTTTTGTGGTGGCCCATGCAGGTCTACGACTAAATTGTTCGGTTTTAACTTAGGAACTGAACCAACCTGCCCTAAGGATATGATAGATTGTAGGATCTCATCCATTATTTAACCCATTATTGAACTCTATATCGAACTCGAAATTATTACTTGAACTGCATCCTGTGTTGATTCCTTGGTGCCTTCTTACAGTTTATCTTTTGGTTGCAGAGAAATGGATCCCAAGAACGGAGACGAGATTCCTTTGGATACGCCACACGACGCTGTGGTTACTTATACAGACGGAGTGACTCCAGGGAATGGAGGACAAGCATCGCAGAGCGATCAAACCGGTCAGCCTAATCCAAGGTTCCGGAGAGATGACATCCCATCTCCACCACAGTTCACTCCCCAGATGCCAGTTTTCCCGTCAGGACAAGCTATGGACGGGCAACAGATATTCTAGATGATGTATTCTATGATACAAGCGCAGCAGCAGATTCAGCAAGAGGCCCACCGGCAGGAGGCCGAGTATCTAAGAACCAGCCTGGTATCCGCATTGGAGCAGGCAAATCCACCAGCGAGGCAATCGACGACGGAATCTATCACCGACTTTCGTCAGCTCAAGCCTCGTACATTTTCTGGTAAAGAGGGGCCAACAGAAGTTCATGAATGGCTTACAAACATACAGCATCAGTTGGAAGCCGCTGAACTTCCGAGAGAGAAGTGGATGACTGCAGTCAGAATGCAGTTAACTGAGAATGCACATCACTAGTGGTTAGCAGAGGAGAGAAGGCTCGGGCAGGACTGAGTCACTTGGGAAGAGTTCTCCAGACTCTTCAAAGAGATGTATATTCCCGCAGTAGCACGGTCAGAGCTCAGAGACAAGTTCAACCGCCTTATCCAAGGCAATATGACAGTGGAAGAATACAACGCGGAATTCATTCGCCTCAGTCGCTTTGCCCCAACCTTGATTGCGACAGAGGAAGAGAAAGCTGAGAAGTTCTTTGACGGGCTGAAGTTCGAGCTCCAGAGATTGATTGGATCGGTCGCACCTACATCTTATACCGACGTTCTCGCAGCAGCACGACGCATGGAGCGCGTCACTAGAAGGGAGTCGAACCTGAAGAGGCCTATCACCACGGCACCATCTAGGACAACACATGGGGATTCAACAAAACAGACCCAAAGGGGTATGCCAGAAAGGACAGCACACAAGGCCATGTCTCTCCCTATTTGTCACCACTGCGGCAAGATAGGTCACATTGAGAGAGAATGCAGACGCAAGTTAGGACTATGCCTGGCTTGCGGGTCCAACCAGCATCAGACCAGAGACTGCACCGAGCGCAGAGAGGGAGCACCGAGATTAGCTTTGCCTGCACCACGACCAGCTTATCCAGCCGTAGGAGCACAGCAGGCAGGAGTTGGAGGCGTCAGGCCACCAGCCCCAGGAGGAAATCAGCCGAGGCCACCCCTGGCACCACATGCAGCTCTATTTCAGCAGGCTCAGCAGCAGAGAGGCCAAGCTCAGGGACGAGGCCAGGCATTCACATTAGCTGTTGAGAAGGAGGCTACAGCAGGCGAGGTCATCGCAGGTACAATTTTAGTAGCTTTATTACCAGCTGTAGCATTATTTGATTCTGGAGCATCGTATTCCTTTATAGCAGCTAGCTTTGTAGCCACCCATAGAGTAGATACCGCACCCCTTCCGAAGATGAAGAGAATTCTTACGGGAGGTGGAATTATTCCGGTTAGTGACGTCTGTAGATCATGTTCTGTAGTAGTTTGTGGCAGAGAAATGCGAGCTCGATTTCTGATCTTTTCCATGCCGAATTATGATGTCGTACTTGGTATGGACTGGTTAAGTCAGTACCATACGACTCTCGATTGCCGACTTGGGCGGGTTATATTTAGACCGCCTGGACATCCAGAATTTGAGTTTCTTCGAGGAGCAGTAGAGCAAGGAGTTCAGCCTACTCTTAGGGTACTATCTGTAGAAAGGGAGACATGTTACCCAAGAGTCATATCAGAATTTGTGGATGTATTTCCTGATGATCTTCCAAGTTTACCGCCTGATCGGGAAATAGAATTCACAATAGACTTAACTCCAGGAGCAGAGCCTATCACTTCATCAGTTTATCGGCTAGCACCTAAGGAGTTAGTGGAGTTGAAAGAACAGGTTGATGATCTTCTGGAGAAGGGTTTCATTCGGCCCAGTATTTTACCTTGGGGAGCACCCATATTATTTGTACCGAAGAAGGATGGAACGGTACGTTTATGCATTGACTACCGGGTACTAAATGCCGTGACCATCAAGAACAGGTATCCCTTACCACGCATTGATGATCTATTCGATCAATTGAGTGGTGCTAGGGTATTCTCGAAGATTGACCTTAGATCAGGCTATCATCAGATCAAAGTAAGGAAGGAAGACATACCAAAGACAGCTTTCAGGACCAAGTATGGACATTATGAGTTCTTGGTAATGCCGTTTGGTTTAACCAACGTGCCAGCAGTGTTTATGAGTTTAATGAACAGAGTCTTTCATCAGTTCTTGGATAAATTTGTGGTAGTGTTCATTGATGACATTCTCATATATTCCAAGAGTCATGAAGAGCACGAGGAGCATCTCAGAATCGTGTTAGAGACCTTGAGACAGGAGAAGTTATATGCCAAACTCAGTAAGTGCGAGTTTTGTATGGACAAAGTGCCTTTCTTGGGACACATCATCTCAGGAGAAGGACATTCCGTGGATCCAGAGAAAGTTGCGGCAATAGAGACTTGGCCTACACCCACATCAGTTGCAGAGATGAGAAGTTTTCTCGGACTTGCGGGATATTACCGAAGGTTTGTAGAAAATTTCTCAAGGATTGCAGAACCGATGACAAAGCTGACACGTAAAGACCAGGAGTTTACATGGACAGAAGACTGCCATAAAGCTTTTGAAGAATTGAAAAGAAGATTAACAACATCACCTGTCTTGACTCTTCCTTCAGGGTCAGGAGGTTTTGTTGTTTACAGTGATGCATCAGGTAGTGGACTAGGATGTGTTTTGATGCAACATGGTAAATTCATTGCTTATGCATCGAGACAGTTGAAGGTTCACGAGAAGAACTACCCCACACACGATCTGGAGCTAGCAGCAGTTATATTTGCACTGAAGATTTGGAGGCACAATCTTTACGGGGAGAAGGTAGACATCTTTACAGATCACAAAAGTTTAAAGTATGTATATACTCAGAAGGAGCTTAACATGAGGCAGAGGCGTTGGCTTGAACTAATGGTAGATTTTGATATAGATCTGCAGTATCATCCGGGAAAGGTGAATGTTGTAGCAGACACGCTCAGCAGGAAACCTACGGCTTATTTCTTGACAATGCAGCCCAAGTTATTGAGAGATCTACATGAGCTTCAGATAGAGGTTGTTCTACCAGGATAGAGTGGATTACTGGCTAATCTTGAAGTTAGGTCATCACTCGTGGAGAAGATTAAAGAGGCATTGCCCACCGATGCTAGATTTAGAAGACTCAAAGAGAGGACAGAAGCAGGCATGCAGACAGGACTTCGCATACACGAAGACGGGATATTGAGGTTTAGAAATCACCTGTATGTTCCAAATGGAGAATTAAGACATGAGTTAATGACTGAAGCACATAGCTCTATGTACTCTGTTCACCCAGGAGGAACCAAGATGTACCGAGACTTGAGACAGTATTATTGGTGGCATGGAATGAAAAGGGAGATTGCCAGATTTGTGGCCAAATGCTTAGTCTGCCAGCAAGTAAAGGCCGAGCATCAGAGGACTGCAGGTATGTTACAGCCGCTTCCTATACCGAAATGGAAGTGGGAACATATCAAGATGGATTTTGTCACCGAATTTCCAAGGAGCCCCAGCGGAAGAGACGCAGTATGGGTTATTGTGGATCGACTCACTAAATCGGCACACTTCTTGCCATTTAGAGTTGGACAGTCCACAGAGGTACTAGCCGACATGTATATGCGACAAATCGTCAAATTACATAGAGTGCTGGTTAGTATTGTATCGGATCAAGATTCAAGATTTACATCTCATTTCTGGAGAAGCATGCAAGACAGTCTGGGCACCAGACTCAAATTCAGCACCGCTTACCACCGACAGACAGATGGCCAATCGGAGCGCACCATTCAGATCTTGGAGGATATGTTACGATCATGTATGCTAGACTTGGGAGGATCTTGGGAAGATCATTTACACTTAGCGGAGTTCTCCTACAATAACAGTTATCAGGCCAGCATTCAGATGGCACCATTCGAGGCATTATACGGAAGGAAGTACAGATTGCCTATATGTTGGAGTGACGTTGGTGAACGTCAAATACTGGGTCCAGAATTGGTAACGCAGACAGTGGAAAAGGTGAAACAGATTCAGAATCATCTTCGAGCAGCTCAGGACAGACAGAAGCATTGGGCAGATACCCACAGACGTCCCCTAGAGTTCAAAGAAGGAGAGCACGTATTCTTGAGGATTTCGCCCACTCGAGGTACTATTCGATTTGGGAGCAGAGGCAAGTTGAGTCCAAGGTATATTGGACCATTTGATATCCTAGAGCGCATTGGTGAGGTGGCTTATCGTCTTGCATTACCACCATCCTTAGAGGGAGTGCATGACGTATTCTACGTCTCACAGCTGCGGAGGTACGTGATCGACCCCAGTCACGTAGTCGATCATTCAGAGATCGCAGTGGGCCCAAGCTTGAGATATGAAGAACAACCAGTTGGTATCCTCGACGTCAGTGAGAAAACATTACGGGGACAGACAATCAGACTGGTTCGTGTAGCCTGGAAATATCATTCTCCTGGAGAATCGACTTGGGAACGAGAGGATAGTATGCGCCAGCGTTATCCCCACTTATTCACGGATGCAGTTGTAAACTAAGCAATCTTGTAATCAACATAATTCTTTCTGTAGTAGCTTATTCTTTGATTGCGAGGACGCAATCCTCTTAAGGGGGTAGATTGTAAACACCCTGATTTTGGAGAATAATTTTAATATTTCCCCCCCAAATTTTCGGTATTTTTTGGACGAAGAAGCAAGGTAATTATGAGTTAAGGATTTTTAAATGCAGTTTATTGGTGTTAAAATATTATAAAAATAATATTTTATGGTGTAAAATAGAAAACTGGATATGTGGTATTTTTCGGTGAATTTATTGGACTCCGAAGACGCATTTAAAGCCTTAAAAACTATTGGATGATTAAACCAAACCAAACCGAATCTGAACCGAACCCAAACCAACCCTGAACCAAATCAGCTTATTGGGTTGGGTCGGGTCGGATCCGAGCCGAACCAGACCCGGACCCGAAACCCAAAACAGAGCCCTAGTCGCCGGAATTCCTGTAGCAGTCTATAAATGCTGCCTCGACTTCCGTGCCCAGCCACGGAAACCCTAGATCATCACCGCCGCCATCATCCCCTCTTTCCCCGCGACCTAGCCGCAGCTCCGAACATCACCCATCACCGCCAGGCCGTCGAGCGCACAACCGACATCCCCCATCACCACCATCCCTCCACCGTGCTCCTCCCATCCCGACGACTACCCCCAGAGGCCCCAACTCCGCCAGCCTCGTCGACCCCCTCGGCCGTCGATCTCCTCGACGTCATCGCTCCGCCCGGCGAACCCCATCACCGCCTTCGCCCAGTCCTCCCCTCGTCGACCCCTAACTCCCCTGGCCGTCGACGACCTCGAGCCCGATCCCTCCGGCGAGCCCTCCGCTGTCTCGATCAGAGCCCTAGTTCGGACTCACGACAGACGCGAGGACACGGGAATTCTCGACCAGGACACGAAGTTGACTCTCGGACACGTGGAATTCAGCGTTCACGGAGCCCTGTTCAGGTACCGTTTTCTCTCACCTCGGAAATCCATTTTAGTTTCCGTCAGTTGCTACGCGTAGACTGTATAACCCTCTCAGTGCCCGTGCAACCCGCTCGGTGCATCGCGTCCTGTGATGATCGCACACCGCGATCCAAAAATAGGAAAAACAATGACATATTTTACCCCGGAACTGAGTGTGCCCCGTCAAACGGGACGACTTGGTCGCACGCGGTCTTTACCAAAATGTGCGCGTCATTGATACGGACGTGTGGGATTTTACAGAAGTCGATTCGGATGTGCGTGCACCCCAGAATCAACGCGTATCCGCCGACACCGTCCCGTATCCGTCCATTCTGGAATACGCTGTAACTTTGTGTACACATGTCGGATCGAGACAAAACTTGCGCCATCGGACTCATAGCAATACGCTGGTCCTGTGACCCAAGTTTGGTCTGATTCTGAGAACGTTGACAAAATCGCGTATTGTGGGCCCCACAGGCTCTACTTGACGGGCAATTTTGTGATCGGCTCATCGGAATCCGATTCTAGAAGTTCCGTTGGGTTCGTATCATCGTTCCTGACTTGTAGACACTGAGTTTGAGGAATTTGGAGACCTTTGACCCTGACTCGCTGTTCGGTGCAAAGTGACCCGCATGTGGACCCTGCTTTGACCCGAAAATATCATTTTTGCCCTTGTGTCCAAATTGGACTTAAGGACAGGCGCTTCTAGCTTTTGATATCTTCTGAGACTATTGGTGATGTTTATTACAGCTTTTGGAGGAGTACCCACCGGATCCACTGATACAGGCACAACTTTTGATATTCAAACACCAGGCAAGTGTACCTTGCCAAACTCTGCAGTATTGTTACATATTTTTCTTGCTTCATTTACTTTGCTGTGCATGCTTAACCTAGGACCGTTTGACGTACTTAGCGTCCGATTATTAGTCGGGTGCCAACACTGTACGCGGTGTTGTGTACTGTCATCTAGAGATGGATATTCGTGACACTTTATCTTCTCGTACATGTCTTACCGAGTACACTTTGACCCAGGACAGTTGACACCATTCATAAGACAGGATCCTCTCGTGATATTCGTGGTGATTCTGTATAGGATACAGGACTTGACAGAGATACTATATTCATAGATACTTATGACTTGTTGCATTAGCTATGATTCTGCTGACATGGACATGAGACATTGTGGTCATGATATGCGTGGTTACATTGGATGGGGATAGACACACAGGCTACAGGCTGATCATATATATACACTCCTACTATTATGAGGCACAAGACTCTGAAGCCCGAGCTTGGCCCATTACTCATTATTACTGCTGCTACCGGCTCCCCGACACAGAGCTTGTAGTGGCTTCAGCCTGAGTTCTAGTGCTGCTCTCATCTTGTATATCACTTAGCTGGTTATTTAGTATTTCCTATTGTTCCATCTATTGCTGGAGAGACCCACAGGCTATACTCAGTCTCCCGCTGAGCTAGACCACCTCATGATACCACTGCTACCGGCTCCCCTACACAGAGCTTGTAGTTGTTCAACCTGAGTACTATTGATATTCTCTCTTGCATTTTACACAGATGGTTACATACTTACCTATTTATCTCATTATGTGCTGCACTGTTATATTCTGGCTTGTATTATTTTTTTGTACCTTGCTATGTCCCCTGAGGACCTGGATATGGATTATGTCCCCAGGATTTGAGGACGAGATCTATCCCGAGGTATACGGGACCGCAGCAGGAGCTGATCCAGGAGCTGTACCGCCATCCGAGGACGAGGTGTTAGCCGAGGACTTCTCCTGAGCATCCATGTTTCATGCTCAGTATTTATTATTTATTTCAGTCATTTATATTCTGGTCTGTTGAACCATTGTATCAGATATTTATCGGGTTGTTCCCCGAAGCACTTTGTGAGACTAGATGATGATTTACATTCCTTATTTATTCTGTGGATCATATTTTATATCTTGTGTGGATGAGATTAGTTGTGCCATGATTGTCGTAGACTTGATTTTACAGCTTAAGTATGTCCTGATGGATCCATTAAATTGGGTTTGTCCATCGGTGCGTACTGCTGGCCATTGCCACGTATCTGGTCCCTCGGTATTTTGGGACTGGGACGTGACATGATGAGAGGGCCTCGCAGACCTATGTAAGTATTACTTTACTTTGTGTTAATTTTAATATAACTTAGGCAATTATCGAGTATCCAAACTTTTCTAGGTCGAGTATCTTAGGCTGCGTGAGTGGACGACTACTAGTGCACCTACAGCTGGAGAGGCTGATACTTCCTCGCAACCAGCTCCAGCTCCGTCGGCGGACGAGCTGTGGGTGACCGTCGCTGGTGGTCTCCAGAGGGCTACGTACTTCGGTACAGGATCCTATGGCGCCCTGGTTACGACGCAGTCATCTAGGGCCTCCCCGACAAGTGCATATTTCCCACAGCCCTCGCAGTCGTCGGCCCGAGTCCAGTAGGCCGTTGACCGTCAGATTGTGTCTCTCCGTGACGAGTTACTGCGAAGGATGGAGGAGCAGCCCCGGTCCCAGCCACATGCGGATGATGCAACGCTCATCGCACGATTTGATATGCTCGAGCGCAGCATCATGGAGCTCCGGGATTTGACAACTGATCTTAGAGCCGCGACAGAGTGCAGCGTGACAGAGCTACAGGTATCACAGCTATCCATGGGTGATAGGCTGACGATGATGCATGATTCAATGGTTCATAGCAGTACGAGGCTGTTATCTACCATGGATTCTTACAACCAATGACTCGCAGAGTTAGAGCGGATACGTCCTCCTGGTGCGCCTACATCGACACAAACTCCACCGACGTCACTGCCTTCTCCATCGACTTCGGTGTCGATTTCACGGGAGCAGTATGATTTGTTCTTATCCTTCATGCACGTCGATAGTCATCCTCCTCCAATCCGCAGTAGTCCTAGTTAGGACCATTTTATTATTGATTGTTTGTGTTTCCGACATTATTTTTTTTATTCTTTAGGACGAGGCTTTTAATTTACTGTATTCTTTGTATTCTTAGGACGAGACTCAGTTGTATGGATATTTGCTGTATTCTTTACGACGATATTTTCTCCTGATTCAGTTTTTAATTTCAATATTTTATTTTCTTCAAATTTTATTATATTATTCATATTAAATATATGTTAATTTACCAGTGTTGAGTGTTCAACCCAAGGGGGTCGACGAACCCAGTAAATTCAACGGAGGGTTGCTCCGGGTCTATTTGTACATATTGTGAATTAATAAACTGCAGGGAGAATAGTTTGGAAATAATTAAGTATTCATTTTTTTCACTTTATCATTAGCGACGTTTTTAGCGACGTTAAGTCATGTCGCTAATGATGTCGCTAATTACGTCACAAACAATGTCGCTAAAGACGTCGCTAAACAAAGTCGCAGCCCGTCGCAACTTGCTGACATGGCAGTATTGCCAGGTCATAGTAACGTCGCTATAAACATCGCTAAGTACGTCGCTAATTTACGACATAAAGCGACAAATATACACGTCGCTAATTAGCGACGTTGAGTCGCTAAACGTCGCTAATCTAGCGACGCATTTACGTCGCTAGAAAACGTCCGTATAGCGACGTTTGGCGACTTTTTTTATGTCAGTGACTAGCTTAAAGGCGACTTCAGTAAAATGTCGCTTATTACGTCGCTAAAATTATTTAGCGACGTTTATTGATCATTTAGCGATATTTTTTTACGTTGCTAATTTGTCTTATTCTGGTAGTGTTGGCCAATACATTAGCTAATATAGATTATGGCCAAGGGAATATTTTATTTCAACTCACTTATGGGGAGATATGTGAATTTGTTCGAGATCAGAAAGAGTTTGATGTTGAAGAACTAAAAAAATTTGAACAACCAGTTCGATGAAGATTGCATGAACTAGAGGAAAAACATTTTCTAAGAATAATAGAAGATTTTAAATATGAATTCCCAGAAGAGTTACCAAGATTACCACCAGATAGGGTAGTAGAATTTTCTATCAATTTGGTACATGGAGCAGCACCTATAGCTAAGAAGATATATCCAATGAACAAAGAGGTGTTAGTTGAGCTAAATAAGCAAATAAAAGAACTTTTGTCAAAAGGGTTTATTCAGCCTAGTGCTTCGCCATGGGGTGCACCAGTACTATTTGTAAAGAAGAAAGACGGGACCTTATGATTAATGATTGATTATAGGGGCTTAAATGAAGTATCAATAAAAAATAAATATTTTTACCCAGAATAGATAATTATTTGATCAATTAGGAGATACAAAGATATTCTCAAAGATTGATTTGACATCTGGGTATCATCAAGTAAAGGTCAAAAAGGAGGATGTTCAGAAAATAACTTTTAGAACTCGTTATGGACATTACGAGTTTCTAATTATGCCCTTAGGGTTAACTAATACTTCTGCCATATTTATGGATCTAATGAATCGAATATTCTATCAATATTTGAATAAATTTGTGATTGTATTCATTGATGACATTCTCATATATTCAAAAAATGAAGAGGAACATTAAGATCATCTGAGGATAGTATTGTAGACCCTAAGGCATGAGCGATTATACGGCAAACTTAGTAAGTGTAAATTTTTGTTGGACCATATATTATTTTTAGGTCATAATATCAGTGGAGAAGGTATTTCAGTAGATCCGAATATGGTAGAAGTTGTTAAATCCTGGCCAACACTAAAATCTCTAGCAGAAATTCAAACTTTCTTGGGATTTGCCAGATACTATAGGAGATTTGTAGAAAATTTCTCGAGGATCGCAGAACCATTAACCCGTCTGACCCGAAAGGAAGAAAAGTTTAATTAGACGGAGAAATATCAGGCAGTTTTTGATGAATTGAAGGAAAGATTAATTTCAGCACCTGTATTAGCATTACCGTCCGGGTCAGGAGGATACGAGATATATAGTGATGCGTCAGGCAAAGGGCTATGTTGTGTATTAATGCATAATGGAAAAGTTATAGCCTATGCCTCGACAC
Source organism: Iris macrosiphon (assembly GCA_036927795.1). Classification (NCBI taxonomy): domain Eukaryota; kingdom Viridiplantae; phylum Streptophyta; class Magnoliopsida; order Asparagales; family Iridaceae; genus Iris; species Iris macrosiphon. Next base: position 44,860,810 of record JAYESA010000009.1, read on the forward strand.
AACTAAAGCAGCATGAGATAAATTATTCAACTCATGATTTAGAACTTGTTGCTGTGGTATTTGCACTTAAGTTATGGAGACATTATTTGTATGAAGTTAGAATCAAAATATATACAGATCACGAAAGTTTGAAGTATGTGTTTACTCAGAAGAAAATTAATATGAGGCAAAGGAGATGGTTGGGATTACTTAAAGATTTTAATATAGAATATCATTCGGGTAAGGCTAATAAAGTAGTTGATTCTATGATTAGAAAACCAATAGCATTCTTTATTAATACTCCAAAGAAAATCCTGAAAGACTTAAGGAAAATGGGAATCGAAGTGATATGTCCAATATCAGAAGATTTGTGGAAGAATTTACACGTACAGTCTTCTCTTATAGACAGAATCAAAAAAGCTCAACAAGGAGATGCAAAGCTTCAGAAACTTTAGGGACAAACAAAGAGAGGACTTCAAACTGGGATAAGAAAATATCCTAATGGATCATTAAGGTTTGGAGAATGATTGTGTGTGCCCAGTGGGGATTTAAGGACAGAAGTAACGACAGAAGCTCGTAACTCTCAATACTCTATTCATCCGGGCAGTACCAAAATGCATAAGGATTTGAAACAAAAATTTTAGTGGCATTGAATGAAATGAGAGATTTCTAGATTTGTATCCAAATATCTCGTTTGTCAGCAAGTGAAAGCATAACACCAAAGGACAACATGACTTCTTCAACCTTTACTAATACCCGAATGTAAATAGGAGCATATCACGATAGATTTTATGACAGGGCTACCTGTCACGACACAATTCCGTAGAATCAATTAAGACGTCCCCCGAATCGTGACCGCCGTGCGGGCCTGGGATTGCGCCCGCACAAGGCTTTAATGATTTGCATAGCAAGCACATATTCAGAGTACGCAAATAAATTGAAACACATATTTTGAAACATGGAAAAGTTCTCTTTATTGATAATGAACATCTATTACAAACTCCTGAACGAGTCAGCTAATATGCCGAACGGCTTACAAAAGAGATGACTCAAAATGAGATAGCAGTCCTGTACATTACATCCCTTTATAAACTCAAAACGATATAGACCTCCAAGCTGGAGGACGGCTTTGCCACGGAGCTGCATTTGTGTATGAAGAGTTGCAGCTTCTGGCTTCAAAAGGCTTCAGGGGCGCGGTGAAGATGCGCTAACAGCTGGACTGGATCGGGAAGACGACTTCGGCTCCTCGCTCGGTTCGCCTTGGTGCGGAGAACCTGTTTCAACGAGGGTCAGCATATCGAAACATGCTGGTGAAGGCGAGCTAGCCTGACTATACCAATCAACACGTTGTTTTAATTGAAGCATGTAATTTGTGGGTTTCTATCTTGCCTTAGTTCATTTACAAGTAAGCAGCATATAGAATTATACTGAAATAAACGTGCCACCGTTCGGTGGATTTTACCTGCCGACTGAATTACCTGCACAATACTTACCATGCCTTCCCTGAAACGAAGACACAAGTTAGTATGCAACAGGTTTAAATATACACGTTGGGATCACTGGCTAGAAGCCATAATGGACCATTTAGTCTTTGAACGAGGATGGTGTGCAACGAAGCACGTGAGGCGCTGCACGCCATCCCGTTCGCACGTGAGACTATCGTGAAGTTTCGCCCGGACCGGATCGGTGCCAGTGCCCCAGCGACCGTCCGCGGAACCCGTTACCTTGTGCACAAGTTGTCCGTGATCAATCGTTCGTGGCACGTTAACGTTGATGCAGTTGAGGCACGTGAACAAGATAAGCAATATTGCATGATTCGTTTTGCATAGTCTTCCAGACAGTTTGTTTCATAACACGTGTATTCTATACTTAGCACAATTTATGGAAGAAGATGCATTCTAAATAAACTTGAAGCATGTATAGAACATTTAAAATGAACAAGCATGCAAATTGAGTAATCCGTTTCCCAGTTAAGTGACAAGCATAAATACTCAAGTCTATTCTCTTTTATCTTGGTTTCTTTTATTATTAACTTGGTATCGTTTGATCGGGGCGAAGGAGTGAAGCTTGGAAGCAGGGCTAGCTAATCGGGTTGGTTGCCACTCACTTAGATTTTGAAAATAAGAAGGAAAGAGGCGCTTCACGACTCCGCTCGCAAGCCGCATACTGCTCGTTCACCTGCACACGAACAGCTCGATTAATACTTATTCCTCTCTTTCCAATCTCGGAATAGAAGTGCAGTTCAATGAACGAAAACAATGAAAACCATCGAAACCGTTCAAGGAAAACAAGCAAATCCCAAAACCAACTCAAAGCACGAAAGCAACAAGCGACATCGGAAACCGAGGCAATAAAAGATAGCAGCGGAGAGGTCCCTCCTGACTCTGCCGCTAAGCCGATCCTTGGGACGCAGTCCACTGAATATGGGAATCGATTCCGAAGAAATAAATCCATAACGAGGACGAGTTCTTAATTCAATCTATCCCGATCGAACGATACCGTTTGTGTTTCTTAGCCGCGCTCTCCGCACCGGGAGAACGGGGCGCTACATCCTACCCAACCAATTGGAAGTTTCATCCCGAAACTTAAGAACAATGCTTACCGTTAAGGGTGATGAACAGAATAGTTTGGGCAATCACGAATTCGGTGGGTGGAGTCACCGCAAATGAGACATTGCCCGAGTTTCTTGCGGCACTTATCGGACGTGTGCCCTTGTTTCTTACAGAAATTGCACGAAGGCCCTGGGTTTGCTCGTTGTGGACTGCCGTGGTTAGGGCGCTTTGCAGCGGTGTTTCCTCTATTGTTGCCTTGGCGTTTGTGATTGTAGGTATGCACAGCGCCGGTGGAAATGTGAGGATACTGCGGTTCCAGAGATAGGGCGTGATTCATGACTTCACGCATTATTTCGTACTGATTATTGACTACGTGACCATGAATGGCAGGGCGCAGACCGCCTTCAAACCTTCTTGGTCGATTCGCTGCATCAGGTAAATAGGCCCTAGCGAATATTGAGAGTCGGTTGAATTCGGCGGAGTACTGCTTCACCGTCATACTGCCCTGCCTCAGTTGCACGAAATCATTTTTCATTTGACGTTGTACTGGAGGGGGTATAAACTCCTCTTCAAACGCGGCACGAAAAGTCATCCACGAGATCGCCTCCTCTCCGTGATCAAATTGGAGAGATCGTCGATGCACGTCCCACCAATCGTGCGCGTTGAGGCGGAGCTGTAGTTGCGCGCAGTCGACGCGCTTCTCTTCGGGAACTTCTAACAGAGCGAAGTGATCTTCAAGCTCGGCTAGCCAATCTAGAGCTACCACTGGGTCCTCAGTCCCGTTGAATGAGGTGTTGCAGACTTTCTTGAAGAGTCCCAAGTTGAAGGCAGTCACGTCCCTCGGCCTTGGAATTTGCGGCGTCTCTACTTCAAGCACGGACTGTTCCACCGGAGTCGTTGCTGTTGCGGCAGAATGGTTGGCAGCCAAAGTCTGAACAATCTGTTGCAGGGCATCCACCTGCTTTTGTTGGACTGAGAATCGGGTCTCTAGATTGCTCTCGAACTTGGCTTGGCGAGCATCATCTCTTTGTCGTTGCGATTCTAACATTTGCATTACCCGCTCAAGCGGGTCGACTTGAGATATGCCTCGCTGGCTCCGAGAGCTTTCCGAAGTGCCCGAACTGCTTTCTTGTGTTTCGTTCGGCGCTTGCGCTACAGATTGCGCTGGATCCATTCCTTCAAAAGAAGGTAAATTACATTAGGATCATAATGTATTATGGACTTATTGCATGAACATATCTCATTTTGGCCTAGCGAGTTCAAGAGTTCGCACAGGAATTTGATCGTTAAAGGAACTTTTCCAGCACGAAGTCTAAGGAACTTTGAATCTATGCTCTGATACCACTATGTCACGACCCAATTCCGTAGAATCAATTGAGGCGTCCCCCGAATTGTGACCGCCGTGCGGGCCTGGGATTGCGCCCGCACAAGGCTTTAATGATTTGCATAGCAAGCACATATTCAGAGTACGCAGATAAATTGAAACACAGATTTTGAAACATGGAAAAGTTCTCTTTATTGATAATGAACATCTATTACAAACTCCTGAACGAGTCAGCTAATATGCCGAACGGCTTACAAAAGAGATGACTCAAAATAAGATAGCAGTCCTGTACATTACATCCCTTTATAAACTCAAAACGATATAGACCTCCAGGTTGGAGGACGGCTTTGCCACGGAGCTGCATTTGTGTATGAAGAGTTGCAGCTTCTGGCTTCAAAAGGCTTCAGGGGCGCGGTGAAGATGCGCTAACAGCTGGACTGGATCGGAAAGACGACTTCGGCTCCTCGCTCGATTCGCCTTGGTACGGAGAACCTGTTTCAACAAGGGTCAACATATCGAAACATGCTGGTGAAGGCGAGCTAGCCTGACTATACCAATCAACACGTTGTTTTAATTGAAGCATGTAATTTGTGGGTTTCTATCTTGCCTTAGTTCATTTACAAGTAAGCAGTATATAAAATTATACTGAAATGAACGTGCCACCGTTCGGTGGATTTTACCTGCCGACTGAATTACCTGCACAATACTTACCATGCCTTCCCTGAAACGAAGACACAAGTTAGTATGCAACAGGTTTAAATATACACGTTGGGATAACTGGCTAGAAGCCATAATGGACCGTTTAGTCTTTGAACGAGGATGGTGTGCAACGAAGCACGTGAGGCGCTGCACGCCATCCCGTTCGCACGTGAGACTATCGTAAAGTTCCGCCCGGACCGGATCGGTGCCAGTGCCCCAGCGATCGTCCGCGGAACCCGTTACCTTGTGCACAAGTTGTCCGTGATCAATCGTTCGTGGCACGTTAACATTGATGCAGTTGAGGCACGTGAACAAGATAAGCAATATTGCATGATTCGTTTTGCATAGTCTTCCAGACAGTTTGTTTCATAACACGTGTATTCCATACTTAGCACAATTTATGGAAGAAGATGCATTCTAAATAAACTTGAAGCATGCATAGAACATTTAAAATAAACAAGCATGCAAATTGAGTAATCCGTTTCCCAGTTAAGTGACAAGCATAAATACCCAAGTCTATTCTCTTTTATCTTGGTTTCTTTTAATATTAACTTGGTATCGTTTGATCGGGGCGAAGGAGTAAAGCTTGGAAGCAGGGCTAGCTAATCGGGTTAGTTGCCACTCACTTAGATTTTGGAAAGAAGAAGGAAAGAGGCGCTTCACGACTCCACTCGCAAGCCGCCTACTGCTCGTTCACCTGCATACGAACAGCTCGATTAATACTTATTCCTCTCTTTCCAATCTCGGAATAGAAGTGCAGTTCAATGAACGAAAATAATGAAAACCATCGAAATCGTTCAAGGAAAACAAGCAAATCCCAAAACCAACTCAAAGCACGAAAGCAACAAGCGACATCGGAAACCGAGGCAATAAAAGATAGCAGCGGAGAGGTCCCTCCTGACTCTGCCGCTAAGCCGATCCTTGGGGCGCAGTCCACTGAATATGGAAATCGATTTCGAAAAAATAAATCCATAACGAGGACGAGTTCTTAATTTAATCTATCCCGATCGAACGATACCGTTTGTGTTTCTTAGCCGCGCTCTCCGCACCGGGAGAACGGGGTGCTACACTACCTAAGACACAAAAGGGTAATAATGCTATCTGGTTTATTATAGATAGACTCACTAAGTCAGCTCAATTTTTACCATTCTGGGTTGGATAGACAACAAAAGTACTGGCAGATACGTATATGAAACATATTGTCAGTCAATACGGGGTACCAGTAAGTATCGTTCAAGATAGAGACACCAGGTTTACTTCATATTTTTGGAGAAATTTGCAAGAGAACCTTGGTACTCAGTTAAAATTCAACTTTGCTTATCATCTCCAAACAGACTGTCAGTCGGAAAGGACAATTCAAATACTAGAGGACATGTTAAGGGCATGTACAATAGATTTTGGAAGATTATTGGATGATCACTTATATTTGATAGAGTTTTCTTATAATAATAATAGCTATCAGGCCAGTATTAAGATGGCACCTTTTGAAGCACTTTATGGAAGAAAGTGTAGATCACCAGTATGTTGGACGAATATAGGAAGAAGGCAATTATTGGGTCCGGGTCAAAACAATAAGAAGTCATTTACACGCAGCCCAATATAGACAGAAGATGTGGGCCGACAAGTATCGAAGGATATTAAAATTTTAACCTGTTGATCATGTATTCTTGAAAAATTTGTCAACCAGGGGAACAATCAGATTCGGGACTCGAGGAAAGTTAAGTCCGGGATATATTGGTCCATTTGATGTACTAGAGAAAATTAGAAATATATCTTACAAGCTAGCCCTACCATCGATACTAGTGTGAGTACATAATGTATTCCATGTATCTCAACTCCGAAGATATGTACCGGATCTGAATCATATACTAGATCATTCAGAGATCACTGTCGGACCAACTCTACATATCGAGCAAAGACCTATTGGGATACTGGATCATAGAGACAAGATACTCCGGAATCGGATCATTCCCTTACTTCGAGTAGCCTGGAGCAAGGACTCTCCAGGAGAATCAACTTGGGAGAAAGAAGAGGACATGCGGAACCAGTATTCGTTTTTGTTCGCTGATCAATGTTAGTTATCTTTTAGACTTATGTTAGATGTTAATTCAAATTCCAAGGACAAAATTTTTCTAAGGAGGGTAGAGTGTCATAACTGTATTATTATTAATATTTTTATTTGGATTCATAAATATATACATATGTAAGTATATAAGTGAGTATGTATATATATATAAAAGTATATATATGTTTATACAAATTTGAGTTTGAAAATTTGAACTAGTTATAATTACTCAGATTATTGGGGGTCTTATGTAAAACCCCTGATTTTTCAGGATTTTAAAAATGAATTTTCAGAATTTTTCTGTGTTTTTTTACTAATTAAAATCAAGATATTTTAGAATTAAATAAAGTTTAAATGTTTTTATTAAATATTAAAATATTATAAAAATAATATTTTTGGGTGTAAAATAAAATATTAGACATAGGATAATTTTCCTGAAATTTATTGGACCCCAGAACCATTTTTAAAGACCTAAAACCCCATTTTTATTAAAAACCAAAATAAACCGGGTTGAACTGGGCTCAAACCGGGTTGAACCGGGCTGAACCCGGTCCAACCGAACCGGACCGACTAAACCCAACCCTATCCCTAACTGGTCGGGTCCTACCCAACCCGACCCGACCCGGGTCCGACCCGCTCACCCCTCACCCGCACCCCTCGCGTTTTTCGGCCGCCCCGCGCCTCGCCCGGCCACGTCCCCGCCCCGCCCGCGTCGCCCGGCCACGTCCCCGCCCCGCCCGCGGCACCCGACCACGTCCCCTCCGCGCCCGCGTCGCCCGACCACGACTCCGCCTAGCCCGGCTCCCTCTCCCTCCCCACACTTTATTTAAACACCGCCTCTGCCACCAGCACCTCCCCCCGTAGTACCCAGTCCCCCGGCCAAGCCACCACCGCCACCGCCTCTCTCCCCGCAGCCTCCTCCGCCGGAAACTTAGCTGCCTCTACCCTGCTCCTCCTCCAGCTCCACGCCCCGCCTCCCCAGAGCTCCGCCCCGCCTTCACCTCCGTCTCCTCTGGCCGCCTCAGCCCATGCGCCGCCCCCGCCGACGAGCTCCGCCATCATGCTGCCTCGCCGCCTCAGCCGCAGCCTGACGACCCCGCCACGAGCAGCCACCTCCTCCGGCCGTGCCCCCGCCGGAACCCTAGCCGCCGCGAGCGTCGCGCCGTCCCACGAAACCCTGTTATTTCAGCCCTTTTCGGAGCCCTGTTCAGGTAGCCGTTTCTCTCTCCTCATTGTCCCGTTTCCCATTCCGTCTACACGAATCCTGTGTGATCCTCTCGATACTCGTGCAACTCGCTCGGTGAGTCGCGTCTTGTGGCGATCGACTGCGACCTAAAATCAGAAAAATTAACACCCCATTTTTTCCCGGAACTGAGTGCGCCCCGCTAAACGGGATAACTTGGTCGTGTGCGGACTTCACCAAAAGGTGCGCGCCATTAATACATACGTGTGGGATTTCGCGAAAGTTAATTTGGATGTGCGTGCACACCGGAATCAACGTGTATCCGTCGACAAACGTCTCGTATCGGCCCGTTCTGGAACTCGTTGTAACTTCGTGTAGACACGTCATATCAAAACGAAACTTGCTCCATCGGACTCGTAGCAATACGCTGGTCCTGTGACCCAAGTTTGTTTCGATTCTGAGAACGTTGACAAAATCGCGTATCGTGGGCCCCACGGCTCCACTTGACGGGCGATTTTGTGATCGGCTCATCAGAATCCAGTTCTGGACATTCTGTTGGGTTCGTATCATCGTTCTGGACTTGTAGACACTAAGTTTGACGAATTTGGAGAACGTTGTCTCTGACACGTTTTTCAGTGCGAAGTGGGACACATGTGGATCCCGCTTTGACCAGAAACTGTCACTTTTGCCCCTGTATCCAAATTGGACTCAAGCACAGACATTTCTAGCTATTTGATATCTTCTGAGCATGATGGTAATGTTTGTTTCAGCATTCGGAGAAGTTCTTGAAGATTTTACGAATACCAGAGCAGCAGTTGGAAACTAAACACCAGACAAGTGTACCTTGCCAATCTTGCAGTACTTGCTACATAATATTCTCTTGATTTAATTATATGACAAATTGTTCAACCTAGGACCGTGTGACATTGCTTAGCGTCCAAATAATATTCGGGTGCCAATGTCGTACACGAAGTTGTGTAATGTCACCTAGACATGGATATCGAGACCCTATACTTTCTCATGCTTGCATCATCAAGTACGTCATAACCCAGGACACCTGACACTATTCATGAGACAGAATCTTCCTGAAATATTCATGGTGATTCTGTATAGGTTACAGGAATCATGATATAGATATTACATATGCTTAACTATCATTATGACTCGTTGCATTAGTTAGAGGTCATGATCTTGCGTGTTATGGACATGAGACATCGTGGAGATGAGACGTGTGATTACATTGGGTGGGGAGAGACACACTATACTACAGGCTGATTATTGATATATATACTATACTTCTGGAGGTGCTTTGGCACATATACTGGAGTCGTGATACTACTTGCTTTGGCATATATACTGGAGTCGTGATACTACTTGCTTTGGCATATATACTGGAGTCGTGATACTACTTGCTTTGGCATATACTGGAGTCATAATACTAATACTGCTATGGGTTTCCCCGACACAGAGCCTATAGTAGTTTCAGCCTAAGTATGATTAATGCTCTCATTTGCATAACACCTAGCTGGTACTTAGTTTACCCTTTGATACATTTTATATACTGTATTTATTCTGGCATGCTGTTTCTTGTACCTTATTACGTCCCTCTGAGGACCTGGTCCCTTGCCAGTTTTGCAGCATAGACCATTGTGGAGCCTACCCGGAGTTGCTGATGTGTGTTGCTTTGTCATGCAGGAATTGGTACCGGGTACTTATATCATTTCTTCCGGAGTATTGGTTATTATTCATATTGTTTATTCATCTGCTGATATAGCCTAATTTTATAGACTCATATTCCTTTCTCGAGTCTATTCGAGCTTATGGGTTACTGGCGGCCGACTTTAGCACATGTAGCTCATTCTTGTATATTTCGTTCATTGTGGATTGAGGCATAGATATTTATAGATAGTGACCCTTCTAGTACAGCTTATACGTATTCGAATCGGACCAGAGTCTGGTCGAATGCGTAGCTGGCATGTTACGTATTCCTAGTCCTACGTGTTTTGGGATTGGGGCGTGACATCTTAATGGATAAAACCAAACCAGGGGGGGGGGAGGAAACCCGCATACCAAAACCATATGCTTCTCCATGACTCATGAAGTCATTTTGATACTTGGCTTATTTCCTTCCCTTCTCCATTTTCTATGACAATACATGGCTCATTCTCATCCCTCTTCCCATTTCCATCACAACCTAACACCGTCTACTTAATCACCAGCACCAGCACTCCTTCATCCTCCTCTTCCCCTCCTTTCTCCTCCATTCCCTCTCTTCCCACTTCCCTCTTCCCTCCTAACTACTACTACTGCTACTGATGTTTACTGCTGTTGCGACTGCCAATGCTGACCGCGTTCGTCGTCGCACTGGACGCCGGGCCACCGCCGGCTGATCTTCTTCAACCTCCGACCTCCTTCCACTCCTCCGCTTCCTCCTCTTTCTTCCCCTATTACAAATTATTGGGTATAAATCCTAACATTTTTCCAAATTTTTTTCAAAAATTCTAGATCTAGGTCAAAGAATTCTAATTAAGTATATGCGTATATAAAATTTTTGATAAGGTTTTGATACGGAAAAAAATTAGGAAGAAGAAACCCTAGGTTTTGCTCAAGCAAGGCCAGTCCTTAACCACTCTTTGAATTTCTCCAAATAATTCCTTAATTATTATGAATGAACTTTTGCCAAATTTGTAAATTATGTTAAAGGAAATAATATTGAATTGAGCATAGAGGTATGAATATAGTGGTTAGGACACAAGGTGTTTTATGGAATTATTTCATCAAGGACTTTTAACTCATAAGGATGTGGCTATGATTGTCGATATACTTAGTTATAATTATTACACGAGAATCTAAAGTAAAATGTGTGGACACAAAGTTAGGACACAAAAATGGCTTAATCAATTGTTATGATGTCAATATTAATTTTTTGGTAGGAATTTACTTAGTTATAAAATTTCTCATATATGTGTATAGTTAGTGAGGTGTTTCATGTTTACGTTTAGTGTCAATTATATATATATATATATATATATATATATATATATATGGATTAGGTCGATATGTCATGTACTTTGTAACATTCTATATCATATAAGGATGTATCCATTATGGCTATCCTTAGATTATGTGAATTAGTAAGAGTTATGCTTTAACTTATAGTATTTTATATATTTTAAAATATGTTCAGATTTTATCCATAATAAAATAAGCTTAAATTGCTATTTTTTAATAGGTAGGTAAATAATTATGAATACTCAAAGACATAGGTAACTTTAGTTAGAAGCTAAGAAGTAATATAGACAATCGTGACATTGTCAATAAGAGAATCTATAACATATACACTAAGTTGATGATTATTACAAATTAATACTTACCTTTAAACGATATAAGAAGTTACATAGGATCATACAAATACTTTCTAGTTTGAAAATTTAATTACATGTATAGATTTTGGACATGGATTTGGATTTTGGATTATTTTTACATTTCTAACAAAATTGTGAGTCTTGGTTTTGAATGACATGAATAAAGACCGATTACAAATAACGATTATTGGACTTGAATGGTATGAAAGAGGACAATTGCAAAGTAAATAAAATAGCTTGCTTGCTAAAGTAAGATGCTTATACTTGAATTATTTAAAATATACGAACTGCATGGATACCCGTGTTGAGAGTTGCTCCACTGAAGGGGTCGGCGTACCCAGGGAATAAATTCTACGGAGGGTTGCTCCGGGTCTCATATATTTAAATTGTCAATTTCTGGGGCCAAAATACAAATGAGACTGTCGAAATTTATAAAATTTTCGGGAATTACAAATTTCGATATCCGAAAATGTTACGGATGTCTAACCCTCAATTTTAGAATATTTATAATTTAACGACGGACTTTCGACAACCTGAAAATTTATTTAATTAGGGGATGATTAACAAGAGTCTAAGATGCGTAGGACACGGACACAAGTCATGCAACTGAAACCAAAAGATAGATTTTCGGTATTGTCTGCTCTGTATAAATTGAAAGAAATAAAATTTCCTAAAAATTGTATTATGGTACTTATAATTATCCCGAAATTGGAATATAATTTAAATTTGATACCTGCTTCCTGAAATTATAAACGAGATGGAATCATGTATTTGATATACTTTGAAAATGTATTCTTGCATATTGATAATGAATATGATATACATAGCAAAAATTGATAAGATAATAGAATATGAATTGTTTGTAGTTGTAGGTTAGAAAGTATTGGGCGCGGGAGAATAAATTGAATACCACCTACGAAATCCTGCAACATAATAACAAAAAAATACTGATTAGTAGTTAAGCTCATTCGTAAGACCTTGTGAATTGAGTGTGTGAGGCTTAACTCACTTACATGTACATGTTTTGGACATACCTATTTCGATTAAAAGATCTATTAGGTGAATCTCGTGAATTTGTGTTGGGCATGCCTATTTCGATTAAAAAGATCGATTAGGTGAATCTCGTGAATTTGTTTAAACTCAGGTGGAGCAGGGCCTGATTCTAAGCACCGTGCCACCAAGTTATAGCCTGATCCCTGGCCACGTGATTGTTGTCAGAAAACTAGCTAAAGTGGATATTCAAATAGTTTTTCTCCGAATTGCATCTTCATTTAGGAAACTTGTTTATGTTTGTGGTAGTAAAATAAAATTGTATTATTTGCTTTGTTAGACACTATAAGAACACTAGCTTAGAAATTCAATTAGAGTCATAGGTATGATTATAAAACCTACTTCCCTACTCTCTATGCATAAGTTATTCCATTTTCATTCCTTGCAGTATAATATCATATTTTTATTTTCTTACCGTTCTTGACCGAGAACTTGCTGTCGTTCTGACGACCTAGTATTGTTCACTAGGGAAAGGCAAAGTTTCTAATGAGATGCTACCTCTTTATGATGTGGACAAGGTTGATGAGTGACCTTCAAGTGTTTTTCAAAGGATACAACAAATAACATTTTGTAGCTGAACTATGTGTATTAATGATTTTGATGTAATGACTTGTAAAGTTGTACTTTTGACCGTATTGTATAATAGTTATAGTTTCTAGTAATGGAAGTATTTTAGTATGACTTGCATTTCATCCTTGAATATTACAGGCGACAATCGCTGATACGGGTACGGTTGTATTCGTATGGGGCGTAGCCTGGAGATGTAGTTACGTACCCGGCTCACTGTATCATGGAAAGCGGTGTGTGACACTATTATTGTTTCTGCTTATTATTTTATTTAATAATAAATAACAACATCTAAAAAAAATATCAAAATATTTTATACTCTTTCAAAATAGATTAGTTATGCAAGTATACATTTAAAAAATTAGGCAAAAAATATAAACAAAAGACAAATGCAACACACGCGAACGACTTATAATTAAAATTTAATATTACAACATATACAACTTTTTAAGGGTCTTGAAACATACAAGTTAAGTTTGGAGCATTAACAATACATCGAATTGAAAAATATTTCAGTCATTTTACAGGTAAACTCCCTAACTTTGTCCAACTATTAATATAATTAACTTTAATTCTAAATCCAAGCCTATAAGTTTTTTTTTTCCTATTTATTATTGTTCTTGCTTGTAATTTTTTTTCCTAAGCTCTCTCTTTATCCTTAGGCCCTAAAAGCCCAATGCAAATTTAATTTTGAGTACTATTGCTATTTCTCAGGCCCAACAAATTTACTTGTTCCAATTTTACCATTGAAGCCCAAAACCTTATATTCGTATTTCTTCATTTCTTTCATGTATTAGGCTCAATAACAAAGGGCCAACAAGCCCAAACATATATATGTATTTTTACGCCAATTTCTTAATCATAACCTGTTATATTTCAAAGTCCAGTACATTTAAACTCCTAATAGCCTTGATTTAGGGCCCATGAGGCCAATCTTTATTCCTTATTTTTTACTTTTTAGTTTTCATATATATATTTTCTTTTGTTTTGGGCCCCATTCATTTGGGCCCAAGTTAAATCAAAGCTTTGTTTCTTTTCCCTGTGCACTTACCCCAACCCGAGCCCAACACTGCACCTTTCGTTCCATCCCAGCTATCGATTCTCTCAGTTCTTAGGCGAGTAACCAACCCACAACTCTTCTCCTTGAAACCCATTCTCACTCTTATTCAACCAGCGCCGTTCCGTTATTCCGGCCAATTTCGTCGCTCCGTATCTACGTCGAGAGGCTGCAGACTGGACGCATCCGTGCAGCTATGAGCCAAACCGACTGGACGGTTTGCAAATCAGCACTGCTTTATGACCACCGGGGGCCATGTCCCCCGGATGACGTGGCCGGCTTGGATTGGAGAAGGGGGTCAAAATTTTCGGAAGTGGACCCTCCAAGCTAATAGGAGAGTGGCTGTGGGTTTGACACGTGGACGGAGCCGAGTGCTTTTGTTTGCAAATAGAGTATGACAACCCACGTTTTTAGTGGGTTGTTGACACCTTGTCATTAGACTTGCTTGTGTTTCCATGAAGTGAAAAAGTCAAATAGGTCATCGTGACCTTGTTTTCCATGACGAGGCTCTTCTCCTTCGTTGTCTTGTACTCTCTGAATTTGCACGAATTGAGGTTACATATTTTGTGGTTGCTGCATTGCTTGTTCAATTTTCATGACATTGAAGAAGAAGGTAATTTATCGAATAAAATTTAATTGAAAGTATTAGAATGGGTAAATTTTTTCTATTTACAGAAAAATTTCGAGTATCAAATGACCACAAATTCTCTTTGAATATGGTTGTTATAGAAAATTTTGACCATTTTTTTAGCAAAATGTAAAATATCTCTAATTAATGTCCACAAATGGTTAAATGATAGGGATATTAAGATACACCCCCACAAAAGACCAAAATATTTCTAAAATATGGTTGTTAAGGATCACTTTTAGTTAAGGTGCTTTAGTTAACTTAGTACATGTTGGACGAGGGGATGGGTATGGGTTCAGACTGGACTCCAGTTTGGGTCGAATCTGGACCGGGCTCTCGATCGGGCTTGTACAAACGAGAAATTCGGCTCAACATGTTAGGGTTTACGGGAATGACCATGATCGGATAAGGGGGACGAAAACCAAGTCCAACCGTGGGTTCACAATGGGCCAGTCGATCCCGAATGTTTACTAGACCTGGGTCTGTCCAAGGCTAAGCTTTGGGCTGCTCGACCCAATTCACACCTCTAGTAGCATTCTTTTTCTAGATGATAATGTATTAAAGAATCTCCGTCGTCTCCCTCCGCGGACGACAAAATAAACCTAGTTAAATCTCTCTATAAATACACAACTATATTAAGTTGATAAATAAAATGACATAATTTTATATGATTACCCTTCTATAAATACATTCGTCATATATTTTTACCCCACATTTTTAAGTATTTAAACATTCAGAAAATACTGATTCTAAATCTTAAGCAGATGACCATCTTACTAGTTCTTGGCATTATGTCAAAATTAATTCTTCAATTTCATGATATAAATTCAAGAAGAAGATAAAAGTTAGAAATGACTGACAATTTACGACGATGATAGTGAGATACTCGAAGATTGCAACTTTCCTTTCTTCGTCAGAGACAATTTCTCATATTCCGTACACGATATGCAAAATAAAATAAAAATATCATAAAATAACTTACTATTCATCTTGCAACTATTGTTGCGACATTAAAAGATATTGATATGTTTGCAGTAATCACACTAAAGACCTCGTTTGATTCTTGGAAAGAAAAATATTTCTTTTTCCTTAAAAATTTGTAATTTCCATCCATTTTACTTTACTGTGTATGGAAATGTAGAAAAATAAAATAAAGGAAAAGTAAATCTTTGAATGGAAAAGTAAGTGGAAAACCATTTCTTCTTATTCTTATTCTTATTCTTATTTTTATTTTTTTCTGTTTGATTTTTTTTAATATTTAGATAAAAAAATAAATGACTTTCTTTTCCATAGAATCATTATTCTTTAAACCCAAACGTGACCTAAAGATCTTATGAAACCGGAACAAACTCCAAGACAAATTACAACTAAAAGCAATACGAATTCCAAAGTGCTCTTGAGAAAAGTCTACACAGCCTTTTAATTTCCAACAATTCCAAAGTGCAGTAGCAAGTAAAAATGTTTCAAAACAAAGGCCACTACCATTTCTAAATAGATACATTTTGCAACTATTAATATATATTATGCTTTTTCAATGAGATGTCTTGGGTTACTTTAAAGATTTAGGTTTCACATATTAAAGACATTGATTAATGCACAAGTCCAAGAAATAAACGTTCTAGCCAAAGCTACGTGAAATCAAGTTTAATACAAACCCGAAAAAAAAATCCACTAATGGCCATAAAATGCTGTTTCTAAACAAGAATTTAGGAAACATTTGGTGTTTTGCAAAATAAAGGTAAATCTTTAAAGGAGCAAGTTTATTTTCTTAGAAATTGTATCACAAGGATATATTTGTCCATCACACATTTGGTATAATAATCTATTAATTTTTTTGAGTTGCACTCCACTTTATTTACTCATATTCAAGATGCACGATTACCATAATCTATAATATTTTCAACTTTTAACGAAAACTAACAGTTAACTACTTTAACTGTTAATTTTTGACCGAAATACTCTTTCCAGTCCACGCCTCTCATCTGCCGTGTACTAACTAGAAATAATCATTAAATTTAATGAGAACAATTAGGTAATTATATATAAAAAGATTTTAAGAAAAATATAATTTGTTCTTCTGATACATTTTGTTCTTCCACAAAAAAAAATTAATTAAAAAATAATTAAAATACGCATAACGAACGTACATATATACTAATATATAATCTATTCTACTATATAATGAGGAAAGTAGGCTTCACCGTGAAAATTTTCTTTCCAAAAATACCCTTCATTATATTTACTAATTAAAAATAATACCTACAATAAATTCCAATGACAACCATTTAAGGGATGCATTAATATATTATAGAAATCAAAGAGTTCATGCTACTTGCTAAGTTTTCTAAGCTATTACCAAGGAATTCCAATGGTTGAACTCTTAACCTATATAATTAAAAGCAGCAAAGTTAAACCAACTCATCAAAATCATCAACTCCAAGATACGTGCAAAGCACGTGCATATATACTAGTTAATTTAAAAATGCAACCAATTTATGGGTTAACAATAATTACTACCATATCCTACATGATATGCAGAGAGAAATAACCTACTCGCAGTTTATTTCATTACGAAAATGGTAAATAAAATCCCATACGGATTATTTTGAAAATATTGCAAGGAATTGAAAACCCTAAAATATTTGCCACTCGATTGCAGAATTAGAAACTTAAGAGCATTGCAGAGCTAACTACACACTAAATTTTAAAGAGTTATTTGTATTCACCTTCATTTATTATTCATAATTTGTTTTCCTCCCAAATTTTAAATTAATTACTACAATCTTCCATTACATACATTTAGCAAATGTAATTTGTATTTATTTTTCCATTATTTAACACTAGATCCTATTGCTTCCATTGTTTTTCCATTATTCATAAAAATGAAAGAAAATATAATTATAAATAGTAAATAGAGGACAAATACAAATAACACAATTTTAAATTTAGTTTACTCGTAACATTTAATTTAATCTCAATTAGGAGAAGCCAACATGGTTCACTTTCTTTCCTTGAGACGAGAGCTCAGCTCTCCACCACATTCCAATACTTAAAACTAAAAATTAAGTACATATACAGAGGATGGTAAGCAATAGCAACTACTAAAGATAATTATTAGTATTAGCTCATAAAGTAGTTGGACATTATTCCTTCTTCCATTGGTTTAATTAATTTGAGTGGGGCTATAAATTAAGAAGGGTCAGATTCTTTGGAGCACATATTTGCAAGGGCTCCATCTCCATCATCATAAACTTAGCTACCTTAATTAATTCATTCATTATCTTCCCGAGTGGGAGTTACATGGAAAGTAAAGACATCAACTAGCAATTATAGCTAGCTTGGGCATTAGGTAATGTGAGCAAAAGTTGTTATCACCATGTTACAAAGATCATGAAGATTACATCAACTTGAAAAGAACATAGATTGCAAATTTTCAAATAATAACTTATGCAACAAAGTTGCGACGAATAAAAAATAGGAGATAAAAACTATTGCTGGAGTTATGAAGATCACTGTTGTTCAAAAAAAAGATTCGACTCTTTTTTTGTCGATCTGCTTTCAGAAGAAAGCAGGTTCACCGATAGAACTTCTAGAACGTCCACTATTACCCTCGAAATGGACGTATATCACTTTGACTCTCGGTTAATACTTCGTGGCTTCTTCTAGTTGTTGCCAACTCTTCTCTCGTAGCATATAATCTCTAATTCCCTTTTTCCAAAAAAAAAGACAAAATATTACGTCCATGAAGCACACGAACAACCGTTCCGCGGGAGCACAGTCACGCGGAGCAATAGTCCGTGGGAACCTTAGTTTCGCGGGAGCAACCGTTCAATGGGAACCTATGTTCCGTGGGGAGCTGACTCCTTGCGGGAACCTAAGTTCTGTGGGAGCAGCCTTTCCGCGGAACCGCGGGAGTAGCCTTCCCACGGAACCAAAGTCCCACACGACCTGTTCGATGTGTACGTTCGAAGTGCGTCTTCAAAGCATCACTTTGCACCATTCGTCCGAGTTCCTTTCGAATCTACCTCTAAAGAAAATTTTACAAAAAATGGGTGACAAAAACAAACATATTTTTTGGAGGTATCGAACATTGTCCTATAGTAAAAACTCTACCTTATCAACCACAACATAGACTACCACTCTCCATGTGTACAAATCAATAAATTTTTTTTCTTATATTGACATAAACACTTGATATTGCTACATGAATCCATATGAAACCATTTCTAGAGATGAACAATTTCAAAATCTCCAATATGAAACAATCCTGACGCCATTTGATTCGGAATATACATATAACTATTAACTTCACCATTCAAAATATGGCTAATTCTAAAGGCATATCAAAAATTGTTCAGGACAATCCATTATTTGGTACTAGTCTAGACTGAAATAAATTTTACTTAGGACGTCCCAAAATTTACTATGGGCTGCCCACACACCCCTACTTTCCAACCTAGATTCCGACCGCGCCGCCGTCGTCCTCCTCACCCTCGACAGCTTCGGCCTCTCCGGCGCCCTCGACCACCTCCACGTAAACCTCCTCCACGGAGCGCTCTCCTCGTCCCCCTTCTTTTCCGTCCATCTGCACCAGCCCTCGAACACGTCGGTGAAGTTCCAGAGCGTGCGGAGGAAAAGGAGCCGTACTGGGTCTCGCGAAGCGGGTGGCGGGCGGAGCTCGAGCGCTGGGGGCTGGCGTGGTGTATGGCGGCGCGGTCGGGGACGCGGAAGATGTCGGATCCGCATCCGGTGCCGACGAACTCGGGGAGGGCGCCAGAGGGAGCGGCCGAGGGAGGGGTTGCAGTTATCGTCGTCGAGAAATGTCAAAATTTTCTACAGTTCTTTCAATAGGAGGAAGGACTTTTCAAAAAATTTGACAGTCCAAAATAAAATAAAATTTGGACAATAAGAAATAAATTTTTTTTATGACAAATTTATAAAAAAAACAATTTTACTATATTGAACCACTTTTGAGGTGCCTTAGAATTAGTACAAAATATACGCATGTGACAGTACAATCTAAACTACTGACAGTTGACAAAAAGTTGTGGTTTCAATTTGAAGATCTCGTTCTCGTCAGAGAGAGCAGGAGATAAGACGCGGTACTATAGTAATCATCATCATCACCACCACGTTTGATTGTACTAGTACACGCCAGATAAAGAAAAAGTTGCGAAAGAGAGAAGTGCAGAAAAAGACGGAAAAGAAAATATTAGGAAATCTAGGGGTAGGGGTAGTGGTGATGGTGGTGGTGGTGGGAAGGAGGGCCCTCCACGTAGGACTGCCTGCAGAGCTTCCAACTGAAAAGCTCCGGTCGTCGTCATGTTGGTGGCATGGTGGAGTAGTGAGCTTAGAGATATTGGCCACTACTTCCCCCTGCCATAGGTTGGAACCTCGACTTAACCCCTCGCGCGCGCGCGCGCGCGCGCGCGAAGGAAGGATAATGTACTACAACAGACCAAAAAGGGCCCATCCATTCCTTTGCATTAGTTTCAACACAAAAATCATCCAAACCATCGTATTCTTTTCTGATATTTCTCTCTTTTATTTTTTTCTTTATATCAGAAATTTTGGAATGTCCGTGTTTTTACTACACTAAAATGGACAATTTATACAACAACAACATATTAAAACTGTCATTTCATTTTCGACGGATTTAATTTGTTGTTTAATATCAAAACCTATTTCAGGCAAAAAGCATATTCAGATTCGACAGATTAAAACAGTTCTTTAGTATTAAAATTTTGTTGAAAACTTTCGTTTTCCGTCCAATAAAAATTTTAGGGAGCCAAAATTTTTCCAAACTCACACTCCCCCTCCCCGCCAAACCCCGTTGCCCCTGATTTTTATTTTATTTTACCACGCGCGCTCTCCCCTCAAAAATTTTTACTTTTTTTTTTTACTCTTCTCAAAACTTCTGCCGCTCCCATCAGAACTAAGGTAATCATCTCCTCCTCTTTATAACCCCATGCCGGAATTTCGTTGGAACCGCACCGACGCTGGGTCGAAGTAAACACCCGAATTTTTCAGAAATTAAAAGTGAATTTTCAGGATTTTTTCTGAATTTTTTTAAGTAATTAAAATAAATATTTTCTGGAATTAGAAATTTTTTAAGTATTAGAATAAATATTAAAATATTATAAAAATAATATTTTTGAGTGTAAAAATAAAGAATTAGTCATAGTGTAATTTTTTCGAAATTTATTGGACCCAAAAACTATTTTTAAATGGCTAAAAATAATGCTTTAAAATAACCAGACTAAACCGGTTTAAACCACCCTAAATAAACCAACCCATGCTGAATCGAACCAAATCCTGAACCAACCCAACCTAAACCAACCCTAGCGGGTCGGATCTAAACCCGACCTGTACCCGCTAACCCGACCCGAACCCTAATTTAAACCCAAGCGGGTTCGGATCTGAACCCGCTGACCCAAAATCCGAACCGACCCGACCCGTTTCTACAGTAACAGTAGCAACCCCTCACCTACCCGCCGTTCCCCTCCGCCGATCCACCTTCCCCGCCGACCTTTTCGACCCCCCCGTCTCCCCGCGGCTGTTCGCCTCCGCCGTTCACCCCTCGGCCGTTCGCCCCCCCACGGCGACCCCTCCGGTCCACCTCCCCGCCGCATCGCCTCCCCCAACGGCAAACCCTACCCTATAAAACCCCGGCCACTCCTCTCCGCCATCACCGCTATAATCCTCGCCACCACCGCCAACATCGGTCATCGCCTCCGCGAGCTCGACCCGCCGACGACCCAACCAACCCCGACGAGCTCCTCCGACGACACAGTAGCTGCTGTCACCCCCAACGCCGCCATCACCAACATCCTTAGGACACCGCCTCTCCGATGAAGACGAACACGACGACGACGAGCTTCCCCGGCACCTCCTACGGCCGTAACCCCAGCGCCGACGAGCAGCCGCAAAGCCCTACCCAGCAATCGTCGCGGTGCCCCGCCGCCGTGCCTCGTCGCGAACCTCCCAGTTCACAAACATCATCAAGGTACCCGTCTTCCCGCGCGCGTAACTCCCTGTACGAAGATTCGTATCTCGTTCTGTCAAATCCTACGCATAGACCGCGTGACCCTCTCGAAACACGTGCAATCAGTTCAACGTATCGTGTCCTGTGTCGGTCGTAAACTGCGACGCAAAAATAGGAAAATAACCCTTATTTCTGAAAATCAGAAATTTGTCCCAAACTCACAAGTTCACGACCACTTTACGTGCCACCTGTTAAATAATTCTAAAATTTACTTGAACAGTAATTTAGACCATATAACCAACTTTTAAAACCCTGTTTTAGTTTAATTTATTGTTTGTAGATTGTAATTATTTCGAGGGTGAAATTGACCAAAAACTTGGTTATTCAAAACCCTGAATTTTTTCAGAACTGGGTGCGCCCCGCTAAACGAGATAACTTGGTCGTGCGCGAATTTCACCGAAAGGTGCGCAACGTCAATACGGATGTATGAGATTTCGCGAAAGTTGATTTGGATGTGCGTGCACACCAGAATCAACGCGTATCCGTCGACAACGCCCTATATCGGTCATATTCTGAAACTCGTTGTAACTTCGTGTGTGCTCGTCGTTTCGCAACGAAACTTACGCCATCGGACTCGTAGTGATACGCTGGTCCTGTGACCCAAGTTTGGTTCGATTCCGAGAATGTTGACAAAGTCCCATATCGTGGGCCTCACGGCTCCACTTGACGGATGATTTTGTGATCGGCTCATCGAAATCCAGTTCTGGATATTCCGTTGGGTTCGTATCGTCGTTCTGGACTTGTAGATACTAAGTTTGACAAATTTGGAGGACTTTGTCTCTGACATGTTTTCCGATGCGAAGAAGGCCACATGTGGACCCCACTTTGACCAGAAACTGTCAAGTTTGCCCCTGTGTCCAAATTTGACTTATGGATAGACAATCCTAGCTATTTCATATCTTCTGAGAATTATGGTAGTGTTTATTTCAATATCCGAAGGAGTACTTGAAGATCCCGCTATTACAGAAGCAACTGTTGGAAACCAAATCCCAGGCAAGTGTACCTTGCCAATCTTGCAGTACTTGCTACATAATATTCTCTTGATTTATTTATATGATGAATCTATTCAACCTAGGACCGTGTGACATTACTTAACGTCCTAACAAGATTCAGGTGTCAACGTCGCACGTGGAGTCGTGTAACGTCACTAGAGATTGATATATCGACCCTATATATTTTCATGCTTGCATTATCAAGTACGTCATACCATAGGACACCTGACACTATTCATGAGACAGAATCTTCTGAGTTATTCATGGTAATTCTGTATAGGATACATGATTTGTGACATAGATATTACATATGCATAGCTATCATTATGACTCACTGCATTAGCTTGATCTTGCGTGTTATGGATATGAGACGTGAGGTTACATTGAGTGGGGAGAGTCATATCATACAAAAGCTGATTATATATATATATATATAGTTATTTTGGGAGTGCCTTAGACTCCGACACAGAGCTTTGGCACACGTACTGGCCCTTCGAGATAATAAATGCTGCTATGGGTTTCCCAGAGCCTTTAGTAGTTACAGCCTGAGTATGATTAATGCTCTTAATTGCATAATACATAGTTGGTTACATAGTTTTCCCTATTGATTCATTTATTATTGTACTGTATTTATTTGGCTTTAGTTATTCTTGTACCTTGCTATGTCCCCTGAGGACCTGGATCCGGATTATGTCCCCAGGTTTAGCAGAGGAGATCTACCCCGAGATATACGGGACAAAAGCAGGCGCTGGAGCAGTACCAGAACCAAAGGACGAGGTGATCGCTGAGGTTTTCTCCTGAGTATCTGGTTATTATACTCAGTTATTTCTATTGTTAGACTCTTATTTCCTGTTTATTGAACTGTTGTATCAAACTCTTTATCGAGTTGTTCCCCGAGATATTTATTGAGACTTGTTGATTATTATTTTATCTTGATGAATCTGATATTTATTGTATTTATCTTCAGTGGATGAGATTAGTACTATAGACCTTTATAGTTGTTTTACAGCTTAAGTACACCATGATGGGTCCATTAAATTGGGTTTGCCCATCGGTGTGTGCTGCTGGCCATTGCCACGTGTCTAGTCCCTCGGTATTTTGGGACTATGACGTGACAGTCGACGTTGGCGGCATCTCATCTCGCGGGGGGAAAGAAACATGGCGTTGACGTTGGGGGCGTCCCTCGACGAGGTGCACACGGGGGAAAGGGAAAGAGAGGACATGAAGAACGGATTTGTTCAATATTTTCTAGGATTTTTATCTTTTTTTGTTTTTGTTTTTTCGATCCTCCATTCTCTCTAAAATTATTCACCATTTTCTCTTCCTCTCTAGGTCAGTGGTGGAAGAAGGGACTTCTAAAGATATGGTTGGGCTGTTCTTAAACTTCGGTTTGATGACCATATAGGACTTGTATGCGCTATCTTACATCCATCTTCCACTTTTGACGAGCATGCTAAACTAATGGCAAGACGTGCAATCATAGATCCACATTGTTACTATTATAGGAGTCGAAAATTCATAATCAATGTCACCTTGCTATGAACACTTCTAGCACATAATCTCCAGGATTTTTATTATTTGATTTGGATGTATAAGCATGAATATTCCAAGACAACATTTTTATTTTGTATTTAACTATTGTAATTTAGTATTAATGGGGAAGAGCTGCATATTTTCTTGATTTATGGTCTCTCGCGAACACTTTTGGTTTATCCCACTTTGGTCTTATATTCTGCACATAAGCACCCTTTTGTATCCCCTTTTGGTTTATCCCACTTAGGTCTCAAGTATCGCACAAACACTTTGTTCTTCTCCTTTCATGCTTTTATTGTATTGTTCATTTACTAAATGGGCTAGGCGATCATATTTTTTTTACCCTGAGTGACTAAACTTATCTCATATACCCAAGGGAATTGGATTGACTACATGGATTTCTATAGATAAAATCAAGGGGAATGCTCTCGAGTCCCTAACAAATTTGAGTTTTAGTGCTAGTTGGATACATAGGAACCCTGAGACTGTTGTCTGGAATATTTGAACTGGTTTTTAAATTCATTGAGAGTGATTTGGTTGTCATCATGTCATTATAAGGATGTGAAAGTTCTCAAAACTTTGAATAACACACTAAATGATTTTAGATTTTTGAATATCTAGTCGTAGGTGGATCTAACAGAAGTCCCGAATTTGCACGACATTGTAAGTTTTTTTTTTTTACTTGAGGGATTCTGGAAAGAACTAGCGAACTCAATTAAACTAGCTTAAAACTAGATAATGTGTTCTTGTTCATGTTGTTGGCAGCAGGGGATCCAAATTCATGTGAACAGTATTAGGTCCCATTCATTGACTTCTAGCTTTCGGTTTTTTGTTCTATAATTCATTAGGTGGGTGTTGGTTCAATTAATGATCAGTTTGCAATTTGATTCAACTCCTAGCATTTTTAGTTGCCTAATTATCCTTGCATAGTTATTGGTCTAATCTTTTATTATTTAAGACGATTGTTCCCGCATATAATATGGCATTCCATGTGATCCTTAATAATATTGTGGATAACCTTTATGGTCTTGAACTCATGTTTGCGTTGGATATTGAACTAGTTGTTTTCAATTCAAATTAAAGCATTTAATTTAGTTTGGTTTGCATATACTTTGCACCAGTTCGAGTAGAATCTACTCAGTTCACTTCATGTAAGAATTTCCCCCAAGAACTCCTGGAGACCACACATGCACCAATCACCTGAGCTATGGGGAAAATGGTGCTAATTAACATCAAATGTATTTCATATTTTTCTACTTATCTTTTTCATTGAGTTTTTCATTTTTTTTTCTATCATATAATGAATGCTGCAAATATATCTTTTGGATATGTAGATGTCTAGTACACACCCAAGTAAGGACTGGATGGATGCTTCTAAATTGTCAGTCGAATATCTTGAAGGTGTCGCATCATTCATTAAGTTCACAAATGATACTCTGGGAGAAAATAATTTGTATCTTTGCCCATGTAACAAATGTCGTAATTATAATAGAGGAAAAAAAAAGTCTAAATGTTATAGCTGAGCATTTGGTTTGTAATGGAGTAGACAAGTCATACAGAACTTGGGTTAATCATGGAGAACAACTTCCTGGAAGTGTCGTCAACGTTCAGGATCCTAGTTCATCATTAATTAATGACTGTACTGAAGATGCCTTTCCAATAATGGCGGACATGTTCCACAACACATTTGGACGCGTTGATCTTGATGACCTTGAAGAATGCCTGGATGAGTCTAATCAATGTAATAATTCTGATTTTCAAGGTGACTTTGATGTTAATTATAAGAAGCAGCTGAAAGATGCAATGCACCCCTATATCCTTCTTGTAAGGGTCTATATACAAAATTGTCGGCAATAGTGGAATTATTGAGCATGAAAGCTCGACATCAATGTTCCAAGGTATTTTTTACAGAAATATTGCAATTTATGAAGAAGATTTTACCGGATGGGAACACTTTAGCATAAACCATACACAAAGCTAAGAGTATGGTCAAGCCTTTTCGCATGAAGTGTAAGATTATCCATGCTTGTCCTAATGATTGTATACTCTATAGGAAAGAAAATACAGATAAAGAAATTTGTCCTAAGTGTGGTGAAGCTAGATGGAAACCGATTGAAAACTCAAAACCAGGAGGTAAAAAGTTACCATGGAAGAAACTAAGGTACTTTCCAATAACTGAACGGTTGCAGCGTATGTATAGAGTACAATGGATAGCCAATAAGATGAGATGGCATGAGCATGCAGAAGATAGCAGTACACACATGAGACATCCACTAGATTCCTCTTGTTGGAAATCTATAAATATGAAGTGGCCTGAGTTTGCTGCCGATACACGAAATGTCCGTATAGGACTCGCCACCGATGATTTCAATCCTTTTGGGATGAACAACTCATACAATTGTTGGCCTGTCATGATTGTCCAATACAATCTTCCTCCATCTCTATGCATGGAAAAGAAATTTACCATGTTAACAATGTTAATTCCTGGCCCTAATGGTCATGGCCATGAAATTGATGTCTATTTGCAACCATTGGTCGATGAGTTGAATGAGTTGTGGTCTGTTGGAAGCGTAACATATGATTCTTTGACAAAGACGAAATTTATAATGAAAGCAATTTTGATCTGGTGCATACATGATTTTTCTGCCTATGCACATATTTCTGGATGTAGAACTGCTGTAAGATATGGTTGTCCTGTATGTGGTGAAGGAACAGATGCAGAGTGGCTAACTAATGGGAAGAAGTTTGCTTACATGGGTCATAGAAGATTCCTAAGAGATGATTCACATCCTTTTAGAACTCAAAAGTCAGAATTTAATGGATTTGAAGAGCATAGAAAAGCTCATAAATGTTTGTTCGGTTCCCAACTATTAAGTAAGATGCAAACTGTCCAGACGGAGTTCAGAAAGGTGGCAGGTAATAAGAGGAAGCGTTCAAATGATACAAGTATTCCATGGTCAAAGAAATCAATTCTATTTGATCTGCCATATTGGAAGGTGATTAATGTTCTTTTATTTGATAATATTTTTGTTGTCTTAATATGTTTACTACTTCGGGGAGATCTATTAATATAAACATATTTTGCTTTTATGACAGGAATTGCCTATTCGTCACAACTTGGATGTGATGCACGTAGAAAAGAATTTTGCTAAAAATTTGTTTGCAACAATAATGGACATTAAGGGAAAGTCTAAGGACGGTATTGAAGCATGGAGAGATTTATTTAGATTTGTCGAAGATAAAGAAAAATTTTGGTTAGTGAAAGAAAATGGCAAAGAAATTATGCCAAAGACACATTTTTCCTTAACTAAGCCAGAGAGAGAAATAATTTGTAAAACTCTTAGTAACTTGAAGGTTCCTATCGGTTACAGTGGAAATTGGAAACATAAAGTATGTTTGCAGGAATTACAATTTAAATGGTTGAAGTCTCATAATTATCACATTCTCATGCAAGGGTTGCTGCCAGTATTTCTGATGCATGGGTTCAAAAAGGATAAACCTTTGCGTGCCGCAATTTGACAACTCTCAATATTCTTTAAAGTTCTTTGCTCTAAGGTTATTGATCGCAAAGAGCTATCTATCATGTATCAACGTCTCGTGGAGACATTGTGTGTGTTTGAAATGTATTTTTCGTTGTCATTTTTTGTTTCCATGACACACGTTGTCGTATACTTAGCAGAAGAAGCCCTTGTTTGCGGAGCAGTTAGATATAGGTGGATGTATCCTTTTGAAAGGTAAAATCTGAAGAGCCCTTTAAAATGCTCTTATTTTTAACTCTGATTATATAATGTGATTTGGGCTTATGTATATGGGAACTTTTACGTAGGATAATGAAAACTTACAAACGGTATGGTCAGAACAAGACTTTTATCGAGAGCTCTATTGCTGAGCAATTTATCTTAGAAGAAGCAATGAGGTATTGTATGGAGTATATTCCTGAAGGTAAGCAAAAAGCTATAAGCATGAAGGAATGATATATATCGATGATGATGTTGAAGGTCCATGCCCTATCAATACTGAAGGCAAAGGTTACCATCTGTCTAGTTTGCAATGCAAACAAGCACGCAAATGGGTTTTGAAGCATTCTACAGAAAATACGAAATGGGAGGAGTAAGTAATACTTTAACACAATTTTAATAAAATTTTAGTTCAATTTTCTTTCTATACTTTGTAACCTGAAACTCAAAGTGAGTAAATTAGTTTTATATACTTTGTTTTCACAGGAAATACAAAGTATATGTTCAGAGCCTCAAGTCTTGTGGAAAAAATCAGAGAAGAAGTCTCCAAACAAAGAAGCGCATAAATTATATTCCTTGGATAAGACAACAACTTCTACATGAGGAAATGACTCCTTTTAAGATGTCACCCCCACTTTTTCAATAGGGATAATTTAGTAATTTGGCCTAGTTATTTTAATTTTTAGAAATTAAATATTATTTAGTGTGCTATATAATTATTTGGTGCCTTGTATTGTTTATTTATAATTAGTAGGCTATCTTAGTTAATTGGACTTGGCACTTGTGAACCCAATTAGACTTGTCATGACAACTAGTGAGTCCAACATGGACTAGGCCCATTAAACCCTTTTTCTCTAATTAATTAAGGCGTTTAGACTAATTTGCAATAGTGTAAAGACTCCCCATTTTATCCCTCATTAATTATTCTTCATAAGAATCATTGGGGGCAAATTGGACAATGCAAGGTTGCTTGGAGAAGGGGGAAGTGGTCGGCCCCTATAGGGATGTCTTCTCTCTCTCTCTCTCTCCTCTTCATTTACTCCTTCATTTTGAGATCCCCAATTCATAGATCCCTAATTCTCCCATTCCTCAATCAATTCACCATCAATTCATTTGCATTTTTCTCTCACTTTTACCATTAGAAGTGTCACGCCCTGATTCCGTGGAATCGATAGTCGTCCCCCGGACGTGACGCCGTGCGGACCTAGGTTGCGCACCGCACAAGGCTAAGATAATTTGCAAAACGAGCACATATTCAGAGTACGCAGATAAATTAAAACACAGATTTGAAACATGGAAAAGTTCTCTTTATTGATATATGAACATATATTACAAACTCTTGAACGAGTCGGCTAATTGCCGCACGGGCTTACAAATGTTGACACAAAATGAGATAGTTGTCCTTTACATTACATCTCTTTACTAAACTTCAAAATATACGACCTCCAGGCGGGATGATGGCCTTCCCTCTGAGCTGCATTGTATCTGGGTTGCTAGCTCTTGTCTTCAAAATGCTTCAAAAATGGCACGCTCAGGACGCGCCCACAGCTGGACTGGATCGGGGATTGACTTCTGCTCCTCGCTCGGCTCTTCTTAGTGCGGGGAACCTGTTTCAACGAGGGTCAGTACATCGAAACGTACTGGTGAAGGCAAGCTAACCCAACTATACCAATCAACACGTTATTTATATGAAGCATGCATATTATTGTGGTCTTTGTATCTTGCCTTTGTTCATTTTACAGTAAGCAATATTTAATGAAACTACTGAAATGAACTTGCCACCGTTCGGTGATATTTATCTGCCCGTCCGAACCACCTGCACAATACATACCATGTTCTTCCCTGCCACGAAGACACAAGTTAGTTTGCACAGGTTTAAATATACGAGGGGATCACTGGCGTATGCCATAATGGACGATATAGTCTTTGGTGGAATAGAATGCAACTATAGTACAAGAGGCATTGCAAGATATTCCGCCAAGTATAAGAGACTAAATAATAGGTTTCGTCCGGACCGGATCGGTGCCAGTGCCCCACCGACCGTCCGCAAGAACCATGACCTTGTGCACATGTTGCCCGTTATCTAATGGTATCTAGGCTAAGTTATTGTTTATACAGTTGAGGCAACACGAGTACAAGACAAACATCATTGCATGATTCATTTTGCATAGTCTTCCTGAACAGTTTGATGCATGACATGATGAGTTCTATACATAGCACATTTTAAACAAGAACTATACATTCTAACTTGTATTTATGCATATGATGAATATTTCCAAATGAACAAGCATGCAGTATAAGTAATCATTCTCAAGTTGAATGCCAAGCAATATAATCCAAGTCTATTCCCTTTTTATCTTGACATCTTTTAGTTATTACTTGGTATCGTTTGGTCAGGGCAAACAAGAATGCAAGATTTTTAGGTGTGAAGACTTGGAAGAAGGGCCAAATGAATTGAATATAAGCCACTCACTTAGTTGGTTGGAAGGGATAAGGAAAGAGGTGCTTCAGGACTCCGCTCGTGCGTCACCTACTGTCCGTTCACCTGTATTGCCATGAACAGCTGATCAATACCTCTTCCACTCTTTCTAATATCAGAACTAAAGTGCAATTCAATGAACGAAAAAAATAAAATCTATCGAAACCGTTCAAGAAAACTCAAGCAAATCCGAAAACCAACTCAAGGCACGAAAGCAATAAGCGACAGCGAAAACTGAGGCAACAAAAGATGCAGCAGAGAGGTCCCTCCTGACTCTGCCGCTAAGTCGATCCTGGGGGCACGGTCCACTGAATATGGAATTCGATTCCGAAGAAACAAATCCATAACGAGGATGAGTTCTTGTTTCAATCTATCCCGATCGAACGATACCGTATTGTATTTCTTAACCGCGCTCCCCGAATAGGGGGAACGGGGTACCACAAGAAGAGCTTTGGATTTTGGAGAAGAAAGGAGCACAATAAGGAGGAACATTGGTAGAGAGCTCGTGTCGGGATCGTGTCCACTTGAGTTTTTATTGGAAATCTATCTTCCAATTGGTAATTTCTGAATTTCTCTTCATTGTAGCTTCTAAATCATGCATTTGATCCTTAGGAATCACCCCCATGGCATATGATTACCTATAGGAACAAGTTCTAGATCAATTGGTTATGTATTGTGAATTCTATGTGTTGATTTATGTGTATTTTGGAAGAATTACAAGATTGACACATCAATTGTGTGTCATGAGACAATTAGATCTAATTAGACTTAGATCAGGGTTGTGGGACTAGGTACGGAGCTCAATTTGGATGTTCTGTGCAATTAATTATCAATTCTCATTGTAGCCAATTGCATTAGCTATTATATTATATATGTGGTATGTAGAAATCTGAGAATGGCACATATAGTGTTTGTGAATTGGTTAGTTATACTCTAATTGTCATTTAGAACACGTGGTTGTGCTTTGGGGTCAAGTTTGGATATATTTGGGGTGCGTATCATGAGCGTATCTCAACATATCGCGATACGCATGCCAAGTGTTTGATAAAATGACCAAGTGGCCATCCATTGTTCTAAATTCAGTTTTGACACTTGTTATTGGTTGTGTATTCATATAGATTAGTAATTATATATGTACTTTAGTGATATATATATATATATATATATATATATATATATATATATATATATATATATATATATATATATATTCATAGCTATGTTGTAATTGGATATGTGTGTTCACTGTGCATTTGCTTATGTGGTGTCGGGTTGGCTTGTGTGCAGTCTTTGCATTCATATGTTGGTAGCATTAGAGCATGGGGGGGGGCAGATGTTGCTCGGGTTAGTGAGGGGAGTGGCTTTTGAATCTGTTGTCAGGTCTGATTTGTTGTTGTCTATTGCCAACAATAACACAATAGATAGAAGCAACACAGTTGCTTGAGAGGGGGATAAGTCATTAGATGGTGTGCAATAGCAGTTGCTATACTACTATCGGGTTTGAGAGGGGGAACAATACCCAGGTATTTGGTATTAGTGATTGCAAGTTTGTAGGTTAGAGCAATGATGTTGGTGTTAATTAGATATTGTGTTAGTTGTTAGATATTTTATTATTAGATGTTAATTTCAGTTGAGTTAGTTAGTAATATGTTCGATACATTGGTATCATGTATAGTTGGATACTATTTAGATATTAGTATATTAGGATACATTAGAAGTTGTGTATTGGTTTAGTATCATATGTTAGATGTTAATATTGATATTAGATATTAGTATTAATTAGAGTTAGTATATATATATATATATATATATATATATATATATATATATATATATATATATATATATATATATATATATATATATATATATATATATATATATATATATATATTAGTGATTAGTTGTATGAAGTGTTAGTTAGTGTTCTAGTACTAGGAAATAGTCATCTCATTTACCTTAAGATATTACCAAGGTAAATGAGTAGGTATTGGGTATCCAGTGCACTTGACACTTGATACTTGAGATTGTAAGGTAGGTAAAGGGGTATTTAGTATCGTTAACTACGATGAATGTATTTTACCTAATACAATCTAATATTAGGTGTAGTTATATATATATAATATTTAGCTAAGATAGAGCATATAGATACCTTGGTATCCTAGTATCCCATTACTTTAGGTAATAGGTTTTAGTTGACTAATTTAGATAGGTTGACTCGTATTAGCTAGTTGATAGCTAATTTTGATAGAGTTGACCAGTTTCACTAGTTGACCTAGAGTTGATCGGTTTGACTAGTTGACTTTGAGTTGACTAGTTTGACCCGTTTGGCCTAGAAAAGACCTAGAAGCATATATTTAAGTCATTTAAATATGATTATCATTCTAGAATACCAAGTAACTCTGTAAATTCATATCAAGTCTTTGTGATGCCAGTTCGAACGTCGATCCCCACTGGTTGCTCAGGACATCAGGCGAGTACATCTCTCTGTTAGTTTTTATTTCATGATAGTGTATATATCATATGTTCTAGAACTGTATACTTGATTCCGACACAGTGGTAACACGGACTTGTACTATATGGATAATGTCAGGAGATATAATCTTCTACCATGTTCAGCGGGTGCTCCTTCACATGTATTTTATCGTGTATATCGGGTATTAATTATCGTGTACTTCGTGTTCACATAATGCTCGTGTTCAGTGTGCCCATATTCGTATTCGTAACGTATCGTGATTGGATCCATAAGTATTGGTTGAGGATGAGAGAGTAGAAGTTGGTTATGTGATCAAGCCCAACTGTATTCGTGTACATGTCGATTACATATCACACGTGTAATCGAGTTACTATATTGTATTCATTTTCAACCCAAATCGATCACATAATGAACTTGTACTCTATGGCACAATAGCTAGTTTCATCTATTTTTATTACTTACAGTTATTCGTATTGCATGTTTTTTATTCCAGTACATTACATGTTCACTCTAGCTTATTCCATTTCTTATGGCTAGTTATCTTATATTCTTTTCTACTATCTGTTATATATGCTCTATTATGTATTTGGAACTTCTTTCAGAGGTATGTACTTCACTCCAATCCTGAATGGATATATATTTTTTAAATAATTGGCTTGTGAATCAATGTCCCACTTATTACGGGTCGCGGGACGGTGAGCCATTAGAGGACTCTCCCCTAGAGTAGGAGGACTTAGTGCCAGTGTCTCAGGAGGATTAGTTATATTTATTATTTTTGAACATTGTACTAGTCTCATTCTAGACTCATAATATGTATATTTTATTGTCACGACCCGCACCCAAAATTTGGACATAAGCCATGGGTACGTCCAGCCTACGCCGCAGCATCGGCGGTAGAACATTGTCTAGGTCTCAAAACTACTAAACATAACTCACAAGATAACCTGTCAGTGATTTCAACTCCATAAGGAGGACAATGAATAATGCATTGATCAACAATCCATAAGATACTCAATCACAATAACTATAGTAAAGTAATCGCACGATAAGATATAAAAGATAAGGAAGTACCGACATAAGGCAAGCACAACAACCCAAAATACAACAATAATATAGAGTCTAGCTATCCCAACATAAATAGTCTCAACAATAATACAAACCAAGTCTCAAGTTTAGAACAAATAAATACATAGATAACTAGACCAATGAGCTGTCTAAACGACTGCGGGTGGTATCTCCTTTAAGGAAGGTGACGGCTCTCGAATCTTCAGTATGTAGTCTCCCTCTACTCCTGGGCCATAGTGAGTAGGACAGAAATCCTCAAGGTCCTCTGAAAAATGTTATCCAGTCAGGATTGGAGCGAAGCACAAGCACTAAACAACAGTTTCATTTATATTGACAAAACTATAAGACAGTGTAAAGAATATATGATAAAGAAATACTAAAAATAAGGAATACTGGAGATATGTAATCAACAATAGTACTAACTAGCAATGAACAAATATATGTAAATGCTAGAAATGAGTGAATTGAAATAAAGCAATAGAATTTCTAGCTAAGTGTTGTGAAATATCAGTTTGCTATGTGATCAGCTTGGGACTAGATCAGGCTTGTTATATATGATTGGCTATGATACATGTGAGGCCAGGCTAACCATCTGGTTAGCTATGATGCGAGCAATAGTCAGGCTAATCATATATAACAGGCTATGAGGCATGTAAATGGTCAGGCTATACCCTACGTGATATGTGGGGTGAGCTATGATGCATGTAAAGTGGGATATAATCACATAATCTTGCTAATATTTTTTCGTCCCCAGCTAGCTCGATGGATTCCAATCATGACTCCTCATGACATGTATCTATGATACTAGCCCGTGTATCCACAGTGTCAGAATCAAGCATACACTACAACTAGAATCATAGTAATAATCAACATAATAAAAACTGTCAGAGAATGTACCCGCCTGTGATCTTGAGCAAGGTATGAGGATCGATGCCCAAGCTGGTGACACACAGACCTATATATGGTATATTGCATCAATACAAGGTTCAGAAATGAAAATAAGTTTAATTGATGCAATTCTATGTCATAAGACCATTTCTAAGTCAAACCGACTAATTCTAGGTCGTAAGAGTCTAACACTAGGATACCAAGTCAATGCACTATGAAACTAAACTATACTAATTAATCTAAGATACTTAGAGACACTCAAAAAGCCGTATCCTAAAATACGCAAGTTTTAAATATGAAAATAGTAGTTTATATATCTTAACAAGTCAATACACTATATACTATAACAATTGATGAACTTTGGATACCTTGGCCTTGCACCAATGCGTATCTCACTACCTACACGCCCATCTCGATACTCAAGCCCAAAACCTTGGTATCGACCCATTATCTTAACATTACCTTGGTATTCCAAGATAATTCAACCCTCATGAATAGCTAATACACAAATCAACTATACTTGCTAATTGCATATAACTACATACATAGAGATATATAAATAGCTACTATATACTAATCACTTAAACCAATTAGCCCAATGCCTACACTTTAACACTAACACTAGTATACATATCTCACTAAAAGCAACTGAAAACTGATACTAATACAGTGAGACTTGCTGATACTCTTCTGATACTGCACAGTGCTGCCTTCCAATGCTTCTTGTACCCTGCTGTAGTGAGGTTGCCCCATTGCATCCTCTACTGCCCCGAGCCCTCACTTACATGTGTTTACTGACACATCACCAAGCTTGCTGTGAACTCTAACTGATACCTTACACTAACATAACCTTAGCTACCTTAGTAAATTAAACCCACAGATACACTGATATCTGATACTCTGCAGGTCCTGTGTGCATACCGCATTCACTGTGCAGTGGTCACACTATGCTGATAACTGAATTGGACACACTGCTGTGCAGATACTGAACTACCTAATTCTCACTGTGCAGTGTGCACTGCCTGCACTCAATGCAATGCCCTTGTATACTGCACATCACACACCATACCATACCACAGTGTCACATAAACACAGACACATACACTCACTGAACATGCTCACTCACTCATAACCCCAAACTTGCTGTCACAGCAAGCTGCTGCTACCCGCAGTGGCTCGTACCCCCTGCACACACTGCTACTGCTGAACAGCTGCAGTAACTCCTAGTACTCGACACCCCTCCTCACTGCACTCCTATACAACCTTACTCGAATTCCTCACACAGTGAAGTCCAACTCGATTCAACCCCATCTACAATTACACACTAAACTAACTAACACTAGTACACTTATAAACTTAGGAAGCAACATAAAGAAATATATATGATACCCACATAATAACCAAACTGACACTAAGTATCCCATAGTGTCAAAACTGAAAGTGGAATATGCAAATAGGCAACATAATAACCAACTAACTAATTCACTAGATCCTGATACACTGATACTAACCTGATACTGGACTGCACATGACCTAACACATTGATATTGATTACACATGGAACTCCTTGTCTGATACTGCAGCCAGGATACACCCTTACACACTCAAAACCCTCCAACTTCACTGCTACTTCCTACAGTAAATCTGATACTGACTAAAATCCTTAATCACTGATACCATCATCCACCAATTCCTCATCCTCTGGGTACCCTGCTGCACCCTGCTCTTCCATTTTGTTTATATCCACATGGACTCACTCACTCACTCACTCACTCATTCACTCACTCACTCACTCGATACATAGGACCGCTACTGCAATACCCGACCATACCAACTCACAGGGTGCTCAGTGCACAACTGAAGAACCCGAGCTCCTACTGGCCTCTCGACTGATACTCTCCAACACTCAACTAATGTCTAATATCAATGCACTACACTGATCTCCCTGCAATGTACACTGCACACATAAATCAACCTCGTACACAACCAATTTTTCTATCACCCACTGCTCACAGTGTGTACAAGACTGAGGAACCCGACTGCACAGTAACTGAGGAACTCGATCCCCATCTACAACCCACATCAATACATATATACATTAATACGTATACACACACACACACACACACACACACACACACACACACATATATATATATATATATATATATATATATATATATATATATATATATATATATATATATATATATATATCAAATGCATAAGAATTAGACCATATAAATAGGTATATTTTCTATTAAACATTTCAAGCACCTAGTGTGCAAAATCTGGGATACTCATGATACACTATAAATCTTCATACATAAACCCTCAATATACAATTAAACATCTGCGTATACCATATAAATACACACACACACACACACACACACACACACACACACACACACACACACACACATATATATATATATATATATATATATATATATATATGATGTGGGATATGAAAATTAGGAAAAAATACATCATTGGATCATAAAACCCCAAATACACCTATCACACTATGGAGAGTCATCATGAAACCAAAAGAGACTCATGCTCTCCCTTAATTGTTATTCCTAAATCAATGGGTGGGCTCCTAATGGCCAAACAAATGATTAAAATATGAATTAAATGAGGGTTTTTAGATTTTTACCTATTGGGAGATGAATTCCTAATGTAGCTTCTTCTTCTCCAAGACTCCTTGTGCCAAAGCTTCTAGGTCTCTTTGAATGAGGAAAGAATGGGGGATTTGAGGCTTAGAAATCTGAAATTTGTGGAGGAAAAGAAGGGTTTACTTGGGGGCTATTTTTAGGGTTTCTTCATGAGTGATGAGTGGCTTTGAGGAACGCTCCCTCTTGCTTTATAGGGCCGGCCATAAGTAGGGTTAGGGTTTGGTAATGCATAATATCTCTTTGCCCTCCATGGCTTGTCATGAAGAGCCATTTAATGAGGGGTTTAGTTTTTAAGTGAGGGATTCCACTAGATGCTAATTAATATAATATGGATTAGTCTAGTGGGCTTCTATGTCTAGTCTAATGCAAGGTCCATGGTCACAACAAGTTTAGTTTATTAATCCATGTCATTTGAATATAATATAATGTGTTTACATATCATGCAATTATTAACACAATAATATAAATATGGTAAATGACCAAAAAGCCCCTACTCTAGAAATGTGGTAGTGACAATTATTTTTGGAGTGACTATGTCTAGACTTATGGATGTATTATGACTCTTATTTCCTCTTTTATTCCATATCGTGCTTTCATCCTCCTTTAGTTTTATTTTGTGATTGAGTATAGTTTACCATTATCGTATACCATATTGTTCCTCCTTTTGGAGTTGAGATGACATTGACAGGTACCATATATATTGTATGAGATATTTAGATAGTATAGTTGATCCCGACAGCGTTCTACCATCGATGTTGCGGCGTAGGCTGGGCGTTGTTCACTACTCGTGCACTCATTCCGGGTGCGGGTCGTGACACATTTTTAGTGGTGGCCCATGCAGGTCCAGAGTCAAAATTAGAGTGATATCGTAGTAGTGCTCACCTAGAGTACTGCTACGAGCCTATTTTAGGATATAGGCTAAGTGTATACTCAATCACAACTAGGAAACATTTTCAAATATCTGTTTTGCTATCCTTATCTATTTGAATGCTTGCTTTACTTTGAATAATCATGTCATTCTTTGATGATATCGTATCTTACTCAATATTGATTCCTTTGTTCAATCTATCTTCAGGATGTCGTCGAAGAGGTGTTCCCAACGCTCATGCACAGTGTCAGCGAGGTCGATCACTTCATCGCCTCTGACGGCAACACCAGCAGACACTGTTCCAGCAGCTTTAGTTCAGAGGTCCCACTACTAGAAAAAGCGGGATTAGCGATGTATTTTAGCGACTCCTGGTATAAACGTCGCTAAATCAGCGACTCCATTAAAAACGTCGCTAAACGTCGCCAAATGGCGACATTTAGCGACTTTTATTCAGATTTTAAAAGATGAGCCGCTATAAGTTCAATTAAGGTCGCTAAACGTCGCTAATATATCTGATTTAGCGACGTTTAGCGGCATAATTAGCGACGTATATATCAAAAATATTTAGCAACGTGTTGAGCGACGTCTTTGACGTCGCTAAATTTTAATTTAGCGACGTTTTCGATTTCCCCCGCCCCCCCCTATCCGGCGACCGGCTCACCACGGTTGCGGCTACTCCGGCACCCCCTCCTCCTCCTCGAGCTCTAGGTAATCTCTCTCTCTCTCTCTCTCTCTCTCATGTGACACTGACACAACTGATGACTGGACAGACACGACACACGCACACAGACACGACACACGCACACAGACACTGACAGACACACACGACACACACACACAGACGCAGATACACACACACACACACACACACACACTCACACAGACACTGACATGGGACTGATTTACACAGGGAGTCGGGTTCTTTACTGTGTCTTCACTGTATGTGCACTGTGTTGGCACTGATACCTCAGTGTATCAGTCAGTTGAGAGCTTAGGTTTCTTTGTATGGATAGTTCAGTAAAAGAGGAGTGAGGGTTAAGGTTTTTCTAAGTATTTAGCTAAGTTTTCAATCATGAGATATTTGGTGGTGTTGAATGTGGGTAGTGTTGTTTTACATGAAGGTAGGGCTAGGTTGAGCTTAGTGTATCAGTGAACTTAGTGTATCAGTGAGTTTAGTGTATCAGTGAGTGAGTGAGTGAGTAAGTTCAGTGACTTTATATTTTTGTGTGGGGGAGGCAAAGCTCGGGCCGTAAAACTGTGCATCAGTATGCCAGTGTATCAGGGGGGAATCGGTTTCACTGGTGTGCACAGTGTGCCTCGACCACACTATGTATCAGTGTACTAGTGGTCGAGCCTTGTAGTGGGCAGTGAGAAGAAGGTCTGCAACAGTGAACAGTCAACTGAAGAGGAAAACTATCAGCACTGTGTCATTTCAGCAACCATGTATCAGTAAGTATCAACAAGTCCCACTGTATCAGTATCCGTTTTCAGTTGCATTTAGTGAGCTATGTATGTCACGCCCCAGTCCCAAAAATACGTAGGACTAGGACACGTAAGCATGCCAGCCGCATGGATATGGCAACTCCAATATATGGAAACCAAATCCACACATACGCTGTAATATGAATATCAAATCCACAAGTGGTATAACTGTAATACAAGTCACAAGGTAAAATTTAAATCTCATCCACCAAAATCATATAGAAATAAATAAAC
This sequence comes from Iris macrosiphon, assembly GCA_036927795.1. NCBI lineage: Eukaryota > Viridiplantae > Streptophyta > Magnoliopsida > Asparagales > Iridaceae > Iris > Iris macrosiphon. The sequence continues at coordinate 44,900,759 of JAYESA010000009.1, forward strand.
AGTATCGATGAAACTAGATCTCAATAAGAAGTATCTAGGATGATAGTTGGATGGAAACAAATCCACTACCAACTCGAATAGGAAAGGTAAATACAATATAAGTACAACACAATCAAACCCAATATAAGTATACCAGCTATCGATCACGGCTCGAAGAGAAGACATCCACTAAGCATATACAACCATCCAAATCTGCGCTCCTACAAATACTCAAGAACAGATACACCTGGCAGCGGACCAGGTCCTCAGAGGGACGTAACAAGATACAGAAAATACGAGCCAACTTGAATACAGTAAACATGCATATAATTTGAAAATAAATAAGTACGCTGTACAAGACAATCTATATGAATACAAATGAGGACAACTTTTTGACGTATGGGCAAGGGTAGTCTACTCGATCTAAGCCTCACAACTCACACACCCGTCTAGAACATCAGAAATTGACATACCTCTGGGGTAGCGACCAGCGCGACTCTACAGAAATCGACATACCTCTGGGGTAGCGACCAACGCGACACACGCCCGTAGTGCGAACTATATACTACAGTTTACCAGAGTGGTTAAAAGCCCATACGCCTAATGATTGTCCTCCCATGATACTAGGTGTCATGTGTGTGTCAACATATCTAATACATAGTAATGACTGAAGAAAAACTACACATGCAAGAACTATACAGAAATAAAATAAATAAAAAGAAATATAAATAGCATGCAAAGTACTGTAAATAATTTGGCAAGGTATCTTGCCTGGGGTCCTGCTGCTGGTATGAATCAGAGTCCAAGTCACAGTCCAAATAGCCTATGTATTACAAATTTATCACGTCAAAAGATAATTTATTTTAATTTATTTAATTTTGGAATAATTACTCTAAAATCCTAGTTTAATCTTATTATTCTAATTTTTATGTTAATTCCTAAATTTTGTCCAAAGAAACTGAATTTTATCAACTCGAGACTCATGGCACGCAAATCGAGGCAATCTGTTGACCGAAAAGTCAACCGACACAAACTCAATTTTCATGCATGATTTCCTGTAGATTTCAGCGTCAAAAACATGCTGGAATTTACGGCTCGTCCGAATTCAAATTCGTTTGGGAATTATGGCACATACAAAATTTGTATTGTGCACCGATGGTTAAATTCTAACCTAGAAGTTCTACAGAATTAACAGTATGTAAATACTTCGAATTAAATTCTGAGAAAAATATATGTCGATGATCTCGACATTAGCTTTCTGAAAATTTAAACGGTTCATGATTCTGATTCCGGGTTCTCCCGAAATTACAAAAATATCGAAATACGTCTATTTTCGGACATGCTGTGCTCTACGAATTTTCCAGAATTTAATACTAATAATTTAGAAAAAAAATTATATAATCAGAAAGCTAACCTCATTATCATTCTAAAAAAAAACTAGGCCTCGTTTGGAGTCCGGAGCTATGCGCAATGGCTTCTGGAAGATGAAGGAACCCTAGATGACAATTCTCCAAAAATCGGCTGAAGAAAAACCCTAGAAATTAATATCTAAACTATTATATATATATATATATATATATATATATATATATATAGGAGAGAGAAAGTGCATCCGCGGCTCACAGCGCGCCATGTGGCAGCCATCCGTGCAGCCCCGCCCAGATCGAACGGTCGTAGTTCGATGCGGCTCGGCTCAGCTGAGTCCGAGTCGAACTCGGTCTCGGCTCGGCTCGAGGTCGGCTCGGCTCGCACCCACTCAGCGGTCACTGACAGGCGGGCCCGGCACTGTTCACTGCTGGAGGCTGACAGGTGGGCCCCCTGTTTGCTGACTGGGCAGAATTAATTACTGTTTGGGTTTTCTTTTTTAGAAATTAGTTTTTAATTCAGTTTTTCATAATTAACTCGAAATAAATGCTAAAAATAATCGAAAAATTTCCAAAAAATTCTAGAAAATATATTTTATTATTTAGAACCTAAAATAAAATTTTGGAATATTTTTAATTAAGTTTGAACATAAAATAAATTCTTTAAAGTCCTCAAAAATTAGTGTTACTAGTTTTTAATTAACTAAAAATTATGGAAAAATCCCAATAATCTAAAATAGCCTAAAAATAATTATAAATAAATATTTATATAAGTAAATATACTAAAAAATTATTTTCTAATTAACTAAGATAATACTCTAAATAAATTTAACATCTATAATAAATATAATAATATAAAATATACACAAATACCTATTTTGGTTGAGGGAGTTTACAATCTAGCCAACTTAAAACAATTTCGTCCTCAAAATTAAAATACGGCATAATTTGTTAAATCCTTCACATTCGTACATAAGGTACGTGAATCACAATCTCTTCCAAAAATTTAAATAACAAAATCTATTCAAATCTATCGCGATCACTTCAAAACTAAGATAACCACTGTTTAAATCAAAATTCAATATGTCGTAATCTCTTCTCGATTTTTAAATAATCAACATCCAAATCTAACTCAAGTCTATATGACATCCCACATCAAAATTTATATCATAATTTCCAACTATCATAATCTCCTCTAGACTTTGAACAATAAACAATTCTAATCAAATTTTATTCCTATTCTTAACTTGAATTTTGTACTATTCAAATATTTAAACTCAATTTACATCCTCAATATTTCAAATAGGTGATCCAACAATCAAAATTGAACTTTTAATTCAAATCATCAAATTGTAAAATTTAAATCTAATTAACCAATTGTTCAAGTCTAAAATTCTATATTTATCCTCAAAATTTAAATCGATGATTCATCCTTCAATATTCAAAATTTAAATCATGTGCTCAAAGTATAAATATTTGGTCCGCAATATCAAGATTTTAAAATTCGTTAAATTCTCATTATCTTAATCCTTCTTTTAAAATTTCTCAAAATTAAAATGACTTGAATCCCCCAATCTAATCTTACTTGATCACAATCTAAAAGAAATTTCTCTCAAGTTGACAATGCACTGCTACCCAACTTAGAATTTATCCATCTATCACAGAAGGCTATATGCTTTAAGAAAAATATTCCTTAATTTATTTACTCATGTCATTCAATCCTCAAAACTTCAACGCCGATTATATCATATATGATATGTCCTTAATTATAAAAGAATAATCCTCAAGTATGTGATCGACCTACGGGGTATATCTAGTACTCTCTGTGTATTAAACTTATACCAAGCACGAGGTTTCGTCTTTCCGAAATAAGGGAAGACGGAGATCAATAATAAAGAGTTCAAGGGCGAGGTAATAGAATAGAAGTATCGGGATCAAGGCGTTTAAAGAATTCAAATAGGAATTGTCAAAGCAGTTGTGGATTAAAGTCCTATTTTGGTAATGCCTATCCACATGCTCGCATCGGTACAGTTATGTAACAGATACAATATGCTTAGACATATCTAGAGGGCAAGTACAGGTGTCTACTAGTCAACTATATATCTCAATCCACGTAAAGTATTATTGCGAAGGGCGAATCAAGCGCACTATGGTTGATCAGACCGTAATACACTGATTCTGAATTATATTATTGTGGGCCTCCCCAATAATACATATGTCATGAACAAGCTCGATAAAGAATAAGCTTGCAAAAACTAGGCTATAATAGCAGAATGTCAAGGTAGTACAGCAAATATAAGTACGCTAGATGATGATGAAAGGAGGTACAATTTAATTCAAGTTCACAAAAACAAAAACAACTAAACAACAATAATAAAAGACTCTACAATCCCTACAGTTATCATACAACCTCCTTATCTAAGTCGCTAGTCGACCAAATAGGGGCAAGGACCTCTAAATTCTATCGTCTGAATAAACATTGTCGTCTTTTGCTAGAATGTAATTAATGTTGTTCAATCACACTCCATTAATAGGTCAAAAGACTATGTGATACTAGGTGTCAAACATTATGGTAAAACTTCTAACTAACTCTAGTAGTGTCTATACTACTCTCAAGTCTTCTTAATACATCAAGGGGTAATGGTATACCAATCTAAAGATAAAGAATTCTAGGGTTCACTAGATATTCTAAACTTAGTGGTGTGTCTATATTTTCGTTGTATTCTTAATAGGTGTGCTACTCTAATTATCATCTAACAACAGGAACTTCTATATTATAGGAGAAGGCTATACTTAAAGAACTATTAGGGAAGTACATGAATCGAGCAGGATGCGGCAATTCAAATAGAACAGATTGGAAGGAAGGATGAGTCATAGTCAAATATGGATGAGATCCTATACTCTATTCCTAGGTGCAGGCTTGCTTGGTACAGTAACGTAACCGAGACAATATACTCTCGACCTGCATGGGCCACCACAAAAACATGTCACGCCCCAGTCCCAAAAATACGTAGGACTAGGACACGTAAGCATGCCAGCTGCATGGATATGGCAACTCTAATATATGGAAACCAAATCCACACGTACGCTGTAATATGAAAATCAAATCCACAAGTGGTATAACTGTAATACAAGTCACAAGGTAAAATTTAAATCTCATCCACCAAAATCATATAGAAATAAATAAACAGTATCGATGAAACTAGATCTCAATAAGAAGTATCTAGGATGATAGTTGGATGGAAACAAATCCACTACCAACTCGAATAGGAAAGGTAAATACAATATAAGTACAACACAATCAAACCCAATATAAGTATACCAGCTATCGATCACGGCTCGAAGAGAAGACATCCACTAAGCATATACAACCATCCAAATCTGCGCTCCTGCAAATACTCAAGAACAGATACACCTGGCAGCGGACCAGGTCCTCAGAGGGACGTAACAAGATACAGAAAATACGAGCCAACTTGAATACAGTAAACATGCATATAATTTGAAAATAAATAAGTACGCTGTACAAGACAATCTATATGAATGCAAATAAGGACAACTTTTTGACGTATGGGCAAGGGTAGTCTACTCGATCTAAGCCTCACAACTCACACACCCGTCTAGAACATCAGAAATCGACATACCTCTGGGGTAGCGACCAGCGCGACTCTACAGAAATCGACATACCTCTGGGGTAGCGACCAACGCGACACACGCCCGTAGTGCGAACTATATACTACGGTTTACCAGAGTGGTTAAAAGACCATACGCCTAATGATTGTCCTCCCATGATACTAGGTGCCATGTGTGTGTCAACATATCTAATACATAGTAATGACTGAAGAAAAACTACACATGCAAGAACTATACAGAAATGAAATAAATAAAAAGAAATATAAATAGCATGCAAAGTACTGTAAACAATTTGGCAAGGTATCTTGCCTGGGGTCCTGCTGCTGGTATGAATCAGAGTCCAAGTCACAGTCCAAATAGCCTATGTATTACAAATTTCTCACGTCAAAAGATAATTTATTTTAATTTATTTAATTTTGAAATAATTACTCTAAAATCCTAGTTTAATCTTATTATTCTAATTTTTATGTTAATTTCTAAATTTTGTCCAAAAAAACTGAATTTTATCAACTCGAGACTCATGGCACGCAAATCGAGGCGATCTGTTGACCGAAAAGTCAACCGACACAAACTCAATTTTCATGCATAATTTCCTCTAGATTTCAGCGTCAAAAACATGCTGGAATTTACGGCTCGTCCGAATTCAAATTCGTTTGGGAATTATGGCACATACAAATTTTGTATTGTGCACCGATGGTTAAATTCTAACCTAGAAGTTCTACAGAATTAACTGTATGTAAATACTTTGAATTAAATTCTAGGAAAAATATATGTCGATGATCTCGACATTAGCTTTCCGAAACTTTAAACGGTTCATGATTCTGATTCCGGGTTCTCCCGAAATTACAAAAACATCGAAATACGTCTATTTTCGGACATGCCGTGCTCTACGAATTTTCCAGAATTTAATACTAATAATTTAGAAAAAAATTTATATAATCAGAAAGCTAACCTCATTATCGTTCTAAAAAAAAAACTAGGCCTCATTTGGAGTCCGAAGCTATGCGCAATGGCTTCTGGAAGATGAAGGAACCCTAGATGACAATTCTCCAAAAATTGGCTGAAGAAAAACCCTAGAAATTAATATCTAAACTATTATATATATATATATATATGAGAGAGAAAGTGCAGCCGCGGCTCACAGCGCGCCACGTGGCAGCCATCCGTGCAGCCCCGCCCAGATCGAACGGTCGCAGTTCGATGCGGCTCGGCTCAGCTGAGTCTGAGTCGAACTCGGTCTGGCTCGGCTCGAGGTCGGCTCGGCTCGGCTCGCACCCACTCAGCGGTCACTGACAGGCGGGCCCGGCACTGTTCACTGCTGGAGGCTGACAGGTGGTGTCACGTCCCGATCTCCCGCAGGCAATCGGCCATTCCCGCTAGGCGGGAATCACCCTCGCCAGCGCTCCCGCGGAACGATCGCTTAACCTATCCGGGCGTGATGCCGCACGAGCGTGAGCCACGCCCGTGCAAGGCCATGGTTCATTGGCTGGCGGTTAGAGTTCTAAGCCACAGAGTCGCACAGATTGTCCGAGTGCAGCGGAGTCATGAACGCATAGGCGATCGGTAACAGGTTCACTGAGTCGGCAAATATAGCGGAAGCATAGAAACAAGTAAAGTAATCTCTTTATTGATATGAACAAGTGTTACAGGCGGCGTATAGCCGAGATTACAGTCGCTCAAGCCTCTCTCTGAAACAGTAAAAGCGTGCCAAGTGGCTACAACTGTGGAATGATTGTACAGGCGATGGTCAGGCGATGTTCACAACTTATGTCTTGTATAAGCGCTTCAGTCCCGGACGCACCGTTGCAAGGCTTCAGAGGGAACTCCTGGCCTTAGCACGCACGAAGGAGGCGTCCGCACCGCACGAGGTTCTCCCGCACCCTGCATATCAAACTGGTGGATTATCAGTACATTGAATGCACTGGTGGGGAAGCTACTCGCCCGCTCGACAAATCCAAACACGTAATACAGGTTCCGTGCACAACTATTAAGTTATCTTTCTAATTGCCTTAGGATCAGTTTCATGCAAACATTAAATAGCTTAACGTGTCGGGCAGTGCGCCGTGCGATGTTTGAGGAAACACGGCGAGACTTACCAACTTACCATTTCTCCTTCACTGTCAAAGGCAAACATGATTAATTCAAGCACGGGCAAACATAAACATTCAGGAGGCATAGCATATGCAACAAGAGTATTTATTTCAAGTTCGTTCAGGTGTTTAGTCGCTCTTGATGCGATACAGTGCCTCACACGCGGATAGCCGCTAAGCGAGAATGAATTGTTTATCTTTCGTTTACAAGCAAGCATGCCACAGGTTAAATAAACACGATAAACACATGATGCATTGCAAGCCATATTCACACGATAATCACACGAGGCATTGCAAGCATATACACACGATGATCACTGGCTGATGCCATAATGGACTAGTCAAGGACGTGAATAACATGCAACGAGAAAACACGAGGAGCTCATAAAACACGATACGTTGCAAGTTACCCAGTCCGCACACGATTGACTATAAACACGAAGTCTGCCCGGATCGGATCGGTGCCAGTGCCCCAGCACCGTCCGCAGAACTTATATCCTTGTGCACAAGTTATCCATGATCGAACACGATTGTTAATTTATACACGAGCACACGAGATTCATTTAGCTATTGGATATGCACAGTCTCCTGGGCTGCTGTAAGCCCGCACACGAGGGAGACTTGCAGGGAGATCCAAATACCTGAATGAGTCTTGCCACAGGAATATGATTCTTTTACTTGGCATGATACAGTCCCCTGGATCGGGAACTGCCTTGGTGACCTAACGGTCCCAAATACTTGCGGGTTCATTCAGGCACGGAACGACTACGTAGTAGTCTCCCGGGGTTTGGATGAAAACACGGTAACATTCAAGCAGACAAGCATGCGTTTCTAAGGAACATAAACAGGCACGTTGCTCGGACCCGAAGGTAAGCCGAGAGTTGAAACCGTTAAGGGAATTAGCATGCGAGGGTCTGAACATATATAAGCAGTATTTCATTTCCATGTTCTAGCATAGCAATACAGGTTGGGATTATTCCCTTAGCTAGGTGCGTTGGATTTATTAGCATGCAGGGGGTGAATCACTTAGCGACTAGCATAAATATTCCAGATTTTATGTGTGCTGGCTAAGCAAAGACAAGTTCACCGTAGCCACCCACCTTAGCGATGATTCGCCTCGGTAGAGCGATACGTCTGAGCGAGCCTCTGAAAGTCCAAGCCGGATTCCTGTAGGGACAAGTCTGGATATCCTTTGCTTCTTGATCGAGGCAAAGCGGGTCGGGACAGCTGCACGATTGCCGTTTGAGACGGCAGTCCGCTTGAGCGGAACGGGGTGTTACAGGTGGGCCCCCTGTTTGCTGACTGGGCAGAATTAATTACTTTTTGGGTTTTCTTTTTCAGAAATTAGTTTTTAATTCAGTTTTTCATAATTAACTCGAAATAAATGCTAAAAATAATCAAAAAATTCCCAAAAAATTCTAGAAAATATATTTTATTATTTATAACCTAAAATAAAATTTTGGAATATTTTTAATTAAGTTTGAACATAAAATAAATTCTTTAAAGTCCTCAAAAATTAGTGTTACTAGTTTTTAATTAACTAAAAATTATGGAAAAATCCCAATAATCTAAAATAGCCTAAAAATAATTCTAAATAAATATTTATATAAGTAAATATATTAAAAAATTATTTTCTAATTAACTAAGATAATACCCTAAATAAATTCAACATCTATAATAAATATATTAATATAAAATATACACAAATACCTATTTTGGTTGAGGGAGTTTACAATGTATACTAGTGTTAGTTAGCTTAGTGTCAAGGTATTGGTTAGTTGGTTTAAGATGGATTAGCATGAGTTATTGGGTAGAAGTTAAGGGTATCAGTTTCGTATTACATTAGTACATAGTTAGTGTAGTTAAATAGTTACTTACTGATATACTTGATTTTGTTAATAGTTAGCTAAGTAACTATATGTCCTAGTAAGCATTGTATACAGTAAAGAACCCAAGCTTTTACCAATAGTATAAAATATTAAAAAACTAAGAGATTTGGCATCTTTTTAGTTGTTTTAAATATTGCTTATTTTAGACTTTGATAAATGAAAGTATGTATTATATCAGTTATGATTTTTATAGTACGGTTAAGTTATGAAGTTAGGTGATAAACCACTGTATGTAATGATTTATATGATACATACTGTCATTTTTGCAGAAGTATCTAGAAATGGATATGAATTACTATCTGCGTCATCGTTCGTGGATATACAACCGTCATCCTGATGACATGTGCGGTGTGCGGGATGAATTCATTGAGGGTGTACAGCAGTTCTTGCAGTTCGCCAAGGCTTTCCCTCAGTACATGGACGGTACCAAAATTAAGTGTCCGTGTGTGAGATGTCGCAACAGGAAATATCATCCAGAAGTGGAAGTTACATATCATTTATACTCGAAGGGCTTCACGCCGAATTACTATCTGTGGACCGCGCACGGAGAACTTGTATCTTTAGCATCAGAGTCGGAGCCCTATGTGGATCCGTATATGGATGTCCAAGACCACGATGCTTACGACGACGGGTTGGTGAACATGGTTTATGATGCGGCGGGGCCTAGTTTCAATCCGAACAATTATGATGTGGCGGGACCTAGTTTCAATCCGGACAATTATGATGCAGCTGAGGAGGCACCGAATGCCGATGCTGCAAAGTTTATGGAGTTGCTGGAGAATGCAAGGACTCTACTATATCCTGGTTGTGAGGATCATTCACCGTTGGAGGTGGTTACAAGATTATTTAGCATCAAGTCCGATTTTAACATATCGCAAGAATGCTATAATCGAGTGCTCGATTTGATTATAGAGATCTTGCCCGAGGGTGAAAAGTTGCCTAAAGACTTCTATCGATCTAAGAGGATGGTGAGATCGCTTTGGATGGGATACGAGAAAATCGATGCATGTCGCAACGGGTGCATGTTGTACTACAAAGACGACAAGGATGAAGATGCGTGCAAATTCTGTGGTGTTGATCGCTACAAGGCCACTGTTAGAGGAAAGTTTGTCGGTGCAAGGAAGCCTACCGATTCGATGCACTACTTGCCTTTGACGCCGCGGTTGCAGCGGTTGTTTATGGTTAAGGAGACTACAGAAAACATGAGTTGGCACAGGCGAAAACAGATCGAAGGAGTATTGGATCATCCATCCGATGGAGAAGCATGGAAGCACTTTGATCGAGAGTATCCACATTTTGCCGAGGAAGCGCGTAATGTCAGATTGGGGCTCTCCTCTGACGGTTTTACCCTATTCGGACTTTCGGGCTCCCAGTATTCGTGTTGGCCTGTGATCATCACTCCGTACAATCTACCGCCTTGGATGTGCATGAAGACTCCGTATATGTTCCTAACCGTTATTATCCCGGGTCCGAACAATCCGAAGAGGAACATCGATGTGTATTTACAGCCTTTGATAGATGAGTTGAATCAGCTGTGGGAAGTAGGTGCCAACACGTACGATGTTTCTAGAAAGCAGAATTTTCAGATGAGGGCAGCACTTATGTAGACCATCAACGACTTTCCAGCCTATGGAATGTTATCAGGATGGAGCACCCATGGTCGTCTCTCATGTCTGTATTGCATGGACCGTTCTCAGGCTTTCCGTTTGAAACACGGAGGCAAACCATGCTTCTTCGATTGTCATCGACAATTTTTGCCGAAGATTATCCGTACCGGAGGAACCAGAATGCTTTTCGTGCGGGAGTTGTGGAGAAGGCCAATCCACCGCCAAGGTGGCCCGGATGTACGATATGGGAAGAGGTAAAAGATTTACCAAGTGCTATCGAAGAGCCTGCTAAGGGGTACAAGTGTGACGGATTTGGTCGCACCCATAACTGGACGAAGAGGAGTATATTCTGGGATCTGCCATATTGGAGCACCAAGCTGATCAGACATAACCTTGATGTCATGCATATCGAGAAGAATGTGTTTGATAACATAATTAATACTGTAATGGAGGTAAAGGGGAAGACGAAAGATAATCCGAAGGTCAAGTTGGACTTAGAAGAAATATGTAGACGTCCTGTATTGCATTTGATAGAGGAGGGGAATGAAAAGTTAAAGCAACCTAAGTCAGTTTTTTCACTGGATAAAGAGGATAAAGGTAGACTTTGTAGGTGGATTCAGGGTTTAAAGTTTTCAGACGGGTACGTGTCGTACTTGAGAAGATGCGTCGACCTCAAGGAGAATAAACTGGTGGGTATGAAGAGCCACGATTGTCACGTATTCATGGAGAGGTTAATTTCGATTGCATTTCGGGAATTCTTAATGCAGGTCGTTTGGGACCCATTGACAGAGCTGAGCATATTCTTCAGAGATCTTTGTTGTACTAAGTTGCTCGTCGATCGTCTAGAAAAGCAAAAGAGGGACATTGCGGTAACACTATGTAAGCTCGAGAAGGTGTTTCCTCCTGGATTCTTCGACTCTATGGAGCATTTGCCAATTCATCTTTCCTATGAGGCACGTGTTGGTGGTCCTGTCGGTTATCGGTGGATGTACCCCTTCGAGCGGCATCTGAATCACCTAAAGAGAAAGGTGAAAAATAAGGCACGGGTTGAAGGCTCTATTTGTGAAGCTTATGTTCTCGAGGAGATTACAAACTTTTGCTCGACGTATTTCAAATCGCATGTTGCTACTAATAGGACGAAAGCTCCCAGAAACGACGACGCATATTAGGAATCTAATGATGCAATACTCAAAGTATTCAATGCGTCCGGAAAGCCTTCGGGAAAAATAAAGAAGAGATATTTGAATGACGATGAGCTAAGGGCTGCTCAATTGTATATATTACTCAATTGCGACGAGGATGAAGTGGAGAAGCTAGAGGGGTAAGTAATTAATACGTCCACATTTACATCATCTCAATGTAATAGTATAAGATACTATTATGCTACTAATCAGCAGTTGCTTCATTGTTTTTCAGCACATATAATGATGAGTTGAGGTCGGTTAGACCCTACATAACAGACGAAGAAGTAGAACAAGATATGAGATGCCATTTTCCTTCTTGGTTGAGCGCATATGTAAGATGCTTGGTAATTACTTTTTATTTCTGCACTTGCAAAATAAATAACTTACTATCGCTACTTTGGTATTTAGGTCGATCGTCTAATATCACCCGAGATTGAATCTATTAGAACTCTAGCCAAGGGACCAATTACTGCTGTAAAAATATGGCCAAGTTTCTGTGTGAATGGGTTCAGGTTCAAGTCAACAAATGCTCCTATCAGAGACAGCTTTCTGGATCTTGATTCCACGAAAAACAGTGGTTTGTGTATCAAATCTTCAAACTACAAAGACGTCAATCCGGGCAATGATTTTTTTGGCATCTTACGAGAGATTGTGGAGTTGACATATAATTATGGCACAGAACCTGCTAATATCGTGCTATTCAGGTATGAATGGTTCGATCCGATTCAAGATCAAGGTTGAAAAATTGACAAGCATTGACTTGTGGATATAAACTACAAGCGTAGATATCAAGGCTACGAACCATTTGTCCTATCAAGTCAGGCTCAGCTCGTGTACTTCACAACTTATCCTAGACGGGGGACAGCGAGGTTGGATTGGTGGGCAGTATGCAAGACTAAAGCTAGAAATATATTTGACATTGACGAAATAGCTTATCAGGAGGACGATCTACCTCTTGTAACAAATATTGTAGATGTGGACTCAACGGAAGTTACTCATTACACGAGTAATAATGTAGAAGATGTAGAATTATCTGAAGAGGACGACGAAGTAGATGAAAGTGAAGACGAGGAAGAGGAAGAGGAAGAGCAGGACGACGAAGGCGAACAAGATCAATTTTCTGAAGATGATTGAAAATAAAAAATATTGCATGTAGAATGTAACTATATTTTGACTGTAGAATATAGATCAAGGTTGAAAAATTGACGAAGTAGATGTACCCATTAACGAATATATGTATTATATTTTGACTGTAGAATGCTTTGAGATATGTATTACATTTCGACTGTAGAATGTAGTATATATTTGTGTTTCTCTATATTCATCATATGTTGTTATCAGATATGACAGGACAACGCGAAGGATTCGGCAGGTCCCGAGGTAGACAGAGTGCCACTCCGGTACTGCCTACTGTTGGTTCCGGATCATCGTCGCCCAGTACTCCAGTATATCGATCACTCACATCTCCGACTGTTGGAACAAGTAGTTCCTGGCGTGATAGTACACCCTCGTCCAGCGTTCCTCCTGCTGACGGAACCATGGGGACAGATGAGCATGTCGAGGAGGTCGTGCCGACGTTGTCCCAGCATCAGCAAGATCCTCCATGCGCACCACTGAAGGAGACGAGGACAGAGATTTGGGCCGACGGTACAAAGTAAGTCAATTAGATGGTTTAGTATATATTTGTGTTTCTTTTTATTCATCGTATATTGACTTTTTCAGTAATCTAAATTATTATCTCTGTATAGATATCGTCCATCGTCGGTTCAGAGACGCCTGGGCCAATTTCTGAGGAACAACTATGGTGACCCTTGGATCAACTACTCTGAGGCTCCGGAGGAGAGGAAGGCGTTCTGGTTTGCGCACTTCCAGGTAAAAGTATATTAAATAAATCCTCTAATTTATGCATATTATATAACTTATTCGTGATGCTAACTTAATGAATTATTTATTGTAACAAACGTATTTTTATCCTCCGTACCGGGCCGAGTTGATCGAGCAGCTCTTTCCTACCGTTGCCGCCAAGCTTATCCGAGATGCTCTGGATGACCAGAAGGCTCGTGATCGTGCTGGAAAACCGATCCAAGGTTGGATCACGCCTGAGCAGTGGACTGCGATGAGGACTAGATTCGACGATCCGAGCTACAAGGAAAGGTCTAAGAAGGCCAAGGCGGCTAGGCAGAATGCTGCCAAGTGGTGTGGTGGCTCGATTCCGATGACGGAACATTTTCGTCATTTGGTATATTTTTTCTTTTAAAATATATTATTTTAATATAAGTACCATAAAATGGTACTTGGAAAAAATATTTAAGTTTAGTAATAAATAATATATTTTTAACAGGTACAGTAACGTAACCGAGACAATATGCTCTGACCTGCATGGGCCACCACTAAAAACATGTCACGCCCCAGTCCCAAAATACGTAGGACTAGGATACGTAACCATGCCAGCCGCCCATATATATGGCAACTCCAATATATGGAAACCATATATACGTGCGTACGCTGTATAATGAATAATAGTTCACCAGTGGTATAGCTAATCACAAGTCACAGGGTAATATCTAAATCTCATCCACAGAAATCAAATAAACATGAATAACCAATAACCATGTAACTAGAACTCAAAATAAAGTACCTAAAGAATGACAGTCGGATGGAAACAAATCCACTGCCGAAATAGAATATAAAAGGAACCAGATACACACCATATAAGAACAACATCTGACAATCACGAGGCTCGAAGAGAAGACCTCCTCGGGATATACGTAACATGTCCGGATCTGCTCTCCTGCGAATACTCAAGAACATATACACCTGGCAGGGGACCAGGTCCTCAGAGGGACATAGCAAGATACATAAAAAAAACATGCCATAATGTAAATACTGAATAAATAAATGGGGTGTGCTAACCATCTAAGTGAATGCAATTTAAAGACCTTGTAGTACGCATGGAAATATGTAGGCTAGACATATGCTGACGTAATTCACCAATCATCATGACTGGCTAGTATATGTGTCATATGCCCCATGTCGCAAGGGCACAAGCGGTACCTCATCCTCCTCGGAGCATGGTAACGGAAACAAGAAAACCAATACCCCATCTCCGAGCAGCATGGTATCAGGCAACAGGAATACCCCATCTCCGAAGAGTATGGTATCAGGCAACATGAATACCCCATCTCCGAAGAGTATGGTATCAGGCAACAGGAATATATAAGGAGGGGGTGTCCCATACGTCTACTAGTATCTTTTTCGCCCAATACAGATGTACAAGTTGTCACGCCCCGAGGCGTCCCCCGAGTCGTGACCGCCGTGCGGGCCTGGAGTTGCGCCCGCACAAGGCTTTAATGATTTGCATAGCAAGCACGTATTCAGAGTACGCAGATAAATTGAAACACAGATTTGAAACATAGAAAAGTTCTCTTTATTGATAATGAACATCTATTACAAACTCTTGAACGAGTCAGCTAATATGCCGAACGGCTTACAAAAGGGTTGACTCAAAATGAGATAGCAGTCCTGTACATTACATCCTTTTATAAACTCAAAACGATAAGGACCTCCAGGCTGGAGGATCGCTTTGCCACGAAGCTGCATTTGTGTATGAAGGGTTGCAGGCTTCGGACTTCAGAAGGCTTCGGGGGCGCGGTGAAGATGCGCCTACAGCTGGACTGGATCGGGTAGACGACTTCGGCTCCTCGCTCGGTTCGCCTTAGTGCGGAGAACCTGTTTCAACGAGGGTCAGCATATCTAAACATGCTGGTGAAGGCGAGCTAGCCTGACTATACCAATCAACACGTTGTTTAGTGAAGCATGCATATTTTTGTGGGTTTCTATCTTGCCTTAGTTCATTTACAAGTAAGCAGCATATTGAATTTACTGAAATGAACGTGCCACCGTTCGGTGGATTTTACCTGACCGTCTGAATTACCTGCACAATACTTACCATGCCTTCCCTGAAACGAAGACACAAGTTAGTATGCAACAGGTTTAAATATACACAGGGATAACTGGCTTGATGCCACGAAGGGACGGGTTATAGTCTCAAGACACAAATGATATACACCGCAGGTGGTGAGCCCCGCTGCATAACACTTTGCCCCATAACATACGACTATACATACGTTCCGTCCGGATCGGATCGGTCCCGGCGCCCCGGTGACCGTCCGCGGAACTCATAACATACCTTGTGCACAAGTCGTCCGTGATCGAGAATACTCATAGAATTTGTTCCATAGCATACAGTTTTGCATAGTCATCCTGACAGTTTATTTCATAACAAGCATATATTTCCATACTTAGCACGATTCATAGAACAGTTATAGACGAACTGGCATACAGGATTATAACCGTTCATAAGTTGTTGACAAGCATAATAACCAAGTTATTCTCTTTTATCTTGGTTTCTTTTATTATTACTTGGTATCGTTTGATCGGGGCGAAGGAGTGAGGCTGGAAGCAGAGCTAGCTAATCGGGTTGGTAGCCACTCACTTAGATTTTGGAAAGAAGAAGGAAAGAGGCGCTTCACGACTCCGCTCGCAAGCCGCCTACTGCTCGTTCACCTGCACACGAACAGCTCGATTAATACTTCTTCCTCTCTTTCCATTCTCGGAATTGAAGTGCAGTTCAATGAACGAAAACAATGAAAACCATCGAAACCGTTCAAGGAAAACAAGCAAATCCCAAAACCAACTCAAAGCACGAAAGCAACAAGCGACATCGAAAACCGAGGCAATAAAAGATAGCAGCGGAGAGGTCCCTCCTGACTCTGCCGCTAAGCCGATCCTTGGGGCGCAGTCCACTGAATATGGGAATCGATTCCGAAGAAACAAATCCATAACGAGGACGAGTTCTTAATTCAATCTATCCCGATCGAACGATACCGTCTTGTGTTTCTTAGCCGCGCTCTCCGCACCGGGAGAACGGGGCGCTACACAAGTCGTGAAAACGACGTGGACACCTCCTACTATGATGCAAGTCTCAATAAAATAAACAACTAAGCTAAATACCGCTACACGTGTTGCTCACACTGATGGCCAGTCGCGCATGAGGCACGCGTCCCTACATGTACTCACTCTGTGACGTGTAATGATACGTGTCAAGGCCTGGGAAGTTATATCAATAACTTCACAACTTTAGGTGGGTCTACTAGACACTAGGTCAGACACAAGTCCTAACGTCAACGCCTTCGTTGACTGCACCCGAATTTTCTCGGACGCGCACATTTATATAATATAAAAATAGATAAACATGTAACTAGCAATAACTGAATTTAAACAGTACAACAAGGCAAGGTATACTTGCCTGGCAAGAGAGCTGTAAATGTAATATCCAGATGTCAAATACCAAGTGTCAGAAACTATGGTCTCAGAATGAAAGTCTCCGGATGCTGAAATAAACATCACTAACAGTCTCAAAAAATATCAAATAGCTAAAAACGCCTGTCCTTAAGTCCAATTTGGACACAGGGGCAAAAATGACAGTTTCCGGTCAAAGTAGGGTCCACATGTGGGCCACTTTGTACCAAAAAACGTGCCAGGGTCAAAGGTCTCCAAATTTGCCAAACTTAGTGTCAACAAGTCCAGAACGTCGATACGAACCCAACGGAATATCCAGAACTGGATTCCGATGTGCCGATCACAAAATCGCCCGTCAAATGGAGCTTGTGGGGCCCACGATACGGGATTTTGCCAACGTTCTCAGAATCGAACCAAACTTGGATCACAGGACCAGCGTATTGCTACGAGTCCGATGGCACAAGTTTCGTCTCGATCCGACGTGTGTACACAAAGTTGCAGCGTGTTCCAGAACAGGCGGATACGGGGCGTTGTCGGCGGATACGCATTGATTCCGGTGTGCACGCACATCCGAATCAACTTCTGCGAAATCTCGCACGTCCGTATCAACGGTGCGCACGTTTCGGTAAAGACCGCGTGCGACCAAGTCGTCCCGTTTGGCGGGGCGTACTCAGTTCCGGGGTGAATCGGGTCATTATTTTTCCTGTTTTTGGATCGCGGATTGCGATCGCCACAGGACGCGATGCTCCGAGCGGATTGCACGGACACCGAGAGGGGTATACAGTCTATGCGATGCAACTGACAGAATTGAAAATAGAGTTACGAGGTGAGAGAAATCGTTACCTGAACAGAGCTCGAAAAACCAAACTTCTCCGTGTCCGACACGAGTCCGAGGGCTGTGTCCGTGTCCTGTGCCCTGTCCGCGTCCACGGCGACCCTAGGGTTGCTGGAGACTGGTCGGGGCGGCTCGCTGGAGGAGGGCGGCGCGACGAGGGGCCTCTGACGGGCGGCCGGAGGCAGCGCCGGGGTCGGCTCGCTCGTGGGATGCTGGAGGAGAAGCTCGGGGCTGAGCAGGGAAGTGAAGGAGGAGGAGGAGGAGAGAAGGTCAGGGCAGGGAGGAGCGGGGTGGTCTCGGCCAGGAGGGGAAGTTCACGGTGGGGAGGAGTCGGAGGGGTCTGGAGCTGGCCGTGGTCGGGTGGCGGAAGGTGGAGTGGAGGAGTGGCTGGGGAGAGAGGAGGTGGTCGAGGGAGGTGGTGGCGTGGGTAGGTGGAGTCGGGAGGAAAAAGAGAGTGCTGGGTCGGGGGGGGTGGCTGAGATGGGTATGGTGGTGGTGGCGGGCCGTAATGGGGGGGGTGGTGGCGGGCCGTGATGGGGGTGGTGGTGGAGATGGGGAAGTTGCTGGCAGAGGGAAGATCTCCGACGGAGGTGGTCGTGACCTATGATGGTGGTGGCGGTGGAGAGAAGAGGAGGAGGAGGAGAAGAGAGGGAGGGTCAGGGCCAGCGGGGGGGGTCGACTCCGGCCAGGGGCGGCGAAGCAACTCCGGCGGGGGAAGGGGGGTTCGGCTGTGGGGGGGGGGGGTAGATTTAGGATTTTTATTTTTATTTTCTTTTTCTTTTATTTTATAGAAAAATATATTAATTAAATAAGTAAAAATATCTCGAGATATTTACAAGATATTTCCGGGATATTTTCGGGATATTTTTTCGAGATATTTTCGGGTGGGTCCCGCCTACAAATGGACGGTGCAGGTTCACCGGCCAAAAGGGGACTGACACCTCGCACTGCAATTTGCAGGAAAGTCCCTGTAATTTCATAAATTGCGTAAAGGTCCTATTTTGAAAAATTGCACAATTTACGAAATTGTCTGGAAAACACCCGATTCCTGAAAGTACTAAAATTCACAGAATTGAAGGAAAAAGCTGTGGGAGTGCCTTGGGGGTGGGGGTGAGTCTGGGCAGGGGATGGGCCTGGTTTTGGGGTGATACGGGCCATCGTATTAATTAATAAATAAATACTGCGCACGATCTTCTCTAATTATTTAGAGGCAGGTAGGGTCATAATTTTTCTACGGTGTCAATACACTAAATGTAGTATACTCAGTGTAGAAAATTAACGTATTTTTGTTTGGACAAAACAGGTGCAGGTTGACCTTAAATCTCTAGGGGTACAGAGATGGATAAAGAGCAGAAAATAAAATAGAAAATAAATACGGACTTTTGTAACGATATTTGTGCGTCTCAAACGAGGCTCAATTTAGCACATCTGTGAGTTGCACAAAGTTCAGGAAAATAGTCTGACAAGTCTAGGACAGGTATGTGAACTCCGTTCGTGGATAACAGCCAAGATAAAGCTCCAAATAATTAGGTGATGGACAGGTGCACAAATCAACAGGATATGTAAGAAAAATAAATTAAAATATTGCCATAAATTCTAAATTGTTAAAATAATCCTAAAAATACTGAAATCTGGTCGAGGGGGCTTTACAATGCGTATCAAAATTTAGGATGTTAAATTGAAAAACTCAAATAGTTAAAAATATCATATTAAAATAAAGCCAATAAAATATTATCTAAGTTTCTCTGTACTATACAAAATACAGGAATACAGAGGATATAATAAGAGGCGAAAAACTCTGAATAGAGCATATAATATTATCTGACGATAACAGAGGCAAGTGGTCCCATACATAGTGCGTTTCCGATTTTATACTGGTACGAAGGGAGCCGAGCCAAGAGTGATTATTGATCGAATTATTATGGTGCTTGTTGGAATCAGCAATTCCTCAACTACATCATTTCTAAATCCAAGAATATGATCTTGTGGGCACGCTGCAGCCTTTCTTCTCTCGTGATATATTCTACCATGACGAACCAAGTAGCGACAATAAAGGGGTAGCTATCCAAACAGAATTTAACAAGATATAGTGTCCTTTTGCTTTCCAAATTTTAAACAGCGCTACACACTCTACACTCTGCAGCTGCAGCTGCAGCTGCAGCAGCAGCAGCAATGATAATTCTATTATATAGGATTGTCTACCATGCTGAGCTGAGTCCTTTATTATTATAAGTGTGTGGCTGGGTGTCTAGCACATATTATATACAGAAAAATGTCTGTTCGGCTCAGGGATAAAATCACTTTTGGTCGTCCAATATTTTAAAAATTGAAGTTCTAGTCACTCCTAACCAAAAGTGATATTATCCCGTTCGTTCGGTTCAAGAAGATAAAATCATTCGCTAAACTAACCGGCATTCTTGGTCGGTTTTATTAGGGGTGCAGCTCGGACGGTCTAAATTCGAGTCCGATCGGATAAATCCGTTAATGGGTGGGTTAGGATTGAAGATATTCGGACTCGGATTAAAATATATGAACGCGATCAAATTCGAATTGGGCACTGATTCATATGTCAGGTTATCCAAAAAAATCGAATATATATATATATATATATATATATATATATATATATATATATATATATTGTTTCATATTTCTTAAATAAACAGTTTAAATTCTAAATTTTTCCATCAAAATTCTTTAACTCTTTATCCTAAATCTCATTTCAGTTTATATTTTGTAATGATTGAGACTTGATTGCTATTTGTTATGTGTTTAATATTAATCATGTTTTAAATTATTTTAAATATCATATTAGAACATGATAAATCCGATAAATCCGTCCCAACCCGAGCCCAACCCGAGGAGCATGGG
The DNA here is from genome assembly GCA_036927795.1 of Iris macrosiphon. Classification (NCBI taxonomy): domain Eukaryota; kingdom Viridiplantae; phylum Streptophyta; class Magnoliopsida; order Asparagales; family Iridaceae; genus Iris; species Iris macrosiphon. The sequence goes on from JAYESA010000009.1 coordinate 44,921,509, forward strand.
TCGGACTTGGGCTTCATATGTTGAACTCGAGGTCGGGTTGGGCTCGGACTCGGATTAGGCTTATGATTCATCGGGTTGGACTGAGATTAAGCTCAAATCCGACCCACCCCGTCCGAGAGTTGCACCCGATCCAAGGTTTGCGTTATAAGTATCAAACATTTTCCTATGAGCATCTGGATCGACAATATCGACAGTGCCGACGGTTTCAGATCAGAGTATCGAACATTTTGGTACAAAAAAATAATTAATTATTAATAAATTTTGAGAATTTTTTTTAAACGTTTAGGCATAATTTAAAATATTTTCTGTATTGTTTCAGAATAGTTTGAAAGTGAATGAAATAATAATACTCATCATTGCTAATTGGTTTACCTACGATAGATAATTTTTCTTCTTCATTTACATACTTTTTACAATATTACTATGCTTTTACATCCTTGCTTATTAGTCTTTTTCGTTCAATTTTCTTTGTCGAATTGACTGTGAAAGAGACCGCCAATGTCGGTATCGATTAGTATTGGTATCGATGTATCGGTATCGGCTATGTTGAATCGGTATCAACAGATATGTATACATCATGTTCCCTATTGTTGTACGGGAACTGACCCTAACTTCGGAAGAGAATCTGATTCTTCCTCCCATCTCTCTTTCGTCAGATGATTGTTCTCTTGTTGAAGTAACTGTAACCAAGGCTCGTTCAACTTTGTAAGGTTATCTGATCTCGTGTCGAGTCGTCATCCGTGGTTGCAAACTCGGACGTGTCCACCTCCCCTCCCCTCACCCCGTCAGTGAAGCTCTTTGTTTTGTTGGGCACTAGCTCTTGGCATCATGCTCATTATGGGCCTTGGGGAAAAAATAGCTCATGAATAGGAGGAGCCAATTCCCCGCTAGACTCTGCAGCCCCTTCCAGAATCTTTGAAGATGACCATCTATCTGGACCAAGCACAAGCGGGTATGAATCTCCCATGAGGGGTTTGAGACAAATTCCTGAAATGACCCTCCTCCATACATAATGTTAAGAGAGAAAAAAAAATAAGTAATTAAAAATATAGTAAATATAAAAAAAAAAATTTCCTACCAAGATTTGAACTAGCGACCTTTAGTGCATAAGTCTAATATGATAACCACTACATCACAACTCTTTTGAGTATAAAAGAGTCTCATAGTATATCATTTTTCTATTCTAGGATACACTCATGTTGGTGTTTTTTTGGTCTTGGGATCCTGAATCGTCGTCCAATCTACCCCTGGGCCAGGGCCATCCCTACGTAACCATAGCCTCCCTACTTGGATATGTAGTCTCACCCAACTTCAATAAAACCACTACTGGACCAGGCATAACCGAATTGGGATTCCTTGTCGGACCCAATCCACCGCTATATATATGTGGGAGCGGATCGGGAGTCCCGTTTTCGGAGTCCCGCCAAAGTCCCGTTCCCCTTGGCCGTTGGATCCAAGGTTTAAAAACTCGGTATCGGTATCGGTATCGGACACTTTGTATGAGTATCCGTATCGGTAGTATCGACGGTATCGGATCGGGGTATCGAACTTTTTGGTATCGGCTGTATCGGCAATATTTAAATAATTATTGATAAATTAGTAAAAAAATAGAAAAATAATTTACATATTTATGCATTATTTAAGTGTTTTTTATTTTATTTTTATTATAATTGAATAAAACAATAGTCATCATGTGTATGTCTGTAGAAGAATTTGTCTCTATTTATAGTTTTTTTTTTGCCTACTATTTTGGTTCTTTATTATTGTTCTCTATTGGATTTGATATGTCTGGAATCAATTTCTACTTTTTTTTTTAGCTTTTTGTAGAACATCTACTTTGTTAAAGTTCCTGTGATGATTTGATTTAATCTGATTTTTTTTCGTATCGGTCCGTATCAGTCCGTATCGGTCTCGTATCGGTCCCGTATCGGCCGATACAGACCGATACGAAATTTTATGTCCCAGTTTCGGCCGATACCGATTTTTTTGGCCGGTATCGGATCGGCCAAGGCCAGATCCGATCCGATACGGCCGATACGTATCGGTATCGGCCGATACTTTAAATCTTGGTTGGATCAGGGGACATCGTGCGGGTTCCACGCGGACCCCGCACGATCCGATTAGGGGGAGGGAGAGGGGGGGGGGGGGCTTTGGCCGGACTCCGGGGACGGACTTTTGATCCGTCCCATAGTGGTTAGTGGAAATGCATGCGACTCAGGTTGTTGAGTGTTCGAGTCGCAGTGGGAGATGAAAGGGATTAATTTCCGAGGACCAATGTGTCCCTTTCCAATATATATCTAGCTCAAGTGGCTAGTGCGGAGGCATAATATCCGAGTGGACGATGTTTGAATCCCGGTGGGAGTATATATTCAAACCAAAATGTTTTAACTTACTCTGGTTTCACTTCATGAGTTCTTGAAAACCAAAAGATTTTTACTTACTCTGGTTTCACTTCATGAGTTTTTGAAGAGAGTTATGCTACGCATGGGGTCCAAAACGTATGCATACTACTTATAAGTCATCCAACTGGCATCCACATTGGCGATTATATAGCTTATCATAACTAATCCTATAGTTTGTTTATATAAGTAAATTGGAATAGATTAGGCTTTGTCTATGACCTTGTCAGAATATGTTCATCTGCCCTCTCCCCTTTAGTATCACATGGGGCTAATCATATATGGGATAAGAACGCCGCTTAGTACAAAGCACTTGCATAATTAGGCTCACATAATAAGAGCTAGCCCTCCAAATTATGGTGTAAACTTGTACAGATCCTTCAACTTAAAGGACCAACAGCACCTATAGCAAACCTCCAGAAATCACATTGGGAAAACCTTAGAATAGTGCATATCTCCCAGTTGGTGCAAGAGAAAGTGCAACTGCTCCAGGTAGGCAAATTGGTAGGTATGTGTATGTACCTTTGTCATGACAAGGTATGCAACTACCATAGAAAAAAGTTTTATCATCTATGCTTTGTATATCTATCATCCACATATACACTTCAATCACCTTTATTTTGACAAGGTGTGCAACCTAACTAGAAAGCATCACTAGTTTTCATTATCGTTCAATCTTCACTTCCTTTTCTTTGTACATACAGAGGATGCTGCATGTGTGAGGAACCATTAGGGGTGAGCATTATAACCGAAAACCGAACTGAATAAGAAATTCGGTTCGGTTTAAAAAAAAATTGGTTCGATTTCGGTTTTTTCTTATTAGATTTCGGTCCAAAATCGAAAACCGAATAAAATATACATATATATATATATATATATATATATATATATATGAGCGAATTCGGAGTCCCGTCGTTCCCAACCGTTGGATCGTGGGAGCCCTCCGATGGTGCAGGGGGGACGAAACTTCGGCGGAGCTCCGGAAGCGGGTCTTTTGATCCGCTCAGGGTCCGGATCAAAATATCCGTTCGCGGAGCCGTGTCGAAGTCACGCCCCCCAGCACCATCGGATCAGGGGGTCCACGTGGGGCCTGTGCGCGCGTCCGCTCGTTCCAATGGTCGAGGATCGCGGGGCTCCCGATCCAGACCCATATATATATATAATTTGACATCTAGAAAAATATACAATCTCAGCCGCACATCATTTGAAATAAATGATTCAGATTTAAATACATGTCAAATTTATATACATGAATGTATTAATTAGCATGTATGTTAATTAATAGTAGGTTGTATTAATTATTAGGATATTCAATTTGACATGCATACTATTTAATACAAATTACTCTATCAAATATAAATCATTAATTTGACATGATGTGCGGCTGAGAGGCTGAGATTGAGTGTGTTTTTAGATGTCAAATTGTATGTGTCACATGATCCCGTCCATATATATATATATATATATATATATATATATATATATATATATATATATATATATATATAAACAAAAAAAATGTAAATAAACCGAAAAATTGAATAAATCGAAAATCGAACCGATTTAATTTGGTTCGATTTGTTCTGTTATGGATCATTTCAGTTCGATTTCGATTTTATTTATTCGATTTTCAGTCCCATTTAATTTTTGATTATTCGATTCTGTTGTGACTAAATTAACCGAATGCTTGCTCCTAGTAACCATATCAATTGTATTACATTCATCCTTCCGCATCTTCTTCTCGTTCAGTCCCTTACTGACATCTCTGCTACACAACAACAAGGCTTAAATATTCAACCTCATTCTTCGTACCTCGATCGTGGTACTGCCAAATTCCACTAGACTAGTTTTCTTTCGGTAATGGATCAGTTCATGCATCATTGGATAAATAAGTTTGTCGGTAAGATATTTAGTTGATATTTTTCCAACAAAAATTCAAGGTTCGCAGCATAGGTATCGGAATTGGTATTGGATTTTTTTTTCTATAATACCGTATCTGTGGTTTCAGACTAGAGTATCGAAATTTTTTTGATATCAGAAAGAAAAAAATGATTAATAGACTAATAAAATTCTAGAAAAATTAGTTTATACATTTAGGTATAATTTTAAATATTTTCGTTTTGTTTCTTAATAGTTTTAAAATTGAATGAAATAATACTCCCCTTGCGATAGATAATTTCTTTTCTTTTCTTTTACATGCTTTTAACACTCTTGTCGATTGTTCTTTTTTCGTTCAATTTTCTTTGTCAAATTGTTTGAAAAGAGATCTCCAACGTTGATATCGGTATTGATTGGTATCGGATCAGAATATGTCAAACCATATCGATATCGACCGTGTCAAATCGGTATCAGTAGATACTGCAAACTATAAAAAAATCTTATCCACAAGGATGAAATCGCCCACAATCTGACGTACTGCTTCTTTACAATGTCAAAGTTCCATGATCAGATCCTAAGGAGACTGAGAGGCATCAGGGAATGAAATTTTACACCTTTTCCGGGGAGGAACTTATCCATGACTAGAAAAAATGATTATATAGGGGGGAATGAGATGCAACTCTATGGAAATAATGCGCAAACTCTGAGCGTATTTAGTATTCTTTTCAACCAAACGAAGAAAAACAGCATGTGGCAGAAAAGAGGAGATCCCAAAATGTTGAGTGCCCCCACCACATTCAAATATCTAAAAAAAAAAAAAAAATGTAAAAGCAACTCCAATATTATCATGAACAATGTACGATAACAAATGATCAAAATTCTTGACTTGTTTATCAAAAGTAGAGCTTTCCATTGTATTCTTATTAGCGAAACTAGCCATGGTTTCATTGTTCATTACTATAAATTTATTCTCTTAGCCCAGTAAATAAAACAACAGAAACAAGAGAAAAAAAGATAAAAACCTCTTAAAAACAGAAATGTTTATTTAACATAATACTAAATGACATACCTTGATAGTGTATTTGTTGCTGCTCACTTTACCTCCCCAAAACTTTATTAGCCTTGCAGCTCACTGGTCCAACCTGAAATATGAACCGTAAGTTATCTTACTATTTCTTCATAGAAACCTATTATGGTACTAAATTACACGTGACAGTTGTCAACATTTCAAGAGGGCTTTAACCAAATTTTTTTAAAAAATCATTAACCAGTTTTTAACACGGGGCTCATGTATAAGCGAATATACGATAGGGAAAACAATACTTGGTATATGTACGTAAATCGGATCCAATCATTTTTTTTATTTATGAAAGCACTCCCCCACAGGGCCACACACTGCACAACCAAACTGCACGCGAGGGCTCGCCCACTCTTAATAGCCCTCTATACAGGTACACATGTATATAAGCTCCTCAAGCAGCAGCAGCAGCAGCAGCAGCAGTCAGTATCAGTAGTAGAAGCAGGAGCTCAAGTAAGCCATGGCAGCCCAAGGAGATCCTGAGAATGTCGGCAGCGGCGATGAATCAGCCGTGGACACCACCGTCGTCGCCTATCCGACCGACCTTTCAAGCTCTCATCGGCCACCCCACCCCGCCGCTTCAGTACATCCCCTGACTCTCAAGGTAATTACTTAAAAGCTAATCTATCTATCTATCTATCTATCTATATATATGAAGCATAAGAAAGCAGTTGAGGATTAACATTGATATTGCAAGCAGTTTAAAGAGGTGGTGTACAAAGTGAAGCTGAGCCCCAAGGGGTACAGCAGCAAGAAGGAGAAGGGGAAGGGGAAGGAGAAGACGATACTCAATGGCATAACCGGGATGGTGTGCCCGGGGGAGATGCTGGCCATGCTGGGGCCATCGGGCAGCGGCAAGACCACCCTCCTCACTGCCCTCGGCGGCAGGCTTCCGGGGGGCGGCAGCAACCTCTCCGGCAAGATCACTTACAACGGCCAGCCCTTCTCCGGCAGCATCAGGCGGAGGACGGGCTTCGTGGCCCAGGACGACGTGCTCTACCCCCACCTCACCGTGCACGAGACCCTCGTCTTCGCCGCCCTGCTGCGCCTCCCGCGCGCCCTGACCGCGGGGGAGAAGACCCGGCACGCGGAGCGCGTGATGGCGGAGCTCGGCCTGGCCAGGGTGGCGCACAGCGTGGTGGGCGGACGCCTCCTCCGCGGGATCTCCGGGGGGGAGAGGAAGAGGGTGAGCATAGGCCAGGAGATGCTGGTGAATCCGAGCCTCCTGCTCCTGGACGAGCCCACCTCCGGGCTCGACTCCACCAATGCCCAGAGGATCTTGGTGACGCTCAAGCGCCTCGCCGGCGAGGGCGGTCGGACCGTCGTCACCACCATACACCAGCCGTCGAGCCGCCTCTACCACATGTTCGACAAGGTAGTGCTGCTCTCGTCAAGGGGCAGCCCCATATACTGCGGCCGAGCATCCGACGCTGTCGACTATTTTTCCTCAATCGGCTTCCACTCGCCACTCACCGTCAATCCGGCGGAACTCCTCCTCGACCTCGCCAACGGTTAGTCAGTTCATCTCCTACCTCGATGTCCTTTTCTTCTTATTGCTATTATTATTAATCACTGTTGGTTGGTTGGTTGTCTATAACTATCATGAAAGCATCTTATTACTTGTCGAGAGATCTATACTACTACATAAGGAAAAGTTCTAGAGTGTGAAGTTTTTTTCCTCCAAAAATGTCCGTTCTATGTTTACTAATTAAAACTATTCTTAAATTTAATCTATACTACTAGTGAATAGGGAAAGTTAGGATTCACACTGCTTTTTGTTTTTTGTTTTCCTTCGAAAATGTTCTTATATATGTTTACTAATTAAATTTAACATAGGTAGTTATTAGGTAATTACATATGGAACACAATTACGATTAGATGTAGCCTGAAATTAGGTATTTCCAAGTAGTATGAAATATCACGATACATATATACTAGTTAAAATAAAATGATTATTTACACTAACCTCCTCTATGTTTTATGGTTACTACATGGACTTTTCTTATTTTGAAAATAATTACATGGACCTCCTCTATACTTTATTCTTTTATTTTCAAAATAAGGGTAGTTAATGTAATAATCCTACATAAAACATAAAACATATGTGAGATCATATAGGGAAGGTCCGTGTAATAATCAAAGTTTAGTGTAAATAACCCTAAAAGAAAATCAAGAGTTCCACATGTTTATTAGGTTAAGCACATGCAAACACCCACAAGCATATCCGATATTAAAAAGAGAGGGAAACATGCACTTTGGCCAAGATTATGCTCAACTTATAAAAGATCTAAAGCGTCTATCACCCTTTAAGTCTTAACATAAAAGCTTTACTTTTCTAATGGCTATCTCAATTCACTGCTTTCGAATGAGTGAGTGCCTACACTTAACTGCCAGAATATCTACTTTTTACATTATCATGTGTCTATACTTAGAAGTCCAAATTTGGAACTCGGCACGATGTCTTTCCTTTTAGGCATGCATTATTCTTGGCTCAAATGAGAAAACATCGAAATATTATACAGTGCACCAGCCACACGGCTATTTGTATGTGCCTAGTTCACACAGGCACATATGGACAGCATGTGGCTGGTGCACGAAATAGTTTCAGAAAAATAAAAATGCGATACTTCGAACACTTAACTCTGACTTGGAAGCATCACCAGCCGCCCATTTCAGCCAGGTCAATTCTTTCGCCATCAGATGGGAGGCTACTTGTGCATGTGGAATAGGCAAAATGAGCTTTCGAGCCTGACCTGGTGGGCCAACGGAACCACAACCAACCTCTTGGCATCCACATGGTCTCGTACAACTGCACCACATGCAAGCACAATCTCGATCAAGGACAGAACCAGAAATTCGACCTCGGGTGGGTGGAGCTGGAGTAGGCTAGATGTGAATATGGTTCAAGTTGTGGTCTGGAGCCCACCCCAGACCGATCACAAGCAACACACTGTTCAGGAACTTTTCACTCCTAAATCTATATGCACATCAATTTCTTCTGTTCCTAATATCAAACAATTTTTCTTGGAATAGCGGTTTGTTAATCTGTGTGATTGATCATTTCCTACCTATGGCAAACGAGAAGATTTGGTTCCATGTTGAGTGAAGTAGCAATTCTCCATCATAACAGGCTATCAAAATTAATCTCTACTTGAACAACAAATTCTAACTCACCATTTGCTAACTGGTTGAACTGGCAGGGATCGCACCAAACTCCAAGCACGCAGCAGAGGACGGCATCAACATGGAGGACGAACAGAAGGCGGTGAGCGAGGAGCTCGTCTCCTCCTACGACAGGAACATCGCCGCCAGACTGAAAGCAGAGCTCTGTGTCACCTCTATGGACCCAAAGCATAACAACCACTGCAGAAACGACACAGGTAATTACTTCCCAAAGCCATTGTTTACTTTCAGTACTTATCACTCGATCGGAACTAACTGCTAAGTATCAGACGCAGCAGCACTAATGAGGAAGGGAGAGCAGTGGGGCAGCAGCTGGTGGGAACAGTTCAGGGTGTTGCTGAGGAGGGGACTCAAGGAAAGGAGGCACGACGCTTTTAACAAGCTAAGGATTTTCCAAGTCCTGAGCGTGGCCACGCTGGGAGGCCTTTTGTGGTGGCATACGCCGCCTTCACACCTCCAAGACAGGGTAAAATAATTAAATCCTTCAAGTCCATTTTTGTTCATCCACCAAAACTAAGATAGATATTCACCGTTCCATTCAAGAGTTGTCACGTGTCAAATAAATTATGATGTACTCCTCTTGACAGCAACACTAATGAAGCGTTGAATTTGCAGACTGCACTGCTCTTCTTCTTCTCAGTGTTCTGGGGCTTCTACCCCCTCTACAACGCCGTCTTCACATTCCCCCAGGAGCGGACGATGCTGATAAAGGAGAGGTCCTCCGGAATGTACCGCCTCTCGACCTACTTCCTAGCCCGCACCGCAGCCGACCTCCCCATGGAACTCTGCCTCCCCACGGCCTTCGTCTTCATTATTTACTGGATGGGTGGGCTCGATCCCCACCCTACCACCTTCATCCTCTCGCTGCTGGTCGTCCTCTACAGCGTCCTTGTCGCGCAGAGCCTCGGCCTCGCCATCGGTGCGATCCTTATGGATGACCTCAAGCAGGCCACGACGCTCGCCTCCGTCACGACCCTCGTCTTCCTCATTGCAGGCGGCTACTATGTCCAGCAGATACCCCCCTTCATTGTCTGGCTCAAGTACCTCAGCTACAGCTTCTACTGCTACAAGCTGCTCCTCGGGGTCCACTTCCACCCCGGCGATAACTACGAGTGCTCCCCTGGGATCATGTGCCCTGTCGTGGACTTCCCTGCCATCAAGTCCGTAGGGCTTGACGATATGTGGCTTGATGTCTGTGTCATGGGACTCATGCTCGTTGGATACCGCCTCGTTGCTTACTTGGTTCTGCGCCGTATGCAACTAAGGTAGAGAGACGATCGACAGCGCCACTATCTTCTCTTGGCAGGCATCATCTCAGCTCTTTGGTGATCACAGAGCTGGAATTGTAAGAGCAGCAATATGTTAAGTGCGGTGGTAGCAGAGCATTCTCTCTTTTTCTTTCTTCCATTTCTGACGGCTGAAGAAATACAACACATCAAATCGCCAGATTCGAAAATTCTTGGCATCATCTATTACTCTAGCACTTGATTGTATATGCATACCAGGGAGCAGAATTACAAATATATACAAGTTGGTTTGAAGGTTAAAGAACTGTCCTACAATTTTAGTGCTGAATTAATGAAAACATTATGAACTGAAATTATTAACTACATACCTGTCCTACAAAGTGCCATCTGCTTCCAAGAAAACCCTATGCCAGCCACATCTCTGTCCTCCTCAAGTATCTTTTGTTTTTCAGGACCCTGTTTCATTTCCAGTCAACTGAACTGCATCTTTGGTAACTTCAATTGCTGCTCAAGCAAGGCAAACAATAAAAAGAAAAAAAATGTAAAAAGAGGCATAATTTCAGCAAGTACTTGATTCTTAATCGAAACCAACTCTAGTAAACAAACCAAAAAAATATGAATAAAGATGGATGTGTGTTTTATTCGAGATTTCACAAATAGCAATTGGGTCAGTTGGAATGAATTATTGTTTTGATTTGATTGTCCCTATGTATTTACATGAGCACGTGGTAATGCTCTCAATTTGATGGACCAACCCCGGCCAGTCCATAAACAAGTACTAATAGGGGGTGCAACTTGGACATGCTAAACCCGAATCCGATCGGATAAACCTGTTAATTGGTTGGTTAGGGTTGAAGATATTCGGGTTCAGGCTAGGATTAGGGTTAAAATATTTGAACCCGATTAGAATCGGATTGGACTCGGATTCATGTGACGGATTACCCAAAAAATTCGAAATCCGACATATATATATATATATATATATATATATATATATATATATATATATTGTTTCATATAAATAGAGAAGTTTAAATCATACATTTTTCTATCCAAACTCTTCAACTCCTTATCCTAAATCTCATTTAAGTTTGTATTTTGTAATAATTGAGGCTTGATTGCTATTTGATTATGTGTTTAATATTACTCTTGTTTAAAATTATTTCAAATATCATATTAGAGTCCGGTAAACTCGATGGACCCGACCCAACCCGAGTCCAATCAGATGCTCCGGACTTGATCTTGGACTACATATGTTGAACCCGAGGTCGAGTTGGACTTGGACTCAAGCTAGACTTATGATTCATCGGGTTAGACTCGGGTTGAGCTTAATCCCGACCCAACCCGTCCGAGTTGCACCTCTAAGGCACTAATGAGGAAATGAATATACTCAAAAAAAAAATGTCTAGACAAAAATAGAATTACGGTCACGTAGACCTTCTCGGTAAAAAAGATCAATCTTATGACTATCAAAATGATTCGAATCAAAGATCCAACATTTTTTTGGTTCCCCGCCGACCAAATGACACATCAACCACACCCCTTATTTTTCTCCAATCATAAAGTCCCCTGATTCCTTTCTTTTCTTTCATCCCCTGTCCCATTCTTACTAATTCGAAAAAATAGGCGACCAAATTGAGCTATGATATGGTCGATATAAGCTGAAACTCTCACATGCTAAATTTAAAGGGTCAAAATGCTTTCTTCTGTATTGGTGCCTTGCCACACGCCTAAATTGTGCCATTTCGTAGTGAAGGCATTATCCTGCTTCTTATATGATTTTCATACTCTCAAAAGATTGAATAATGTCAACATGGTTCTTGTTTGTAACAATATCATTAACGATCTATTGTGTTCAAGAATCAAGACCGAAAATGGTAGTAAGGGATCACCTCACTGATATGTATTTGACAGTAAGGGATCACCTCACTGATATGTACTTAAAAGCTTTAGACTATGTTTTGTAAAACAACAAATTGTTTTTTCTCCCAATTCCAAATAGAACTAAACCAAAATAGATATATGAATCAACTACACATTGTTGTAATGGATACTACGTATTCACTATGTAAAATATTTTGGAGTAATTGTTATATTTTTATTAATAATCTCTTGGCTATTTATAGTCTTACAATCATTCATCTTATATTAATACCCCATTAAAATCCGCTGTATAATATTTTAATATCCCAACAAATATACCAAGAATATTCTAATATACCAATACTCCTCTTCAAGATGGGCGAAAGATTTTCACTAAGTCCATCTTGTCACATTCTCTAATCATATCTGCAGAGCTAAGTCCCTTTTGGTCATACTGTCTACTACCTGCTCCTTGGTTGGAACATGACCTAGCTCCAGTAGTCCACGGTCCAACTTCTCCTTGATGAAGAACCTATCGATCTCGATGTGTTTGGTCCTGTTATGCTGTATTGGATTGTTGGCGATACTGATGGCTGACTGGTTGTCACACCACAGCTTCATCTTGGCTCCTTGATCCAGCTTCAGTTCCACCAGCATACTCTTCATCCATAGCAGCTCTGTAATTTCCAAGGCCATAGCTCTGTACTCTGCTTCAGCTGTCGATCTGGCTACCACTGACTGCTTCTTACTCCTCCAAGAGACCAAGTTGCCTCCTACAAATATGCAATAGTCCGAGGTAGACCTCATGTCATCAGTACAGCTAGTCCAGTCAGAGTCACAGTAGCCCTCGATGCTCAAGTGATCATTCTTCCTGAATATCAACCCCTTTCCTGGGGCACCCTTAAAGTATCTCAGAATCTGGTACACTAATTCCATATGACCCTTCCTTGGGTCATGCATGTAGCGGCTCACCACACTCACTGCAAAGCAGATATCAGGATGTGTGTGGCTCAAATAGATCAACTTTTCCACCAGTCTCTGATATCTGTCTCGGTCAACTGGTTCTCCAGCCTCAGCACACAGCTTGAACCCCTGGTTGATCGGCGTCGCTGCAAGTCTGCATCCCAACATCCCTGTCTCTGTGAGAAGGTCCAGCGCATACTTTCTCTAAGAAAGAACAATCCCCTCTGCTTCTCGAGCAATTTCAATCCCAAGAAAGTACCGAAGAAGGCCAAGGTCCTTCACCTCGAACTCCTTGCCAAGCTTTCAAGCTTCCCCTTTATTCGGGCAATCTCCTGCCCATCATCTCCTGTGATAAACATATCGTCCACATATACCGCAAGCATGGTGATGTGGCCTCCACTTCGACAGAAGAACACAGTATGATCAACATTGATCTGCTGATATCCCATCCCTATTATCGCCCTCCTGAATCTGTTAAACCACGTTGGAGGAGACTGCTTCGGTCCATAAATGGACTTCTTCAACCTGTAGACCTTGCCCACTATCTTATCGGTGCAGAATTCTGGTGTTATCTCCATGTACACTTCCTCCACTAGATTTCCATGAAGAAACACATTCTTCATATCCAGTTGGTGTAGCTTCCATCCACCATTCACAGCTACTGGAGGTGGCAAGGAGCATGATGATCGTAAGGAAGAACATACACCTTCTCCTGACCTTAGAAATATCAAAAGAGATCATGCATTTTAGTTGGAGGATTATAGAACTAATGGACAAAAGACTGACTGAAAAAGAAGGAGCATGGAAAATATTGGATAATCTTACTGAACATGTACAATCGACAGTACCCTTACCGACCATTGGTTGGAAAGTACTATCGGCTGTTTGAATGCTGTCTGCGGATGCTAGGTGAGTGTAGGAAGAGAACTGACTAGCATTTCCTGTCACATGTCGAGACGCACCCGAATCGACAATCCAGTCCGACGATCTAAGGAAAGACATAGATGCAAGGGCGAATGAGTCATCAGTACCTTCCGATGGATGGGCATACATGACAGCGTTGCCTCTGGCGAAGACTAAGGTGGACGCCGCTTCTTGCGAAGACTGAGGTGGACGCCTCCTTAGTCCTACTCCTCATGTCTCCATTGCCTGACGCTCTCTGCTTTCTCCTGAGTACTTCTAGCATGCCCAGTAGTGCCTGATCCTCCTCAGTATAGGCACTATTAGCTCCCCCATCACCTTCTGCTACCAGCAAGTTCGTCCGATAACCTCCTCGACCATCCCGTCGATCCCCACGACCACGGCCACGTCCTCCAAACTGTCCATGTCCACCACCTGAATCTCCCTCATTGGGTGATTTGGTGCAAGCATACCTCAGATGGCCCACCTTTCCGCAGTTGTAACACTGTCGGGGGTTTCCCTTAGGTCATGTGCCGCCTGAATTAGCAACCGTCAATGCTGTCTTCACTTCAGGAGGACCATATATCACTACCTGTAGCTTGATACGAGTCTCCTCCTGGATCATGGCCGAGATAGCCTCCTCAAGTGTAGAAATCTTCGGTTGGGCTAGAAGTAGTGATGTCCTCTAAGCAATCACTACGGCCAGCCCCTTAAGAAACTTCTTCGTCCTCTCCTACAGACATACATGTCTCTCCTTACACTTCGGGTCCTCGTAGCTCGTCCGATCTGAGAAGTGATCATAATCCAACCACAGATGCTCCAACTCCGTGGCATACTCCTGTACCGTCTTCTCTCCCTGTACGGTGTCGTCGATCTCCCCCTTGATCTGGAAAACCCTCAAGTTATTTCCCATACTATCGTAGGTTCTCCTCAACTTCTCCCACACGTCTTTCACCATCTCAAGGCCATCCACTGTGGCGGTGATCGACTGGACTAAAGAATTGAGTAGCCAAATGTATACCACCATATGAGTGGACTTCCACTCGTCGCGTCCTACCGAACTGTCACGCCCCAGTCCCAAAATGCCGAGGGACTGAGCACGTGAGCAATGGCCAGCAGCACGCACCGATGGACATCTCTAATGACGTACCCAACACCGCGTACGGGGTTGGCACCCGACTATGATCGGACACTAAGCACGCCACACGTTGCCTAGGTTAAGCAGTTAAACAAGTTTATATTTAATTCCACAAGAAATCCATTAAAACACTATGTCAAGAATTACTGAGATTTGGCAATCTTTACTTGTCCATTATTGCATAATTAAATCCAGAAAATAATTAGCGAGCTGCAGGGTTTGGCAAGGTACACTTGCCTGTGGTTCCGGCTATGTTTGCGGTTCTGACTTCGGCGGGAATTGCAGGCGGTACACCGGCTGCTGAAAAAAACATCACCATCAGATCCAAAAAATATCAATCAGCTAGAAACGCCTGTCCTTGGGTCCAATTTGGAGACAAGGGCAGAAACGACAGTTTCGGGCCAAAACGGGGTCCACCGGTGGGCCCACTTTGCACCGAAAAATGCGTCCGGGTCAACGGTCTCCAAATTCACCAAACTTAGTGTCAACAGGTCAGGAACGATGATACGAACCCAACGGAACTTCCAGAATTGGATTTCGATGAGCCGATCACAAAATCGTCCGTCGAGCGGGGCCTGTGGGGCCCACGACACGCGATTTCGTCAACGTTCTCAGAATCGAACCAAACTTGACCCACAGGACCAGCGTATCGCTACGAGTCCGATGGCGCAAGTTTCGTCTCGATCCGACATGTGTACACAAAGTTAGGGCACGTTCCAGAAAGTACGGATACGGGGCGATGTCCGCGGATACGCGTTGATTCCGGTGTGCACGCACACCCGAATCAGCTTCCGCGAAATCCCACACGTCCGTATCGACGAGGCGCTCGTGTCTGTGAAGACCGCGCGCGACCAAGTCATCCCGTTTGGCAGGGCGCACTCAGTTCCGGGGTAAAACAGGGTCTTGTTTTTTCCTGTTTTTGGATCGCGGTGTGCGATCACCACAGGACGCGATGCCCCGAACAGTTTATCCGGACACCGAGAGGGTCAAACAGGCTTCGCAACGCAATTTGCGGAATCAAAAATGGAGCTACGAATAAAAAGATACACGCACCTGAAGGGGACCCAAAATTCAGGGTCAAACCGTGTCCGACTCGTGTCGGACACAGGGAATTAGGGCTAGGGTTAGGGTTAGGGCTTGGGATTGCCGGCGCTGGGGACGACGGCTGGGCGGCCGGGCGACTGAGGCGGAGGGCTGGGGGCACGCGACGGTGCCGGCGAGGCGGCGGCCGCACTCGCGGCGGCGCTGGCTGCGTCGACGGCGGCTGGGCAGCGGGGAATTGCTGCTGCTACCGCCGGAGCTGCCGGAGACGAAGGGGAGGGGAGGAAGAAGGGCTGCAGCGGAGCGGCGGGCGGCCGGAGGCGGGGGAAGCGGCAGCAGGCGCTGCTAGGGCGGAGGCGGGCTGCGTAGTGGCGGTGGCGGTGGTCGTCAGCGGCGGGGGAGAGAGGGGTATTTAAAGGACGGAGGGGAGCGGGTCGTGGTGGGGGAGGCGGAGCCGAGCGGGGGAGGCGGAGGTCGTGGGCGCGGGGCGGGGCGGCGCTGCCGGAGGCGGGGGAAGCGGCGGCAGGCGCGGGCGAGCGGCGGTTGCGGGCCGAGCGGGGCGCGGGGAGAGGGATCGTGGGGGAAGCGGGTTCGGGCACGGGCTAACGGGCGGGTCTCGCCGACCCGACCCGACCCGCTAGCAGCGCGGGCTGGGTTTGGGTTGGGCCGGGTCTGTTGGGCCGGGCTGGGCCGGCCCAACGGGCTGGGTTTTATTTTTATTTTTTTTAAAAATAATTATAATTATTATAATAATAATAATTATCAGTAATTAATTAATAATTAATTAATTAATAGGTAAATACTTTTTAGGCATTTAAAAATAGGTCCGGGGTCCGATAAATTCCAGAAAAATTGTCCTAAGTCCAGTTTTTCATTTTACATCCAAAAATATTATTTTCATAATATTTTAATACTGTTTATTATCAATTAAAAATCATTGAATAATTAAAATCCTGTTTTTAAATTACAGAAAATTTCCAGAAAATTCCAGAAAATTGTGAAAAATCCAGTTTTTAAAATTTTGAAAAATCAGGGGGTTTACAATCTACCCCCCTTAAGAGGATTGCGTCCTCGCAATCAAAGAATAACCGGTCAGCAGAGATGACACGGTCGCAGGTATCGTTTGAAAACACATCATAAGATACTTAGGGAAATACCGTTTCCCTAAAAATGAAAGTTATGCACTTCCAGAAAATCTAGTTAAAATAAAAGATCTACAACTTTTATGAAAACCAGGCTGTTATTAACAAGTTGCAATTTACTAGGTTGGGGCTGAGGTCACGAACCAATAGGCACGAGCTAGAACAAGACTAGAACGGATAACTACGAATCACTTACTCGCATCAGCGTCCTGCATAGTCATCGCATAAGCATGCCCTCGTCCTTGTGGTAGATTCCTCTGCTGCTGCTGGGCTTGCTGGAAGAGTGCTGCCTGAGGAGCCAGAGGTGGCCTAGGTGCCGGTAAAGTTGGTTGGTTTGCCCTTGGTGCTCCATCTCGATGCTGGGGACAGTCCTTGGCTATGTGTTGATTGGTGCCGCAAATCAGGCACAATCCCAACTTGCGTCTGCAGTCCCTCTCGACATGGCCTATCTTGCCGCAGTAGTGACAGGTAGGAAGGGTCTGCGAAGCTGCCCTGGGTGGCGGGTTCGTGTGAGATCTCTTTGCAGATTCTCCCGGTGATGATCTGTCTGGTGCTGAGATGATTGGCCGCTTGAGGCGAGACTCTCTCCTGGTGACGCGTTCCATGCGTCGGGCTGCAGCGAGAACGTCCGAGTATGATGTTGGTGCGACGGACCCAATTAGTTTCTGCAGCTCAATGTTCAGTCCGTCGAAGAATTTCTCGGCCTTTTCTTCCTCTGTCGGGATCAGGGTTGGGGCGAAGCGGCTCAGACGAATGAATTCTGCGTTGTACTCTTCCACCGTCATCGAGTCCTGGGTGAGGCGATTGAATTTGTCCCACAGTTCTGATCGAGCAATAGCCGGAATGTACATCTCTTGGAAGAGTCTGGAGAACTCCTCCCAAGTGACTCGGTCTGGTCCGAGTCGCGTCTCCTCAGACAACCACCAGTGGTGCGCGTTGCCTGTCAACTGCATTCGGACGGCAGTCATCCAGCATTTCCGTGGAAGCTCAGCTGCTTCAAGTTGATGCCGTATGTTGGTGAGCCACTCGTGAACTTCTGTAGGCTCCTCTTTTCCTGAAAAGGTGCGGGGCTTCAGTTGGCGGAAGTCAGTGATTGAGCCTGTAGATGGCCGTCGAGCTGGTAGGTTGGCCTGCTCCAGTACAGTTACGATGCTGTCCCTCCAGAAGTTAGCTTCGCGACGCTGAGCCTCGTGTTGAACTTGTTGCTGGGCTTGCATCATCGCGTAGATCAGTTGGAATATCTGCTGCCCGTCAATCGGCTGTCCTGGTGGGAGTACGGGCGTTGGTGGAACGAACTGCGACGGAGGTGGAATATCATCGCGTCAGAATCGGGAGTTAGGTTGACCTGCCTGTTGGCTCTGTTGAGTTGGTGGAACTTCTCCGACTGGTGTCACTTCGTCGTCATAGGTGACACCTGTAGCTTGTGGGATTCCGGCGGGAGTCTCATTGCATTCCTGTGGGTCCATTTTCCTGTATCCAAAATACCCACTAAGAGGCGTACAGGAATCAAGGCAAGATGCAAGTCAATAAATTAATTCGAATGCGATACAGATATCAAAAACGATTCAAGCAAGTGGATGAGATCCTAAAGACTTATCCTATTTTTATTGCAGGCCTGTTCGGTCCCTAAGTTGAAACCGAACAATTTAGTCGTAGACCTGCATGGGCCACCACAAAAATCATGTCACGTCCCAGTCCCAAAATGACGAGGGATTGGACACGTGGCAATGGCCAGCAGCACGCACCGATGGACAACCCAATTTAATGGATCCATCAGGGCATGCTTAAGCTGTAGTCTAACGGGAATTAGGGCAATTGTTACAAGTCACGGGGTATTCTATTCTCATCCACAACAGATAAACACAGATTAAAAGACAGAGTAATGCAAATAGAAATAACTGTCAAATCTCAATAAATTCCTCGGGAAACAATCCGAGAATATGTCTGGTACAACAAATGCAAATAGACAGGAAATAATCAACTGGAAATAGAAATAACTGACTACATACAGCCACTGCTCATGAGAAGTCCTCTGGTACGATCTCGTCCTCAGATCCTGGTACAGCTCCTGGAAGTGCTCCTGTACGGTGTATCTCTGGATGGTTCTCTTCAGCTATACCTGGGGACATAGTCCATTCCAGGTCCTCAGGGGACATAGCAAGGTACAGAAAATACAAGCCAAAATATAAGCAGTGCAGGAATAAAGGAGACAGCAGGGTAAACTATGTAACCAGCTAAGTGATAAATGCAAGTTGAGAGCAGCACTAGAATTCAGGCTGAAGCCACTATAAGCTCTGTGTCGGGGAGCCGGTAGCGGCAATAACTATGAATTATACTCTGAAATATACTATGTTTTATATAATATCAGCCTGTAGTCTGTGTGTCTCTCCCCACCCAATGTAATCCCACGTCTCATGTCCACGATGCCTCATGTCCATGTCACGCACGATTATAACTAATGCAGCAAGTCTGATAGCTATGAATCAATTATCTAAGAATGTAAAGTCTATGTCATAACCATGCATCCTATACAGAATCACCTTGAATGTCTCAGGAAGACTCTGTCTCATAAAATAGTGTCAAGTGTCCTGGGTTCTGGTGTACTTGATAGGACAAGTACGAGAATAAGGGTATCGATTGTCCATCTCTAATGACGTACCCAACACCGCGTACGGGGTTGGCACCCGACTATGATCGGACACTAAGCACGCCACACGTTGCCTAGGTTAAGCAGTTAAACAAGTTTATATTTAATTCCACAAGAAATCCATTAAAACACTATGTCAAGAATTACTGAGATTTGGCAATCTTTACTTGTCCATTATTGCATAATTAAATCCAGAAAATAATTAGCGAGCTGCAGGGTTTGGCAAGGTACACTTGCCTGTGGTTCCGGCTATGTTTGCGGTTTTGACTTCGGCGGGAATTGCAGGCGGTACACCGGTTGCTGAAACAAACATCACCATCAGATCCAGAAAATATCAATCAGCTAGAAACGCCTGTCCTTGGGTCCAATTTGGAGACAAGGGCAGAAACGGCAGTTTCGGGCCAAAACGGGGTCCACCGGTGGGCCCGCTTTGCACCGAAAAATGCGCCCGGGTCAACGGTCTCCAAATTCACCAAACTTAGTGTTAACAGGTCAGGAACGATGATACGAACCCAACGGAACTTCCAGAATTGGATTCCGATGAGCCGATCACAAAATCGTCCGTCGAGCGGGGCCTATGGGGCCCACGACACGCGATTTCGTCAACGTTCTCAGAATCGAACCAAACTTGACCCACAGGACCAGCGTATCGCTACGAGTCCGATGGCGCAAGTTTCGTCTCGATCCGACGTGTGTACACAAAGTTAGGACGCGTTCCAGAAAGTACGGATACGGGGCGATGTCCGCGGATACGCGTTGATTCCGGTGTGCACGCACACCCGAATCAGCTTCCGCGAAATCCCACACGTCCGTATCGGTTTGGCGCTCGTGTCCGTGAAGACCGCGCGCGACCAAGTCGTCCCGTTTGGCGGGGCGCACTCAGTTCCGGGGTGAAACAGGGTCTGGTTTTTTCCTGTTTTTGGATCGCGGTGTGCGATCACCACAGGACGCGATGCCCCGAACAGTTTGTCCGGACACCGAGAGGGTCAAACAGGCTTCGCAACGCAATTTGCGGAATCAAAAATGGAGCTACGAATAAAAAGATACACGCACCTGAAGGGGACCCGAAATTCAGGGTCAAACCGTGTCCGACACGTGTCCGACTCGTGTCGGACACAGGGAATTAGGGCTAGGGTTAGGGTTAGGGCTTGGGATTGCCGGCGCTGGGGACGGCGGCTGGGCGGCCGGGCGGCTGAGGCGGAGGGCTGGGGGCACTCGGCGGTGCCGGCGAGGCGGCGGCCGCACTCGCGGCGGCGCTGGCTGCGTCGACGGCGGCTGGGCAGCGGGGAACTGCTGCTGCTATCGCCGAAGCTGCCGGAGACGAAGGGGAGGGGAGGAAGAAGGGCTGCAGCGGAGCGGCGGGCGGCCGGAGGCGGGGGAAGCGGCGGCAGGCACTGCTAGGGCGGAGGCGGGCTGCGTAGTGGCGGTGGCGGTGGTCGTCAGCGGCGGGGGAGAGAGGGGTATTTAAAGGGCGGAGGGGAGCGGAGGGGAGCGGGTCGTGGCGGGGGAGGCGGAGCCGAGCGGGGGAGGCGGAGGTCGTGGGCGCGGGGCGGGGCGGCGGGGAGGGGGAGGCGGCAGGCGCTGCTAGGGCGGAGGCGGGCTGGGTTTTATTTTTATTTTTTTAAAAAATAATTATAATAATAATAATTATCAGTAATTAATTAATAATTAATTAATTAATAGGTAAATACTTTTTAGGCATTTAAAAATAGGTCCGGGGCCCGTTAAATTCCAGAAAAATTGTCCTAAGTCCAGTTTTTCATTTTACATCCAAAAATATTATTTTCATAATATTTTAATACTGTTTATTATCAATTAAAAATCATTGAATAATTAAAACCCTGTTTTTAAATTACAGAAAATTCCCAGAAAATTTCAGAAAATTGTGAAAAATCCAGTTTTTAAAATTTTGAAAAATCAGGGGGTTTACACGAACCCTCATCCGTCTTTGTCTTCTCTCATGACAAGAAACCCTCCAGGTTCTTCCCTGCGAGAGTTCTTCTCACCCGTCGTGACCAACTCAGGTAGGTGGCCGGTCCATCAAGCTTCAGATCGATGGATGGAAGCTCCAACTTCGCCAATGTTCGTGTCGCGCTCTTACCAGCGGACAGTTTCATCAGCTTCATCGACGTTGCGACCTCCGCAGAGTCCAACTTCTTGATGATCTCCTCCATCGATCCCCCTCTTTTTCGATCACCTCACACCCGTCACACGATTCACGTTCTCCCTCTTCATTCTCTCCTAAACCCGATCATGTCTCTCCCCCATCAGATCTAGGCCTTCGATGTCAACGTTTGGAATGACCCGCCGGAGACGCCAGGAACCGCGATAAAAGGCTCCGCGTGAGTCGCGGCTTCGTAGTGGTGGTGGCGGGCGAGCGGCGACGGTGGTGGCGGGCTGCGCGGCAGCGGTGGTGGCGGACGGTGTGACAGCGGTGGCGGTGGTGGCAGCTAGGGTTTGGGAGGTGGTAGCTAGGATTTGGGCTCTGATACCATGTAGAATATTTTGGAGTAATTGTTATATTTTGTATTGATAATCTCTTGGCTATTTATAGCCTTACAATCCTTCATCTTACATTAATACCCCATTAAATCCCTATAGAATATTCTAATATTTCAACAAATATACTAAGAATATTCTAATATACCAACAAATATACGAAGAATATTCTAATATACCAACACACTAATCACCACAAAAAAAATTGTTGGAGATGGAAATGTCTTTCACACACAAAGTACAGAAACAAATATCTTCCACATAAATTGAAAATTTCATCCACTCCAACAATACTATTATCCTAATTATTCACACGGTGAAGCGCTAGAAAACGTATTTAGGATTGTTTAGTTGCTTGAAAGTGAACGTTCAACATACTTTAAAAGACGTAAGGATAAAAATTCAACTGGAAATGAACTTATAAGATTGTTCATTCTTTTCCACATCCAATGTTTTACAAATATATTTTCTTCTTCTTTTGTATGCACTTTTCGAAATTTGCAACTTATTACCTGCTTAGACTGGGTTCGGAGTACTGCCACTTTTCAAAAGCAACCATAAAATTGAATTGGCTTTCTAAAAGTGTTTTTGGTAATCTGCTATCACCAAACATATTAAACTGTTTTCAAGAAGAAAAAAAAGCAAAAAAAATCCAGCCTAAGCAAATTATTTAAAAAATTATTCTCCAATGCAATTATCAAGTAAATTGTGAAGCTTATATGGTAAAAATTACATGAGACATTGTGAAGTTTACTATCTAGTTATAGACATTGCACTTGATAATGTCTTTACTTCCATACTATCAATTATGAATAAAAAATATTCAGAAATGATGGAAGAAGAGGAGAAGTTGCTGGAAAGTTGAGAAGAAATAGGCAGCTCAATACGTTTATATTATCTCTACTCCTATAATGAGACTTGAAAAACGATTCAAAATTGAGCCGTTTAAACCGTTTGGAAATACTATACTAACTATTAAAAAAAACTAATTATTTAACTATCTAATATTATGTATCTACAATTAAACAATTATAATCAAGTAGTTAAGGTGGAGAGGTATTTTTCTTGGTTGTTTGAGTTCGATTCCTAGGAACGACATTATTTATAATAAATTTATATTTAATTTGTTAACATTTGTTTTATGCACGTGCACGCTACTATTATTGAAAATTACTTTTCTACTCCATAGTTTTTTTGTAAAATACTTGTATTGCTACCTACAAAAGTTCGTGCTACGCCACGTAGAAATCACAACACATTACAAGGCAACTAGTAACGTTCATTGCACGTGCGTAAAAAAATTGTTAATTTTTTTTAATATGAAATTATTATAAATATTATCGTTCTTAGGAATCCAACTTAAGCAAAAAAAAAAAAAAAACCTTCCACCTTAACCACTTGAGTTAGAATTGTTTAGCTATAAATAAATAATATTAGATAGTTAAATAATTAGTTATTTAAAAAAAATAGTCAGTGGACTATATACAAATGCTTTAGACGGCTCAATTTTGAATCATTTTTCAGCCTCATTGTAAGAATAAAGATAAATAAATAATATTAAGTAGTTAAATAATTAGTTATTTAAAAAAATAGTTAGTGGCATATTTACAAACGGTTTAAATGGCTCAATTTTGAACCGTTTCTAAGTTTGATTATAAGAGTAAAGGAGTAAAGATACATATATGGTTAAAAGGTTCTTGATAAAGGTACTTCAAAGATGACTCGAACTGTTCCAAATTTTTTTTACAAATTTTTTACTTCAAATTTTACTCAGGATTAGTCCAAAAATTCATTTAGGACTGTCTTTGACAGTCCTTCTACTAATAGTTAATTTTTTTTAGACTAGTCCGAGTAAAATTTTAGATAAAAAATTTAGAAAAAAAAATTGAAATAGTTTGAGTGTATTTTGTAGTGCCTTTTATCATCAGCCGGTTAAAAACAATATGTTCGGAGACGCTGGATTTGCACAAGATACTTGAGGCTAATAATAATAATAATAATAATAATAATAGAAGAAAACGGGGTGGGGTTGTTGGGGAAAATCAACAGAACAGAACAGGTCGGTCGGTCGGTCGGTCGGCGCCGTCGGTGGCGATGGAGGAGGTCGAGGGAAGCGGCGGAGGCGGAGTCCGGCTGGGGAAGAAGGACAAGGACAAAGGGGGAGAGGTGGAGTACAAGGAGAAGTCCGGGACGGCGTGGAGCCACTCCTTCCTGAACCAGAAGCCGTGGCACCCCCTCTCCTACCCCAACCAGCGCCGCAAGTGGATCGCCGAGCAGACCCACGCCAACCACCAGCGCCGATCCGAAGAAGTCGCTAGAGAAGTAACTATTGCAACCCTAACCCTAACCCTAACCTATACCATTCTACTTCTTCTTTCTCGCCGATCTCCAGTTCGCTATCAACTAATCATTCATTCTGTTGTTGTTGTTTGATTATGCGTGCAGTTTGCTCAGGAGCAGGACTTCTTCCGGCAGACCGCTCTCTTCTCCAAGAAAGAAAAGGAGAAGGTACTGTTCTTCTTTTCAGATCGGTCCTGCTTTTCCGTTGTAGTCTCGAAAACCCTAACGTCGTAAAAGACTTGAATTGTTTTGAGAACTAGTTACTGAAAAAAGTAAGAAAAGGAACTATGTGAAGTGTGAATCCTTTTTCTTTTCCGCCTAACTTGTTCAAGCTGTGTTTGGCGTGGAAGTGGGGGAAATGAGAAGAAAAGGAGAATGGAAGAGAAAGACGGAGGAAAATAGAAATGGATTTTTTTTTGGTTTGTTTAGTTATAGATAATATTTGTGAAAAATACAACTAGATTGGAAAGAGACGGCAATGGAGGGAGGCCGGAGGTCGGAGTGGAGGATCCAAGGAGTGGCAGAGTGGAAAAGGAAGACCCAATAATATTTTCTTTTGTTTCCGTCTGCTCGCAATAGACTAGGAGAGGAAGGAAACTGGTTTCCCTTGGTGAGGGAAGAGAGAAGGAAAGAGAAAGGGAAAGGAAAATGGTTAATATATGAGATTCTCTGACTTATAATTTATTTTCTCTTGTAACCAAACAAGTGAAAACTATTATCTTTCCTCTCCAATCAAACACTGCCTTATGGGCCGTCCCCTCTTGAACATTAGCAAGTGCCATACCTTTTTTCACACTTAACGAACTTTACCCAGGGCCAAGGCTATGCAAATGGATATGGAATTTTCTAGTGGCAATGAGGAAATGCAAAATACGTGAGGAAAATATTCAGGTATCGGCCTGAAAAATCTGGATTAAGGGGTCATTTTGTTGTATATTATTTAGTAGACTTTTGTAGAGTTAATAGTCATCAATGTCTGGAAGGTAAAACTTTCGGAATTGGAATTCGTTCTCATTCTGCTTCATAGTTTGGATGATACAAGTTTGTAGTAACCATGAGACCTTTTCCTCTCTCTTAATTTTTTGAACAAGGGCGAGTACTTAACCTAGCCAGTAGCCATTTATATTCATATCAAAGCAAACTAGAGAAATGATTTTAACCTCAGAAACTCCAAAAAGCAGCACGAAATAGTAACCGAAATAGTCCTCATACAAAAATATAGCTCGATCTTGAATCTAATTGCTTTAATAGAGTACAATTCACTCAATCTATGCTCTGCTGAAGCTTTATTGCATTTATTAGTAATTTGCAAAAAATAATATATACTTGCAGTGGTTAGATATATTTTATCTTCTCTCAGTTTATAGTTTGTTGTTGTCTCATGATCAATATGTCCAGGTGGAGATGATGAAAGCTGTCAGTTTTATGTATGTTCGACCACCCGGATATAACGCAGAAAGTGCCAAAGCTGCAGAGATTGCAGATGAAAAGAGGAAGTTGGATGAAAACAATGCTGCTCCAGAAGCTACAACTACAGCTGCAGCGTATTTATTTTGTTAATTTTTAGTGATGGCAATGGATTTGCATAAATTTTATTGTCCTATACTTGCACAAATCATGCAACAGAATTGGCTTGCTCCGGTATACTTGTAAATTATTCTGATCTTTGCATATCTTTAACAAGGAACTCTTTTCTTCTGCAGGAATGATATGACTACTGACAAGAGTCAATCTGGTAGAGATAAGAAGTCTAGGCCGAAGGATGTTTTCGGTCGGGCTTTACCTACAGAAGAGGAATTTGAAGTCTTGAAAAATGCTCCAAGGTAATACTGCGTTGTTTAGTACATTAAGTGGATACACAGTGTACTATGTCTTACCTTTGCAGACCTGAGGTAGTTTTTCTATAGTTCGTATGTGATATTACAATAGCACAAGTGCTATAATGTGTTGTAGACATCGATCTTGTACTTATGAAAAAACTATTGCTGCCAAAATAGACATGTTTTGTAAGAGTATGATCACAATTGTGCACTGCTCTGGAAAGCTGCCCTCATACACAGCTGAAGGGCTCCCTCTTATAACTTTGAGATTTATCTTAAAGACTTGTTGCTAGTGGAATGGCAATATATCAAATGTTTATATACAATGGTTCCATTGGTAAGAGTGGGTGCAAATTTGGGATTCAAGTGTTATGAAGCTTCCGTGTGGTTTTTGTACCCATATATTGTCTTACTAGGCAAATTGCAGTCACACATGAAAGACGTTATACAGCAAGTTATGGGGAACTTTACTTGAGATTCACATCAATTGATCCATAAAATATCTCTTATAAGCAAGTCCATCTTATAGGCCAAATTTAAGAGAAAAACTTGTATCTTAGAGCTTGAAATAATGAATAACAACAACATTAAAGCATTTACCTCAGATCTTTGTGTTCAGCTATATGAATATTCTCTGTTCAACTCTAGTAGCAGTGACGTCCTTGTACATTAGCAACTACCATAACTTTGCATTGTTTTAATCTAGATTCTGGTTGGTCATTCTCGACTTACATTTTCTATCTTCTAGCTGGCACATCTGACAATCTCCCTTGCACATGTCTACCATCACCACAATTTCTTCTCATCCTTTATAAAACTAGTTCTGGGGGTTACCCAATAACCTTTGTAAAGGGAAAACCCAAAGGACGGCTGTGTAGATGTTCTTATTCTAAAAAAAAGCTTCCTTCAAATACACTCATTTTTGTCACATCCTTATTATATTGCTGCCATCCATCTCAACATTCTCCTTTCATCTTCTGTAATTTGTGGTTATGTTTGGTTCTCTAGCATTACATCATACTCATTTCTGATTATGCCTTTGTTCGGATAACTACTATAACCTCTCCGCCATAATATGAACTTGACTTTTATAGCATCTGAATGTCCTTTCCATTGTGAGCTATCCGCTCAAGTTTCTTTTTGGAACTTTTTGCGACCTCTTGCTTATACCATCGAGGCTGGGAATTTGGCTCTACTGTGAATATTAAATTTTGAATTCGATAATCCTTGTAGGCTTTAGGTGGGCTAGTTAGAGAAATGTATCTTAATATTCATTCTGAATCAACAAATCAAGTATGGATTAGGAACTTTTAACTATTTGTCATTCTAAATTTGTTCATTACACATTAATTAGGAATTTGGTAGCGTAATGGGCAGCCTTCTAAAGGCTGGTGTATGAGAATAACAATTTGATTAACAATTTGATATATGAATGAATACATGGGCCAAATCTAAATAGTCGGTAGATGTTTGATACTTAGTTTGGCTAAATATGGTTGCAACATTCCTTGTTTATCATCTCTACTAATGATAATATTGTTAAATTTTCTTCTTACCTTTTGTAAATGGCCCTACTAGAATTATTTTTTGTTAGATGGGACTTATCAAATTGAGAAATAAGTATCACAAGACGTCCACCTGCAGCTGCTCTTTTGTTCTAATTTTACCCGCCCCCTTTCTTAGGACCAGTTGCAGTTATATTTTATATTTGACAACCCCCATTATACTTGGTGTGTCAGCTAAATGTGTTGGCACACGAGATTGATAGATAGCAAACCTGTTATATTTATACGATGATTACATAAATGCTAGATAATGTAGTCTACTTCATGTATTTGACAATGATAGGTTGAATATGTTATATACTTTTAGTATATGTATCTGATTTATGAATGAATATAACTTCATTGAAGAAGCATCTGTATTTAACATTATCCCACTTTAGATAATTAGCTTCAATAACTTGATTTAGTTATTACTCTTAATACACGGTGTTGAAATAATACCAGAAAGTAACCAAGAATGTGTGTCTACTACTCTCCTCCCTTTAGTTAGTGTAGCTGATCCTCATTCTACATTGAATGTAATGGCTAAGAAATGTTAAATAATATCCCTTCTCGCATGAGTTTGAAATTGAAGGTTGACACTGTTCATCCGATTCCAAAGTATTTTCAGTTAGATCTAAAATCTGTTACCTTGAATTTTGAGTCACGACTCTCAAGGGCTAACTTTGAGCCTTTCTTGGTGTAGATTGTATTGTAGTATATCAGTCTAAATCATTAGATTACAAATCAGCAGAGCACAAGAAAGCAGCGGAGAACACAATGAAAAAGAAGATATTTACCGTTATTATGTATAAGTATTTGTTCATTTCTTAAACTTCTATTGCAATTTAGTAGGCATATTTATATTTGAAGCTCATATTGCAACTCCATCTTGGACTACTTTTGTATAGCTTTATCGTCTGATAATGGACTTGTGTTATTGGGTCTTTAACTTTGACAGTTTTATATCCATGACATCAATAGCTAATTGTGGTGCATGTGTTGTGCTTGTGCTGATGTCTTCTCCAGGTTAGAGACTGGAATGCCTGGGCGGGTGAAGCCGTTTGGGATTGAAATTCGTAATGTAAGATGTGTAAGGTGTGGGGCTTTCGGCCACCAAAGTGGTGATCGTGAATGCCCTTTGAAAGATGCAATAATGCCCAACGAAGAGAGCCGATTGAAGAGGGATGACCCCTTAACAGCTATAATAGCGCAGACAGATTCGACTGAGGCAAGTATCGCATTTATTTTTATTTATCATTTTCATGAATTTTTTATACAAATTTTAGGAGGTGGCCAATAAGGAGAAAATGAAAATCATAAGTTTCATGTAAACATGTTGCAATGGGAGTATAGTCATAATGAAAGTTGGTTTCCTGTTTCTCAATGTTTCATAACTACTCAAGTAGGCATGGTATTTTATGTTATTAATTATAGGCATTTTAATGTGATAGTAGTGTAGAAGTTAATTATGGGATTGTCATTCCTTCGTTCTTTGGCATAATATATCATATAGATGAATGCTACTTCCTATAGCAAATTGAATAATCTTACCTTTTCATTTAGACTTTTTATATTCTAGAGGAATTTGGAGCGTGCTCTTTGGTTTCATGTGCCTTTAAACCCAAAAGGCTGGCCAACCTACATGCCAATTGGCCACCTAGATTTTATGGCACGACTTTCTCATGTTCATAGCTACCTTGGCTAGGAATTTGTCACCAACATAGAGTTGACAATGGGTTATAAACTTGTCAAATCTTTTATGGAGTTTTCTTATGCTCCATATCTGACCCCATTATGATGGGAGAAGGCTTGGATGATGACGATGATGATTAGTGTAGTATTTAAACATTAGTAAGTGATGCTATCACTTATTGATAGACATTGTGCGAAAATTGGAGCCCCCACTTAAAAGGACTCTCTTTGATAAGCATGCACATGCAAGTGACGTGACAGGAGATGCCAATATTCTAGTTCCTAAGAAAAGTAGAACAAAACACAAATGACACAAGGAAAAACATTGGTTTTGTATAAATTTATTGAATATTGATTATTTATATCACCCCGGCATTTCTAGCTGCTAATCTGATACCCACTCCACCCTCATATTGGGCTAGAAGGGTATTTCCTACTGATCCATGCCATTCTTCACACTATACCTGACAAATTGGGCAATGTAGCTGCAATGATCACCCCGTGCTCTTGGGGAAGGCAACTTTGCTTGCTAGGCTTGACTAGAGAAGAAGAATCATACTTGCTATGCTGAACCAGAATATAATCCTCAACCATGCTTGATCATAGAGCAAGAATGAGGTGGTGTCTGTAAGCCTCGAATGGGGAGTTTAAGTCTGTAGCTAGGAAAGTGGGAAACCCTTCCTCCTTACATTAGAGAGGCAGGTGCTTACAAGTGTCATGTACCATATTATTCATTTGTGATTTAAGTGTCCTCTCAATGCCTGGACATCCATCTAGTCAGGGCGGATCTACCTTAGGCTCTAAGGGAGGGGGGCACAGGTTCTATATAGGTTATGCTTTTTCCTTATATATACTTCATTTCTTTCAAAGTCCACAACTAAATGCTGGCCCAAGTAGTTAAACTGGATTATAAGTTGGTGGTCTTGACTTCAATCCCCACTACATACATTCTGTTTTCATTTTTGTATAAATTTTATATAATGGCAATTTAAAATTGAAGTTAAATATCCCCCATCCTCAAAATAATTTCTAGGTTCGCCCTTGCATCTAGTGAACGATTTTCGATAGATTAAACATATGTTGCTTCACACATCCAATCTTGATTTGGCACAAACTTTCCACCGACATATAGTTAGCATAGTTATTAAAGACGCACCGCGACACAAAGGGTGTAAAAGATCGAGGCGCGAGGCAAAGTTGTGAACCTCATGAAGGCGATACTCATTTATTCAAAATTTTAAAATAATATTTGTAATCATATAGGACTATATGTAATAGATACTGAAAGTGGACGTGCCAGAGTGGTTATCGAGCTTGATTATAAATCATGTTACCTTTTTTTTCCTTTTGATCTACCAAGCAAGAGTATAGGACATTTTCCTTCTGATCTTGAGGGATTTTTAGTTTCCAAGTAAGATATTACTGTCGAATCCAACCATCCAACAACTATGTTGCATGGTCATAGATACGACACAACTATGTTGTGAAAAGCGCGCTTAAGCGATATTTTCAATTCTGGCGCCTCGTTTAACAAAATCTCGCCTCAGAAAGCTTTGGGCGCTTAAGCGGCGCTTAGTAGCGCCTCGCCCCGCCTTGGGCCCCTCGTCTCACAAATTGATTTTTTTTCTTTTTTTTTACCTAACCGAAAGCTTAAGCTTATGTATAAATATCTATATATATGTATATATATGTATCTATGTATAAATATCTATATATCTATGTATAAACCGAACCGAAAGCTTAAACTTATCTATAAATATCTAGGTATATAAATATATCTATAAATGTGTGTATATAAATATAAAGCTTATGTGTATATAAAGTATTTTACATGTAGGGAGAAAAATAAAATAAAATTATTGAGGCGCAAATTAAGCGCCGCTTAAGCGCCATTAAGCGAGGCGACCGCCTCGTCGTCTCGCCTCGCCTAACGCTTAATACAACATAGCGACACAGTAAACATACACGTCCCAGTAAGGACATGACAACACATGCACAATAAGGACATGACAACACATGTACGACACCTATTTTAGTGTGCCCTAGTGTATTTTGGTGTGCGTGTTGAGTGTTTAATACATGTCTTTGGAGTGTGCGACACGGCACAACCACATTTTTGGAGTGTCCGTGCTTCCTAGTCCAACTGTAGTCCCTACTTGAATAAAAAATATTTGTTGGTAAAAAAATAAAATAAAAGAGAATTTAAAGCAGCATATGCATGAGGCACGCCTCAAATGGACATGGGCCTCCTCACTATGAGGCTCACTGAGGCCGCACCTCATAAAGGGCACCTCGCCTCACATGTTCTAAGGCGCAAAGGCCGGAGCCTCGGCGCACCTTTGATAACTGTTACAGTTAGTCTAGAGACTCTAGACTTCGTCAGATACGCCTTTGATAACTATTACAGTTAGTCTAGAGACTCTAGACTTCTTTGTCAGATACCTCCATTGTTTCTTCTCCGAGAAAAGTTCATGAGCTGCGACAAAAAGCATTCCAAACAACTTTTAAGGAGCTGATTCAGAAGATGGAGATATATGCCCACTTGGAAGAAGAAAATAAGAGCTCAGTGCTTATTGAAATAGTAACTGTTTTGGAACTCTAATCCCATTGATATTGGTTACTTAGTAAAAGATGTTGCACAAGAAATCCAATGTTGGAATTCTCAATATTAGTTTCACCAACCTTAAACAAGAATCCATCAGTATTTAAACAAGAATCCACACCCTTCTTGGGTAGGGAATCAACATTTTATGCATTTACGACTGACTTTGAACCTTATTTTGAAGAATATCTGGATTGCACTATTCTAGATTTCTAGAGGCACCTTCCCCCACAAAGTTTTCACCTTATTAAGGGACTTATTCTGATAGTTAGCACGCAAAAGCAACCCAATGTTCGGAGGGGTCGCTATTAAAGTGCGTTACTACCTAAGAGGATTTTTGAAACTCCGCTGAACCTTGCATCTTTTGAGCTATAATAAATTTTGATGTTTATTTCTACCAAAAGGAATCATGAACAAAATTAGTGATCACTCTTGGACGCAAGTATAGGCACCACATTTCTTAAAGGGCGCAACACAATGGATAGTTGTTGGCACCATCAATGTGCCAATTGACGTTTTGAGGCATCGTTGTTAGCTGATTCAACCTCCCATGTAAATATTGTTGCGAACTTGATCTTCCTAACCACATCCAATTTATCTCCAGCGAACCCAAACCCGTTGTCAAGAGTCGAGGCTGATGTTGAGCCAAGTCCGTCGTACTCTGAGCAGATTTGACACAACCTGAGTCCAAGGTACTTGCATCCGAGCAGTTATGATGGGCTATTTCGACTTCCCCGATTCAAGATCAACGCAAACTTCAGGACGAGATATTTTTTCATGGACAAAACTGAGACTGTGGGTCCCACATGTTATCTCCTGCCTTGCCTTGTATGTTCAAATTAAAACCAACAATACAAAAATTAAAAATGTCACCTACTTGATCTTTGACATATCTCCCTTAAGAAGCCTTCCCAAATATCTCCGTCACCAATTACCATCTGTCTCCTTTGGCTTATCAAAGACTTCTTTTCCACCATCTCCCCCAGCCCATTTGTATTCCTCCTCTCCGAAGCCCTCCAGTAAAACAACCTGTGTATTTCTCTATCATATGCCAACAACTTATCTACTTCATCGACATCTAGACCATTTTCTTACCTCCGCTACTTCAAAACTATCACCAAAACCTCCACAACTTCAAACACACCACACTAACTCATCTTTATCTCATCAACTCATCTCTTCCGTCCCTTTGACCATTAACGCCAAACCTTTTCTGACACACAACCTCCCTCCCGAATTAATAACATTAACACAAGACCCTTTTTGACACATACAACTTCCTGAATTAATTACACAGGGGTAAGACGAGATAACAAATGGGGCTTACGGCCTTGATTTGGTCCACGAGAAAATGGTCCAGATCCTCAAGTTCATATCAATCTTGAATTAGGGATCAAATCATCTCGTAATGTCGGCTGGGGATTCAAGTACGTTCAATGTCGGGTTCAGGTTATGTCAAATCAGTCTAGACTTGGATGGGCACCTTCTCGGTTCAATGGCGGCTTTAGGTCAGATGTGCTCCGGAAGGCCTGATCCTTAACAATCTTGACTTGAGATGTCAAACTAGTTCGCAATGATTTCTCTAGATGTCAATGGTGGCTTTAGGTCAGATGTGCCTCGGAAGGCCTGATCCTTAACAATCTTGACTTGAGATGTCAATTGGCACATTGACGGTGCCAATTGATATCTAGAAAAATCTTTGCAAATAGGTTCAATAACGGAGTCATGTTGTGTCAAATTGGTTTGTACTTGGCTGGGCACCTGTCTCTACTCTCTACTCATCGGTGGCTTTGGTTAGTTGGGACTTGGTCCAGATGTGTCTCGGAAGCTCGGGTCCTTAAAAATCTTTACTTGGAATGCCAAATCAGCTGAAGATGATTTCTTTGGATGTCAATTCAATTGGCACATTGGCGGTGCCAACACTATTTTAGAAGCAGTGTCCTGGACATCAGTTGGTATATTGACCGGTTTCAAAGCCCCAGTGTTATGATATACCTACCTGAGTAAAACGGAATTGGACCATGGAACATACAGCCAATATGCACGAAACATCAATTGCTTTTTTGTGTAAATCGTCCGGTATACTGGGTTGGGCATGCAGATTTAAACTCGTTAAGAACCCAATTTCAAAAGCCCTAATTACCAAATCCAGACCGATTCCTTCTATGCCAAAATCAATTAAGAAAGGAGAAGAAGAAGCAACGACAGTGGTAAAGGACTTACCTGACCTCCGTTGAATAGCCGACGAACATTCCAGGTACCTCATTCTCTTTGTCGTGGATAAAAACATAGACCTATTCTTTCTTTCATTTTTAACCTGAGACCAACCAACACAAGGTCTTTGTGTCCTTCCTCCTCTGCTCTGTGGCTGCCACAGGGAAGAGGAGGAGAGAAGGGATTTCCTTGGATCCATGAAAATGAAAGCACCATAGAGGGGGAGGTGAATAGGGTTTAACTAATAATTAAGCATAATTATGATTGTTAATAGGTATTTTAAAATAGGTGCTAGAAATAAGACAAGAATATCGACATCCGATGTATCTTGCTATCCTCCGTGAGGCAATCGAGTCCCAGAACTCTATCCGGCTTTAATCCACCATTATAACAAATAGTTACACTCACGAGTTTTGATCCAAATATTTTACCGACTTTTTACACGCGGGCTTTGATATGAAGGCTCGTCAACTTCTACAATAGGTTTGCGGACTTCAACCTCTTATAAGAAAGATCTTGATCTTCTCAAAAATAATAAGATATCAATTTACAACACAATACAACTTTATCTCAATTTGATTTGGCAAATGAAAGCTCTTTTATGTGGAGAGGTTTTGTATATAAAAACAAAAAGTTAAGGCTCCAAGAAGTAATTAATGGGATCAACTTTGGTTTATATATTGTTCAGAAACAACCCAAAAATAATACAACTGTTACTATGCATGCGGTATACCGCTTTGCACAGTAACAACTATAAAATGACTAATTTTATAGTCGTTGCAACATTTAATGCTGACCAACGTTCACCTAGCCGATATACCGTCTGTATACTGCTGGTATGCCGGTCAGATACACAGTTCAAGAATTAGGTATTTGGCTGTGTTTTAGGTTTAGCTTTCATTTGTCTTTTTCTGTTGAGTTACAAATAATCCTAGAGAGTCAAGAATAAAGAAAGATTACACTGAGCACGAAGTCTTGATGGCTTGGCTTCTTCCTTAGTTGAATAATGATCTTTTCTCTTGGTGACAATTGTCCGAAGCTAAACGGATTAGGATATATGAATAGCTTTCGGGGGGCTTCGCCCTTGAACCCCTACGGGGGAGCCGTCCCCTCGACACCCGTCTGTTGACCGGATAGCGGAACCTCCTGAATACGTGGCCTGAAGATGTCGTGGACGGTTTAAAAAAAAAAAAATCTTCGGACTAGCATATCTTTGGTCCATCATGATTTATTTATTGTATATGTCCATGATTGATTTTGGTTAATGCTTTTATGCAAATACATGTTAGTCGAATAAAGCAAACACATAGTAGTAAGTATGATAAAATTAATGTATACTTGGACTATGCTAAGTTTAAGTATAAACACTATAGTGATTGCATGATCATTAGTGACTTCATAATACTAAACTTAATCGATTAACCATAATAAAAAAAATTCAATTTAGTCATTGGGCTCTAACAATCTCCCTCTTTTTTATTATAGCAAATTGTTTAAGTTTACGATTGATAGCTTATACCACTAATATGTAAAAAATAAGAAGCATATGTCACTAAAGGTAAACTTAAACTTCTTTCCCCCTTTGCAATGATAAAAAATAAGCTCTACTTTGCTAAGAGATGAATACAAATTAATCATAAATAAATCAGAGCAAGAGTAAGGCATAGGCGATCCTGATCAAGATAACGATAAAATTAAAGTAAAAGAATAGTGTAAAGACACGTTTTGAAATTACATAACTAATATAGAATAGCTGGTCAAAACACAAGATAGTTGGTAAATTCTGAAATCAATCAATAAATGGTCTACCAAATACCAAGAGATCCAAGGAAGAAAAATACAACATGATATGAAGTATAACTTTATAATGGGAAGAAATGATTTCAATCAAAAGCCACGAGGATTAGATATTTGCAAATATAATAGATAACTTTTAAAACGTGGAAGATTTTTTTTTTTGACATTGATCAAAGAAGTGAATAAGATTCACAATTTGTTCATACAAAATTGTGGATCAAATACATATAAAGAAAGTATAAGCATATGATATCAAAGAATCGTCCTATTTGTTAAGTCTATCCTCTTACCTGAGTTTATGCATTTGAACTCAATTATCGTAGCATGCTATATGCTTATCCTTTAGATAAGCATGAAGGTAAAGGAGAAAAATATTTGATAAGGAGATTTCAGTCGACTTGAATGCTCCACCTCAAAGTATTACCAATCTAAGTATAACCAATCTACTCAAATCATAAATTTTGGATAAGACCACAAGAAAAGCCAAAACAATTGAACATGCAAGGAAAGCCAAAATAATTGGAAGCCAAATAAAAATTATCAAGATAAGATATCAAATTAATATTTTTTTTTTAACTTTTAAACCCATAAATGAGAGACTAAATAAAACAAAGAAAATCTCATGCTCTCTCATAAACTCTCCACATACACAAGTATTATGAACACAAACAACAAGATATTCAATTGAAGGAATAAGGTTCCATGATGAACTAGATATATCACATATTAAAGGTTTAAACGACTAAAGTAATTAATTTGCTCTCCTTTAAAATATGCGTATCCGGTTCTAAAACAATTATATGTATAAACAGATAACTACAAGATCTAGGGGATATCAAATATATGGATCTTTCTCCCCCTTATTTAATGCATATAAGGCTATAAAATCATCACAAATACGAAAAGGATCCTCTTTAGGCAAGAAGGAATAACCAATCAAAGAACGCTTAAAGATGGGTAAGCAAAAGAAATCTCCAATAAAGCATATATAACTCAAAAGATGACACACATTGACCTATATAGAAATATCTCATAATAGACAAGATATATCAATATATGTTATTTTCTGCGAAAAAGTCATCATGAAATTAAGAATACGCAGCAATCAAAACAAACACGATGAAAGTTAGAATATTGCTCAAGAAAAATAAAAGCAAAACACCACCACCATGTTCATGACTTTAATTAAGCGAGAATCAATTAATTGATTACTTTATATAGACCGATTATGTTTTACCACATATGTACCCATCAATGGGTAATAACTAAGCCTTGCTAATATTTAAGATAAAATCTAATATTAGTTCAAACAACAAAGATTCGTATGTGGTAACCGGTAACCCTTAGTCAAGGTAGAGTAAAAAATTGACGTGAAAAACACACAATTAGAGGATCTTGAACTACTAAACAATTATGATAATTTATCAAGGAGAAACAAATACATTATACATGATCCACTGAGTATCTTTAAGTCAAATCCAAAACTAATTCAAGGATAAAATCTCATACATGATAGACAATTGAGAAAGTTGATATTTTACAAAAGAGCAATGGAAAAATGTGAAAAAGAGTCAAACTCATTAAAATAATTACTAATTTAAACAAAATGAGATAGAAATGATTATTCGATAAAAATATAACTCAAAAGTGAGAGAAACTAAGAGATGATTACTTATGACTAATATAGATGAAGTTTTAATATAAGGAATCACATGCCTCAACAAATCAACTATGGAAAACAAGTTTTAATTAAAGATATGTCAAAACTATTATTAAAGAATAAATATATGTATCTAAAATAGAATACAAATTACATCAAGAAAATTCATAAATCTTGTTTTTGTAAGACTAGCATACTATGTTGTATTAAGCATGAGGCAAGGCGAGGCGACGAGGCCGTCGCCTCGCTTAATGACGCTTAAGCGGCGCTTAATTAGCGCCTCAATTTAAAAAAAAATTTAATTTTTTTTTTGCTCCCTACATGTAAAATACTCTATATACACAACCTTTATATTTATATACACACCTTTATAGATATATTTATATACTTAGATATTTATACATAAGTTTAAGCTTTCGGTTCGGTTTATATATATATATATATATATATATATATATATATACATAGATATTTATACATAAGCTTCAGCTTTCGGTTCGGTAAAAAAAAAATATTCAATCCGTGAGGCGAGACGCCTAAGGCGAGGCAAGGCGCTACTAAGTGCCGCATAAGCGTCCAATGCTTTTCTGGAACTAGATTCTTCTAAGCGAGGTGTCCAGGTATCAAAAATCGCTTAAGTGGCACGTAAGCGCGCTTTTTAAAATATAGCTAGCATATCATATATAGATTGGAGTATAAAACATAAGTAAATATCATTTACCGAGTATGTAAACAAGATCAAGAAAGAGCTAAAGAAGATAAACTCAACTTTAAACTCAACTAGTGAAAGTGAGGCAAGATAATATAGCTTAACACTATATCCTGAAAGAGCAACCCATTTTACTTTTAAGGTCAATGGGATGAATAATTATCAAGTTAAATGTGCACATTAAACCTTAAGTCACTAACACTAATGGTACTTAAGCATAGAGTTGCTAATAAGGGCATACACTTTGAATGAACAAAATGATTCATACCCTTCACTTTGAATGAACAAAATGATTCATACCCTTCACTCAGTCAAGGATAAGAGTGCAAGAAAATCTAAAAAATACGAAAACTATTCTTATCAAACTAAAGGCTAAAAGATATTCATGAAAGAGCAAGAATGCAAATATTTTTTTTCAAGAATTGAGATCAATCCACGATAATGAATTATAGACCGATCTGAGTAATATTATGATTATATGAAAATAGGTGCATCACTAGAAATGGAAAATCTCAAAACAAAAGCTCAACCATTTTAGCTAAAGACACAAGGAGTTTGACGTATCAATTACATGTAACCTTATGTGCTACAAAAATATTGGACAACAATAATCCAAAAGAGCATATATCCAAGGAATGAGCAAATAAAGATTATTTCAATAGAAAAAGCTAGTTGCTTGAGATAGCTAAATCATTTTTCAAAAAACTTTCTTAGTGCATCCGGGAATCATAAAAGTAGAAAAAGTACACTAGAGAAAGGTAAAGGATAAATAGCAAATCAAGATAGGAACACATGATTCTTAAATAAAAAAGACATATTTAGTCATAAGCAATATATATATATATATATATATATATATATATATATATATGAGTGTGTGTGTGTGTGTGTGTGAAAATTTAAAGCAATTTAGAACTTACTAAAAGCATGTATCCAAAATGACAACAAAAAAGTCAAGAAAATTTAATTAACTAAAGACTTTATGAAACTTATTGATTCATAAGAATATACACCAATTGAGCAAAAGAATCAATAGTGAAGATATGTGGTATAAATTTGGAGAAATAAGTATATGGGAATACTCTTCAAATCATATATAACTTGTGCTTTACTCATATGCCTACAAAGCGATATTTATACATAAACATATATCAACACATAAGCTAAAAATCAATTTCATAGCCATGTATCCTTAATGAAAATCGAAAAGCCATCACATATCCAAGCAAGTAGAAATATACTTTATTAGGCAAATCAATAATTGATTCACAATAAGATGGTCAAAGAAGAAATATGAGAATCAATAGTGAATATATTATGCTCTCACAAAGTGGTAAATACAAAAGCATAAGGATATACTTTTCAAGTTATAAGAAATTTGTGCTTAATACATATAGTTACAAAAATCGATTATATTATTATATATGACTTTTAAAAGACAAATCAGTGAGAAGTAACTATTCCAAAGAAAAAAGGATGAAGAGTCAAAATCATGAAAGCAATTCAAAATCTCAAAGAACCTATGGACTAGAGTGATATGCATGTCAAAAAGAAAGACTTAGAATTATATAGCATGTATAGATAAATGTGTCATACTAATAGAAAATAATAAAATAAGACATTTAGTGTGATCTAATTATTTAAGCTTAGCAACTAGTCATACTTGACAAATAAAAATTATTACAAGAAAATTAAACTGAGCATGCTAGTATCATATCTCACATTTTAGATAAGAGCATATAAAAGATATTAATGTGATCTATAGCAAGAAATCAAAACATGCTAGATTCTATCATTTTAACTATTTATAAAGAACCTTTTAATATGTTACCAAAGTGGCACTAGAGGCCACAATTGTGTTGGTGCAATTGCTTGAAAGATGACTTTGGTTACGTTGCAATCACCAACACGTTTCGTGGTGCTGTCTCGGCAAATGATGCTTCACCTACAACATTAGTCAAAGACTTTGGTATCCAAATAAACTTGGATCCACATTGGTTAGCTTTGGGAACCCAATTAGCATTTACTCTTAGCATTGGTAGTGAAAATCCTACAAATAGGAGATGAAAAACTCATATGACCAATGCAGGAGCAATAGAAGCACTTAGTACTAGTATGCGCACATGTTTCGGAATGAGCATAAGAAGATCATGGACATACAAAATGATGACTATCTCAAAAGTGAGCATGGGGAGATTTGGTTTTAAGATGATCATACTTTAATATCAAATCATCATGCAAAGTAGTAAGAAAACTTAAAGAATCAAATTTAGCATTTAACACATTAATTTTTTTTTTCAAAGAAGCTAATTCTAGCGAGAAAATTATCGTTTTGATTCTTTAAAGCATCAATAGAAGAATAATGCAAAGATACTAACTCATGCTTTAGCCTCTTGAGATCTTCTAGTGATGAGATACGTGTTTTGATTTTCAAAATCAATGCTTCATTTAAACTCTTTAAAGAAACATAAGAAAAGTTTTGAGAGTCAAGTTTAGATAATAATTCATCATTCACATTTCTCACTAACTCATTTGCTTCTTCTAAATGCACAATTTTTTAACTTCAAACATCTCTACGGATTTATTAAACATGTATCTCAATTTAGAGCAACTCTTGCATTTAGAAGAAACATGATTTTCTATGCTACTAGAGATAGAACCCTCTTTATTAGAGGAGGAGTAAGAAGACATAATAGATAAGAGTCTACTATAAGGATGTTAGGCCTAAAAATAGAGTCCTTGTTCTGATACCAAATAAAGCACCCTAGAGGGGGAGGAGGTGAATATGGTTTAACTAATAATTAAGCACAATTATGATTGTTAATAGGCAATTTAAAATAAGTACTAGAAATAAGACAAGAATACCGACACCTGATGTATTCTGGTATCCTCTGTGAGGCACTCAAGTTCCGGAGCTCTTTTCGACTTTAATCCACTATTATAACAAATAGTTACACGTGCGAGTTTTGATCCGAAGGTCTCGCCGACTTCTTACACACGAGCTTTGATCCGAAGACTCGCCGCCTTCTAGACAAACTTTGATACGAAGACTTGCGGACTTTAACCTCTTATAAGAAATATTTTGATATTCTCACAAATAATATAAAGATCTCAATTTACAATACAATACAACTCTATCTCAATTTGATTTGGCAAATGAAAGCTCTTTTATATGGAGAGATTTTGTATACAGAAGATAGGAAGTTAAGGTTCCAAGAAATGGTAATGAATGGGACTTTGGTTTATATAGTGGTCAAAAGCAACCCAAAAACAATAGAAATGTGCAGGCGGTATACTGTTATGTACAGTAACGGCTATAAAACGACTAGATTTATAGCTTTTGCAGTATTTAATGCTGACCAACGGTCACCCAGCCGGTATATTGCCGGTATGCCATGATATACCACTGGTATGCTGCGGTATACCGCCGGTATGCCGGTCAGATACCCCAGCTTAGGAATTGGGTATTGGATGTGT
The DNA here is from genome assembly GCA_036927795.1 of Iris macrosiphon. NCBI lineage: Eukaryota > Viridiplantae > Streptophyta > Magnoliopsida > Asparagales > Iridaceae > Iris > Iris macrosiphon. Next base: position 44,963,345 of record JAYESA010000009.1, read on the forward strand.
TTTTGGTTTAGTTTTTTATTTTTCTTTCTCTATTGAGTTGCAAATAATCCTAGAGATTCAAGAATAAAGAAAGATTACACTGAGCATGAAGTCTTGATGATTTAGCTTTTTCCTTAGTTGAATGATGGTTTTTTCTCCTGGTGGCATTTGTTCGAAGCTAACCAGATTGGGATATCTGAATAGCTTTCAGGGACTTTGCCCCCGAACCTCCACTAGAGATGCTGCCTCTCGACCCCCGTACATTGACAGGACAACGGAACCTCCGAGTGCATGGTCCCGGAGATGTCGTGGGCGATTCAAAGAAATCTTCGGACTAACATGTCTTTGGTCTATCATAATTTCTTTATTGTATATGTCCATGATTGATCTTGCTTATTGTTTTTCTGCAAATACATGTTAGTCGAACAAAACAATACACATAGTAGCAGATATGATAAAATTAATGCACACTAGAACTATGCCAACTATAAGTATAAACACTATAGTGATTGCATAATCATTAGTGACTCCATAATTCTTGGCTTAATTGAAACTTGATACCCTCAACTATCACTATTGTTCAACTTGATACTCTCAACTTTGATAGGTGCCAACTTGATACCCTGAATTTTTTTGGACCAAATTGCCCCTCCTCTTCCCTCCCCCCCCCTCCGGCTGTGGGTAGGGCGGGAGGGCCTGCGGCGGGGGTGACGTGCAGCGTGGGCGGGCGGAGCAGCAGCGCACGAGGGAGGGCGGCGCAAGTAGGGGGGGATCGTCGGGGGGGGGGGGAGGGGATTGGTCGCCGGGGCGGGTGGGGGGGTGGTTGTTGTTGGGGAGGGTAGTTTAGGAATAAATAAAAATTTTGGTATCAAGTTGAAAATATTAGTTGAGATTGGGTATTAAGTTAATATCTATCAAAGTTGAGGGTATCAAGTTGAACAATAGTGATAGTTGAGGGTATCAAGTTGCAATTAAGCCTAATACTAAACTTAATCGATTAACCATGATAAAAAACTCAGTTTAATCATTTGGCTAACAGAAAACATGTCTGCTACTCGATGAGAAGAGATCTTGAAACTCTGCTTTGCTGTACAATTTTTGGATTAAATGTGGATGCTCCTCCTCCGCTATGTGGATTCTCAAAATATTTTCTGTTTGCTTTGCTGTGGTTGTAGAAACTTTGCTTTGCTTTGCTGTTCAAAAACAGATTGACGTCTTTCTTGTAAAAAAAAAACTTTGCTTTGCTGTCTTTGTTGATATGTTCAAAAATGGAAAGTAAGCTAGTAAAACTTAACTTCGAAGTCGGCAAACGATGTCTTCTAGTAGTTTTCTAGCTTAGTTTCATCACATTTTGAGGTGCTTTTAAATATTGTGTTTGGTGAACTAACTTTGCTTAATTATTTGTTTGAAGGACACTTTTGAGTTGTTTAATTCTAGCATTATCTAAGGATGCTTGTTGGATTGTATTAACACTTAATTTTTTTCATACAACTCATATATGAAGTGACTTAGTATCTTATACCAATATGGTGCCATATCTCCCTAATAGTCTGGTATATCAACCTGGTTTCTGGTGAACCCCCAACTGCTTGTGACATATCAGGAACCTTGATTAGAAGATCTGTCTGGAGAAGGTGATAGCCCTGTGTATTTATTCCAAGCAATGGAGCCTGTGGCTTAGTTATGTGCCATGAATCTTTCTGGAAGAGAGGGTTGCCTTTAGGAATGCAGACATAGGTGATGCATGGCTGAGGTGTTAAGTCCCGTGATGAGAGCAACTTCATTTTTAGTTGCCACCATTGTGCTTGGAACCTTGAATAGACTGTGGGTTATAAGCCAAGCAAAGCGAGGATGGAATCAAGTTAATGGCCCCTTAGAAAATAATTTTATTCGAGTCATTGACCTTCCTCTCATGGCGCTTTTCCATTATTCATATGATTCAGGGGATGTTTAATCATAAAACTTGTTGAAGAGCAACAAATACACCACTTAGTCACATTTTTATACTAGGTTTCACCCCACCAAAATTTTCAACTGACATGCAGTCTTTTGCGTACCTGCTCTTTGTGATTCTCGATTTTGATGGACAAGCAACGCTTGCATCTCTCGCCTACTTCACCTGTCACAGCAATTAGAAAAGAAATAGAATGGTTTAGACTGCTATTTGACCAATAAGTTGCTCCAGTGCAATAAGAAACTCTTTTTTATTTTTAACAAATAGAAGAGTGCTAAATGTTTTGCATCCCTAATCACCATATTTAGATGTTGGGACAAATTTTCGGGTCTTTTCTGTTCCAATCGATTGCTTGATAATTTTCACGTGCACAGATTCCAGATTTCGGTGGGTCTAGAGATTCTGTTAGAAAAAAAACAGTCTGTCTGAACCACCCAAGAAGTCTTCTTTTCACAAATCAGGTTCCACTCGGTGCTTGCTACACCCTCCACCAACAGTTGGTGGCATTCTCATGTAAGGTTCATATTGCTTTTTCTATTCTTGCTTGCTTGCTTGCAATGAAAGATGATATAAAAAAGATGATTCAAAGTGAATTGATGATACAAATTCTCAGGTTGAATCGAGGGGATGAAACTAATCCCAACATGAAAAATTCATGCTCGGAGTTTGGTTCAGTCAAGACAATTGATCCATGTAAGAGAATACATATAGGATACACCAATCATCATCATTCAAAGCATCAAAGATGGCAAGTCAGTACCTGGATAAGGATCAACAGGATGAGCAGTCACTGCAACGACTAGGTGAAGACAAATGGGAATTTTAAAAACCAGTGAGAGGTTCCTCACACTTTCTTTGATCCGTCTTAGGCATGGAACCATGGGATCACAAGTTGATTTGGGTACCATTCTGATCGTCTTGACCCACAAAAGGAAGAGCCAGCCACTTAGGACGCCTAAGGAAATCCAAGTTCACTTCAGCAGTGAGCACCATCGCGCATAGTTTTTTAATCTATTGTAACTTCATTAAGTGGTCTGGACAAGTGGTTATCCCTGCTTTCCACAATGGAAGTGACCTTGTTACATGGGAAGCTTTATTCTTAAACTCTTTTGCTGTGCAAGTCAAGTCATTCACAGTAACTAATGTGGTCAGACTTCTGATTACAGGACCTGATTTTATCAATTTATGGCTACCTATTTTTATAAAATTGCAACTTACAAGGTGGCGGCTGGTTTTACTTCAGGCGTCACAGTTGAGTTTGGATCAGAGCTGCTGGTCAGAGCAGCAGAATAGTGAGATTCTTTGCATTACGTTACAGAGCAGAAGGCCGTTAATCCACCTCTGAATGTGAAAACAATTCCTAGACCAGTAACTATATATCACAACCCTTAAGTACGTTGATGAAACAAATCTTATTAGACAATTTTCTCGAATTATCGACAAATGCATGTTCTTTTATATTTACCCCAACTGAGTGGTATTGTCTGCAATAGCATATTACCATCATTCTTTTAGATTCAGTTCCTACCAAATGAGTAATCTGTCTGTTCAAGCTTATCTGACTGTAAAATGAGTTGCTCTTGTGGTTTGGTTGTAGTAATCTTTATATTAGTTTGCAATTAGCATGCCATTGAATGGCTCTTTATATCATGATTATGTTAGTCGTGACTTCTTTTGCAGCCTCTGAAGTGGGAATTGAAGCAGAAACCAGGCTTGAGTCCTCCACGTGGCGGATTCCAGCCTGATGATCCTAACCAACAGATTGTGGCAGAGGAAATATTTGATGAGTATGGAGGTACATTGTCCCTGCTTGCATTCATACGAGTGAACCCGACTGTTGGTTCCTTATCATATACTTTGTTTATTGTAGGATTTCTTAGTGGAGGTGATATCCCTGCTTTGCTTTCCAACTTTTCTGCAAACAAGTCTGCAAAGCATTCCAAGCACAAAAGCAAGCACAGAAACAAATCATCAGCAGCAGACTGTAATGAATACAAGGATTGTCATGGTCATAGATCCGTGTCACCTTTTGATTCTGAAGTGGATAGGCAAAGTAAAAGGTCAAGGAGTAAGCATCAGAAAGAAAAGGGTCGCCTTACTGAATCAAGTAGATCTGAAAACTATTATTTGGGCCATCATGGAAACAGATCATCCTCATATGATCATGGAGTAGACAGGGAAAGCAAAAGGAGGGCAAAGGGACACCATGTTGAATCAAATAGGTCTGAGAAATATCGGTCGGGGCTTCATGGAGAACAATCATCATCCTCTGATTCTGAAATAGATAGGGCAAGGAAGAGGAGGGCAAAGGGACACCATGTGGAATCAAATAGTTCTGAGAACCCTCGGTTGGGGCGTCATGGAGAAAGTTCCTCTTCCTCTGATTCTGAAATAGATAGGTCTAGGAGGAGGAGGAGGGCAAAGGGACACCACCATGGGGAATCAAATCGATCTGAGAAATCTCGGTCGGAGCATCATGAAGAAAGATCATCGTCCTTTGATTCTGAAATTGATAGGGCCAGGAAGAGGAGGGGAAAGGGACACCATGCTGAATCAAATAGATCTGAGAAATCTCGGTCAGGGTGTCATGCCGAAAGATCCTATGATTCTGAAATAGACAGGGAAAGGAAGAGGAGGACAAAGAGCAGGCACAGGAAAAAGAAGAGCCACCATTCAGATTCAAGTACATCTGAGAGTTCTGATTCTGATTGTCGTCATGGAGGAAGGAGGAAACACCAACACCATCACTGATTCCTCATTATAGTCAGATGAATTGGTGTATTACTTTTATAAATTCCTAGATGGCTGATCCTTCTAAATGGTCATAACAGGAATTTTGTAATTTTTTTAAAATTAGGACCAGTAACCCAAAGGAGTGGGAGCTATATGACCAGGTCTGTAAGTACAAGACATCATGGAGCAGTTTTATGTTCTATTCCATTTGTACATTGACAAGGATCCTTAAGAGAGCACCTGATCTGCCTGTCAATCTTTTGGGTGATCAATGGTCAATTTGCTGCATGCTATTTTATACTAAAATGTTGATGTTCTGGATCAGTTGAACTTATTGATGTTTCTTTATAAAGAACCTTCTGTTTTTGTTCTGCTTGTGGCCGTTTCTTTTGAGGGACCTCTAGATTTCTAGTTCTATTAATCCAATACCTTGAATAGTCATTATTTAGCTATATATTAAATTGTTTATATTGACTATTCCAGCTTCTGGGATGACACAGGAAATTTAATTAACTCAAGGTGATTGCATTTATTGCTTGGTTTTCATATTTAAAAGTAGGAAATGTTTTTTTTTTTTTTTAATTTGGAAAGATGTAGGGGATTATAGAGATCCTTTTTGGTAGTATGTATGGGCTGTTCGGTAAGTGTGAAGTGAGAAAAATCTACAAAATCAAGTGTAGTGTTTGTTTGAGATTGGTAAAATGGATGGATTTGGAAAATAGGAATGGTGGCAGTTCATGTCCCATAGATTTGGGCTCTCTTCCACATCCACTTCTTGCAACCGGATGTGGAAGGGAAAAACAAGATTTGTTTTTTTAAAATTCTTTTTATTATTAAATATCCATCTAATTTGTAAACTAATTTTAAATGAAAACCCAACCTGCAAAATATATGTATATATACCAATAGAAGAACAAGTGAAACAAACCTAAAGAGGAGAGAGAGAGAGAGAGAGAGAGAGAGAGAGAAATTGGGGTTCGTGTCCACAGAATGGAAGCTGAGAGAATGATTGTGATCGGTGGCGAGAATGAGAAGAGGCCACCAATCTCGGTGGCTACAATGAGAAGTGAAAGCGATTGGACTCCCATGGAGTGAATGAAAAGAGTCCATATCTTAGAATTCTTTATCTATTTTTTTTTAATTTTTTATTCAAGAAAAATAATCATTTTTAAATATTAGATAGTGGTAGTAGATGATACATTATAAATAATGTTATCTATGCTAGAAAATATGTAACTACTATCACCTTTATTTGTTAGATTAATTATCATTATTATTATAATATATCTCTACTTTCTCATTCTTTATCTTAATCAAATATATTTGTTTTCTACTAGAGGAAGTCCCTTATGAATTCTATCCTTGAAAGTGAAAATGCAATCCTTCCCCAGTTACAATTTACCAAACAAGCTTTAGAGGTTTCAACTGACACAATTCTTTCTATGAACATTAATGGAGGTAGAACTACCAATTCTTTGGGATATAGAGACTGCCAGAGATGACTCTGAAAATTTGCTGTTGGATGAAATCAAGGAAAATATGACGATGCTTCGTTGCGCATCCTCCAGTCCTATGCCAACTTCTATTGTTCAATCAATAGGTTCCACATGGATTTCCACATGAATAGCAGCTTCAGATTTGTAGAAGAAGGGGAAGAGCAAACTTGGTCGAGGACTATGGAGCTCTTAATCCACCCACTCAAGGATCGGATAATGAACTAGCAGATGATGTGAGGGATCCGATCGGGACTTTTTGGGTGTTTCATGTTTTATCCCATGCGTGCATTGCCAAAAATTTGTGTCCAAGTGATAGGAATAAGAGAACTTCTGGAGCCAATGTATAATTGCATGCTGCTGAAAGTTTGCTCTTCTTTCCTGAAGGAAATTTTGTAACAGTAATTCTTCTCTCTGTAATTGAAACATTGTTCCGAGTTTCTGAAATAGGAACAGAGACTACTTCGATCATCTACACACAAAATGGAGCCTCCACATACAAAGAATGACAAGTCAGATATTGACATTTACAGAACGTGGATCTCAACGAGTATGGTCTAATGCAATCTTGAACTTTAGACAGGTATTTTCAATCAAGAAGGTGATGGATCCATTTTTCAACTACAGCTGGGGAGCCATACCAAGGCCGGGCTACATCGTCTGAACCAACTGGCGAGTGGTAAACCCCATCCAAGCTTATATTGAGTGCGCCCTCGAGATGAGCAGAAGCTTCAGGGACGACGCCATCCCCCCACACATCAGCCTGCCCACATACCTGCAAACGGGATACAAACTAGTTATTTGTGCTTGGAACAGCTTGGTTGATACTTCATATTAATTTGGCATGACACTAGAGAGTGAACATATTCGATAGGAGTTTATGGGTCACCTGCTTATAACCCTGGCCAACGAAGAGGGCACGGAGGGTGGGAGCAGGCGAGGCAGCATTATTGCCGCTTTCAGTAACTACTGACTCCACGATTCCTGCATTTGAATCTGCAGGAAGTATCAGTTCTGGAGGAGGAGAGTTGCTGACCAAACGAGCACCTTGGATATACCTGGTAAGAAGTAACCGAATGTATGTTATTAAACCATCGAAATGGGGTGGAACATGAAAATTATCCTTTTGGTGATCTCTTCAGCTGCTGTTCTTGTAATTCATAATAGGTATTATCATGCATTCCCTGATAATATCTGTATGTATACCTGGACAATACTAATAAAGCACATGTCAAGAAATGTGTCAAGAAATAAGCATAACATAGCATAACCAGCGCTAAACAACTTGACCTTTAGGTTATTCTTTCAGGTTTCACATTTTTTGTGCAATTCATCATTTTAAGGGAGGATATATCGTGGATCTTCTATTGCTTCCTCTTTGTCGCCAAATGGTGTTTGGTAAGATTTTCTCTAGACCTTATTACAATGTTGCCCTACCATTTTAGACACTTGTCATTCATTTGTGAAAAGATTAGTGATGCACATTACTATTATTGTATGATCCTTATTGAGATTGCTTTTTTTATTTTCTCCCCAGGCAAAACATTGCACTTTCATTGCAGGAACTCCTACAGATACCATAGCAAGAACAAATGACACTATAATTAAAATCATAAAAGTATTTCTTCCAGCTATCCTTAGAATTAATCTACATATTCATGTTTGAAACTCTTTTGAATCCCTAAACATCTCAGGAAGCCCTATTTGCTCCAAGGACAAGTCTATTCATCAATGTTCAAAAACTTGGTTTCGGTATCGGTTTCAAACCATTCCTATGAGTATCAGTTGAGAAGAGTTTCGATGGTTTTGAGTCTGTTGGTTTCAGTACTTCGGTGGTTTCGGACACTCCTATCCTGATACAAGATGGGCAGAAAGTATTGGTCTAACCTTATGCTTTAAAACCTTGCTATTTCTGTTAAAACCTATAAATCCTTGGAAGAAACAAATACAGAGAGGAAATTTAGTAGAATAAGTTATACTGGGATTCTTTTGGATCACTAAAATTATTGGAAACATATGTTGTACGAATATGGACGTGGATACTATACATTATACGATCATTTTCAGATACATACAAATACTCACTTATGTTGCAAGAATATGTACATGGATAAGAATACAAAAACGATATGCATACACCATTTTTTTGTGTCTGTGCATCTTAGTTGGATACCAAGGGTAATGAGCATTCTTTTGGATGTCTTAAGCATAGTTTAAAGTATCGGCCGATACCGATACGATACGGCCGATACCGATACAGTTTGGCATGTCCCGATCCGATACCGACCGATATCCGATACTGACCGATACCGACATTAGAGGTCTCTTTTCCGGTCAATTCGGCAAAAAATATTGAATTAAAAAACCAATTAACAAGAGTGTAAAAGCATAGTAAGGTTGTAAAAACATATTAAAGAGAAAAATTTATCTATCGCATATAAATCAATCGACAATGATGACTACTATTTCATTCAATATCAAAAATACTAAGAAACAATACTGAAAATACTTTAAATTATGCATAAATGTATAAAATATATTCTCGAAAATGTTAATAATTTACTAATAGTTGTTTGCTTTCTGATACCAAAAAATCCGATACTCCGATCCGAAATCGCCGATACTACCGATACTGCCGATCCCGATACTCATAGGAATGGTCTGATACCGATTCCGATACCGATATTTTGAACCTTGGTCTTAAGAAGGGTGTTACCTACTTGTCCTGAAATACTATATATGGATGAAATCAGGTTTGGGGAAAGCATTATAACATGAATTTCTTTATCAGCTCTCAATATTTGGCATATTTGTGAAAGGTTCTTGGTACAAATGTAACATTTTGATTGGCTTGAGTACCACGCCGTTGTGGTGTAAGCAAGGTTCGCAGTATCGGAAGCGGTATCGGAAGCAGTATCGGACCTTCATATCAGTATCGGAAAAAGCAATATCGGCAGTATCAACGGTTTCGGATCGGAGTATCATATTTTTAGGTATCTGAAAAAAAGATAATTTTTAATACATTATTAAAATTTTAGAATTTTTTTTTATAAAATTTAGGTATAATTTTAAGTATTTTTTTAGTAATTTTGAAATTAAATGAAATAATAGTCACTCTTCTCAATTGGTTCACCTGCGATAGATAAGTTTTTTTTTTTACATGCGTTTACAACCTTACTATGCTTTTACAACCTTGTTGATTGGCCTTTTAATTCAATTTTCTTTGTCAAATTGACTAGAAAAAAAAATCCGATGTAGCTATCGGTAAGTATCGACATCGGATCGGAACATGCCAAAACTGTATTGTTATCGGCCGATACTGCAACCTATGGTTGTAAGCATGTAAGAGCACCTAATGATTTCTCGCCACTTAGTGGCTAATAAAATGGTAAAAGAGGCAAATAACTTGGATCCTCAAAGAAGTATGTGCGTGAATATCAAGAATCGTATACTTGTTTGTTAACAGTCGACAATCGTACATGGTGGAGGAATTAGTTAGTAATCAAGAAAGAGCAAGAACAAATGACACTATAATTAAAATCATAAAAGTATTTCTTCCATGGATGCTTAGAATTAATCTACATGTTCATTTTTTAAACTCTTCCGAGGCCCTAAACATCTCAGGAAGCCCTATTTGCTCCAAGGACATGTCTATTCATCAATGTTAAAAAAAACTTGCTTTCGGTATCGGTTTCAAACCTTTAGGGTATGATACCGATTCCGATACTGTGAACCTTGATAAATTGGTAAAAGAAGGCAAATGGCTTGGATCCTCAAAGAACTGTGTGCATGAATATCAAGAATCATATACCCGTTTCCTAACAGTCGACAGTACGTACATGGAAGAGGAATTAGTAATCAAGAAAGAGGGGCCAGAGAGAGTATGAAACTGAAATGGATACATAGTTTTTGCAGTTGCAATGAATTGAATTTGTACCTCCCTGCGACGCATACATACTTCAGCTGCGGTGTGTAGACAGCGGGCGCACAGTTGTTCTGTACATAATCCAACAGACCCCTCGTCTGATCAATCACTCCCGGCACGCCCTTCGGCGGTGGTCTGAAAGTAGTAGCCAGAAATTATTCAGTAAGCTGAGCCCACCGTGCATCTTGACTCTCCTTCACTTGATAGTCCCGTACCATCATGTGGAAGAGAACCGAGATGCGCACTAAGTCCGATTCATTGAACAATTTCTCCATCATCATCGGGGAGATTGGAGTAAATATAATGATTATGATTATGAACACAATCACGTGATCACGTACAGGTGAGGAGTTCCGAGAGTGAGCAGCAGGGAGATGTCGGAGTAGCACCCGTGTCGTTCCATGTAGACTCGTGCCAGCCATCCTCCGGCGGAGTGTCCTATCAACGATACGCAGCTGGCATCGGATTTGGCCTCTAGGACCGCCTGGTGGACCCTGTCGAGGTACCAGTCGAGGACCGGGCTCGGCTGGAGGGTGCCCTTCCAGTAGTCCGGGTCCAGCAGCCCGGCGGCATTGCGGAGCCAGTCGAGCCGCGACACCCTGGCCACCACGCTCTGGACGCCGTGTTCTTGCCCCAACGTCGAGGCCAGCTGCTCGTAGTCGCCGCTGTTGTTGCCCAGCCCCTGCCAATCCAATCCAATCCAATCCGATCCCTTAAAAGCAGGGCCGTTTCTCACGTTCTAAACACAATGTTCTGAAAGTATATTTTTTTTAGCAAATGTTCCGTTCTAAATGTAGAAACCATAGTATACCCTCTCTATTTTTTTTGTTTTTTTTTAAATGGAGGTATATATTAGTTTCTATATTTAGAACGAAAATATTTACTAAAATATTTTTTTTTAACCACTATAAATTTTTTTTTACTAATTTATCACGTCACTACAGTTTCTAAAAAATAAATGAGCCTAAATCTATAAATAAAAGATTTACATTAATAATATATATGGAGGCTAAATTTTTTTATTTTTTATTTGGAGTCTTTTAAGCTTTTGGGGCCCTGTAATTGCACAACTTTTACAAGCTCACAAACGGCTATACCTTAAGTCACATTTGGTTCCCAGAATCAAGACATGGGAAAAGAAAAATTAATCAAATGTAAAAAAAAAAAAAAAAAAAAAAAAAAAAACCACCTTCACTTTCCCATTTATAAGGATCTACTTTCTCTTCAAATTTCTTGGACCAAACACAAAGAAAGAAATTTTGATAGAGATTATAATTTCCGAAAGAAAAATAAAGAACAAAGAATTAAGGGCCCGTTTATACGATTACATTGAAGTGAACCAAACGGACCATAATTTTTTTTTTTCTTTCCTTTATGCGAACCAAACGAGGCGTTAGTCGGCGAGTAGAGACTGTATATTATAGGATAACGTAACTTGAGATGTTAAGAGTCGGAAGTAGTGACTTACCGGTAGAATGACGGTGGGGCGTAGGCGGCGAGCAGAGACTGAAGAAGAAGAAGAAGATTTGGTGCTGATGCTGCAGCTGCTCGGACTCGGGAGAACATACATTACTGTTCTCCTGATCTCTAGCTGGAACTAGCTACAACATCAACAGGAGAGAGGAGTATGAAGAATGAACTACACAAACTAACGGGATAACGCTACAAGTGCGGATAGTGGTGGCAAGGACAGCCAAGTGGAGGTGGTGCTGTGGAGGGCTAATGAGCTCAACACTTGCAAGTTGCATCTTGTAAGAGTACCATTAGTAGTTGAGACTCTTCCATGTAATTTGGTGTCCCAAATTTTAAACAAAAAATAATTGTAGAATGAGTTGAGTTTGTACGAGAATATTAAGAAATGATAAAATGAGCTCCGGTCTCAAAATTTGTTTGGTCAAAAATTGACGCGAAAGAGTAATAATATAAAATCTAGAATCTAAAAAGTTGGACTCCAAATTAGAAATTACTATTCTATAAATCGAGTTCCTACAATCTAGAATTTAAAAATTGGGAGGTCCAACCCTTATCACCTATGGGTGGAATGAGACCGAAAATTTATAAATTGAAATTATGGATGAAACTTACTATTCTATAAAATGAGCTCCTACATTTTGAATGTGGAATTTAGAATGTGGGATGTGCCTTACTAATGATGCTCTAAGAACATCATTGATAAAGTTTATCTCCGGTCCCAATTTCTAGATTGGGATGTGCCTTACTAATAATGCTCTAAGAACATCATTGGTAAGGTTCATTTCCGATCCCAATTTCTATATTCAGAATTTAGAAGTTTATTTAGTTGAATAATAAGTTCTATTTCATTTACTACTATTCTTATAAAAATTCAACTCATTCTAGATTTAAAATCCACCCCCTCTCACCCTCCTCCGAATTTTGGGTTTGTATTCTAGAGTTTCAACTACTTGTTCTTGTAACTGTGTTTGGACTGGACTGGACATACCTAAGTGACCATTCTTTATCTAGTTGAGATAGAGAATGCATAGGGGTGAGCATTATTTGGTTTGTGACCGGATAGAGAATGCATAGGGGTGAGCATTATTTGGTTTGTGACCGATTAACCGAATAATCAATTATCTTTGGTGTCCAGTCGGTTCGGTTTTAAAAATACTGTTATATCTTATTCAATTTTGATTTTTAATTTCCATTCAAAATCTAATAATTTTTTTAAAATTATTATATACCATCAATTTTATGCAGATTTTATGATTAAAAATGTATATATTTTTGTGTATATTTTAAAAATAACAGTTTTTTATGTAAACATATTTTAAAGTCCAATTTTGATAATTTAACAACGAGTACAACTTTAAATTATAACAAATATATGTATAAAAATTATAATTTTTAATATAATTTAACCACAATTTTAACTTTGAGTCCGATTCATTAAGTAAAAAAAATAGTTCAACTGAACAAACTGAATTGATTATCGGTTCAATTCGATTTCGATTATGGCTGATTTCGATTCAGTTTCAATTTTAAATTTTTAGAATTTCGATTTTAACTATTTTCGTTTGTTTAAAGCTGAATAAACTGAACACTCATCCTTACTCCAAGGGATATCCTTACTCCAAGGGATAACCTAAGTAACCCCCTAACTTAAAGATTATCTAAAGTGAATCCCTAACTTTAGGTAGGCCACAAGGTGACCCCATAAGATTATGTAATACAAACAAGCCTAAATTACAACTTGATACCCTCAACTATTCAAAATATTTAACTTGATACTCTCAAATTTGATAGGTACTAACATGATATTCTGAAAAAAGGACCAAATTGCCCCTCCTTCTACACCCCTCCCCTCCACCATGGCAACCCCCTCCTCCCATCCCGGCGACCACACCTACCCCTCCCGCGGTCCCGGTGGCACCCCCCTTTCATCTCGACGACCCTCCAGCCCCCTCCCATGCCGTCCTGCCCCAACTGCCTCGACGACCCCTCTCCCTCCCCGATGACCCTCCACCGCTGCTGTTACTGCTGCTCGTGCCGCACGCCAGTCCACCCGCGCCCGCTTTGCTGCTCAGCCCGCCCGCCCGTGTCGCGCGTCAGCCCGCGTTGCTGCTCCGCCCGCCTGCACACGCGTCCGCCAGTGCTTCAGCTGCGCCCCCGTCCCCTCTGGTGCTGGCTGTAGTGCCTCAAATCCCGATCCGACCGGGATGTGCACTATATAATTGGGCTTGTGACTAGTCCGTCCGAGTATGCTTAGATCTTCGGCATCTTCTTGCCACGGACGAAATACGATGATCTTTTCCAACTCATGGAAAGGCCTATATTGAAACGAGTCCAATAGTTTTCGTGTTTGGTTGCTTGGTTTTCTTGGTTGCCGTTTTGGAATTTTGATTTGGTGTTGCTTTCGATTTGCTTGGTTTTCGCTGATGGTTTTATCGATTTGGAGCTTGAATTTTGGGGAGTTCGACAAGGAAGGATAGGCAAGAATTTTAACTCGGTGCTCGTGCTGTTGCAGGTCCGCGTAACTGACGTTTGATCGTCGCTAGGCGGGATTCCTTGTTTCAGCAACCATTTCCCTTAACCAGTGAGTGGTTTGGTCCCTCCTTTCCTACTTTTTCACGCCAACATCTCTAATGTTTCAACGTTCACTCGATGATGCCCGATTGGACGCCTAGGAAATGCTTAGCCACAATGCATGCCAGCCACTAAGAAATGAACATGGAAATTGTAGACTAATTTTACTATATGCTTGCACACCTTATAACTTGAGTTGGTTGGAAAGGGAATTAGTTGTTGGTTGCGGCCTGGTGCCTCGGATAGAGTTTGGACCCATGGGATATCAAAATCGGAACACCGCATTGAGAAAATATGAACTGTTGCATAAGATATATATTGCTGCTTTACTTCTTCTGTTTAATTCGGTGCATTGTATGAGATATAAAATTTTCATGAATTTGCATGGTCTGGGACAACTTGTGCACAAGGTTTATCATTTCCTCGAGACGGCATTCCGGGGCACTGGAACCGTATCGATCCTGTCACTACCACATTCTGAAAACAGGGGTAATTTTGACTTTTTCTGTATTTAATATTTCGTGTTTTTAAATTTAATAATTTCGTGAGATGTATAATTAAATATATTATTATATACAGTGTTCATTATATTTGACCTGGTAGACTCGACCTAGAAGCCCAGTAGATGAACACCTGTCCGAATTATGGGATTATGTGGTTAATTGTTTTATTTAGAATTAATTTATTGGAGGTAGTAATTAACTACCGTAATTTATTAATTGTTGCGCCCTGCCCTTGCTTCGATATTTGGAGCGCTACCTGGCTATTGCCTTCCAACAAATTTCACAACATTGCCCTAGACGTGCCCGCCTTCCACTCTGCCATTTTTGCAACTCAAAATTATGATCTCTTGAGCTTCATTTTAGCCGCACAATATTCGTCGCGGACGTTTATTTAATTCCTAAATAAATTCAATTTCTGTATCGTTGTGCGTTCCAATCGAAATTGGGGGCAATCTTGACCTATTTTTTGTGCGACCCAAATTAGGGTAATATTCTGTTCTGAGTCTTCTCCATTAATGGTATTGGTGACCCGACCTGATTTTGGCCCCATGTTTTCCTAATTAATTTTAGAACGCCAAGTGTATCTAATTTTAATTAATTAATTTCAGAAACCCATTTCTGTGTAATTTTCCATTTGTTGGGGACTTAATTGCAAAATTGCAATGATGTGTCACCATCCTATTGGTTAACCCAAATGAAGGAAACCAACCCCCTATCTTGACTAGTCAACCTAATCTCTCCCTCCTCCTTTTTGTTGTAATTTTACTCATGTTGAATCTAGGCCTTCCATTTCAAATGGAGCCATCCCCACCACACAACCCCTTTCATATTTCCCTCAACCCCTTTCCCAAGGAAACCCCATCCCAATATTTTTGGCCGGCCCTAATTTCTAGGGAGCCACATCACCTCCTCCCACCTACAAAACTCACCCACTCTACATTTATTCTTCACAAGTGCAAAACCATCACCAACATCAGAACCATTCACCACCCTAACTTCACCCCTACCATCCTCCTTCCCTGGCCCCTTCCCGAGCGGCCAGCCCCGGCCGACTAGTCCGGCCAACCCACTCCCCGACCAGCCTTCCCTCCTCCGGCTGCTGCACTCCACCCCCTCGACCTCACCTCTTCCCGTCGACAGCACCGCTGTGCTGAACTGTCGCACCACCATCTCCTCCCCTTCAACCTTGGTTCCCCGCTCGACCACCGGAGCCAGCCATCTCCCTCGGCGGCCAAAGACTCCTTCCCATCCTTCCCATCTTCTTCTTCCGCCCTCCCTGTCGAGCTCCACCGCTCCGCCTGAGCACGATCACCATAGACTCCACCCGCCGGCTCTATACTCCACCCTCTCGAGCCACCCAGCCATCGAACCACCACCCTCGTCATTTTCCGACGACATCCTCCCCTCTTCCCTGCACACTCCGGCAGCCTCGACGTAAATCCCCTCGACTTCCCTACACTTCCTACTCCAGCCCCGCAGTTCGGCCGCTCGAGTCGAACGCCACCCCGCTCCGATCGCACAGTCGAACATTTCTCTTCCCGGCGAGTTCCCTGCTACATCCCCGAGCTCCAATCCCGACCCCGTTTTCGGCCAGCTCACCCCCGAAGCTTCATCTCCAGCCGAGCTCCGGCCTCGCTGCACCTTCAGTCAAGTCCCCCTCTTCGAGTCGAGCTCCCCCTTGCTCACAACTCTGGCTCGGGTCAGCCAATCCGGCGCAGCCATCGCTCGAGCCAACTCCCTGCATCTCCAGCAGCCCGACATCCTTCCCCGCACCACCACCTCTGCAACTCTGAGCCCGACCCCCTGCTGTCCCCCAACTCCGGCCTGAGCTCCGGCCAACCTTCAGTGCGTCTCCTCCCTTCTTCCCTCCTTAGTATATAACATAATGTATAGTATGTATATAATGTAATGTATAGTATGTAATTAATGCAATGTATGGTATGAATTTATTGTATATTTATAGTGTATATATATATTAGTATAATGTATGTATGTATGTATTTAATGTATACGTATATGTATATACTAATATATGTATATGTATATTACGTATTTAATTAATGTTTAAAATGTATATGTATATATTTAATATTGTTGATATAAATATAAATATGTACTTAGTATATGCATTATTGGTATTGTATTAATTGATATATATATATATATATATATATATATATATATATATATATATATATATATATATATATATATATATATATATATATATATATATATATATATATATGTTTTGTATATACTTAATATACTTTCGACATATATAATTTGTATATATGTATAAAAATATATATTTTGTATATGCTTTTAGTATATCCCTAATATATATAGTATAAATTTAAATTGGTGTATTAGTCTTGGTATATTTTAATAATAATGTTAACAATATATATATATATATTATAAATTATATTTTTGGCATATATATATGGTACATAAATATTGTTCAACTAATATATATTATACATGAATTAAATGGTACATATATATATTGTATATGTATTTATTTTGTGCAAGTATATATTGTAGGTGTTAATGTTAGTTAAAAATAGGCATATGTGTGTTAGATGTCTATCTACTAGATAACCCTAGTTGACCAGTATCATACTTGGCATAGCCCTGAGTTATGTTTTGTGTTGTGTTAGTGTAGCACCTGATGCAAAAGTTGTATTTGATATGTCTTTAGGACTGTTGGTTCCTCCAGGCGAAACTCTGGAACAGGACCTCGGTATTCACCAGCTAAGGACCCAAGGCGAGTACATTATCTGATTAGTTCTAATTTATGATATCTCCTATGTTCATTGTATCTAGTATAAATATCCATATTTCGACACGCTGGTTACACGGATTGGTGTATACGGATCTCGTCATGAGATGTTATTCCTTGTTCATGGTGTAGCTTGTACAAGTCTTGCTTCATTGATATCTTGTACATGTACAGACACTGATTTTTGGGAAGATTTGCTACCTCCCTAGGGGATCCCGTGCCATAGCGTACCATGGTTGGATCTACTATACCAGTCGGGGGTGGAGAGTATTTTAGTATAGATATGTGATCATACCCAACTCTACATGCATCATAGCTCACCCCACATCTCACGTCGGGTGCGGCCTGACCATTTACATGCTTCATAGCTGTTACGTGTGATTAGCCTGACCTCTACATGCATCATAGCTAACCAACGGTTAGCCTGACCTTACATGAATCATAGCTAATCATATGTAACTAGCCTGATCAAGTTCCCAAGTCGATCACATGTTAAAGCTAGTACTCACACACTTAGTTATAGTATTCTTATTCATTGATATATTGTTCCTTTCCTGTATTTACTTACAGTATTTCCAGTATATCCTTTATTGTACATTTCTCGTACATATACATGCATCTTGTATATTTCTATCTATATACTGCTACATAGTTTATATCATTGATATAGAACTGCTATTTAGAAATGTACTTTGCTCCTTCCTGACTGAAAAATATTTTCCAGACTGTGACCTTAGTGGACTTGTTTCTGACACACTTGGGGATTGGATGTTGCTGATTGCAGGTATGACTATTTTGTCGTTAGACTTGTCTTGTATTTCTTTGCTTGCCTTGATATCTCATCGTGCTTAGTTTATGTGATTGAGTATCCAGCATTATTTTATGATATCCACGTCTCCTTATGGAGTTGGGTATTCAAGTGAGATTGATTAGATAGTTTCATGACCTAGACAGCGTTCTACCACCGATGCTGCGGCGTAGGCTGGACGTACCCACGCTCTCGTACCCCTATATCGGGCGCGGGTCGTGACACGTTTTTAGTGGTGGCCCATGCAGGTCTGACTTCGCAAGTTGTGCGATGTCGTAGTAGTGCGACATCATAGTTGTACTACTGCGTGCCTGCTATAGAATATAGGACATAGGATACTAGGATGAGAGAGGATACTCAATCACAAATTCTTGAGAGATTCCTGGGACGATCCCTTGAGAATCTTATTATAATTTCTAATTTTAAATCCTTCGCCTTGTTTCCGTCCGTCCTCACTCGTTGATATTGAGTTTGATTCCTGTTGATCATTTATTAAATTAGGATCTTGGTTTCATTGTAGAGTTTGATTGCATGCCGAGATAAATTTTACGGACTAAATTTTACGATATTATCTGATGACATATATTGATGAGAACAGTACGAAAGGTGAAACGTCTGCTTTGGTTATGGAACCTAGAGTTTATCCGGATTGGTGTATACGGATCTCGTCATGAGATGTTATTCCTTGTTCATGGTGTAGCTTGTACAAGTCTTGCTTTATTGATATCTTGTACATGTACAGACAATGATTTTCGGAGAGATTTGCTACCTCCCTAGGGGATCCCGTGCCATAGCGTACCATGGTTGGATCTACTATACCAGTCGGGGGTGAGGAGTATTTTAGTATAGATATGTGATCATACCCAACTCTACATGCATCATAGCTCACTCCATATCTCACGTCGGGTGCGGCCTGACCATTTACATGCTTTATAGCTGTTACGTGTGATTAGCCTGACCTCTACATGCATCATAGCTAACCAACGGTTAGCCTGACCTTACATGAATCATAGCTAATCACATGTAACTAGCCTGATCAAGTTCCCAAGCCGATCACATGTTAAAGCTAGTACTCACACACTTAGTTATAGTATTCTTATTCATTGACATATTGTTCCTTTCTTGCATTTACTTACAGTATTTCCAGTATATCCTTTATTGTATATTTCTCGTACATATACATGCGTCTTGTATATTTCCATCTATATACTGCTACATAGTTTATATCATTGATATAGAACTGCTATTTAGAAATGTACTTTGCTCCTTCCTGACTGAAAAATATTTTCCAGACTGTGACCTTAGTGGACTTGTTTCTGACACACTTGGGGATTGGATGTTGCTGACTGCAGGTATGACTATTTTGTCGTTAGACTTGTCTTGTATTTCTTTGCTTACCTTGATATCTCATCGTGCTTAGTTTATGTGATTGAGTATCCAGCATTATTTTATGATATCCACGTCTCCTTATGGAGTTGGGTATTCAAGTGAGATTGATTAGATAGTTTCATGACCTAGACAGAGTTCTACTGCCGATGCTACGGCGTAGGCTGGACGTACCCACGCTCTCGTACCCCTATATCGGGTGCGAGTCGTGACACGTTTTTAGTGGTGGCTCATGCAGGTCTGACTTTGCAAGTTGTGCGATGTCGTAGTAGTGCATCGTCATAGTTGTACTACTGCGTGCCTGCTATAGAATATAGGACATAGGATACTAGGATGAGAAAGGATACTCAATCACAAATTCTTGAGAGATTCCTGGGACGACCCCTTGAGAATCTTATTATAATTTCTAATTTTAAATCCTTCGCCTTGTTTTCGTCCGTCCTCACTCGTTGATATTGAGTTTGATTCCTGTTGATCAGTTATTAAATTAGGATCTTGGTTTCATTGTAGAGTTTGATTGCATGCCGAGATGAATTTTACGGACTAAATTTTACGGTATCATCTGATGACATATATTGATGAGAACAGTGCGAAAGGTGAAACGTCTGCTTTGGTTATGGAACCTAGAGTTTATCGCAGCTATACCGGTTGGCGTGGCGAAGATTCTAGATGACATGACTATAGGGTTGCGTGCTTTAGTTACGGAACCTGTCGTTTACCGCACCTATACTTACTGACATGGCGAGGATTCTCAGCGTCATGATTTCTGACCGACGTGTATGATTATCAGGTTGTGTCTTAAAATTTGTTCTTAAAGTATCATCTCAACACTTATCTATTTCTGTTATACAGGACTTTTTCCATCGTTTCTTTTTGTTGCTAACAGTAGAAACACCTTCAGTCCTCAATCCAGTCTTTTTGAGCTCATATTCTTTGAGGATTCCTTGTTAAGCATGATAATTAATGACTTGTAATTATGGCTGTGTCTTGAGTATTAATATTGACTGGGTGTTGCTAATGAGTTGTAAGTGTTTTCTAGTTGGACATGTGAGCAGTAGGCCTTAATCTAGAGTTAACCCATAGCATAATACCTTGTAGCAATGGTTCTAGGATAAGTGTCATTAGAGACTGAGAGTAAAGGAGAGTACAGAGTATCGGTGATAGTTCCTAGAGTTAGTATCAGAGCCAACATACCCGTCCTGGATAATCATGATTATGTAATTGAGTGATCTATATAAATAATTAGGTATCAAGGAATTGTGTTAAGGATTAATGGAGCATGACGTTCAAATTTGATAATTGATATCGAGAATGTTAAAGGTAAGAAAATATATATGCATAAAGAGTTATAATGAGGTGTCATGAGTAGAGAAATATCGAAATTGAAAAGGAAAATGGTGAAGCGTATCACAGATTAGTTTAACAGGCTTTAAAGGATTAAAGGGAAATACCTATACAACAATCGAGGTGAGGAACCATATACATACCCATGAGAGTAAAGAAGCATGAGTGTAATAGAAGATACAGGTGATCATGAGTTCTAATGAGCTTGATGAGATAATCTATTAATGAAGCTAGTGATATAATACCAAGAGTGCTAATGGTTCTATATCGAGGGTTAGTCGAGAAGGACGCTAAAAACAGTAAGCACTCTGCGTGATGATAATCGGATGATATACCAGTTAATATAGATTGAAAATCATGGAAGAAAATAAATGTGATGATAACTTTGATCATTGGAGGTAATAGTGCAAGTGATTCAGGCAGTACAATTTTAGTACACAGTTATAGACCCTAGATGTATTGAGTGCACCTTGAGTATCAGAGACCGTGAGCACTGATATGTATATTTGTGGATTTATAAATTAAAGAGTGAAAATAAATTTTTATTTTGAGAATTATTGAGGAGTTGAGATTATGTCATTAAATTTTGAGGGTTCAAAATTTTGATTCAATAAACAAGGTTAAGGCTATAAAGATTTTAGGAGTGATAAAAATTTGATTTCGATATTGAGTATTCGACTATTGAGGAAGTATATGCATTTTATATTAAAGTTGTTCGAGAAGTTGAACCTTGACGATTATTTTGAGGATTAATTTTATGGTAGATGAGAAATATGAATATTAGTATATGAGTAGATGATATACATATGTAAGGATCTATTGACTTGGGCATGATTGAGATGGCACTGAAAACAGACTTGGGTGTCCATCTAGAATTGTATTAGGGGGGAAAACAGTACTTAGTATGGAGTGTTACACTTGGTGTGCTCTTGAGTGATAAGAACAAATAGCATGGACAATTGTAGGAAAGAGAACTAGCAGTGGGTGTACTTATAGTAGAACAGAGGTACCTAAAGATATAGAGGTATCAAACTTTACATGCATCATTTGACCTATAATTGTGTTAGAGGTTCTTGGTATCAGATTTTGGTATTAATAGACAGGTGTGTGCAATATGGATATATTCATGGATCTTGTGGATTAATGATTAGTTGATATGGGTACCAGAGTACAGGAATAGGAATTAGTTAGTGAATGTGCTAGAGTTAAGAGTTTGTTAGAGATATGAGATACTACAAGAAATATGTTAGTAGGTTCCTTCTTTTTCTCATATTGTTTTCGTCTTCTGATTGACTGATTTCCCTAGTACTGTAGTTCGTATGCATGATTTTCTTGTTAGAATGTAGATAGTAGTACACCCTGACAGAGACTGCAATACCAGGACAAAAGACACATGACCTATATATTTTCTTAGATTGCATGGCTGTAGGTAGAATTTTCTTAAACCATGATCATTAAGGTTTTGACCATAGCAAAGATCTATGACAAGGTTATGACTTGACAAAAATGGGGCAAGATGATTAAATTTGTGGATAAGCATTAATTTAAATAAAGAATTAAGGGGTTGATATAACAGAATTGATGGATCATTGATTTTACGAAAATCGAGGTATGATTGAAATTCGAGGATAAACATTAACTTAAATGGAGAGTTAAGAAATTCACATGGCAAAAATTGAGGATTTATTAATTTTAAGAAGGTTATTAAAATTTGAGAAAATTAGGAAAATTATTATTATATCTATTTGATTGCAAGATAGGAATTTAAAATTTTATATTATGAATGTTGCATTTGAAGATTCCGTAAGTATCGCATCGTTGAGTATTTTGAGGAAAAAAGGGAAATCAGGAAATAAAATCGTTAATGGAATAGTGTCGAATTCAATTCTCGGGATGAGGATTTAGATTTTGAATATGCATTGATTGGATTTAAATTGAGGAGTAAAAATCATTAACGGATTGGTGTTTAAATTTAAACTTTTCGGATGGCAATTCCAATTTTATGAATATAGTGGATTAATTGAATTGAAGGGTTGGATTTATGGATTGTGTTTTAGATAGGAGTCTTAATGTGCATTGAGTGAATTAGAGGATGGGATGTCAAATTCTGAGTACAATTTTTTTTTTCAAATTCAGAGGAAATTGTGAGGAAATGGAAACTGATTTTTATTTTCGAGGATATTGCAGGAATACATTAATTTCAGAAATTTTTGAGATTGTGAAATGGCAAGGTGGATTACTACCTGATTTTGTGGTTGATGAATTAACTATTGATAAAAAAATAAAATAATGTATAAACACTACGATGAGGACTTTAAATTTCGAGGACGAAATTCTTTTAAGGAGGGTAGACTTGTCACTACCACATTCTGAAAACAGGGGTAATTTCGACTTTTTCTGTATTTAATATTTCGTGTTTTTAAATTTAATAATTTCGTGAGATGTATAATTAAATATATTATTATATACAGTGTTTATTATGTTTGAGCTGGTAGACTCGACCTAGAAGCCCAGTAGATGAACACCTGTCCGAATTATGGGATTATGTGGTTAATTGTTTTATTTAGAATTAATTTATTGGAGGTAGTAATTAACTACCGTAATTTATTAATTGTTGCGCCCTGCCCTTGCTTCGATATTTGGAGCGCTACCTGGCTTTTGCCTTCCAACAAATTTCACAACATTGCCCTAGACGTGCCCGCCTTCCACTCTGCCATTTTTGTAACTCAAAATTATGATCTCTTGAGCTTCATTTTAGCCGCACAATATTCGTCGCGGACGTTTATTTAATACTTAAATAAATTCAATTTCAGTATCGTTGTGCGTTCCAATCGAAATTGGGGGCAATCTTGACATATTTTTCGTGCGACCCAAATTAGGGTAATATTCTGTTCTGAGTCTTCTCCATTAATGGTATTGGTGACCCGACCTGATTTTGGCCCCATGTTTTCCTAATTAATTTTAGAACGCCAAGTGTATCTAATTTTAATTAATTAATTTCAGAAACCCATTTCTGCGTAATTTTTCATTTGTTGGGGACTTAATTGCAAAATTGCAATGATGTGTCACCATCCTATTGGTTAACCCAAATGAAGGAAACCAACCCCCTATCTTGACTAGTCAATCTAATCTCTCCCTCCTCATTTTTGTTGTAATTTTACTCATGTTGAATCTAGGCCTTCCATTTCAAATGGAGCCATCCCCACCACACAACCCCCTTTCATATTTCCCTCAACTCCTTTCCCAAGGAAACCCCATCCCAATATTTTTGGCCGGCCCTAATTTCTAGGGAGCCACATCACCTCCTCCCACCTACAAAACTCACCCACTCTACATTTATTCTTCACAAGTGCAAAACCATCACCAACATCAGAACCATTCACCACCCTAACTTCACCCCTACCATCCTCCTTCCCTGGCCCCTTCCCGAGCGGCCAGCCCCGGACGACTAGTCCGGCCAACCCACTCCCCGACCAGCCTTCCCTCCTCCGGCTGCTGCACTCCACCCCCTCGACCTCACCTCTTCCCGTCGACAACACCGCCGTGCTGAACTGTCGCACCACCATCTCCTCCCCTTCAACCTTAGTTCCCCGCTCGACCGCCGGAGCCAGCCATCTCCCTCGGCGGCCAGAGACTCCTTCCCATCCTTCCCATCTTCTTCTTCCGCCCTCCCTGTCGAGCTCCACCGCTCCGCCTGAGCACGATCACCATAGACTCCACCCGCCGGCTCTATACTCCACCCTCTCGAGCCACCCAGCCATCGAACCACCACCCTCGTCGTTTTTCGACGACATCCTCCCCTCTTCCCTGCACACTCTGGCAGCCTCGACGTAAATCCCCTCGACTTCCCTACACTTCCTACTCCAGCCCCGCAGTTCGGCCGCTCGAGTCGAACGCCACCCCGCTCCGATCGCACAGCCGAACATTTCTCTTCCCGGCGAGTTCCCTGCTACATCCCCGAGCTCCAATCCCGACCCCGTTTCCGGCCAGCTCACCCCCGAAGCTTCATCTCCAGCCGAGCTCCGGCCTCGCTGCACCTTCAGTCGAGTCCCCCTCTTCGAGTCGAGCTCCCCCTTGCTCACAACTCTGGCTCGGGTCAGCCAATCCGGCGCAGCCATCGCTCGAGCCAACTCCCTGCATCTCCAGCAGCCCGACATCCTTCCCCGCACCACCACCTCTGCAACTCTGAGCCCGACCCCCTGCTGTCCCCCAACTCCGGCCTGAGCTCCGGCCAACCTTCAGTGCGTCTCCTCCCTTCTTCCCTCCTTAGTATATAACATAATGTATAGTATGTATATAATGTAATGTATAGTATGTAATTAATGCAATGTATGGTATGAATTTATTGTATATTTATAGTGTATATATATATTAGTATAATGTATGTATGTATTTAATGTATACGTATATGTATATACTAATATATGTATATGTATATTACGTATTTAATTAATGTTTAAAATGTATATGTATATATTTAATATTGTTGATATAAATATAAATACGTACTTAGTATATGCATTATTGGTATTGTATTAATTGATATATATATATATATATATGTTTTGTATATACTTAATATACTTTCGACATATATAATTTGTATATATGTATAAAAATATATATTTTGTATATGCTTTTAGTATATCCCTAATATATATAGTATAAATTTAAATTGGTGTATTAGTCTTGGTATATTTTAATAATAATGTTAACAATATATATATATATATATATATATATATATATATATATATATATATATATATATATATATATATATATATATATTGTAAATTGTATTTTTGGCATATATATATGGTACATAAATATTGTTCAACTAATATATTTATTTTGTGCAAGTATATATTGTAGGTGTTAATGTTAGTTAAAAATAGGCGTATGTGTGTTAGATGTCTATCTACTAGATAACCCTAGTTGACCAGTATCATACTTGGCATAGCCCTGACTTATGTTTTGTGTTGTGTTAGTGTAGCACC
Source organism: Iris macrosiphon (assembly GCA_036927795.1). Lineage (NCBI taxonomy): Eukaryota > Viridiplantae > Streptophyta > Magnoliopsida > Asparagales > Iridaceae > Iris > Iris macrosiphon. Next base: position 44,989,299 of record JAYESA010000009.1, read on the forward strand.
TGATGCAAAAGTTGTATTTGATATGTCTTTAGGACTGTTGGTTCCTCCAGGCAAAACTCTAGAACAGGACCTCGGTATTCACCAGCTAAGGACCCAAGGCGAGTACATTCTCTGATTAGTTCTAATTTATGATATCTTCTATGTTCATTGTATCTAGTGTAAATATCCATATTTTGACACGCTGGTTACACGGATTGGTGTATACGGATCTCGTCATGAGATATTATTCCTTGTTCATGGTGTAGCTTGTATAAGTCTTGCTTCATTGATATCTTGTACATGTACAGACACTGATTTCCAGGGAGATTTGCTACCTCCCTAGGGGATCCCGTGCCATAGCGTACCATGGTTGGATCTACTATACCAGTCGGGGGTGGGGAGTATTTTAGTATAGATATGTGATCATACCCAACTCTACATGCATCATAGCTCACCCCACATCTCACGTCGGGTGCGACCTGACCATTTACATGCTTCATAGCTGTTACGTGTGATTAGCCTGACCTCTACATGCATCATAGCTAACCAACGGTTAGCCTGACCTTACATGAATCATAGCTAATCACATGTAACTAGCCTGATCAAGTTTCCAAGCCGATCACATGTTAAAGCTAGTACTCACACACTTAGTTATAGTATTCTTATTCATTGACATATTGTTCCTTTCCTGCATTTACTTACAGTATTTCCAGTATATCCTTTATTGTACATTTCTCGTACATATACATGCATCTTGTATATTTCCATCTATATACTACTACATAGTTTATATCATTGATATAGAACTGCTATTTAGAAATGTACTTTGCTCCTTCCTGACTGAAAAATATTTTTCAGACTGTGACCTTAGTAGACTTGTTTCTGACACACTTGGGGATTGGATGTTGCTGACTGCAGGTATGACTATTTTGTCGTTAGACTTGTCTTGTATTTCTTTGCTTGCCTTGATATCTCATCGTGCTTCGTTTATGTGATTGAGTATCCAGCATTATTTTATGATATCCACGTCTCCTTATGGAGTTGGGTATTCAAGTGAGATTGATTAGATAGTTTCATGACCTAGACAGCGTTCTACCGCCGATACTGCGGCGTAGGCTGGACGTACCCACGCTCTCGTACCCCTATATCGGGTGCGGGTCGTGACAGATCCGTAGGAAAATATTGATTCGTGCTAGTCGCGATGCATTGCGGGACCTCCAGCAGGGCTTGCTACTCGGGCTGATAGGGCGCGCCGTTAATGCTTGGAATAAGTCCCTAAGGTGTCGATCACACCAATGACCGCATAAAATAGAACACATGCTAATTTATTGTCTTGTGCAGATGGTAAGTATACTTGTGTTTCGTTGCAGGGAAGACGTGCATCGGTTGAGTAAGCAACCGATGTACTGGTTAGATTCGATGTTATTTTCATTCCTATCAAAACATGCAACTGATATGAATTGAATTCACTTACTTCTTAATAGAAGAACATCTAATGCATGCTCGCCCCTAATAAGCTAGTGTCGATTTAGTCGAGTGGGTTCATCCCGCTCACCAGTACAAGTTGAGTACTGACCCACGTTGTGGGCAACTATTTCAGGCACTCAGACGGTGCAACGCTAGTGGATAGACGAAGAGGCGTTAGGAGCACCTCTATTCTGAAGTATACTTGGAGTCAGTTCATTTTGGAGGCTTGGACTTTCAACCTATACAAGGGCGTAATGTATGGACGACGGGGACTATCTGATGGAGCACGCCTTGCATTTTGAGTTATCTTTTCTAATGCAATTCAAGTAGCAGAGAAGGCGCATCAATGTAGACTCTATGTAAATTACTCTGAATCATCAATAAAAAAGCATGTTTCTTCCTGCACTTGTGTTCAATTATCTGTGAATATATTTTCTAAATTGTGTTTCAAAGTGAGTTCCTATAACTGCAAGTTCTTGCCTTGTACGAGCGCAACTCCAGGCTCGTACGGCATCACGCCCCAGCGAGGACGAATCGGTTCCGTGAAGGATCCAGCGAGGACGATTGACCCTTTCGGGATCGGGGCGTGACACTGGCGCCTAAGAGAGGGGGGGGGGGACTGCCGGAGAGAGAGGAGGGAGGTATAATTTTGTCTTTTTAAAATTTTGGGTTTTAACATAAAAATTATTATATAGTTGAGGGTATCAAGTTAGCACCTATCAAAGTTGAGGGTATCAAGTTGAACATTTTGAATAGTTGAGGATATCAAATTATAATTTAGCCTACAAACTAATATATTAGTTAAATAAAAAATGATATAAAATATTAATAAATAATTTATAAGCGGGTTATTTAAGTACAAACATTGGAATCTATATAGACGTAAGCATTTAGGAGGTCTAATAAACAATTTCTAAGGGAGTTATATAAGTACAACCATATAGTCCATATAGACATAAAATATTAATAAACAATTTCTAAGGGAGGAAGCAAAATAATAATAATATTATTAACAATAATAATGATAATGATACATATAATCTCTCTACTTTTTAGCTTTAAAATGGTTCAAAATTATCATCTAAACCATATAAATATACTCGTGTAATAAAAAAGCAATTACATAAATAAAATTTAGTTAATTATTTACTATCTAATATCATCTAGCTATAACAAAATATATCTAACTTATGTGGTTAAAGTGAGAGGCATTCTTTCTGGTTGAACATGTTCGATTTCATGGAACAACTGTATCTATAACAAATTTTAATTTAAATATTTTTCAATAATTTTTTTACAGCACGTACACGCTACTAGCTAGAGATAATAATGAAACAAAGTAGAAACAATAATAATAAGGCTAAATTTTAACTTAATACCCTCAACTTTTCAAGTTTTTCAACTAGATACCCTAAATTTTAAAACTTGATACCATAAAATATTGAATATTTTCAATTTGGTATCCTTCGTCTGTGAGAGGTTAAGTTTTTCTTTAATTTTATTTTTGACTAAATTATCCCCCTCTCCCCTCATACCCTATCCTCGTCACCGTGGCTGCCATGGGAAAATTCTTTCTTCCCTGGAGCAGCGAGAAGGGGGCACGAACACGTACGCCATTCTCTGCCTCTTCGCATCGTCGACCTCATTATCGACTGGCTTGTCGCTATTGTCGAGTCATACGTCGAGCACCTTCCTATCAGATTCGTCGGAGTCAGAGTCGGAGTCAGAGTCCTCCTCGGAGGGACGATGAAGGTAGGCAATCTGGAGGAGGTTTTTGCGAGATCAACTGACGTAGAGGATTGGATGCTTGATCCCGTAGCGAATGGGGAAGGTGACCGAAGGTTTGTCAGCGCCGATGCTGGAGGGAAGGGGGAAAGGGAACGATGGAGGTGGAAGGGTTGGAGAAGAGTCACGACATTTAGGTTTAGGGGTTTTATCGGAATTTAGGATTTTTTTGATGGGTGGACTGGTTAATGAGTTTGAGATTGGGAGCATTTTAGTTATTTAGTATTTTCTATTAACACTAATAGAATATTAAGTTGTACAATTATAGTTGATGTATCAAATTGTTTGTTTTTAAATATTAGGATATCAAATTGAAAATTTGAATAGTAGACAGTATCAAATTAAAATTTGGCCTAATAATAACAATGCTGATAACAAAGATGATATTTGCAGTAGTATCATAATCCTGAGGGTGGGGGTTAACATCTTTCTAATAGTACTATCATATTTATTTACATGTAATATTATTAGTAGTAGTTGCGTCTGTTTCATAAGAATGATAACACTTAGTAATCATCTTAGCTAGACTAGCTTTTGTAAATGACCCGTGTTAGTCTAGTCTATAGTCCAGTCCAGTTGAAGTCGGGTCTGGGTCCACCAAAATTCCTATTCTTTGTTTTAGGCTGATGATAAAGATACAGCTAAACTTACTAAACTTCATCGGAGCTGATCCAAATTTTATTATTATTATTATTTTTTATATAAATTTTTTACTCAAAATTAGTCCAAATATTTACAAAAAAATTACTGTAGCAAAATAAATTTATATTAAATTCATGCAAACGAAACAAGTTTGTAAAATTTTGAAAAAAAGACAGAGTCCGACAACAGTGTTGGCGGAAAACAGAAGTGTTGTACAGTGGCAGAATTTTTTTTTTTTTTTTTTAAACTGCTGTACACGTAGGCAAAAAAAAAAAAAAATTTAAGTGGAGCCCACGGGCCAATTTCAGCCCTCCCCCCCAATTTCAACCAACTGTGTTGGCAGAAATTGGGTGTGGGGGGCCCACTTGTTTGGTTCGGTTCTGTTTGTTTGGTTGGATGGGTTTGTTTGTTTGGTTTGTTTTAATTAGTTATGTTTTTATTTTATTTATTTAGTTTTGTTTTGTAATTAGATTTAAGAAAATTTATTTTAACGAAATAAAATTAAAATAAAATAATTGGAAAGAAAAATTTAGAAATATTTTTTTCGGAAATTTATTTCCAAAGCATAAAAATTTGTATAAATTCTATCAAAAGCATAAAAGTTTAAAAAATTACGAAAAAGACATCAATTGGACGTTTATATTTATAAATATTATGTTTTTATCGTTAATTTTTTCGTCGTTAACAGACGTTAAAATAATAATAATAATAAAAATCTGCCGTAAGAATATTACGTCTGCAGTCGAGCAGATTTTGAACGGCCATAACTATTTGTTTTGAAATCATTTTTCGTTAAATAATAAGTCGATTTGTATGTTTTCGACGAGAGTAACACAAATCGTGTAGAAAAATTTTTTATCCGAAGCAAGATGCACATGTTACAGGCAAAAATATAAAATTTAAAACTTTAAAGTATCATAACTTTTGACTGAGAGATCGAAACAAGCTTCAGTTTGTGTCCAAATGACCGTATCGAAAAGTACTACGGGATAAACCGTTTTACCGTTTTACGGTCTTCGAAAATTTTCAGAATCGCAAAAAAACGATGTTTCGACCTCCAAAATTTACTTTCGGTCTTTTTTTTTTCCGAATATTTATAATTTACTGTAGCGAAATTAATTTATATTGGGTGTGTGGGCCCACGGATTTAAAACGATGTTTATATCTCCCAAAAAAAAATTAAAAAAATTTAAATAAATAAATATTATATTTAAATTAGCTTGTGGGTCCCACTTTAAATATAAATTGGCTTGTGGTTCCGCCAACACCAAAAAAAATTAATTTTTTTAATTTAAATATAATATATAATATTTATAAATATAAACGTCCAATTGATGTCTTTTTTGTAATTTTTTAAACTTTTATGCTTTTGATAGAATTTATACAAATTTTTATGCTTTGGAAACAAATTTTCGAAAAAAAATATTTCTAAATTTTTCTTTCCAATTAATTTATTTTAATTTTATTTCGTTAAAATAAAATTTCTTAAATCTAATTACAAAACAAAACTAAATAAATAAAACAAAAACATAACTAATTAAAACAAACCAACCAAACCAACCCATTCAACCAAACAAACCGAACCGAACCAAACAAGTGGGCCCCCACACCCAATTTCCGCCAACACAGTTGGCTGAAATTGGGTGGGGCCAATTTCAGCCAACAGTGTTGGCGGAAATTGACCTGTGACCACTTTAATTTTTTTTTTTTTTGCCTACATGTACAGCAGTTTAAATTTTTTTTTTTTCTGCCACGTGTACAACACTTCTGTTTTCCGCCAACACTGTTGGCGGACTCTGTCTTTTTTTCGAAATTTTGCAAACTTGTTTCGTTTGCATGAATTTAATATAAATTTATTTCGCTATAGTAAATTTTCTGAAATATTTATTAAAACTGTCAAAAAATTTATTCAAAAAATTACTCTAAATTAATCCAACTGAATTTTTATAATTCAACATATTGAAAGTACTATTCTAATAAATTTTACACTAATCCGGAGTAAATTTTTGAACGAAAAAATTTATAAAAAAAGTTAGGTCAACCTCGATGGGTAGTGACTTTATCAAGAGCCAAGAGCGACAACAGTAAAACCATAACTAGGTTCTTCTTCTTCTTCAAGTCTGTCGGCGTTGATGGCTTGGTCTAAGGTTTTCCGAGGCAGCAGCGTGCTCAGGGCGGCGGCGAAGTCCAAGTCGTCGCCGACGTCCTCGTCGAGTGTTTCCTCTTCTTCTTCTTCGGCGGCGGCGGCGGCGGCGGCGGTGGAGAAGAAGGAGAAGCCCGCCTGGGGATCATGAAGCCGGTGGCGGTGTCTCCGGCCATGAAGAATTTCGTGGGCTCCCCGGAGATCTCCCGGGCCCAGGCCATCAAGAAGATCTGGGAGCACATCAAGCTCCACAACCTCCAGGTACTTTTTATTCTTTATAGGGTTTTATTTTTTATCCCCCTTTTCTTGTTGTCGGGATCATTCGTTGGCGATTGATAGATAGATAGATGTTATGTATTTGTTTTGTGGACTCGATGTTTAGAACTCAGTGACGGATTATTGAAATTGTTCACTATTATGATTTCGATAAGAGAGCAGACTAGCTAAGAATCGAGTTGTTGTAGAATGAATCAGTCTATGGAACAGCTCGATGGCCCAAAATACTACGGATCGCTCGTGCGAGGAACGTCTCGTACTCTGACATGAGTTATTAAGTAACCTTCCAACAAGCCGGAAGTAGGCCACGGATAGTATACACAAACGTATTAAGAAATGTGTATATAGTAGTGACTCACCAGTTGCTTCAACATGTGGTCGATACCTTTTTTTTTTTACATTTCTTTCGCACAATCTAGATGTCACATTTAGTGCGCTTTGTACTGGGATCGTGATCTCATCATACTCTTAGTATGTAGATTTTGTTAAGACGAGGTTGGTGCAAATAGAAATATGTTTGGCTTGTTTTTGATACTTGTAGGAAATTGACCGTATTTTACGTAATTGGTGGTAGGTAAATACTAAGAATCCCCTCAAACTAGAAGCTATGGGCTATACTTTGTAAACATTGGATCCATTAGTTTGGGAAACAAAATAGCAATCAGGTGAAGGTCCTTCTATATCCTCAAAGGAAGCAAACAATTGTAGAATAGAAATGAGGTTCTGTTTCAGGGCAAATAGGTTATCTAATGTGTATTTGTCTTTGTTAAGTTGATATTTCTCATGAACGATGTTTCTACTTTCTTTATCCCTTTTCATTCTAAATTGGCATGGATAGTGTTCTAAATGTGGTCAAGGCGGCCGTCTAGGCGGTACCTAGGCGCTATGCGGCCTCTCTCCGTACCGTTTTTACAGTAGGCGGTGGAGTAGGCGGCCGACGGAGGTTTGACGGCGTTGGCGTAGGTGAGGCGGCATAGGCGGAGCAATACCTGTCTAGATGTATCGACTAAGTTGTAGAACAAAGATTACCCTTCAAATATGCATATTATGCAATTTTTTGTTGTTGCTAAAATAGTAAAAATGTCCAAAATATATCAAGTGCATAGGCAGCCTAGGCGGATCCTCTCTGCCGCGCACTAGCCTACCGCCATTTAGAACTTTGGGCATGGGACAGTCTTTTGGACATATTGAAGCAAGAGGCTGAAGCTTTACCGCTTCAATTATAGATACCTTATCTCATTTTCGCAAATTTTGCAAGTTAATAATGTTAGTATTCTCTTTCTTGTTTGTTGATTCTTCTTTGGAAAGAGAAGAAAGGAGATCTTACAAGACGACTAGTATGTGATTTTTAGTTAGAGGTAGTTAGATTGTTATAGGATATAGCACATAAATACTGTCTTTGAATGGTGTTTCATGTTTTGAATTAAATACTTTTAATGTAGGAAGAACAAGCGAACTTAAATATCACTTCTAAGTTGGTTCTGAAATTTTCTATGGATCTCAAGCATGTGACTGGCTGTTCGGATATATGTAGAACATAGTTCCTTTATAATCACCCGGAGCACAATTGTTTAAGATTTACATTGTATGGATTTCAATACTTTGAAATGAGTCTAGGCATACAGAGCATACCCTCTAAGGGTGTGCAAAACCAAAAGAGAATCAAACTAAACCGGAAAAACCGTGGGTTGGGTTAGGTCGGATTGGTTCTTTTATGTTAACGGTTCAGTCCGGTTCTGTTTTTTCTTATATATTTTTTATTCTTCGATCCCGTCGGGGTGTAGAAACTGAAAAAAAAAATCCATTTGGAACCAAACATGACCGAGTGTACTAAAATGATTTTGTCGGTTTAAAATTGTGATTGGTCATTAACAATTGATCATGAGTTTTAGATTGATTTGATAGTCAATTATGACACTTTTTTGGTCATCAAAGGATTAGAACATGGTCTTGACAAATTTAGGGCATATTATCTACTTACTAATGAAAATTAAAGTTTTTGATAGGGTTTAGGATGATTTATTTCATGTGTAGAACCAAATAAAAGAACCGAATCGAGATCGACAGGTTGCATTGGTCCGGTTCCGTAGGTTCAAACGGTCATGTCCGGTTCTTAATTTTGGAGAACCGAAAGACGACGGTTTGGTTGATGGTTGGCCCAAAAACTGAACCAAACCGCACCATGCTCACCCCTAATACCCTCTAAGAATCAATTTGTCACAAAATGCGTCTATTGTCCAATTGGGGAGGGAGGGAGAAGGGGGGGGGGGGGGGGGGGGGATCTTGTAAGAAGTATTCACATTGCAACACGACATGTTACATGCCAGCATTTTCAAGTACTACTTCATGTTCTGAGTCTTTTGAGTTAGGATGATCATGAGTGCACGATTATCATCTTAGCCTGAGCTAGTTCTGATTTTTTTTTTTTTTGTAGATTTCAAGCATGTGGCTTAATGTTTGCTATACATGTATAAACCAGGGCCTCTGTTAGCACTCAAGAGTGATTGTTAAAATTGTCATTATATGATTTCTAGAACAGGCCTCCCTGAGAATCAAATTGTTACATGATAGGTCTGTTTTTTGTTGCTGTAAGAATCAATTTGCAGAGTGAATCCTTTTTTTACTAGAACGAATTAGACCTCATGTCTTGCGGGCCATGAAGTTTAGATGTTTTAGGCGCGAAGAACATGCAGAACAGTGTGAATCATCCATTTGGTGCCCCACCGTCCACATACTATTGGTCATACATGAATTACATATCATTCAATGTTTCATTGTCACATGAGTGGGGTATGTGTCTCCTCTTGTTAAATAAGAACCTTCCACAGTTCCAATAAACCCATACTGGGCCGGTATAGTACATTGATTTATATGCAAATGTGTGAATATTATATTGATGTGGTTTATAGAAAGGACGTACATCCTAGTTGCTTCGGTATATGCCTAAAATGATTTATATGTTTCTTCTAGACTTCATATCTGTCGTACTGAAGTACACGTTATAATGGGAATCAGATATCATCATAGTTTAATGACTTGAGTTCATTTAGGTGCCTAGATCCTAACATATCCAAGTGTGTTAGTGTTTGACTTGACAGTTTCCTGAATTTGAAATCTCTGGCTACCATCTTTCTTCCAGTTTAACTGTTACAGTGATCTTAGATCAAAACATACGTTGTTGCTAGATCTTTTGTTAAGATGATATTGATACAAATACATTTTCTGCTTTACTATGAAAAGCCTTTGCTAATATGGGATTGATGCAAATACATGTTTTGCTTTACCATTATACACTTAATGGCATCACCCTTTCATGCCCATAGCTACTTTGGCTAGGAATTTGGGACCAACATAGATAGTTGGCATTAGGTTGATAGCCAAGCATAAACATTGTCAAATCCTTTATGGAGATTCCTTATGCTCCATTGCTGACGCCGTTCTGATTGGAAACGACTTGGATGATGATGACTGTTATACTCTTAATATTACGGTGATATTAGATCATAATACTGACTGCTGTTAAATTTTTTGGTAAGATGACATTGATGCAAATACATTTGTTTATGGTTTAAATGGTTTTAGGAAATTGAGGCAATTTTAGGTATAATAGGTATCTGCTGCCTCTTCAAAGACATGCTTAAGTTTATTTTTGGTGCAAATACCTCACAAGGAACTTGTTCCTTCGAAGGCATGATCCAGTTAAATGTTCTTTCAAAGTGCACCGTTAATTTGTCTGAGAGCTGAGGAAATTGTCCTGATCCAAGTCTTGGCAATCTAATTTGCTCTGGTAGCTGTAGGTATTCCGTTAAATTAGACCTAGCCTCGTTTCTTCTTCCTAACTACCTAATAGAGGGTGAATCTCATGATCTTACATTAGTTGCTCGAGCTAGTATAACATGAATACTTAGGTAGGTCCTTGTACCTGCTGACTAGTGTTCTTCATGTGGTTACTGATATCGGTTTAATTATGTTCTCTAACCTGGATACGATTTCTGACATGCAGAACCCCACAAACAAAAAGGAGATCGTCTGTGATGATAAGCTGAAGAGCATTTTTCAGGGAAAAGACATAGTTGGGATGATGGAAATTTCAAGATTGGTTGGCCCACATTTCCTCAAGTCCAACTGATCTTTCGACAGGCCTGGTGTACCTGTCGATATTTTGAATGATCAATGATCATATTGCTAGATGCTGTTAACATACTCTAGTTTGGATTAAACTTTTTGACTTTGCGGTTTGTGGACCAAAATTTACTGATGTTTCTGTATAAAGAACCTTATGTTTTCTGCTTGTTGGTCGTTTCCTGTGAGATGCCTTTGGATTTCTGACTCTACCTCAACTGTGAGGTAGTCATTGTTTATCTAGAGTAAATTGTTGACTATTGGCGCACAACGTTCTACTTGAACCCATGTACAGGATAGAAGGAATGGGTGAAAATTTTGGGTTGGATCAAGATAATTATATTTTGCTTGCTTTCACATTTAGCAGTAGGAAATGTTATTTTGAAAGATTGAGAGGATTGCGGGGGTCCTTTTTGGATTTGTCTGTTTTATTCGATGTGCCAATTATTTGTCTTAGGTGATCTGAAATAATGTTGCTGTATTTGTGATGATAGGAAGATACTCTCACTTGATGTATCTGTGATGATAGGAAGCTACTCTCACTTGTTTTTTCGGACTTGGTTATAAATGGATGCTCTTGAAAGATTGCTTGCTTTACCTGAATGTACCTTTTATTACTCCAATTTCAATTTTGTTCTGTTCGGCCATTCTACAGAATCTACACTATAATTTCTCTTATATTTTGGATCCGACCTAGACTTTGTACATCTGTTCTGGAATCACCTGACGGAAAATGCACTCGGTTTCATTAATAAACTTGTTACAGAAACAGTGAACAATGTGTTGTTATGAACAGTATCTTTTTTAAAATGAACATATCACCCCCGAGTTCCTTCTTATGATCACGATGCATTATTGTGTGCACTCTTCAATGCCGGAGAGAAGAGATTCAGTATCCCTTTGGTAACAATCACGAGCATCAGCACGAGATTGACAACAACGAGAGCAGCAGAGGCAGTGAAAACTCCAGTCCTGACTGTGTAGCAACTTCCGTGCAGCCATCCCTTTCCATAGTGTTGCCGGTCGTTCATGCTCGAACCGGTTGCCAGAAGAATGGTTGCCATCACAAAACTCATCCTACCTATCCACAACATTCTTGTCCAGTTCTTATGGCAATTCTGTTAAGTGGTATGTACGTACGTACGTATGCATGTAAATACTTACCAAGAGATAAACAATATTCCAACCTTGGCCCCTGAACTTGGCCAGCAGCTGGTTCGTATCAGCGAGGTCCCGATAATCTGAGCAACAGTCAAGAAGGCGATTGCTGCAATTCCGAATCCAAACGCCGGAGTCCTGGCCAGAAAGCAGAGTCTTCCGTCTATTTTCATGTCCTCCTCCTGCAAACATCAGTAATATATAGTCAGGGCGGTTCGTGAGTTTATGGGTGCCCAGGACAAAAGGGGGTTGCGACACTAATATATATATATATATATATATATATATATATATATATATATAATGACTATTTAGTTTTGTGTTTCTTAAAATTTTGGGTCTGGACGGGTGACAAATATTAGAAGCTCACCTCTGCTTTCTTGAGCTCTGCTGCTATGCAGCAAGACACAGATGTGAAGCCGAGGGCCAAAGCAACAGAAGCCATCGCGCATCTCTCCAGCAGCAGCGTTTCTGGTTCTTTCTCCATTTGTTTCGTCTTTGTCAGAAGTCTCCTATGCTTTACTCTCTCTTTGCGTGAGAAAAGCTAAATCTTCAAGCAAAGTGCATATTTAACTAAATTTTGTCAACTCGAAAACCGGTTGAGACCTGGGATGGGAGTATCCTCCAAAACCAAACCTGATTAGATGACAGTTGGACAAAATGATGCTTCACTCGAATGCCAAGACGTCGATTTTTTTTTTTTACAAGTGTCCGTCAACGATTCTATTACAGAACTTGGCCGGCCCACCTGTCATAGAGGCAGGGACGGCGATGGTGGGCAATGGAACAAACAACGTATCGTGTTCTATTTGGGCAGTGATGTTGAGCTTCCGTTGGGTTTTTCTTTGTATTCTGGTTAGGTCGGTTGGTGGTATTTCAAAATCATTAGCAGGTCCAACTAAACAAAATTATATATAAAAAAAAAAATTTCATACAATTGTAAGTTTAAACAATTCATTTGTCAAACAATTGAAAAGGCTAAACCACTTCATAAACTACTACAATAATTGGCAAAAGAAAGTCAGACCAGTACTCATATAAGAAAGCATTTAATATCCTCTTACATAAAGAAACATCTCAATAAAAATTTAATGTTGTTTATATATATATATATATATATATATATATATATATATATATATATATATTTTTTGAAAAAGATAATTGTATTTCAGGTTCTACAATTCTGATACGAAAGCTTACAAATTCAGTCCGAAGGTCCACTAATCCTGTCCAAAGATCTTACAAACTTTGTCCGGCCACATCTCGACATGAAGGCTCATCTCAGATTAGATCATGCTATTTCGATGAACATACGAGATGTTTAAGAGCAAAAATTCAGCATGAATTCCGATCCCTCCTCCTCTCCCTCCCCCTCTCTCTCTCTCTCTCTCTCTCTCTCTATATATATATATATATATATATATATATATATATATTCAAAATAAATCAAGTAGCAGACAGTGAATGATATATGAGTACTGATGGTTTGGGTTAGTCAAGATGAGATGAACACTGACTACTAGTACTAACCTTCATATTGTTTCTACAACTTCACAGTTGACCCCTCTCATGGGCTTTAGCCTTTGTCACCATATAAGGTGTGGCGAGGAGCTGAGATCAGTTCAGTTCTAATAATGGCATGCTACCGAACTCAATTGGCTCTTGTGGTCAGCGAAAAAATATAGGTGTTTTCCACTTAGCTTTAGGAGTTTTAGTCCCACATTAAAAAATCACAAATGTGTATATCTCAATATATAACTATGCTTAGTATTAGTATATGTACATGGGGTGAAGGTCCATGTGGCTTGATTTTCCTAGAGGGATTAAGTGTGAACTCCATTATGACAATCTTTGTTTTGTCACCACCTTTGGAAAAATTTTCTTAGGAGCTAAGTCCTGCCTCGGACTCGGACTCGGGCCGGGATCAAGGGTGCAAAGTGGCGCTTTGTTGGCGCATTTTGCACTTTGCACTTTGCACGTCAGCATCGTTGCATGGCGCTCGTGCGCTCCTTTATGCGCGAGTTGCATGCACGGTTGCTAGCTCGGACGCATGCGCGTTATGCGGCCAGGAGATATGCGGCCAGGCGCTATGCGGCCTGACGCTATGCGGCCATGTTTGGATGAGCGAGTCGCATGTGGAGGGGACATTGTCTGCTTTGGACGACGTATGATTTTCTGTACCTTCCGGAATATGCGGCGCATGCGGTGCGAGCGGCTGCTTTCAGCGTTTGGCGGCGTTGTCTGTCTGGTGTAGTATAACGTGTCAGGCGACGGAGATGGCGCATGCAGCGCGGGCGGCGCACGCAGCTCTGACACCCAGATTTTTGGGGATCTGGTCGGTCAGCGCATATGCGGCTTGGAGTTTTCTCAGGCTGCATATATGCTATTTTTTCTATATATAAAGGACCTCATATTTCCTTTGAAGAGAAAGAAAACAGATGAAAAAACTGAGAACACCAGATCATATGCGGCCCAGAGTGTCTTCCTCTCACATGGTATTTTTTTGAGTATTTTTCGAAGGTGACATTGAGCGTTCCAGAAGTTCATTTATGAACTTGCTGGTTCCTGGAAAAAGATCGTCTGTACGGTGAATCTTGCTTTGAGTAACGGTAGTTTTGACCACCCAGTAAGGAGCTTTTCTTCAGTATTTTCTTTTGCTTCGTTCTTTCTCATTGTAGCGTCTGCGAACGTAAAGAGAAAAATATTTTACTTGTTGCTTGTTGTAAATCTTCTTTTTTCTCAAAGTCAGTTTGTAACTTGTTCTTGGTTAGTGCTTCGTTGGAATCGAAAAATATCAGATGATGAACTCTTGTGTGAATCTCTGATCTCGACGATAACTTGGGTTCCAGTAGAGAGCGGATCTTCGGGTCTCACTAGTAGCTCTGCTATGGCCCGTGTTATACCATCTTTGATCCGTCTCGGGACTAACAATCTCAAAGCAAGACCCGAAGAAAGATGTAGAACATCTGATCAAATCTTCTCGGCGAAAAGTTTTCACAAACTTGAGAAGATTAACGGGATACACTTCGAACATTTGGATGAGAGAATGAGTCATTTGTTAAATGTTGAACGTGAGTTATCGAAACCTACAATTTTTTAGGATGGAGGAGTTAGCATTTGAAGTATGCGCATTCCAGTTGGAAGAAAGATTACAAGATGATCAAGGATTGCAGAGTTTGTGCATGACAGGACTTTGCGCAAGACAGTTCTTGGCGGATTGGCAAGACTTGGCGCATGGAAGACTATTGGCGCATGTAAGACTCTTGCCGCATAGAAGACTCCTGCCACAAGGTAGACTCTTGGCAGATAGCAGACTCTTGGCGTATTGAAGGTCCTGCCGTATGGCAGAGCTGGCCGCATAGTGACTTATGTGCATGGACGTCTCTACGCATGGCAAGATTGGCCCATGGTGGCCTAGGTGCACAAAAGTCACTGCACTAGACAGGACTTGGTGCATGGCTGGAATTGGAGCTTGAAAGCAGAACCAATTCAAACCAATATAACAAGGTATAGCTAAACTTGGTTTTCTTGATTACTTAACTTAGTTTCTATGATTGCTCAGGTTGAGTTATCAAGCGTGGTTACTGACTGGTGGGTAGACACTGGTGCATTCGGCCACGCATGCTCTGTGAAAGAGCTGTTCACCAAGGAAGAGCACTATCTAAGAAGAAGGTCTCTATGACGAACATGTGTCAACCAGAAGATCTAGGGATCAGGATTATGATTCTGGACTTCCGGCTTGAGAAAGAGATTGCTCTTATTGAGTTGTGACGCATCTGACTAAGACATATATTTTTCAACAAAGATGCCTATTTCAGGAATATCTCCAAGATGTGGGGGTAACGAGGTGGAGACACGTGATGGCTATGTTCAGACATAGGTAGTCAGAAAGCCGTTTAGACGGATGACTACAAGTACAAATCCTATGGAGCTGGTGCGCTAAGATATCTGTGACTTCTATTTTCCACAAAAGGCCGAGATAAAGTTTATCACTTCTTTCTTCGACGATTTTTCGAAAAATGCGTTCGCGTATCTTCTCATAATCGAAGGATGAAGCGTTCAAGAACCTCAGGGACTTCAAGTTTGGAGCTGAGCGTCATATCGGTCTACAAGTCAATAGACTCAGAAGTTTTCAATACGAAGAGCATCGTTCTTTGGATTCACATCGTTCAATTTAGAACATAGAATTGACTATGGAACATGTATCGTTCTTTGGATTCGTATCGTTCAGCTTAGAACATGGAATTGACTATGGAACAACATCTTCGTACGCTCCCAGTCTATTGAAGGTGCAAATAGGAAGGACGAACATTTAACAGTAATAATGACTTATATATTATTGTTCAAAGGGCCTTCCAGATTGTCTGTGGGAGAAGGTTGTACTTACGATCATGTCCATAGTACCTGTCACGCCCAAGTTCCAAAATACGTAGGACTAGGAACACGTAAGCATGCCAACCGTATGTATATGGCAACTCCAATATATGGATACCATAATACACACATACGCTGTAGTATGAAAGTTAACTCACATGTGGTATATAATATCACAAGTCACAGATATACTAATCCCATCCACACAACAAGTGTCACGCCCCAGTCCCAAAAATACGTAGGACTAGGACACGTAAGCATGCCAGCCGCATGGATATGGCAACTCCAATATATGGAAACCAAACCCATACGTACGCTGTAATATGAATATCAAATCCACGAGTGGTATAAATCTATCACAAGTCACATGGTATAATCTAAATTTTATCCACGAAAATCAAATATAAATAAATAACCAGTATCTATGAAATTAGATCTCAATATAAGTATCTGAAGATGATAGTTGGATGGAAACAAATATACTACCAACTCGAATATAAGAGCAAATACAATATAAGTACAACACAACAAACACCATATAAGAATACCAGCTAACAATTACGGGCTCGAAGAGAAGACATCCTCGAAACATATGTAACCATCCGAATCTGTGCTCCTACGAATACTCAAGAACAGATACACCTGGAAGGGCCAGGTCCTTAGAGAGACATAACAAGATACATAAAAGCATGCCAATAAAGTACTGAAATAAATATCCAATGGTCGCCTAACCGTCTAAGTGAATGCAGTTAAGAACAACTTTCCCCACAAGTGAGCTATCTGGCTAAAAACTGGGATTGGCATGGTTCTCTTGGAGATCCAGGGGCCTAAAAGGCACGTTGTCTTTTGAGCGCCGGAGGCCCGCCTGATAATATATAATATATAGTGGTCATCACCACCCGTATCTCCGGCGGAGAATTCGGGCGCACAATAGAAAAAGTACAAAGGAGCTCAAATGAGGTACTTATTGTTCTTCCCACCCCATGCTCTAAGCATGTCACATCCATGACACAATTTGGTTCATAGTCTATTCTTAGTACCCTAGCCCAATCCTGCAACCAAACAAGGACAATGATGGGACCACCGTACTATAATAAGCTTTGTCCATGGACCTCTAATAACTTCTAAGTCTTCTAGAATATTGTAAACTCCCTCGACCAGATTTCAGTAATTTAATATTATTTTTAGTTAATTAGAATTAGTGCAACTTTTTAAAAATTTATTTACTATATATTCTATTGATTGTGCACATGTTTATTACACAATAAATTAGGGCACCACACTAGCTGTTAACCCTAAACTAATTTCACATCCCTGCCCTAGACTTGCTAGACTACATTTTCTGTATTTTTAACAACTCCCAGAAACCTCGTTTTGTGCTTCGTTTTAGTCGCACAAATATCGTTACAAACGTACGTATTTAATCCCTATTTAAATTGCTGCTCTTTACCCATCTCTGTACCCCTAGAGATTTGAGGACCAGTAGACACCTGTTTGCCCAATCAAAAATACGATAATATTCTACTCTAATTATACTTCAATTATCGTATTGACACCGTAGAAAAATAATGACCCTAACTGCCCTTAAATAATTAGTGAACACCGTGCGCAGTATTTATTAAATAATAAATACGGTGACCCGTATCACCTAAGAAATCAGACCCTGCATCTGCCCAGACTCACCCCACACAGTTCAAAACATTCTCCTCAGCATTTCCCCTCAATTCTGTGAATTTTGGTAATTTTTAGAACCAGGTGATTTTTCAGACAAATTTTATAATTGCGCAATTTCCCAATTTCTGGACTTTTATGCAAATTGTGAAAAGTTAGGGTTTTTATGCAAAAATGCATGTTAGATGGCATTACCCTATTGTCTAGACAGACGGTAGCATGGGACCCACAGAAAAATCTGCTGAAAATATCCCAAAAATCCAAAATTACTAAAATACCCAAAACTTCTACTTATTTACTAAACTGCCATTGCCTACAACTCCTATAAAACCCGACCCCCCCCCCTCTCTTCAAACCCCCACAGCCACCTCTCTCCGCCACCGCCGGCCGCCCAACTCCGGCAAAGCCTCCGCCCTGACCCCCTCTCCCCTCCGACCAAGCTCCACCATCTCCGGCGCCCTGCTCCGCCGTGAGCAGCCCTGCAACCTCTCTTCTCCAACACCACCACAGCCAACACCACCACTCCCGACCACCCCCTGCGCCACCCTTCGCCACCGTGCTCCGCCACCACCACCCCCACTCGACTCGCCTTGCTTCCCTCTACTCGACCCCCACTTCCTCGCCGCCCCACGACGTCTCCTCCGCCGTCGACAGCCCCCGCAGCACCACCACCGACCTACCCCGACTGCATCCCGAGCTACCCCGACAGTTCCCCACCGCCCCTCCGGCAGCCTCCGACCTCCGCCACCGCCCCAGACTTCTCCACCCCGACCTCCTCCTCCGTCCTGACCGCCTGCACGGCCACCCCCGCGGCCGCTGACGCCGCAGCAGCCTCCGCAAGCCACCTCCACTGCTGCTGCTGTTAACTGCTGTTGCAGGCCACCCTCCGGCCAGCCGCCGTCAACTCAGCCACCGTCCTCCCGCCGGAGACCCGCCGTGGACCCCCCCTGCCACCTGTCAGGTATAATATACCCATACTATACGAAAATACGTAATATATCTATATACATGTATATATGTATATATATCTATATAAATATATGTATATATCTATATATATTAATATGTATATTAATATATATATTTCTATGTATTAATTATATATTGTATATACAGTATATTATATGTATTTATATTTTTCTGTATTTTTATACATATACATATATATATATATATATATTTACTATTCATATATACATATATGTATATATGTATATATATATATTTATATATATATATGTGTATTATACTCTTAATATATATTATATATATACTGTTATTATACAGTATATTATACTGTATATTATATTATTATATATATATTTACTAAATATATGTATATGTATATATATTATTATTTTATATGTATGTATATATTTATGTATATATACTTATATTTATACATATATTTATATATGTATAAATATAATATCTACTTATATGTATGTTATATAAATATTTATATGCATTTTCATTTCTGTTTTTCCTTACTTATAAATATATATATATTTATATATATATAATTATATATATATAGTATGTATACTATATATATCATATATATATAACATATTTGTATATGTTATATAATTTCTACTATAATGTATATATGTATACTATGCACTCTTTTTCTTTTATTTATTTCTGCACTTAATTTCCTACACCTATTATATATATATATATATATATCTATATATATATATATATTATCTATATGTATATAATATAACATATTATTAATATGTTATACTATGTATTATTATTAATAATAAATATTATTGCTGGATAATACAACTTATATTTATATGTATATTTCAAATTCTTGCACTGTCTTTAAATTCATATATTATATTATCCAGTGGTCACCTATGGACCCTGATAATATTATTATTATTATAAATATTGTATATAACAGTGGTCACTTATAGACCCTGATATATTTGCTGAATAGTACAGCATTTATATATATATTTAAAATTCTGTTCTGTCATTTCATTTTATTATTATATGTCACGCCCCAGTCCCAAAATATCGAGGGACTGGACACGTGAGCAATGGCCAGCAGCACGCACCGATGGACAACCCAATTTAATGGATCCATCAGGGCATGCTTAAGCTGTAGTCTAGCAGTACTAAGTACAAGTCTCAGGTATTACTAATCTCATCCACAGAATAACACAGATTAATTGCCAGAAATAATGCAATGGAAATAAATATGCAATAACAAATAAGGTTGTCTCCGGAAACAAATCCGAGAATTATTCTGTTACAATTAAGGAAAATAGACAGGAATTGAAATGCTGAAAATGAAAATACTGTATAGCTGAAGCCGGTGCTCAAGAGAA
This sequence comes from Iris macrosiphon, assembly GCA_036927795.1. Taxonomy (NCBI): domain Eukaryota; kingdom Viridiplantae; phylum Streptophyta; class Magnoliopsida; order Asparagales; family Iridaceae; genus Iris; species Iris macrosiphon. The sequence continues at coordinate 45,009,264 of JAYESA010000009.1, forward strand.
GTCTTCGGCCACTACTTCGTCCTCTGTTCCTTGTTCGGCTCCAAGGAGTGCTCCGGTACCGTACACCTCTGGGTAGTTCTCTTCAGCTGTACCTGGGGACATAATCCGGATCCAGGTCCTCAGGGGACAGCAAGGTACAGAAAATACAAGCCAAAATAAATACAGTGCAGTAGTTAATTAAACAAGAGGGTAAGCTATGTAACCATCTAAGTGATATGCAATATGAGAGCAGCACTAGAACTCAGGCTGAAGCCACTACAAGCTCTGTGTCGGGGAGCCGGTAGCGGCAATAACTATGAATTATACTCTGAAATATACTATATTTTATATATATAATATCAGCCTGTAGTCTGTGTGTCTCTCCCCACCCAATGTAATCCCACGTCTCATGTCCACGATGCCTCATGTCCATGTCACGCTCGATTATAACTAATGCAGTAAGTCTGATAGCTATGAATCAAATGTCTAAGAATGTAAAGTCTATGTCATAAAACATGCATCCTATACAGAATCACCTCGAATGTCTCAGGAAGACTCTGTCTCATGAAATAGTGTCAAGTGTCCTGGGTTCTGGAGTACTTGAGAAGACAAGTACGAGAATTATCGGGTCTCGAAATCCATCTCTATGTGACGTTACACAACTTCGCGTACGGAGTTGGCACCCGACTGGTAATCGGACGCTAAGTACGCCACTCGGTCCTGGGTTTTAACAGTTAAAACAAGTTTATATTTAATTCCACAAGAAATCCATTAAAATACTATGTCAAGAATTACTGAGATTTGGCAAGCTTTACTTGCCCATTATTGCATAATTAAATCCAGGAAATAACTAGCAAGCTGCAGGGTTTGGCAAGGTACACTTGCCTGTGGTTCTGGCTATGTTTGCAGTTCTGACTTCGGCAAAAATTGCAGGCGGTACTCCGGTTGCTGAAACAAACATCACCATCAGATCCAGAAAATATCAATCAGCTAGAAACGCCTGTCCTTGAGTCCAATTTGGAGACAAGGGCAGAAACGGCAGTTTCGGGCCAAAACGGGGTCCACATGCGGCCCGCTTTGCACCGAAAAATGCGTCAGAGTCAAAGGTCTCCAAATTCACCAAACTCAGTGTCAACAGGTCAGGAACGCTGATACGAACCCAACGAAACTTTCAGAATTGAATTCCGATGAGCCGATCACGAAATCGCCCGTCGAGCGGGGCCTGTGGGGCCCACGACACGCGATTTCGTCAACGTTCTCAGAATCGAACCAAACTTGACCCAGAGGACCAGCGTATCGCTACGAGTCCGATGGCGCAAGTTTCGTCTCGATCCGACATGTGTGCACAAAGTTAGGTCGAATTGCAGAAAAGGCAGATACGGGACGATGTCCGCGGATATGCGTTGATTCCGGTGTGCACGCACGCCCGAATCAGCTTCCGTGAAATCCCACACGTCCGTATCGACGAGGCGCACGTATCTGTGAAGACCGTGCGCGACCAAGTCGTCCCGTTTGGCGGGGCGTACTCGGTTCCGGGGTGAAACAGGGTCTGGTTTTTCCTGTTTTTGGATCGCGGTGTGCGATCACCACAGGACGCGATGCCCCGAACAGTTTGTCCGGACACCGAGAGGGTCATACAGGCTTCGCGCAAAAATTTACAGAATCGAAAACAGAGGTCCGAGGCGAAAGTTACACGCACCTGAAGGGGACCCGAAAACTAGGGTTTTGAACCGTGTCCGACACGCGGTTCTGTGTCCTGGACGTGTCAGCGTGTCCAGCGGCGTGTCCGGGTATCCTCGGTCGTGTCCGGGGCTCTGGGGGACTGGCCGACGGTCGGCGAGGCCCTGGGAGGTCCGGCGGGGTCGTCGGACGGCGGCTACGGCGAGGTCGGCTCGCAGGGAGGCCGGCGGCGGGTTCGAGAAGAAGAGGGGAGGAAGAAGTAGAGGTCGGCTGCTCCCGGCGGTTGGGGGGGAACTCGCTGGAGGCTGCGAGGGAAGTGGACGGCGGGAATGAGTGGAGGCCGGAGGGTCGCAAGGGGTCGGGGTGGCCGGACGGGGCTCGCCGGAGTGGAGGAGTTAGGGTTAGGGTTAAGGGGAAAGAGGCGGAGGAGAGAGGAAATTTATAGGGGCGTCGGTGGGAGGTGAGGCCGGGACGTGGGGGTCGACGTGGCCGGGAGAGTCGGCCGAGGGATTCGGAGGGGAGGCGGTCGTGGCGGCGGGATTTCCGGCGGGCGGCGTGGGGTCGGATCGTGGGGGAACTGGGGTTGGGGGTGACCGTAGGCGGGTCGGGTCGGGCGGCGGGCTCCGGGTGAGCGGACCCGCCCGACCCGCTAAGCTCAGGGGGCTGGGTTGGGTTTAACGGGCTCGGCCCACTGGGCCGGGCCGGGCCCAAAGCTAATAAAATAAAATCCATAATAATAATAATACTAATAAATAAATAAATAATAATAATTAGAAAAATTAGTTTTTAGGCTTTTAAAAATAGGTCCGGGGTCCGATAAATTCCAGAAAAATTGTCCTAAGTCCAGTTTTTCCTTTTACATCCAAAAATATTATTTTTATAATATTTTAATACTGTTTAATATCAATTAAAAATTATTGAATAATTAAAACCCTGTTTTTAAATTACAGAAAATTCTAGAAAATTGTGAAAAATCCAGTTTTTAAAATTTTGAAAAATCAGGGGGTTTACATTATATTATATATATCAGTGGATACACCCTGATAATATATTATTATATACCTATCGCAGTGGATATACCCTGCTACTACATATCTGCATTTGTCTGTTTTTCATATACTATATATATTACTATATATACTATTATATCTAAATATATACATACCATATATATATATATATATCTATATTATATATGTGTATATAAGTATATATATATACTTTGTATTACAGCCTTGATATTTACGAACCCTGTCTGTTTTAACAGAAACCACATTCACCACAACCAGTGACCCCTGTCACCAGCAACCTCAAAACCTGACTGCGAGATCAGGTTATCAACATTATCAGGGAGTAGGCAAGTATACCTTGCCAAGTTTTTACTGCTTAAGTATTAACTATTAAATGTTCTTATTTAAATTCAATTATTGTCATATGATACTGCTCCTGAAATTACATATAACAGTATGTATCTGAGATTGCCTTGGGTACAGTTAACAGATACGTTGACTTAGGGAAATCAACGTAATAGTTACAGACTTACCAACAACTGTGAGGATATCCTGATATTCTCCTAGACCCTATCACGGGAACACACAACATGGTTGCAATGCATATTTGGATGCGAGCTGCGTAGTTGACTAGCTACCAGTACGTGTAACCGCATCACGGATTAGAATAATTCAGGAAATATACGACTTGACATTTAGTTACATTGGGAGGGGAGAACGACTAAAATACGTATGGGACACCCACCTCTTTACCATGTGCCGCACTCGACGGAGTGATACGGATGATATATATATATATATATATATATATATATATATATATATTCATGTGACCATTCTCATCGTAGATGGAAAATTGTATAGTGCCCTTGAACGGGGGCATATGTGGCATATACTAGCCTGTCACTACAGATTGGTGAATTACGTCAGCATATGTCTAGCCACACATTTCCCATACGTACTAGGTTGTCTCAAATTGTATTTCACTTAGATGGTTAGCACCCTGTATTTATTTTATTCAGTAATTTTTATTCAGTATTTACATACATGGCATGTTGTTTTCCTGTATCTTGTTACGTCCCTCTGAGGACCTGGTTCCCTGCCAGGTTTAGCTGAGACACTCTACCCCACAGTACCTGGACTTGGACAGGAGTCTGGACATGCCCTTGAGATGGAGTCAGAGGAGATGACGTCAGAGTCTACCTGAGTATACAGGAGTTGGAGCTACATATTTTGAGGATGTTGTGCTAGTTTATCTTATTTCACTTCTGCTTACTTTTGTAGTGGGATTGTTCCCACCTGACTTTATCTGGGTTGTATATGACATTTCAGATATAGCATCTATATATTCAGCATTTTCCCTGTTATTCTTGTGGATGAGATAGATTTACCTGTATTTAGACTTGTAGTATTTTAGGACAGCGTAGCACATCACTTCGGGTCCATTAAATTGGGTAATCCCTTAGTGACCTGTCAGCTGGCCAGTGACACGTGGCCTAGTTCCGTATATTTTTGGGACTGGGGCGTGACAAATACAAAGTTTATATTAGCAGTTATCCCTAACGCATGGCCCATACGTACATAAGGCCAGACCTGTCACGCAGTCCATGATCTATATGAGACTCACACTCGTGTAACAACTGTGTCACGGCCAATGAACCTAATGATGCTACATGATAATGGGGTAGTCTCATAAACAAGGTCAATACAAATACATAAATAAAAATATATCGCGACGACACCATCGCGCGCATTTTATATAACAGTTAAAATATATGAACTAAAGACGGAAAATAAAGATGCTTGCAATATATAGAATATAAATAACAGTACAATGACAAGGTATACTTGTCTGCTCTGAAAAAGAATGAAGTCCCAACTCAAGGCGTCGTCCGATCTACCCGTCACATAAATTAATCAAGTTAGGTTACAAAAATGGGTGAATAGGTTCCTCCATTTTAATCTATTTTAATTATGAATAAAATAACCTAAAATAGTATTTTTAATATTATTATAATCTGATTTTATTGTTAAACTCTAATTTTGGTCCAAGGAAGTTAACTTTACGGATTTGTGATCCGTGGCACGCAAATCGAGGCGATCCGTTGACCAAAAAGTCAACCAACTCAAATCCTAGATTTGTGTGTGGAATCCTATATATTTCAATGCTACATGAACGCTAAAATCGACAGTTTCATAAAATCACAAGTCGGTAAAGAGTTATGGCCATAAGGGCGCACAAATGACAGTTTTCGGTGATTTCTTATTTACGTCTACGTTGCTCAAATTTTACAGTAGATTAAAATTCCATATTAAATTCTGAAAAAATAATTTTATGTAAGTTCATCATATCAGATTTTTGAAACTTCAAACGGCTCATAATTCCGAGTTCGGGATCTCCCAAAATCTCGAAAATACGAAAACGCGTCTGATTTCGGACAGCTGGCACTTTCGGAATATTCTGGAAAAATAGGTTTTGAAATTACTGAAATAATTTATATATTCAGAAAACTAACCTTGATATGATTCTAACAAAAAAAAACTGGAGCGCGTTTGGAGTCCGGAGCTAGGAGATATCATCTTTTTAAGTCGTCATAACTACTAGAAAATGAGGCTGAATTTATGACGAATTTGACTATTTTTGGACGAAAAAGAGAGGAGTTTGGGAAATAAAAATATGAAAGAAGAGTTTATACCATAGGTCTAATAGGTATTTATAATGGTGGGGACTATTTAATTAAATACGAGTAGGATTATCTAATTTGGATATGATTATGATCAGTTTAAATAAGGATAGGATATGCATGAGTTATTTTTCTAGTAGGCTCAGAATTTGAATTAATTTAAAATATAGTTTAAATTTATCTCAATAATTTATATTTTTAAATAGAATTAAAGATAATACAAATAATTTATATATAATCTTATTAATATCTATTAATACTAAATTAGCATCTATCTAATATGAAGACTATATATATCCAAATAAATCATAAATAATTTCCAAAATCTAAATAAATTTCTTAAAATTCTAAATAAATTACAGAAAAATATAATTAAATATTAACCTAAAATAAATATTGGCAGGAACAATATGCAAGTATGGTTTCATAGTAAATCATGGAAGTCCTAAAATTTTACATTCCCTATTTTTTTAATTACCTAAAAATTCTAGAAAAATTCTCCAAAAATCTAAAATAGCCTAAAAAATAATTCTAAATAAATATTTACATAAGTAAATATATCAAAAAAATTATTTTCTAATTAACTAAGAGAATACTCTAAAGAAATACAACATCTATAATAAATATAATAATATAAAATACACATAAAATACCTATTTTTGGTGAGGGGGTTTACAACAATTCATAGAAAAGAAATAGCTAAACTAGAACAATGAGTCTGAATAATCCAAAATAATAGTCAGGTGGAGACAAATCCACTACCAATGACTATATCAATACTAAAATGAGGGAGAAGGGTAAATCTCCAATATGAAATAAGATGATGATATAAAGGTATCAGCGAAGCGATCCATCGCTAGAGATAATCAATGATGCTCAGAAGGTAAGACCTCCTCGGAAGAGATAAGTAGTAAGTCCTAATCCGTGCTCCTGCGAATAGTCATGAACATCTACACCTGAAAATGGACCAGGTCCTTAGAGGGACGTAACAAGATACATAGAAGCATGTCAATTTGAATACAGTAAACATGCAATATAAACAGAAAATATATAAGTACGCTGTATAAGACAATCTATATGAATGCATAATGAGGACAACTTTTCGACGTATGGGCATGGGTAGGCTACTCTATCTAATCTCACAACTCACACACACCTCAGGAACATCATCAGCCGACATACCGCGGGGGTAGCGACCATCATGACACCATCAGCCGACATACCGCAGGGATAGCGACCATCGGACACGACTACCATAGTGCGTGCTAGTTACCATGGTTTACCAGAGTGGTTATAGCCCATACGCCTACTGATTGTCCTCCCCTCCCATGATACTATGTGTCAAGTGTGTGTCAACATATATATATATCATATACTTATGACTGAAAGAAAATACACATGCAATGAATATATACAGAAATATAATAAGTATGCAAAGTACTGTAAGCAATTTGGCAAGGTATCTTGCCTGGTAAGAAAGCTGCAAAGTGTAATATCCAGGAGTCAAGCACACATGATCAGAAACTACGACCTCAGAATGAACGTCTCCGGATGCTGAAATAAACATCACCAAGAATAAGAGAGATAACTAGAAAATACCACCCTTTCGTTCAATTTGGACACAGGGGCAAAACGATAATTTCGGGTCAAAGCGGGGTCCACATGTGGCACACTTTGTACCAAAAAATGTGCCAAGGGTAAAGGTCTCTAAAAGTACAAATTATAGGTCAAACCAATTCTAAACGTCAATACGAACTCAACGGTACGTCCAATTTTAGATTCCGGTGAGCCGAACACAAATTCGCCCAAAAAGTCAACCGTTGGGCCCGTAAATAGGCGGCTTGGTCAACTATCTCAGAATCGCGTGAAACTTGGGTCACAGGACCAGCGTTACACCACGAATCCAATGGTACAAGTTTTGTCGCGTTCTGACGGACGTACCCTAAATGGTGCAGTATTTTACAAAAGTTACGATACGGGGACTTTTTGCGGATACGGGTTGATTCCGACGCGCACAAGCGTCCAAATCAGTTTCCGCAAAAGACTACACATCTGGATATACCATGTGCACCTTTCGGTGCAATTGGTACGCGACGAGGTGGTCCCGTTTGGCGGGACGCGCTCCGTATCGCAAATTCTGGAAGTTAAAAAAGTAGGTTTTCGGGATTTTTAATCTGATTAAATTCAACATACAACAGTAAATAAAATATTGTAATTAACAGAAATTAATCTCGGTTAGGTGGTCTTCGCATACCAAAAAGAAAAACTAAATTTGGATCTCTGTGGTGGGAGATACGAGTCCTTAAACATGGGTGGTTACCGCAGTTTTCTGCGATCTAAAGTTATCATTTTTTCTCCAACTTTGCCTCAGTTTTTGCCTAGGGTTACGCACTGTTCAAAGTAAACTAATACACAACATTGGAAGGGGGATGGGTCATGAACATACCGGTGAAGACGGGGTCGAGTTTGGTCGAGCGATGGCGCGAAAAACGAAGCCTGAACAGAGCTAATGCTGTGTATTCCGGTCGCGGCGCTCGCGCGGTAAGGTGGTCGCGGACGGCGGACGCAGTGGTGCTCCGGTGAACGACGGCGGCTCTGTCTGGGTCGGCGGCGGCCTCAGGTCGAGATGGATTGGGGGAGATGGTAAGAGTTAGGGTTAGGGTTTAGGGTTTTCAATCGTATATATACATATATATAGGTCGGGGGAGTACTGCGTGCTGCTGTGCTGGGGGATTACCTCTAGCGGGTTTTGGGTAGGCTTAGCGGGTAGGGTAGCTCATGGGTAGGGTTTTAGGTTAGGGTATAGTAATTTATTTATTTATTTTTCTTTTATTCTTTTTCTTTTTTCTTTTTTCTTTTATTCTTTCTTATTCTTTTCTATTTTGTTTCTTATAATAAACTTTATATATATATATATATATATATATATATATATATATATATATATATATATATATATAAATTCTCGAAATTTATATTAGTGCATACAATAAATCTATCAACTGCCCACAGGGTCTCCTACATGAAAATAATTAAGGTAAAATTACGGTTGCTCCATAAAATCTCTAAATGCACAATCACCTAGAAATAAAAATCCAATAAATTCTATTTCTTCGAATTAGCTAATAATTACTATAAATCGATTAAATACTTAATACATTTTTTTTAAATTAGGGGTTTTACAGTACCATTCATTACTTCTGATGTAACTCTGGTTCAAAGTTAGATCCACATGAATATCGTTCGATTGTGTGAGTTTTCCAGAGGATCGTATCAGCCAGAATTGTTGACACTTCTGTAGAAGAAGACATAGTCCAGGAAGGAGTCATCTTTTAAGAGACAACATTTAAACCAGAACTCGAAGAGCAGTCAACTAGAAGAGTCAGGAGGTCAAAGGATAAAAGATGATCTGATCACCTATCATATGGAGGTCGTTCCACTTACCAATGATGAGGTGATGAAGACCAGGGACTCGATCTGCTGGGAGGAGACAGTCCATGAAGAGATTGACCCTATAACAATACTTGGATGTTGATCAATCTGCCTGAAGGATCTAAACCTATCAGATGTTTATATATCTTCAGTACAAGAAAATGGAAGCAAATAGAATAGTTGAATTCAAGACTAGGCTTGTAGCCTAGAGGTTTTCTCATATACATGGGACTGAGTTTTGTGGCACCACGTTGAAGTATCATATATCAGGATGATGATTGTCGTAACTGCTATTCATAAGCTGATTGTTTATCAGATGAAGGAAAGACAACAAGTCTTGGAGGAAGACAGTCATGAGAGATTCACGGACAACAATCAGAATTATTATCATTCAGGTTGGAAGACAGTCTGCGGGTTGGTGATATCTCAAATACGGTCTGAAGCAAATCCCAGGATATGGCAACAGAAGTTTGACATGTCATCTAGTCAAAGTTGTTGGAGGATCAGCGAGACAGACAAGTGTGTATACACAAAGTTTGCTGATAAGAAATGAGTCATATTTTGTATCTATGTGGATGACTTGGTAAATCCTAACTGTGGATATAGAAGTGTCACTAGAACAAAGATGTCCTTTTATCCAGACTCAGGACATGGGATTGCGGATGTCATCATAAGGATATAAGATAATTCGGATGTCAGGTGGGCTTGCACAGTCACACGTTCTCTGCATAAGAAGATTGGTCACACGCTTTGGGTATCAGGGTCGATACTCCTCAGGTGTAACATGAATATAAAGAAGCCTAATCCAAGGAAAAGCATCAGCCAATTGGTGTACTATAGCATCATCAGGTGAATGATTCAATATGCGAGTACCACCAGGACTGATATAGCTCTCGCTGTAGGGATGCTGAGTCAGTTCACGAAAAGTATGTGTGTTGTTGAACATTGGAAGCTGTGAAGAGAGTCGTCAGAATTCTCAAGTGGACTCAGTGGTATATCCTACACTACAACAGTTATCCAGATATGATGGAAGGCTTCAGTGATGCCAGTTGGTGCTCAGGAAAGAAGAGTAAAAGATCCACAGGGGGATATGACTTCTCCAAGGGTGATGCTGCTATATCGTGGAACTCGAAGAAGCAGTCTTTACTCTCATAGTTCTTTGTACTATCGGCTGCAACATATTAAGCAAAATGGCTCTGGAAGCTCTCATATGATCTTTCTATGGTTAGTATACATATTCGGGTGATATCGATATACTGTAAAAAATCTGGAAGCTGCAGCATTGGCATCTATTCATCTTTTTAAGGGTTTGAAGAGAACTGTGTGGATAAAACCCAGAATATTGAATGAGCACAGCCAACGTGGATTATTACAGTGGTTAATGTTCGTAGCCAGGTGATTCTGGCAAATTCGTTCATGATAGGCCTTAAGGTCCAGTACAAAATACTGAATGAGCGCAACCAACGTGGATTATTATAGTGGCTAAAAGATCAGAGTTAGGTGAATCTGGCAGATCCGTTCACAATAGGCCTCAAGTCCGAGCTGATCGTAAGAACTATAAAGGAGCGTAGTACTCCATACTGCCGTGGAGTGACACCACAATGAGGTACCTCGACAGGGTAAAGCCTCGGCTTCAGACCATGTCACAGTGGCAGTAGCACCGCATGTAGTCGGCGTCAAGCACTATGAATGAGCGTAGTTCTCTATGTTACTATAGGATGACACCACCATGAGGTACCTTGACAGGGTAAAGCCTCGGCTGTGGGCCATGTCACAACGGTAGTAACACTGCACATAGTCAAGGACACAACAAATATGGGTTTGGAGGACCTCTGGTATTGCGTCTCTGCAATCCTACCATTTTGTTTTATGCTATTGGTTCAAAGAAAAATCTACCAGACATCTAGCTATTGGTTCAAGTAAGGACTATTTACCAAGAGAGTATCAGGTACAGTGGGTAGTCCTCAGGGACATTGTGAGATATGTACCCGAAACCACTGTGGTCTATTATTTGTTCTTGATCAGAACATTTTCTGTGAAAGGATGGCTTTGACGCCTTAATGAGTTCTCGGGTAGAGTGAATGTCCGGCGTGCATTGTAGGAAGCACGAGTAGTTTCAGTACTATAAGGGACTTGTATCCCATGCTACAGTGGCATGATACCACACAAGGGAGTAAACCTCGGCTTCAGGCCATGTCACAGCAATGGTAGCACCGCACACAGGCAGGTAGCCTAATGCTGAAAAGAAATAGAGAGTGGTAGTACAACACTACAAAGAGGCCTATGACCTCATGCTACAGTGGGTGACACCATATGAGGGAGTGAACCTCGTTTTGAGCCATGTCACAACGGTGTTGCACCGCACGGAAGCACAAGGCTTCATGTTGGGAGGTAATACAACACTACTAAGAGGCCTGTGACCTCATGCTACAATGGGTGACACCACATGAGGGAGTGAACTTCGGCTTTAAGCCATGTCACAACAACGTAGCACCGCACAAGAGCACAAGGCTCCATGTTGTCTGTAGTAACGACACTACTAAGAGGCCTATGTCCTCATGATACAGTGGTATGATATCACAAGAGGGGGATCCTCGGCCTTGGACGGCTATGTCATGCAGCGTAGCACCGCACATAAGCTCAAGGCTTTATGCCGGATAATAAACTCTCTATAGTGGAAGAACTCACCTAAGTGTATGGATAGAGATGTAGGCCGTCTCTTGAGGGAAAGCTTATAGACACCCAAAATACATACGTTGAGACCAGGTAAGCACATGCGTTTAACGTGCGACCGGATGGCACAGATAAGGTCATTGTGTGAGTGGAAAGAATAACAGCTATGATGCAGAATTTAAGGGTTAGTCCATTCTTGTATCGTACTATTGTTTGACCCATGTAGGAAGATTCAAGTTGTCGGCGACATCTATCCTAATGCATGATGGCAGTCTCTGTGAGGAACACTCAACCATATATTGTGATATATGATTGTTGGTATTTTTTACTTAGCTTTGGGAGTTTTAGTCCCACATTGAAAAACCACCAATGTGTATATCTCAATATATAACTATGCATAGTATTGGTATATGCACATGGGATGGAGGCCCATATGGGTTGACTTTCCTAGAGGGATTAAGTGTAAACTCTATTATGACAATCTTTGTTTGTCACTACCTTTGGGAAGTTTCCTTTAGGAGCTAAGCCCTGAAGGGGCTTAGCGACTCGGACTCAGACTCGGACAGGGGCTCAAGGGCGCAAAGTGGTACTTTGTTGGCGAACTTTGCACTTAGCACGTCAGCATCGTCGCATGTCGCTCGTGCGCTCCTTTATGCGCGAGTTGCATGCACGGTTAGTAGCTCGGGCGCTTGCTTCGTGGCGCATGCGAGGTGTATGATTAACACTATACAAGGAACAAGAACTGCAACCACAAGAACTCCAGGTATGATCACATATCTACACTAAATAGGCATCATTGCCACCTTCATCTTGGTGGACTTGCTTGTAGAGGATCGAGTCAGAGTAGTAGTCCTCGACCCCTTTGAATGGATCGACGTCGGCAAATTTTGTCTTGACGGCGTCGTGATCGTCTACGTACTTCAAGCATTAGTGTAGAGTTGACGGTACAAACATATACTGATGTATCCATGGACGTCCCAACAAGACATTGTAGGATACGTCTACGTCTATGACGTAATAGGTGACCTCTGTTTTCAAGTCGCGATCTGACATTTCAAGTGAATCTTACCCAGAGGGTAGCTCCTCCCTGCGTTAAATCCACTGATGGCAGTATTGGTTGCTGCCAGGCGATGCATCGGGATGCCCAGGGTCTGAAGAAGACTCCGCGGGATGATGGTGATTGACAAACTGGGGTCGATGTGAATCCGATCCACTTTGATGGCACTGATGTACCCTATGTAATACAGAGGACGATCGTGCAGATTATTCTTTAGCAACATGTCTTGATGCGAGAACGTGGTGTTGGGTATCACCTCCATCACATTATTGCAGTGGGAGCATAAGGTAGGCTTCTCAGCTGGTAGCTTTGTCATGACCCGATTCCGTAGAATCGGTTGAGGCGTCCCCCGAATCGTGACTGTCGTACGGGCCTGGAGTTGCGCCCGTACAAGGCTTTAATGATTTGCATAACAAGCACATATTCAGAGTACGCAGATAAATTGAAACACAAATTTGAAACATAGAAAAGTTCTCTTTATTGATAATGAACATCTATTACAAACTCCTGAACGAGTCAGCTAATATGCCGAACGGCTTACAAAAGTGTTGACTCAAAATGCGATAGCAGTCCTGTACATTATATCCATTTATAAACTCAAAATGTTAAAGACCTCCAGACTGGAGGATAGCTTTGCCACGGAGCTGCATTTGTGTATGAAGAGTTGCAAGCTCCTGTCTTCAAAATGCTTCAAGGGGCACGGTGAAGATGCACCAACAGCTGGACTGGATCGGAAAGACGACTTCGGCTCCTCGCTCGGTTCGCCTTGGTGCGGAGAACCTGTTTCAACGAGGGTCAGCATGTCGAAACATACTGGTGAAGGCGAGCTAGCCGAACTATACCAATCAACACGTTGTTTTAATGAAGCATGCATAATTTGTGGGTTTCTATCTTGCCTTAGTTCATTTACAAGTAAGCAGCATATAGAATTTACTGAAATGAACGTGCCACCGTTCGGTGGATTTTACCTGCCCGTCTGAATTACCTGCACAATACTTACCATGCCTTCCCTGCCACGAAGACACAAGTTAGTTTGCAACAGGTTTAAATATACACGATGATCACTGGCATGATTACCATAGTGGACTAGTCCGAGACAAGGATAGCATGCAACGATAGTACACGAGGCGCTGCAAGCCATCTTATCCCGTACACGATGACTATTACACGAGTTCCGTCCGGATCGGATCGGTGTCAGTGCCCCAGCGACCGTCCGCAGAACTATACCTTGTGCATAAGTTGTCCATGATCGAACACGATTAACAAGTTAACAATTCATGCAGTTGAGGCAACACGAGTGCAAGAACACGAGTGCACGACAAGTAGTAATGCATGATTCATTTAGCATAGCCTCCCTGAACAATTATGCACAATACAAGGTGTGTGTCATACTTAGCATAATTCATAGAACATTTGCACGAACAAGCATACGATAAGGCAACAGTTCACAGGTTTGATTGACAAGCATAATAACCAAGTCTATTACCTTTTTATCTTGGTTTCTTTTATTATTACTTGGTATCGTTTGATCGGGGCAAAGAAGAATGCAGATTTATTAGATGTGAAGCTTGGAAGCAGGGCTAGCTAATCGGGTTGGTAGCCACTCACTTAGATTTTTGGAAGGGAGAAGGAAAGAGGCGCTTCACGACTCCGCTCGCAAGCCGCCTACTGCTCGTTCACCTGCACACGAACAGCTTGATCAATACTTCTTCCTCTCTTTCCAATCTCGGAATTGAAGTGCAGTTCAATGAACGAAAACAATGAAAACCATCGAAACTGTTCAAGAAAAACAAGCAAATCTCAAAACTAACTCAAAGCACGAAAGCAACAAGCGACATCGAAAACTGAGGCAATAAAAGATAGCAGCGGAGAGGTCCCTCCTGACTCTGCCGCTAAGCCGATCCTTGGGGCACGGTCCACTGAATATGGGAATCGATTCCGAAGAAACAAATCCATAACGAGGACGATTTCTTAATTCAATCTATCCCGATCGAACGATACCGTCTTGTGTTTCTTAGCCGCGCTCTCCGCACCGGGAGAACGGGGCACTACATCCTACCCAACTAATTGGAAGTTTTGTCCCGAAACTTAAGAATATGACCTACCGTTAGGGAGCATTTCGTTGGGGACGACGATCAGGAAGGTTCAGACAGGAATTAATGGCATGGCCTGATTGTCCACACGCTAGGCATAACCCAAGTCTCAAGCGACAATTGTTGGCTGTGTGCCCACGCTTTTTACAGAAATTACACGATGGCCCTGGGTTCCCTCTTTGGTGCCCTCCGTTGTTAGGGCACTTTGCAGCAGTATTTTCTCTCACGTTGCTTTGGCGTTTGTGATTGTAGGTATGCACAGCGCCGGCAGGAACGTGAGGATAGTGTGGTTAAAGCGATAGGGCGTGATTCATGACTTCACGCATTGTACGATACTGATGAACGGCTACGTGCGAATGGATGACAGGGCGTAGTCTACCTTCAAACCTTCTAGCTCGACTCGCTACATCAGGTAAATAGGCCCTAGCAAATTTGGAGAGTCGGTTGAATTCGGCGGAGTACTCCTTAACTGTCATGCTGCCTTGCCTCAGTTGCACGAACTCGTTCTCCATTTGACGTTGTACTGGAGGGGGTACAAACTCCTCTTTGAACGCGGCACGTAAAGTCGTCCACGAGATCGCCTCCTCTCCGTGATCAAATTGGAGAGATCGTCGATGCACGTCCCACCAATCGTACGCGTTGAGGCGGAGCTAAAGTTGCGCGCAGGCGACGCGCTTCTCTTCGGGGACCTCTAGCAGAGCGAAGTGATCTTCAAGTTCGGCCAACCAATCTAGAGCTACGACTGGGTCCTCAGTCCCGTTGAATGGGGTATTGCAGACTTTCTTGAAGTGGCCAAAGTCGAAGGTAGTCACGTCCCTCGGCCTTGGAATTTGTGGCATCTCTACTTCAAGCACGGGCTGTTCCACCGGAGTCGGCGCTCTTGTCGTGGAATGGTTGGAAGCCAAAGTCTGAACGATCTGTTGCAGGGTATCTACCTGCTTCTGTTGGACTGAGAATCGTGCTTCTATATTGTCTTGAAACTTGAGCTGACTCTCTTCCGCTCGCTTCTCGGCCCGCTCATAGCGAGCCTCGTCCCTTTGTTGGTTTTCCTCCAATATCCGCAACATTTGCTGGATGGGATCGATGCTTGACGTGGCTCGCTGGCTCCTTGAACTTTCCGAAGTGTCCGAACTACTTTCTTGGCCTTGCATTTCGTCCGGGGTTTGCGCTACAGATTGCGCTGGAGCCATTCCTTCAAAAGAAGGTAAATTACATTAGGATCATAATGTATTATAGACTTATTGCATGAACGTATCTCATTTTGGCCTTAACGAGTTCAGGAGTTCGCACAGGAATTTGATCGTTAAAGGAACTTTTTCAACACGAAGTCTAAGGAACTTTGAATCTGTGCTCTGATACCACTATGTCACGACCCGATTCCGTAGAATCGGTTGAGGCGTCCACAGAATAGTGACTGCCGTACGGGCCTGGAGTTGCGCCCGTACATGGCTTTAATGATTTGCATAACAAGCACATATTCAGAGTACGCAGATAAATTGAAACACAGATTTGAAACATAGAAAAGTTTTCTTTATTGATAATGAACATCTATTACAAACTCCTGAACGAGTTAGCTAATATACCGAACGGCTTACAAAAGTGTTGACTCAAAATGAGATAGCAGTCCTGTACATTATATCCCTTTATAAACTCAAATGTTAAAGACCTCCAGACTGGAGGATAGCTTTGCCACGGAGCTGCATTTGTGTATGAAGAGTTGCAAGCTCCTGTCTTCAAAATGCTTCAAGGGGCGCGGTGAAGATGCGCCAACAACTGGACTGGATCAGAAAGACGACTTCGGCTCCTTGCTCGGTTCGCCTTGGTGCGGAGAACCTGTTTCAACGAGGGTCAGCATGTCGAAACATACTGGTGAAGGCGAGCTAGCCGAACTATACCAATCAACACGTTGTTTTAATGAAGCATGCATAATTTGTGGGTTTCTATCTTGCCTTAGTTCATTTACAAGTAAGCAGCATATAGAATTTACTGAAATGAACGTGCCACCGTTCGGTGGATTTTATCTGCCCGTCTGAATTACCTGCACAATACTTACCATGCCTTCCCTGCCACGAAGACACAAGTTAGTTTGCAACAGGTTTAAATATACACGATGATCACTGGCATGATTGCCATAGTGGACTAGTCCGAGACAAGAATAGCATGCAACGATAGTACACGAGGCGCTGCAAGCCATCTTGTCCCGTACACGATGACTATTACACGAGTTCCGCCCGGATCGGATCGGTGCCAGTGCCCCAGCGACCGTCCGCAGAACTATACCTTGTGCACAAGTTGTCCATGATCGAACACGATTAACAAGTTAACAATTCATGCAGTTGAGGCAACACGAGTGCAAGAACACGAGTGCAAGAACACGAGTGCACGACAAGTAGTAATGCATGATTCATTTAGCATAGCCTCCCTGAACAATTATGCACAATACAAGGTGTGTGTCATACTTAGCATAATTCATAGAACATTTGCACGAACAAGCATACGATAAGGCAACAGTTCACAGGTTTGATTGACAAGCATAATAACCAAGTCTATTACCTTTTTATCTTGGTTTCTTTTATTATTACTTGGTATCGTTTGATCGGGGCAAAGAAGAATGCAGATTTATTAAATGTGAAGCTTGGAAGCAGGGCTAGCTAATCGGGTTGGTAGCCACTCACTTAGATTTTTGGAAGGGATAAGGAAAGAGGCGCTTCATGACTCCGCTCGCAAGCCGCCTACTGCTCGTTCACCTGCACACGAACAGCTTGATCAATACTTCTTCCTCTCTTTCCAATCTCGGAATTGAAGTGCAGTTCAATTAACGAAAACAATGAAAACCATCGAAACCGTTCAAGAAAAACAAGCAAATCCCAAAACCAACTCAAAGCACGAAAGCAACAAGCGACATCGAAAACCGAGGCAATAAAAGATAGCAGCGGAGAGGTCCCTCCTGACTCTGCCGCTAAGCCGATCCTTGGGGCACGGTCCACTGAATATGGGAATCGATTCCGAAGAAACAAATCCATAACGAGGACGAGTTCTTAATTCAATCTATCCCGATCGAACGATACCGTCTTGTGTTTCTTAGCCGCGCTCTCCGCACCGGGAGAACGGGGCGCTACAGCCTTTACCTGCACTAGGTAGGTGTCGGCATTCTGTAATGCCTCACTCAGGGCTACCCGAGTGTCTTTAGAGAGTCGGAGAAGCTCAAACAGAGACAACTTTGCTGGAGTGTTTGCGAGCTGGGCCAAGATGTCAAAGTTGTAGGGTTTCTCTAGCCCTTGAGTTGAATCTTTGCGCAGCGGTTTGTTGAAGCGAGTTTTTTTATGCTTGGACTTGTCCGCTGCTGGAGGTTGGGATGGATCCGAATCAGATGTTGCAAGTGGGACAATTGGGAGCGCACCATCATCAGGGATGTCATACTCTCGTTGGTACACTAGGCCTGACCTTGTTGTTCCTGCTATAGCTTCTTCGGACTTTTTGCTCTTAGTCTTGGTAGCATAAGGGGTTGTCTGCTGCATCAAGTCTCTGAACACACATCGAATTTTCAAAGTTTTTTTCTTCTCTCTTTTGCAACAACACAAATTCACAAGGTTGTCCACAGAAAATTCTATCTTCCCCTGCATTACTAGTATTCACTCATGCCTGTTTTATATAGCCTGAGAGTACAAACCTGTACTTATTATAAGCTCATAAAACAAGCTCAAAAGTAAAAGGTGATTCTCTCGTGATTGACATGAATTATTAGAACTTTCTGGCGATTAAAAAAAATTGGTTCATGCTCATTACTCTCTAGTTTTACGGGTGCAACTTAAAATCGATAAACCACTCCTTTGTCAGAGTGCCATACTAAAGAAACTAAAAATTGAGTATAGTTAAATAAGAATCTATTCTTAAATGAAAACAATAGTTGAGATGGCCGAGTTGGTCTAAGGCGCCAGATTAAGGTTCTGGTCCGAAAGGGCGTGGGTTCAAATCCCACTCTCAACATAAAACTTAAGAAATTTATTTCACTTTTTCTTTCTAAGTGCAATATTAGGCTATGAGATGGCAATTTCCTTCGAATCCTACGGTATCCGGATTTTTTTGTACTGATGAGGGCGGATTTGAAAATTTAAAAACGAAAATGGGAATTAAAAAAATTCTCTGATAGATTTCGGGATCGGGTATAAAATATAGTTCTTTTCGTCTCAATAAATTTTCGTCCCCGATTGCTTATACCCACCCATATGTGCAACCCATTGACATTAATTATTTTATTTTATTTTTCTAAGTACGATATTAGGATAGAAACCAGGGATGACAATTTTCTTCGAATTCGACGGGGATCTGAATTTTTTTTTTTCCCGATGAGAGCTGGTTTGAAAATTTAAAAACGGGGATGGAAATTAAAAAAATTCTCGAATAGAGTTCGGGACCGGATATGGATATAGTACTTCCTGTCCTGATAAATCTCCGTCCCTGATTGCTTATACCCATATGTGCAACTCATTGTCATTAGTTACACATTAATATCTCTTTTAATCGGTGTTTTAAAAATCGTACTGGACGATTTTTTTTTTCTTGATGAGAGCGGGTTTGAAAATTTAAAAACGGAAATGGCAATTGAAAAAAATTCGCCGATAGAGTTCGGGACCGAATATAAGATATAGCTCTTTCCGTCCCAATAATATCCATATGTGCAACCCATTGGCATTATTTTTTTTTTTTTTCTAAGTACGATATTAGGCTAGAAACTAGGGATAGCAATTTCTTTCGAATCCGACGGAAATTCAAATTTTTTTTTTCCTTATGAGGGCATGTTTAAAATTTTAAAAACGAAGATGGGGATTAAAAAAGTTATTCGATAGAGTTCGGGACCGGGTATGAATATAGTACTTTCCGTCCTGATAAATCTCCATCCCCGATTGCTTATACCCATATATGCAACTCATTGGCATTAGTTAGACATTAATATCTCTTTTAATCGGTGTTTTAAAAATCGTACCGGACCGGCCAGTTCAACCGGTTGACTCGTGAACCGGTATTTTCAGTTCGGTTCAGTGTTGACCTAGTATTTTTCTAAAATTTTATTGTAAGTGAATATTCTTGTAAAAATTAGTGTTCATAAGAGATTAAACTTAGGCCACTTAGGTTTTAATCAACTGGTTGAGCCGGTTTGACCTGATCCAGTGTCTTGACCGGATCGATCTCCGGTGCAATTTTTAAAACACTATTTTTAATTATAAGCTTGACATTCTATATATAAGAAATTAGAATAAAAATAGTTTTTTAATCTTATATTATACATAAAAAATTGTTAGCGGAGCGGAAGATGGGATCGAAAAATCTGGTCCCGAAAGTGTTAACGGGGTGGGAATTGAGACGAGGATGGGGATGCATTGGATAACGGGGACGGTGATGGAGATAACAAATTGAACCCGATCACGTGTTAGAGTTGTTTTGGCTTTACTTTGGAAGCAACACATGTGATTCAATAAAGGCAACTCATTTTTTTTAGTCCTACATAGGAAATGAGAAGTCATTCTCCTTTTCATATATTGCTTTACCCCTCTTAGTGGGTAAGTAGATTTTATAGGGGATGGGCTAGATCTCATCCAACCCGCGAGCGGGTGCCTGATTTAATGCGCATTTTTACGTGTTTATTAGTCGCGCACTTAGCACTTAGCACTCTTGCGCGCCGCGGAACGGACATGGGTACAAAGGTTATTTCATAACTTTTTTTTCCGATGGTTTGGTCTAGTGAGTTGCTGGTCTTTCGTGAAACCGTTCTCACGTAATCCCGTTACGGAAAGAGTGAAAAAGGTTACGTGAGAGATATATCCAGGACACGATCCTGAGATCTCAGAACCAGAATCGATTTTTTCTCTTCTCTCTCTCGCTCTCTGTTCGGAACGAAAATAAAAATCGTACAGAGACGGAAAAGAAAAGAAAATCACCAGAACCTAAATTCCTCCAAAAACTCCACCGTCCAATCTCTCTTCTTCTAGCAAGGCTGTGATCGTTCGTGGAATTTGCCACCGGGTGCACGGTGCAGTGGATAGAAGGGATTCGTTGTATCTTGGAAATAGATCGCCAAGAACCCGCTGCACTGTTCGTGGGAACAAAATTTTATTCTAAGGACAACGTGTAACGTGCCTCGAATTCTCTACATATTTTCTGTCTTTAATTTTACATCTTTCAATTTGCATTCTTTATGAATTATTCTAACAATCTTAGAATAGAATTTCGTAGCTTCTGCCTACTTTTTTTTTAACCCAGGAGAAGTAAAAGAACAAGACAAGAACCAGACCTAGGTGGAGGTTTTTTCACCTACCTTGTTGAAGAGGACCCTATATCTTATCAAGGGGCTATGTCCTCAGTTGATTCCTTATTTTGGAAAGAGGCCATAAATAGTGAAATAGATTCTATTATATCAAATAGAACTTGAAATTTGGTTAACCTTCATGTTGGTTGCAAACCAATAGGATGCAAATAGATCTTCAGAAAGAAGTTAAGACCTGATGGGTCTATTGAGAAATTCAAAGCCAGGTTGGTGGCTAAAGGGTTCAAACAAAGAGAATGGGTAGACTTTTTTTGACACTTACTCTCCTGTTACTAGAATTGCTACAATTAGAATGTTAATAGCTATTGCATCTGTTCATAAACTGTTTATTCATCAAATGGATGTAAAAACTACTTTTCTGAATGGAGATTTACAGGAAGAGACTTATATGGAACAACCTGAAGGGTTTGTTGTTCCAGGGCAATAATGCAAGGTATGCAAATTAATTAAATCTCTTTATGGGATGAAACAAGCGCCAAAGCAATGACATGATAAATTTGATAAGGTAATTCTATCATATGGTTTTGCTATTAATGATTCTGATAAATGTGTATATAGCAAAACTGTTGGTAGCTCTTGTGTAATAGTATGCATTTATGTTGATGACATTCTTATTTTTGGTACTGACATGAATATTATTTATGATATCAAATCATTCCTGTCTCAAAATTTTGATATGGAAGATTTAGGACCTGTTGATATAATTTTAGGACTTAAACTAAGTCGCACTTCTGAGGGAATTGGTATCTCCCAATCTCAATATATAGAAAAGGTTCTAAAAAGATTTAATTATTTTGATTCTAAACCTGTAAGCACTCCATATGATGCAAGTCTTAGATTGAAGAAGAATAAATGAGATAGTGTGGCTCAGTTGAAGTATTCTCAGCAAATCGGATGCCTGAACTATATTGCTAATCATACCAGACCTTATATTTCCTTCGCAGTAGGAAAGTTTAGTCGGTACACTAGCAATCCGAATAGTTTATATTGGACTGCCTTAGAACGGGTAATCTAAAGGGCACGATATCCCATGGATTATTCTATGGAGGATACCCATCTATATTAGAAGGGTATACTGATGCAAACTGGATCTCCGATACAGATGAGACCAAAGCCACAAGTGGATATGTATTCATACTTGGTGGAGCTGCTGTTGCGTGGAACTCTACCAGACAGACCTGTATTTCTAGATCTACTATGGAGGCAGAATTCATAGCTCTTGACCTCACCAGTGAGAAAACAGACTCACTTAGGAATCTGGTAACAAATATTCCTCTGTGGAGCAAACCAGTTCATGCTATCCCAGTACACTGTGATAGCCAAGCTGCAATAGCAAATGCTCAAAGGACAAGTTATAATGGAAAATCCTGGCATATACGTCTGAGGTACAATCGGGTGAAGCAATTGCGATCCAGTGGAGTAATTGCAATTGACTTCATCAGATCAAAGGATAATCTAGCAGATCCTCTAACTAAAGGGCTCTCAAGGAGTGTAAACCCCCTGAATTTTTTAAATTTTAAATCTTGAATTTTTCCCAATTTTCTGGAATTTTCTGAGAATTTACTGTAATTAAAATTAAGGTTTTCAATTAATAAATGATTTTTAATTGGCAATAAATAATATTAAAATATCATGAAAATAATATTTTTGGGTGTAAAATGGAAAACTGGACTTAGGATAATTTTTCTGAATTTTTCTGGGCCTCAGACCTATTTTTAAATGCCTAAAAACTATTTTTATTAATTAATTAATTAATTATCTATTTATTTATTTATTATTATTTATTTTATTTTATTTTTATTTTATTTTCTCCTTGGGCCGGCCCGGCCCAATGGACCGGCCCGTTAGTTTCCGGCCCAGCCCAACCCTATCGGGTCGGGTCGGGTTCAGCCGAACCCGACCCGCCGTCAGCCCGACCCGCCAGCCCGGTCTCCCCACGACCCTCTCCGTTGCCCGAGTCCGGCGCCGCTCCGCCCGGGCCGCCGCGCCACGTCGGCCACGTCTCCGCCCTCAGCGCCTGACCCCGCCTTCGGCGCCGCCCATCTCGGCCCCCAACCGCCCGGCCAGCCCTATAAATCCCCTCTCCTTCAGCCTCCTCCGGCAACCTCCCTCCACCCTCGCCATCTCCCTGAACCCTAGCGCCGCCCTCCTCCAGCGCCTCGACCACCGCCACCGCAGAATCCCCTCGCCGTCGCCGTGCTCCGCCCGTCGCAGCTCCTTCCTCCTCTCTCCTACCCTCGGCGACGCCTCCCCCTCCGTCCTCCGGTCGACCAGCAACCGCAGCAGCAGCACGAGCAGCTCCCCGCGCCGCCTCCGACCGCCGGCGAGCCCCCAGCCACCGCGCCGTCAGCCGCCGCACTGCCCCGGTCCCCTCCGTCGCAGCCCAGCCGCCGCCTCCGGCCGCCGCGACTCCACCAGAACCCTAACCCTAATTTTGGATTCGCGTGTCCGACACGAGTCGGACACGACTCGACCCTGATTTTCGGGTCCCCTTCAGGTGCGTGTAACTTTTTGTTCGTAGCTCCGTTTTCAATTCCGTAAATTGCGTTATGAAGCCTGTATGACCCTCTCGGTGTCCGAAAAAACTGTTCGGGGCATCGCATCCTGTGGCGATCGCACACCGCGATCCAAAAACAGGAAAAACCAGACCCTGTTTCACTCCGGAACTGAGTGCGCCCCGCCAAACGGGATGACTTGGTCGCGCGCGGTCTTCACAGATACGTACGCGTCGTCGATACGGACGTGTGAGATTTCGTGGAAGCTGATTCGGGTGTGCGTGCACACCGGAATCA
Organism: Iris macrosiphon; assembly: GCA_036927795.1. NCBI lineage: Eukaryota > Viridiplantae > Streptophyta > Magnoliopsida > Asparagales > Iridaceae > Iris > Iris macrosiphon. The sequence continues at coordinate 45,032,986 of JAYESA010000009.1, forward strand.
ACGCGTATCCGCGGACATCATCCCGTATCCGACTTTTCGGCAATTTGCCCTAACTTCTTGTACACTCGTCAGATCGAGACAAAACTTGCGCCATCGGACTCGTAGCGATACGCTGGTACTGTGGGTCAAGTTTGGTTCGATTCTGAGAACGTTGACGAAATTGCGTGTCGTGGGCCCCATAGGCCCCGCTCGACGGGCGATTTTGTGTTCGGCTCATCGGAATCCAAATCTGAAAGTTCCGTTGGGTTCGTATCAGCGTTCCTGACCTGTTGAAACTAAGTTTGGTAAATTTGGAGACCTTTGACCCGGACACATTTTTTGGTGCAAAGCGGGCCCACCGGCGGACCCCGTTTTGACCCGAAACTGCCATTTTTGCCCTTGTCTCCAAATTGGACCCAAGGACAGGCGTTTCTAGCTATTTGACATCTTCTGAGCGTGATGGTAATGTCTATTTCATCTTTTGGACTCATCTCTGGAAATTTCCCCAAGAGCTAATATTAATCAGATCCAAACAACAGGCAAGTACCTGCACCTCAAGTTAATCTTTATATATTATGATAATTAATTCCCTGCCTTACATATACCCTTGATGATTACACCTAGTGTTAGAAATGCTGGATTTTATTTCTTGAATATTTGAGTTCCTGTCTTGTTTTTCATGTCGGGTGGGAGAATGCCTAGAAGGCATGTAGTTTACCCTTCCCCTTGTCATGTTTAATAGCTGTTGGTACACGACTGTACCTTAGCCGGATCTCGATTTCCCCTGTTTAATAGCCGTTCATGACGGCCGGATTAGCCTTATAAACCCCTACATGCCAACTATGTATTCTAAAAACAAACACAAGTTCACATAGATAGTTCTGGTCATGTTATATTTCTTGCTGGCTGTTGTAGTTTCATTTCCTGTTTCATTTATTTCTGTTTCTCTGTTTACAGTTTTAACTCTGAGATAATAATATTCTGTTATGCTGTTTCTCAACATGATATCCAATATTTAATTGTCATAAATATTTAGTTTAACCTTGTTGTGCACTGTGTACTTTGCTCCTTTCCTGACTGGATCTGTTGATTTAGGCGATGATGAGGATCTTGCCCCTACTTATTATGGTCCCTATGAGGGGACTGATGATACCTATGAGGAGCCAGAACCCACCCAGGAGACCCCTGCTGCAGAGTAGCTAGTAGTAGCTATCTTTCATTTATATTCTTATCTTATTTATCGGGTTTGTCCCCGATTTCATTTGAAATCCTGTACTAAAACATTTGAATCTGTTGTCACATTTATTTTCAGTTACAATCTTAAGTTTCAATTCTCATTATTATCTTGCCTATGTTATTTGTGAATGAGCTAGATAGTAAATATGGATTTGACCTAGACAGCGTACTACCGCCGACTCTGCGGCGTAGGCTGGACGTACCCACGCACTCGTGCCCGAATTTTCGGGTGCGGGTCGTGACACATTTTTATGGTGGCCCATGCAGGTCCTATCCTTAAATAGGGTAATACCCTAGGACAGGGTATGGAATAAGATTGAGGATTCTAGGAAAAGCTCATTCACAGTATAGCGTCCTTATTTCAATTCTTGATATCATTGCTGCTCAATTTTTCCTATCGCCTTTGATTTCCAAGTACTCTATTCTGATCTTCCTATCCCTTAATCTTTCAGAATGGTCCAGACCAGGAACACAGTAGGAGGCACATCAGAACCAGCTGAGCAGAATGTGCCCGAGACTCTTGCACTCCCGCCACCTCCATCTGTTCCGGCAGTTACTCTAGACGGAGCACAGCTACTAGGAGTGTTCCAGGGATTGGTAAAATCCCAGAAAGAACAGACTGCACTTCTGCGGACCAGCCTCTCTGTAAACCCCCTGAACTTTCATAATTTTAAAAACTGGATTTTTCACAATTATCTGGAATTTTCTGGGATTTTTCTGCAATTTAAAAATAGGGTTTAATTATTAAATAATTTTTAATTGATAATAAATAATATTAAAATATTATAAAAATAATATTTTTGGGTGTAAAATAAAAAACTGGACTTAGGACAATTTTTCTGGAATTTATCGGACCCCAGACCTATTTTTAAATGCCTAAAAAGTATTTTTTTATTTATTTAATTAATTAACTGATAATTAATTATTATTTATTATTATTATTAATTTTAATATTTTTCAGGCCCGCGGCCCGTTGGGCCGGCCCGGCCCAACCCAACCCGAGCCCAGCCCTAGCGGGTCGGGTCGGATCCGCCAGACCCGACCCGAACCCGACCCGCTTGACCCGGCTCCCCTCTCTCCCCCAGCCCGCGTTTCCCGCCGCCTCCGCCACGCCCTCCGCCCGCTCCGGCCGCCCACGACCCCCCCCCACGTCACCGCCTCACCCGGCCTCCCCTCCGCCCTCTCGGCCCTCGACGCCCCTCGCCCAGCCTATAAAACCCTCGCTCCTAAGGCAACTAGAAAGACAACTTAATAGTTGTGCACGGAACCTGTATTACGTGTTTGGATTTGTCGAGCGGGCGAGTAGCTTCCCCACCAGTGCATTCAATGTACTGATAATCCACCAGTTTGATATGCAGGGTGCAGGGAACCTCGTTCGGTGCGGACGCCTCCTTCGTACGTGCTAAGGCCAGGAGTTCCCTCTGAAGCCTTGCAACGGTGCGTCCGGGACTGAAGCGCTTATACAAGACATAAGTTGTGAACATCGCCTGACCATCGCCTGTACAATCATTCCAAATTGTAGCCACTTGGCACACTTTTACTGTTTCAGAGAGGGGCTTGAGCGACTTGTAATCTCGGCTATAGGCCGCATGTAATACATGTTTTATATCAATAAAGAGATTACTTTACTTGTTTTAATGCTTCCGCTATATTTGTCGACTCAGTGAACCTGTTACCGATCGCCTATGCGTTCATGACTCCGCTGCACTCGGACAATCTGTGCGACTCTGTGGCTTAGAACTCTTGCCGCCAGCCAATGAACCATGGCCTTGCACGGGCGTGGATCACGCTCGTGCGGCATCACGCCCGGATGGGTTAAGCGATCGTTCCGCGGGAGCGCTGGCGAGGGTGATTCCCGCCTAGCGGGAACGGTCGATTGCCTACGGGAGATCGGGGCGTGACATGTTGGTATCAGAGCCTGGCTTCTACGCCTTTGGACTTCGATTCGATATCTCTGTTTCGAAAGCTCGTTCGTGGGTTATGTGCACGCTCTCTCTCAATGCCTCGATGGGATGTTCCAACAATAAGTCAAAATACTTTCAAAATGCGTTTTGAATGTTATGCTTGCTTGTCTGGTTGTATGCTGCGAGTGGCCTTTGTGCCAACCTGTGCGGACTCATCGAGTGTATCGCTAGTAGCTTGTCCGATTTTCACTAACCCTAAGTTTGGTTGAATGTATCTATTCGAGGGACGCCTTGAACTAGTGCACCATCCAAGAGTTAAGAAAAGGTAAAACTCGAGTGCTAAGACTTCGCTATCACTGAGCTGGTTGACGTGTTCACGCTAGAAGTGCACTTCGAAAGTGCGCACGATCCACTCTAAGCGATATGCTGATTTCGAAGCTTGTGCAAGTGAAGATCCAAACGAACAAGTAAAACGACTTGTCTAGGATTGCCTCAACCCTAGATTACTGCTTGTCCTTACTAAGTCTCGAGGACGAGACTTTTCCTAAGTTGGGTAGGATGTAACACCCTGTTCCGCTCAAGCGGACTGCCGTCTCAATCGGCAATCGTGCAGCTATCCCGACCCGCTTTGCCTCGATCAAGAAGCAAAGGATATCCAGACTTGTCCCTACAGGAATCCGGCTTGGACTTTCAGAGGCTCGCTCAGACGTATCGCTCTACCTAGGCGAATCATCGCTAAGGTGGGTGGCTACGGTGAACTTGTCTTTGCTTAGCCAGCACACATAAAAATCTAGAATGTTTATGCTATTCGCTAGGTGATTCACCCCCTGCATGCTAATAAATCCAACGCACCTAGCTAAGGGAATAATCCCAACTTGTATTGCTTGCTAGAACATGGAAATGAAATACTGCTTATATTCAGACCCTCGTATGCTAAGTCCCTAACGGTTTTATCTCTCGGACTACCTTCGGGCCCGAGCAACGTGCCTGCTTATGTTCCTTAGAAACGCATGCTTGTCTGCTTGAATGTTACCGTGTTTTCATCCAAACCCCGGAAGACTACTACGTAGTCGTTCCGTGCCTGAATGTTCCTGCAAGTATCCGGGACCGCTAGGTCACCCAAGGCATCCCCGAACCGGAGGAATGCATCAAGACAAGTAATCACTGTACAGAATCATGATTCAAACATCTCCTGTAATACTGTACCACTGTACTACTGTTCTACTGTACCACTGTACCACTGTACTCCTGTTCTACAGTACTCGAGTATCTAGTGAAGGGGAAACTGACCCTGACCCTGACCTGCATGTCGTGGACAACTCGGAAACGAGGCATAGTTCCACGGACGGTCTCCGGGGCACTGGGGCCGCTCCGATCCGGATGGAACTCCACTGTTTCAGCCAACTGTACTGGACGAGATAGTATGCAGCGCCCACCGTTCTTTCGCTGCATACCATCCGCTCCATGGCTGAACTTACTGTATAGTCTACTGTACTGGACGAGATGGCTTGTGGCACCACTGTACATTGGCTGCAAACCATCTTCGTTTAAGACTAGTGTCCATAATGGCTTTGCCAGCGACCGTGTTCATATAGATAAGTCATCCTCGCTTAGCGGCTATCCGCGTGCGAGTCACTGCATCGCATCGACTGAACACCTGAACGATCATGTTAAAAATGACCCTCCTGTTTGCATATGCCTGCCTCCTGAATGCTTATACTTGCCGCGCTTGAATTAACAATGTTTGCCTTGGACAGGGAAGGAGATGGTAAGTCTCGCCGTGTTTCCTCTCATATCGCACGGCGCACTGCCACACGAACTAGGCTATTCAATGTTTGCATGAAACTGATCCTAAGGCAACTAGAAAGATAACTTAATAGTTGTGCACGGAACCTGTATTACGTGTTTGGATTTGTCGAGCGGGCGAGTAGCTTCCCGACCAGTGCATTCAATGTACTGATAATCCACCAGTTTGATATACAGGGTGCAGGGAACCTCGTTCGGTACGGACGCCTCCTTCGTACGTGCTAAGGCCAGGAGTTCCTTCTGAAGCCTTACAACGGTGCGTCCGGGACTGAAGCGCTTATACAAGACATAAGTTGTGAACATCGCCTGACCATCGCCTGTACAATCATTCCAAATTGTAGCCACTTGGCACGCTTTTACTGTTTCAGAGAGGGGCTTGAGCGACTTGTAATCTCGGCTATACGCCGCCTGTAATACATGTTTCATATCAATAAAGGAATTACTTTACTTGTTTCAATGCTTCCGCTATATTTGTCGACTCAGTGAACCTGTTACCGATCGCCTATGCGTTCATGACTCCGCTGCACTCGGACAATCTGTGCGACTCTGTGGCTTAGAACTCTTGTCGCCAGCCAATGAACCATGGCCTTGCACGGGCGTGGATCACGCTCGTGCGGCATCACGCCCGGATGGGTTAAGCGATCGTTCCGCGGGAGCGCTGGCGAGGGTGATTCCCGCCTAGCGGGAACGGCCGATTGCCTGCGGGAGATCGGAGCGTGACATTATGTCCCCTGAGGACCTGGAATGGACTATGTCCCCAGGTATAGCCGAGGAGAACTACCCCGAGGTGTACGGTACAGGAGCACTCCTTGGAGCAGAACCCGAAACCGAGGACGAGATAGTGGCCGAAGACTTCACCTGAGCACCGGCTTCAGCTACACAGTATTTCCTTTTCAGTATTTTATTTCCAGTCTATGTTTCTTTAATTGTAACAGAATAATTCTCGAATTATTTCCCGAGATAACCTTATTTGATATTGCATATTTAATTCCATTGCATTATTTCTGGCAATTAATCTGTGTTTATTTGGTGGATGAGATTAGAAATACCTGAGACCTGTAACATATTACTGATAGACTACAGCTGAAGCATGCCCTGATGGATCCATTAAATTGGGTTGTCCATCGGTGCGTGCTGCTGGCCATTGCTCACGTGCTCAGTCCCTTGGCATTTTGGGACTGGGGCGTGACACTCTCAGAAGCTCTTAAGTCCCAGGAGTCGTCACTCAAGAGGCCAGGGAGTGCCAAAGACTTCAAGAATCTAAGACCCCTGGAATTTTACGGAACTGAGGGCATTCTCTATGCCGATGAGTGGATAAAGAATGTCGAGAGACTCCTGAAGACTGCCCGGGTCCCTGATGACCTCAAAGTGGAGTCCGCAAGCCTGCAACTGTTCGACATTGCTCGAACCTGGTTCAGAGATGAACCCCAACTATCTGCTCCTGACATCACCTGGGAGGACTTCAAGAGACTATTCAAGGAGAAATTCTACCCCGAAGTGGCTCGGAAAGCTCTCGAAAGCCAATTCGAGAGACTGGAACAAGGTACCCTGACTGTTGATGAATATACTGCTGAATTTAGCAGGTTAAGCCACTTTGCGGAGTACATGGTTCGTACCCCGGAGGACAGAGCCCGTAGATTCAAGAAGGGGCTGTCTCCGGATATTCGCCTTGCTGTCACCACCAGCCGAGCCCGTACCTATGAGGAAATCCTGAGCGTGGAACAAGGCGTAGAGAGAGATATGGGGCACAAACTGAAGCGAGAAAGAGATACCGGAAATGCAGGACCCAACAAACGCCCTTTTCAACAACAACAACAACAACAACAGAGGGCCCCGCAGCAAACTCAGCATCCTCTCCCTCGAGCTCCAGCACCCCAATACCAGGCTCAAGGACAGAACCAACAAGCTGCTGCTTGTAACTTTTGCCAAAAACCAGGTCATACTTGGCAAGTCTGCAGGAAGAGGCTAGGTGCCTGCCTCTACTGCGGCTCAGCAGCACATCAAATGAGGGACTGTCCAGCTGCTCAAGGACGCACTGCTGCACCAAAGGCTCCAGCCCAGGCCAGGGCCCCAGCAGTACAACAGAGGGGACCCCCGCTTCCAACACAACAACGACGCTTTGCTCAGCACCAGCAGCAACAGAGGGGTGCACCGCAGCAAGGCCGTGCTTATGCAATAACTCTGGAAGAAGCTGAGGCCACAGCAGACGTGATCACAGGTTCTGTGCTTATAAATTCAATACCACTATTACTTTATTTGACTCTGGAGCTTCACATTCATTCATGTCAGTAGATTTCCTTATGAAGCATAGCTTAATCACTAAACCCCTTAGGAATTGTTATAAGATCATTACCGGTGGAGGAATCATTCCGGTTAGTGATGCCTGTAACAATTGTCCTATTACATTATGTGGAAGAGAACTGTATGCTAGACTACTTGTAATGCCAGTGCCCAGTTTTGACATTATACTGGGTATGGATTGGTTAAGTCAACATCATGCCACTATAGACTGCCACAGAGGTAGTGTAATCTTCAGGCCCCCTGACAAGCCAGAATTTGAATTTGCTAGAGGTTCTAGAGAAATGGGTAATAACAAAATTTGTGGAGCCCTAGTAACAGAAGAAGTGCCACTACCTATCATCCCTGAATACCTTGATGTTTTCCCTGAGGATCTCCCAGGCCTACCTCCAGACCGAGAAGTTGAATTCTCTATTGACTTAGTGCCAGGAGCAGCACCAGTATCTCAAAATCCCTACAGAATCAACAAGAAGGAGATAATAGAACTAAATGAGCAAATCAAAGAACTAGAAGACAAATGCTTCATTAGGTCTAGTGTCTCACCCTGGGGAGCTCCAGTATTATTTGTGCCCAAGAAGGACGGAACATCCCGAATGTGTATTGACTATAGGGCCTTGAATGCCTTAACAATTAAGAATAAGTATCCCCTGCCCAGGATAGATGACTTATTTGATCAGCTGAGTGGAGCTCGGGTATTTTTAAAGATTGATTTGAGGTCTGATTACCACCAAGTAAGGGTGAGAAAGGAAGACATCCCTAAAACTGCTTTCAATACCCGGAACGGACACTACGAATTCTTAGTAATGCCGTTCGGGTTGACGAATGCACCAGCAGTTTTTATGAACTAGATGAACAGAGTATTTCAGAAATATCTAGACAAATTTGTAGTGGTCTTTATTGATGATATTTTGATCTACTCCAAGACCCCCGAAGAACATTTGAGGTTAGCATTGGAGACTTTGAGGAAGGAAAAACTTTATGAAAAATTATCTAAATGTGCTTTCTTCCTAGACAAAGTAGAATTCTTGGGACATGTTGTGACTGGAGATGGAATAGCAGTAGATCCTAAGAAAATAGCGGCAGTAGAATCCTGGCCCACTCCAGACTCTGTAGCTGAGATTAGAAGTTTCCTGGGACTAGCTGGCTACTATCGGAAGTTTGTGAAGGACTTTGCAAGAATTGCTGAACCCATGACAAAATTAACAAGGAAGGATGAAGAGTTCACCTGGACTGATGAATGTCAGCATGCTTTTGAGGAATTGAAGAAAAGACTGACTTCTGCCCCTATTCTGACCTTACCTTCGGGAACCGGAGGTTTCGCTATTTATAGTGATGCTTCCGGAAAAGGTCTAGGTTGTGTATTGGAGCAGAACAAGAAAGTAATAGCATATGTGTAAACCCCCAAAATTTTTAAATTATTAAATCTTGGATTTTTCTCAATTTTCTGGAATTTTCTGGGAATTTTCTGTAATTAAAATCAAGCTTTTCAATTAATAAATGATTTTTAATTGGCAATAAATAATATTAAAATATCATAAAAATAATATTTTTGGGTGTAAAATGAAAAAATTGGACTTAGGGTAATTTTTCTGGGCCTCAGACATATTTTTAAATGCCTAAAAACTAATTTAATTAATTAATTAATTTATTATCTATTTATTTAATTATTAATTATTTTATTATTATTTTATTTTATTTTTATTTTTATTTTTGATTTTGGGCCCGGCCCGGCCCAATGGGCCGAGCCCGTAAGCCTCCAGCCCAGCCCGCCTGACCATCCGGGTCGGGTCGGGTCTGCCCAGACCCGACCCGCCGACCCAGCGACCCGGCGCCTCACCCCTGTTCCCCGTTCTTCCCCACGACCCGAACTCCCGCCGCCGCCGCCGCGTTTTCCGGCGGCCACGTCCTCCGCCACCCCCCCCTGGATCCTTCGGCCACGACGCCCCGGCCTCGACCTCCCCAGTCCCCTATTTAAAGACTCCTCCTCCGCCTCCCTTTCCTCCCGTAACCCTAACCCTAAACCCCCTCCGGCGAGCCCCTTTCCGGCCACCCCGCTGCCCTCAGCCCCTGTGCCGACCACCACCAGGCGGAGCTCCTCCCCCTCTCCCCTTCCTCCTCCTCCCCAGGCGGCCCGACCCCCGAGCCCTACTCCTCCCCGCTGTTGTCTCCCCTCCGCCGGAGCCGCAGCCACCGCCAGCCCCTCGCCTGAGCCGCCGCAGCCCCGGCCGACCTCGCCAGCCGCCGGCGTGTCCTCCAGCAGCACCCGGACGCGGACACAGCCCGGACACAGGGAGCCCTAGCCGCGGACACGCAGTGGACACAGTGTCCGACACGACTCGGACACGATTTCGACCCTGGTTTCTCGGTCCCCTTCAGGTATTCGTAACTTGCAACCCTGATCTCCGTTTTCGATTCTGTAAATTCCTACGCGTAGCCTGTATGACCCTCTCGGTGTCCGGACAAACTGTTCGGGACACCGCGTCATGTGGTGATCGCACACCGCGATCCAAAACCAGGAAAAACCAGACCCTGTTTCACCCCCGGAACTGAGTACGCCCCGCCAAACGGGACGACTTGGTCGCGTGCGGTCTTCACAGATACGTGCGCACCGTCGATACGGACGTGTGAGTCTTCGTGGAAGCTGATTCGGGTGTGCGTGCACACCGGAATCAACGCGTATCCGCGGACATCGCCCCGTATCCGCCTTTTCGGCAATTTGCCCTAACTTCGTGCACACTCGTCAGATCGAGACGAAACTTGCGCCATCGGACTCGTAGCGATACGCTGGTCCTGTGGGTCAAGTTTGGTTCGATTCTGAGAACGTTGACGAAATCGCGTGTCGTGGGCCCCACAGGCCCCGCTCGACGGGCGATTTTGTGTTCGGCTCATCGGAATCCAAATCTGGAAGTTCCGTTGGGTTCGTATCAGCGTTCCTGACCTGTTGACACTAAGTTTGGTGAATTTGGTGACCTTTGACCCGGACGCGTTTTTCGGTGCAAAGCGGGCCCACCGACGGACCCCGTTTTGACCCGAAACTGTCGTTTTTGCCCTTGTCTCCAAATTGGACCCAAGGACAGGCGTTTCTAGTTATTTGACATCTTTTGAGCATGATGGTAATATCTATTTCAGCTTTTGGACTCATCTGTGGAAATTTCTCCCAAGAACTAAATTAACCAGATCCAAACAACAGGCAAGTACCTGCACTTCAAGTTAATCTTTATATTGTGATAATTAATTCCCTGCTCTACTAGTACCCTTGCTGATTATACGTAGTGTTAAAGTACTGTATTTCATGTCTTGAATATTGGAGTTCATGTCTTGTTTACATATCGGGTGGAAGAATACTAGGAGGCATGTAGTTTACCCTTCCCCATGTATTGTTTAATAGATGTTGGTACACGACTGTCCATCAGCCAGATCTCGATTGTATTATTTAATAGCCGTCTATGACGGCCAGATTAGCCTTATAAACCCCTACATGCCAACTATGTATTCTAAAACAAACACAAGTTCACACAGATAGTTCTAGTCTTGTTATAGTTCTTACTGACTGTTGTAGTTTCATTTCCTGTTTCACTTTATTTCCTGCTTTCTCATATTCCTGTTTATAGCATTAAACTCTGAGATGTTGATATTTCCTTTATGCAATTTCTCAATATGATACTCAGTTAATTGTCATAAATATTTAGTTTAGTCTTGTTGTGCACTGTGTACTTTGCTCCTTTCCTGACTGGATACGTTGTTTAGGCGATGATGAGAACCTTGCCCCTACCTACTATGGACCCTATGAGCCAGCAGGTGATGCAGTTGCAGAGCCGGTTCCCACCCAGGAGACTACTCCTGCAGAGTAGTTAGCATTAGCTATCTTTATTCCTATTTCTTATCTTATAAATCGGGTTTGTCCCCGACTTCATTCAGAATTTCTGTACTAAACATTTGAATCTGTTGTCACATTTATTTCAATTGCAATCTTAAGTTTCCATTCTCATTATTATCTTGCTTATGTTATTTGTGAATGAGCTAGTTTAGTTAAGTGTGGATTTGACCTAGACAGCGTACTACCGCCGATTCTGCGGCGTAGGCTGGACGTACCCACGCACTCGTGCCCGAATTTCCGGGTGCGGGTCGTGACACGTTTTTATGGTGGCCCATGCAGGTCTAACGACTAAATTGTTCGGTTCCAACTTAGGGACCGAACAGGCCTGCAACAAGATTGAGGATTTTAGGATAAAGCTCATTCACAGTATAGGGTCCTTATTTCAATCCTTGATATTACTTCTGATCAATTTTTCTATCGCCCTTGATTTCCAATTAATCTATTCTGAACTCCCTACCCCTTCACCTTTCAGAATGGTCCAGACAAGGAACACAGTAGGAGGCACATCAGAACCAGCTGAGCAGAATGTGCCCGAGACCCTTGCACTCCCGCCGCCTCCATCTGTTCCGGCAGTTACTCTGGATGGAGCACAGCTACTTGGAGTGTTCCAGGGATTGGTGGAATCCCAGAAAGAGCAGACTGCACTTCTGCGGACCAGCCTCTCAGAAGCTCTTAGGTCCCAGGAGTCGCCACAAAAGAGGCCAGGAAGTGCCAAAGATTTCAAGAACCTCAGACCCCTGGAATTCTACGGAACTGAGGGTATTCTCTACGCCGATGAATGGATAGAGAACGTAGAGCGACTCCTGAAGACTGCTCGGGTCCCTGATGATCTCAAAGTAGAGTCTGCGAGCCTGCAACTGTTCGATATAGCTCGGACCTGGTTTAGAGACGAACCTCAACTATCTGCTCCTGACCTCACATGGGATGACTTCAAGAGACTATTCAAGGAGAAATTCTACCCCGAAGTGGCTCGGGAAGCTCTCGAAAGCCAATTCGAGAGACTGGAACAAGGTAACCTATCTGTTGATGAGTATACTGCTGAATTTAGCAGGTTAAGCCACTTTGCGGAGTACATGGTTCGTACCCCGGAAGACAGAGCCCGTAGATTCAAGAAGGGGCTGTCTCCGGATATTCGCCTTGCTGTCACCACCAGCCGAGCCCGCACCTATGAGGAAATCTTAAACGTGGCATAAGGCGTTGAGAGAGACCTGGGGCATAAGCTAAAGCGAGAAAGAGATACCGGAAATGCGGGACCCAACAAACGCCCATTTCAACAACAACAACAGAGGTCCCCGCAGCAAACCCAGCGTCCTCTCCCTCGAGCTCCAGCACCCCAACACCAGGCTCAAGGACAGAACCAACAGGCTGCTACTTGTAACTTTTGCCGAAGACCGGGCCACACTTGGCAAGTTTGTAGGAAGAGACTAGGTGCCTGCCTATATTGTGGCTCAACAGAACATCAAGTGAGGGACTGTCCCGCTACTCCAAGACGCGGACAAGCTTACGTGATGACCGTGGAGAACGCGCAAACTCTGGAAGCAGCTAATGCGCGTAAGTGATTCGTAGATACCTTTCCTAGTATTGTTTAGCTCATGCCTATTGGTTCGTGACCTCAGCCTCAACCTAGTAATTTTGAACTTGCTAAATAACCTGGTATGCTTTTAAAATTTGATAACTGTTTTAGGGACTTTTGCTATTGTGCTTATTTTGTGTTATTTTGTGAACTTCAAATTTGTACCTCCTTTCATCATTATCTAGCGCACTTGAATTTTGCTGAACTTGACATATGCTGCTATTTTATAGCTTAATTTTGCAAGCTTACCTTTATCGGGCTTGTTCAGGACACATGTATTACTGAGGCCTGATCAACCCCACTAATACAAGTGTCTACTCAGAATCAGTGTACTACGGTCTGATCAATCTTAGTGCATTTTGATTCGCACTTCGCACAACTACTTTACGTGGATTGAGAGATATAGTGACTAGTATACTTGCCCTTAAAACATGCCCGAGCATATCGTATCAGTTACATAACCGTACTAATACGAGCGTGCGAATAAATGATTACCAGAATAGAATCTCAATCCATAAACCGCCTGACAATCCCCATTAGAATTCTTTAAAATGCCTCGATCCCTGTACCTCTGTTCTACTACCTCGCCCTTAAACTCTTTATTATTGATCCTCGTCTTCCCTTACTTCGGAAAGACAGAATCCTGTGTTTGGTGTAAGTTTGATTTGTAGTGCTAGATGATAACCCTTTATGACTAAGGCAATACCCTAGGTGATGTGTTTTGTGTTGCAGTCTTAAAGATTCAATACCATGATTTATTAAGTTGAGACCTAGCCTTACTAGTTGTACAGCCTTAGATGATATATGGGTAAAATTCTAAGTTGGGTAGTGACCGCAATCAAGTGAGATTGGACAGAGAGAACCCTGCTATAATTTTAAATTTCGAGGACGAAATTTTTGTAAGTTGGGTAGGTTGTAAACCCCCAAAATTTTTAAATTATTAAATCTTGGATTTTTTTCAATTTTCTGGAATTTTCTGGGAATTTTCTGTAATTAAAATCAAGCTTTTCAATTAATAAATGATTTTAATTGGCAATAAATAATATTAAAATATCATGAAAATAATATTTTTGGGTGTAAAATGAAAAAATTGGACTTAGGGTAATTTTTCTGGATTTTTCTGGGCCTCAGACATATTTTTAAATGCCTAAAAACTAATTTAATTAATTAATTAATTTATTATCTATTTATTTAATTATTAATTATTTTATTATTATTTTATTTTTATTTTTATTTTTGATTTTGGGCCCGGCCCGGCCCAATGGGCCGAGCCCGTAAGCCTCCAGCCCAGCCCGCCTGACCATCCGGGTCGGGTCGGGTCTGCCCAGACCCGACCCGCCGACCCAGCGACCCGGCGCCTCACCCCTGTTCCCCGTTCTTCCCCACGACCCGAACTCCCGCCGCCGCCGCCGCGTTTTCCGGCGGCCACGTCCTCCGCCACCCCCCCCCCCAGATCCTTCGGCCACGACGCCCCGGCCTCGACCTCCCCAGTCCCCTATTTAAAGACTCCTCCTCCGCCTCCCTTTCCTCCCGTAACCCTAACCCTAAACCCCCTCCGGCGAGCCCCTTTCCGGCCACCCCGCTGCCCTCAGCCCCTGCGCCGACCACCACCAGGCGGAGCTCCTCCCCCTCTCCCCTTCCTCCTCCTCCCCAGGCGGCCCGACCCCCGAGCCCTACTCCTCCCCGCTGTTGTCTCCCCTCCGCCGGAGCCGCAGCCACCGCCAGCCCCTCGCCTGAGCCGCCGCAGCCCCGGCCGACCTCGTCAGCCGCCGGCGTGTCCTCCAGCAGCACCCGGACGCGGACACAGCCCGGACACAGGGAGCCCTAGCCGCGGACACGCAGTGGACACAGTGTCCGACACGACTCGGACACGATTTCGACCCTGGTTTCTCGGTCCCCTTCAGGTATTCGTAACTTGCAACCCTGATCTCCGTTTTCGATTCTGTAAATTCCTACGCGTAGCCTGTATGACCCTCTCGGTGTCCGGATAAACTGTTCGAGACACCGCGTCCTGTGGTGATCGTACACCGCGATCCAAAACCAGGAAAAACCAGACCCTGTTTCACCCCCGGAACTGAGTACGCTCCGCCAAACGGGACGACTTGGTCGCGTGCGGTCTTCACAGATACGTGCGCACCGTCGATACGGACGTGTGAGTCTTCGTGGAAGCTGATTCGGGTGTGCGTGCACACCGGAATCAACGCGTATCCGCGGACATCGTCCCGTATCCGCCTTTTTGGCAATTCGCCCTAACTTTGTGCACACTCGTCAGATCGAGACGAAACTTGCGCCATCGGACTCGTAGCGATACGCTGGTCCTGTGGGTCAAGTTTGGTTCGATTCTGAGAACGTTGACGAAATCGCGTGTCGTGGGCCCCATAGGCCCCGCTCGACGGGCGATTTTGTGTTCGGCTCATCGGAATCCAAATCTGGAAGTTCCGTTGGGTTCGTATCAGCGTTCCTGACCTGTTGATACTAAGTTTGGTGAATTTGGAGACCTTTGACCCGAACGCGTTTTTCGGTGCAAAGCGGGCCCACCGGCGGACCCCGTTTTGACCCGAAACTGCCGTTTTTGCCCTTGTCTCCAAATTGGACCCAAGGAAAGGCGTTTCTAGCTATTTGACATCTTCTGAGCATGATGGTAATGTCTATTTCAGCTTTTGGACTCATCTGTGGAAATTTCTCCCAAGAACTAAATTAACCAGATCCAAACAACAGGCAAGTACCTGCACTTCAAGTTAATCTTTATATTGTGATAATTAATTCCCTGCTCTACTAGTACCCTTGCTGATTACACGTAGTGTTAAATTACTGTATTTCATGTCTTGAATATTGGAGTTCATGTCTTGTTTACATATCGGGTGGGAGAATACTAGGAGGCATGTAGTTTACCCTTCCCCATGTATTGTTTAATAGCTGTTGGTACACGACTGTCCATCAGCCAGATCTCGATTGTATTGTTTAATAGCCGTCTATGACGGCCAGATTAGCCTTATAAACCCCTACATGCCAACTATGTATTCTAAAACAAACACAAGTTCACACAGATAGTTCTAGTCTTGTTATAGTTCTTACTGACTGTTGTAGTTTCATTTCCTGTTTCACTTTATTTCCTGCTTTCTCATATTCCTGTTTATAGCATTAAACTCTGAGATGTTGATATTTCCTTTATGCAATTTCTCAATATGATACTCAGTTAATTGTCATAAATATTTAGTTTAGTCTTGTTGTGCACTGTGTACTTTGCTCCTTTCCTGACTGGATACGTTGTTTAGGCGATGATGAGAACCTTGCCCCTACCTACTATGGACCCTATGAGCCAGCAGGTGATGCAGTTGCAGAGCCGGTTCCCACCCAGGAGACTACTCCTGCAGAGTAGTTAGCATTAGCTATCTTTATTCCTATTTCTTATCTTATAAATCGGGTTTGTCCCCGACTTCATTCTGAATTTCTGTACTAAATATTTGAATCTGTTATCACATTTATTTCAATTGCAATCTTAAGTTTCCATTCTCATTATTATCTTGCTTATGTTATTTGTGAATGAGCTAGTTTAGTTAAGTGTGGATTTGACCTAGACAGCGTACTACCGCCGATTCTGCGGCGTAGGCTGGACGTACCCACGCACTCGTGCCCGAATTTTCGGGTGCGGGTCGTGACAATATGCCTCTAGACAGCTTCGACCTCATGAAAAGAACTATCCAACTCATGATTTAGAATTGGCAGCTGTCATTTTTGCTCTTAAACTATGGAAGCATTATCTTTATGGAGAAAAGGTGGAAATATTTACAGACCATAAAAGTCTAAAATATATCTTCACCCAGAAAGAGCTGAACATGAGGCAAAGAAGGTGGCTGGAACTAGTGAAAGACTTTGATATCACTCTTCAAGGCAAATATAGTTGCTGATGCTCTAAGCAGGTATCCTATGGCGATGTATTTGACTATGGACAGACACCTGCTAGAGGACTTGGAAAGTTTAGGTATTGAAGTAATCATCCCAGGAAAAGAAAGCCAAATGATGAACTTGCAGATTCAGTCTACTTTAATAGACAAGATCAAGGAGACTCGGTTTCAAGACGAAGGCCTTCGAAGCCTTCGAGGTCAAGTGCAAGCTGGATTAGTGGAAGATTTCAGAATTCATGAAGATGGATCACTGAGGCATGGCGATAGATTATGTGTACCCCAAGGAGACATAAGAGAAGAAATTATGCAAGAGGCACACAGATCGCAGTACTCTATACATCCAGGAGCCAACAAGATGTACAAGGACCTGAGGACGCATGTTTGGTGGCATGGCATGAAAAGAGAAGTAGCCAGGTTCATATCTCGTTGTTTAGTGTGCCAGCAAGTCAAGGCAGAAAGACAAAGACCTGGAGGATTGCTTCAACCACTACCCATTCCGGAGTGGAAGTGGGAACATATCACAATGGATTTTGTTTCCGGACTTCCAAGGACACCTAGTGGTAAGGATGCAATCTGGCTGATAGTAGATAGACTGACCAAGTCTGCACATTTTCTACCCTTCAAAGTAGGGCTATGTACAGAGAAGCTGGCAGATTTATATATCAGACATATTGTTAGGCTGCATGGAGTTCCAGTAAGTATTGTCTCCGACCGAGATTCAAGGTTCACCTCTCACTTCTGGAAGAGCTTACAAGCCAGCTTGGGGACGCAACTCAAATTCAGCACAGCTTATCATCCCCAAACCGATGGACAATCAGAAGATACAATCCAGACACTTGAAGATATGCTCCGTACATGTGTTCTGGATTTTGGAGGATCCTGGGAAGACTATCTACATCTTGTGGAATTCTCTTATAATAACAGTTACCAAGCAAGTATTGAGATGACTCCATTTGAAGCTCTGTATGGACGAAGATGTCGTACCCCGCTATCATGGGACGACGTTGGAGAAAGAGCCCTGCTGGGACCAGAGATGGTGATCGATTCAGCTGAGAAGGTAAAGCAAATAAGAGATAGACTTCGAGTGGCTCAAGACAGGCAACGACATTGGGCAAATAGCCACCGAAGGCCCTTGGAATTTGAGATAATTAAAATTATGAAATTCAAGTCAATTTAAACATTTTGATTATGGAACTAAGACTTGATTATGACTTTATTAAAGGTTGGAGAACTGGTATTCTTGAAGATTTTTCCGACACGTGGCACCATTAGGTTCGGAAGGAGTGGAAAACTCAGCCCAAGATTTATTGGACCTTTTGGCATTCAGGAGAAAATCGGAGAAGTGACATACCGTCTGGCATTGCCACCCTCTCTGGATGGAGTCCATAACGTCTTCCACGTGTCGCAGCTGAGAAAGTACGTGTCAGACCCCAGCCGATCACTCAGAGCTCGAAGTAGGCCCAAGTCTGACTTACCAAGAGCAACCCGTGGAGATACTGGATCGATCGGAGAAAGTTCTACGGAACCAGGTTATCTCCCTGGTTCGCGTAGATTGGAAGCACCATTCTCCCGGCGAATCCACCTGGAAGCGAGAAGACGAGATTAGAGAGCGATACCCCTATCTTTTTGAACCCTGAGGTATATTTTATTTCTCGGCCTTTCTTTTCGTGCCTTGTTATTCTTAAATTTCGAGGACGAAATTTTTTGTAAGTTGGGTAGGTTGTAAACCCCCTGAATTTTACAAATTATTAAATCTTGGATTTTTCTCAATTTTCTGGAATTTTCTGGGAATTTACTGTAATTAAAATCAAGGTTTTCAATTAATAAATGATTTTTAATTGGCAATAAATAATATTAAAATATCATAAAAATAATATTTTTGGGTGTAAAATGGAAAACTGGACTTAGGATAATTTTTCTGGATTTTTCTGGGCCTCAGACCTATTTTTAAATGCCTAAAAACTATTTTAATTAATTAATTAATTAATTATCTATTTATTTATTTATTATTATTTATTTTATTTTATTTTTATTTTCTTTTCTCCTTGGGCTGGCCCGGCCCAATGGACCGGCCCGTTAGTTTCCGGCCCAGCCCAACCCTATCGGGTCGGGTCGGGTTCAGCCGAACCCGACCCGCCGTCAGCCCGACCCGCCAGCCCGGTCTCCCCACGACCCTCTCCGTTGCCCGAGTCCGGCGCCGCTCCGCCCGGGCCGCCGCGCCACGTCGGCCACGTCTCCGCCCTCAGCGCCTGACCCCGCCTTCGGCGCCGCCCATCTCGGCCCCCAACCGCCCGGCCAGCCCTATAAATCCCCTCTCCTTCAGCCTCCTCCGGTAACCTCCCTCCACCCTCGCCGTCTCCCTGAACCCTAGCGCCGCCCTCCTCCAGCGCCTCGACCACCGCCACCGCAGAATTCCTTCGCCGTCGCCGTGCTCCGCCCGCCGCAGCTCCTTCCTCCTCTCTCCTCCCCTCGGCGCCGCCTCCCCCTCCGTCCTCCGGTCGACCAGCAACCGCAGCAGCAGCACGAGCAGCTCCCCGCGCCGCCTCCGACCGCCGGCGAGCCCCTAGCCACCGCGCCGTCAGCCGCCGCGCTGCCTCGGTCCCCTCCGCCGCAGTCCAGCCGCCCACGCCGCCGCCTCCGGCCGCCGCGACTCCACCAGAACCCTAACCCTAATTTTGGATTCGCGTGTCCGACACGAGTCGGACACGACTCGACCCTGATTTTCGGGTCCCCTTCAGGTGCGTGTAACTTTTTGTTCGTAGCTCCGTTTTCAATTCCGTAAATTGCGTTGTGAAGCCTGTATGACCCTCTCGGTGTCCGGATAAACTGTTCGCGGCATCGCGTCCTGTGGCGATCGCACACCGCGATCCAAAAACAGCAAAAACCAGACCCTGTTTCACCCCGGAACTGAGTGCGCCCCGCCAAACGGGACGACTTGGTCGCGCGCGATCTTTACAGATACGTGCGCGTCGTCGATACGGACGTGTGAGATTTCATGGAAGCTGATTCGGGTGTGCGTGCACACTGGAATCAACGCGTATCCGCGGACATCGTTCCGTATCCGACTTTTCGGCAATTCGCCCTAACTTCTTGTACACTCGTCAGATCGAGACGAAACTTGCGCCATAGGACTCGTAGCGATACGCTGGTCCTGTGGGTCAAGTTTGGTTCGATTCTGAGAACGTTGACGAAATCGCGTGTCGTGGGCCCCACAGGCCCCGCTCGACGGGCGATTTTGTGTTCGGCTCATCGGAATCCAAATCTGGAAGTTCCGTTGGGTTCGTATCAGCGTTCCTGACCTGTTAACACTAAGTTTGGTGAATTTGGAGACCTTTGACCCGGACACATTTTTCGGTGCAAAGCGGGCCCACCGGCGGACCCCGTTTTGACCCGAAACTGCCGTTTTTGCCCTTGTCTCCAAATTGGACCCAAGGACAGGCGTTTCTAGCTATTTGACATCTTCTGAGCGTGATGGTAATGTCTATTTCAGCTTTTGGACTCATCTCTGGAAATTTCCCCCAAGAGCCAATATTAATCAGATCCAAACAACAGGCAAGTACCTGCACCTCAAGTTAATCTTTATATATTGTGATAATTAATTCCCTGCCTTACATGTACCCTTGATGATTACACCTAGTGTTAGAAATGCTGGATTTCATGTCTTGAATATTTGAGTTCCTGTCTTATTTTTCATGTCGGGTGGGAGAATACCTAGAAGGCATGTAGTTTATCCTTCCCCTTGTCATATTTAATAGCTGTTGGTACACGACTGTACCTCAGCCGGATCTCGATTTCCCCTGTTTAATAGCCGTTCATGACGGTCGGATTAGCCTTATAAACCCCTACATGCCAACTATGTATTCTAAAAACAAACACAAGTTCACATAGATAGTTCTGGTCATGTTATATTTATTGCTGGCTGTTGTAGTTTCATTTCCTGTTTCATTTATTTCTGTTTCTCTGTTTACAGTTTTAACTCTGAGATAATAATGTTCTGTTATGCTGTTTCTCAACATGATATCCAATATTTAATTGTCATAAATATTTAGTTTAACCTTGTTGTGCACTGTGTACGTTGCTCCTTTCCTGACTGGATCTGTTGATTTAGGCGATGATGAGGATCTTGCCCCTACTTATTATGGTCCCTATGAGGGGACTGATGATACCTATGAGGAGCCAGAACCCACCCAGGAGACCCCTGCTGCAGAGTAGCTAGTAGTAGCTATCTTTCATTTATATTCTTATCTTATTTATCGGGTTTGTCCCCGATTTCATTTGAAATCCTGTACTAAAATATTTGAATCTGTTGTCATATTTATTTTCAGTTGCAATCTTAAGTTTCAATTCTCATTATTATCTTGCCTATGTTATTTGTGAATGAGCTAGATAGTAAATATGGATTTGACCTAGACAGCGTACTACCGCCGACTCTGCGGCGTAGGCTGGACGTACCCACGCACTCGTGCCCGAATTTCCGGGTGCGGGTCGTGACAAGGAGACTAGTGTTGGAGACGACAAGAGGAATGGGGTTAAAGCCTATAGTTTGAGTCACCTCAAAGGCAACCCGACCTTTGATTGGAAGCACCAAGAAAATGTTTAATGGGTAACAACAAAATTGATGTGTGACTGAAAACACTATATGATAGTAATTGTAAAGAACCATTCCTCTACTGTATAGTGTTGATCTGCAATAAATAAAAGGGTGATTGTAAAATCTTAATGAATCTGTGGCTTGTAAAGCAGAGTATATAAATTGTAGAATACCTAGAAAGATTCACCTATTTAAGAGTGAAAGTGGGACCACTTTCTATTGGAACTCGTGCTGTTCTCTAGAGCTCTTAAGAAATCGAGACAACACATGGCCGAAAAGTGCACAACTGTTGATACGATCAAATGCATACAATGTGTTTGTGTGTATGTTGAGTCTGTACAAGTAAGATTCTAAGTTCAAGACATATGTCACTTTGGGTCTGTATAGATGAGATATATAACACTAAGGGGAGGTTCAAGTTCGGAAGACACCTTCCTCTGATACACAGTGTGATTGCGCATATCTTGTTTTTCTTCGTATTGTCCTATCGTGCTATACCTTCTTTGTTCTCTTATTGAATCATGTGGGGGATTGTTAGAGTTATTTTGGCTTTACTTTGGAAGCAACCCATGTGATTCAATAAAGGCAACTCCTTTTTTTAGTCCCACATGGGAAAGGAGAAGTCATTCTCCTTTCCATATATTGCTTTACCTCTCTTAGTGGGTAAGTGAATTTTGTGGGGGATGTACTAGATCTCATCCAACCCGCGAGCGGGTGCATAATTTAATGCGCGTTTTTACGCGTTTATTAGTCGCGCACTTAGCACTTAGCACGCTTGCGCGCCGCGGAACGGACATGGGTACAAAGGTAATTTCATAACTTATTTTATTTTTATTTTTTGTTTTCGTTGGTTTGGTCTGGTGAGTTGCTGGTCTTCCGCGGAACTGTTCTCACGTAATCCCGTTACGGAAAGAGTGGAAAAAGTTACGTGAGAGATATATCCAGGACACGATTCTGAGATCTCAAAACCAGAATCGGTTTTTTCTCTTCTCTCTCTCGCTCTTTGTTCGGAACGAAAAGGAAAATCTTACAGAGACGGAAAAGAAAAGAAAACCATCAGAACTTAAATTCCTCAAAAAACTCCTCCGCTCAATCTCTCTTCTTCGGACAAGGCTGTGATCGTTCGTGGGATTCGCCACCGGGTGCACGATGCAGTGGATCGAAGGGATTCGTTGTATCTCGGAAATAGATCGTCAGGAATCCGCTGCACTGTTCGTGGGGGCAAAATTTTATTCTAAGGACAACGTGTAACGTGCCTCGAATCCTCTACATATTTCTGCTTTAGAACGGTTCGGTTCATTATGTGTGCCCGACCAACAACCCGAATTAACCGAACAACCCGATTTAGAACGGTTCGGTTCATTTCGGTTTTGTATTTAGACGATTCAGATCGATTTTTTGTTTTATCGATTCGGTCCATGTTCGGTTTAAGCTAGCACGGTTCGGATTGGACCGAACCGAGTCATTGCTCACCCCAAGTTCGGACTTTAGTTGGGTCTGGACCGGCTGAGGCCGAATTTGATCTATGCATATATGGTCCAAAATTTTTGGGCTGTCCTGGCCGATTAACACTGTGAGAACACAAGTTGCGTTTTTGTGCTTTGTGCCTAGATCTCGAATACACTTTGGCATCTAACTGCGCTTTTCGCTGTTCATAACTATGACAACAAGAAGGACTAGACCAATGGGCAGCCCATTGGATTTGGGCTCGAAATGGAGCACAAATGAGACCCCCGCAACCCAAACCGGCCTTAGACTGCCATGTGTTTCTGAGACGTGGCACCTCGCTAAACTCCGACCTATTACAATTTCTTGCCTATTATTCTAAGAACTTAATTCGCAGAAAGTACTTGGTGGTTCATCCAGAGCATTACTGAATTAGGAGAAAAGACCTATGCCAAGAATAGAAATACAGCTCGTATCTATTGTTTGGCGACTTACTATGCAATGACTCTTGGAACAGCTTGGGCTGGGGTGTTAGCACTCAGAATGATATGGATATTAAGACAAGTCAAAGAAAAGGATATTATTTGTTTTCTGTGATATTGCTATTGGCATCTCATATATTGTAGGAATGGCAAATTGAAATTGAATAACTTATACAAATTATATTCCATTTGTAACCAATCAACTGACGTTGAGATGGCCGAGTTGGTCTAAGGCGCCAGATTAAGGTTCTGGTCCGAAAGGGCGTGGGTTCAAATCCCACTCTCAACATTTTTTTTTTCATTTGTAAATAAAGAAAAATATCTTGTAAAAGTAACTCTTTTAACAGCGCCCACAGTGAGTGATTTAAAGTAGTACATTTTGACTTTAACAAAAATTTATAATTTGGAGTATGTCATTGTATGACAATATCGAATAAATACTCCAAAAGCAGTCATTTACACAATTAAATAAAGTATGACATGAAGTGCCTCTACTGTTGATGTTCTAAAAAACGAGTTTTGTCATCCAAATTTCTTTTCTTTTCTTTTTCTTCCTTGCATTGTTTGGATTGCGGTTTTAAGAACCAACCCCCAACCTAATGGGATGGCTACTAAGGGTGTGCATTATTCGGTTGAAAAAAAAATCGGTTCAGTTTAGGTTTCAGATTTCAGTTTCGATCTAAAATCGAAAATCGAATAAAACTTATACAATTATGTAAATACCTCAATTCTATACATATTTTATGATTAAAATGTGTAAATTTCTGTATAAAATTTGAAAACAATAATTATATGTATGTGTTTTGAAGTTAAACTTTGGTAATTTAACAACTAGTCCAATTTGGACGAAACTTTAAAATACAATAAATGTGTGTAATTTTTTTATAATTTTTAATATAATTTAACCACTATTCAAATTTTAGGTCCGGTCCATTAAACAATATAAATGATCCAACCGAATAAATCAAATAAACCGAACCGATTATACGATTCATTTCGATTATAAAAGTAACTTTTGTAAAAGTAACTCTTGTAAAAGCGTCCACAGTGAGTGATTTAAAGTAGTACATTTTTACTTTAACAAAAATTTATAATTTGGAGTATGTCATTGTATGACAATATCGAATAAATACTCCAAAAGCAGTTATTTACACAATTAAATAAAGTATGACATGAAGTGTCTCTACTGTAGATGTTCTAAGAAACGAGTTTTGTCATCCAATTTTTTTTTTCTTTTTCTTCCTTGCGTTGTTTTGTGTGTGTGTTGTGTGTGTGTTTTTCCCTTTTAAAATATACATGACAAACCTATTTTATTATAATATAAAATATTTTGGTGAATATTTATTGTAGGTGGAAGTGTGTAATTATTAGTTGTTAGTAATTATTTTAGTAGAGAAGTGTATAATTTACATATTTATCCTTAGTTAATTTTAACATATTTTGATATGTGAAAAAATATATCTGTGGAACATAAAAGTTTCAAGGTGAAGTTAAGGAAATTTTTGGGCTTTTGGGGTTTGTTAGCAGTGGAACTAGTATTCAGGTTATGTTAGTTATTATTTCTAGTCAATAGGAGTATGTTATGGGTCCTATTTTCTTGCT
The DNA here is from genome assembly GCA_036927795.1 of Iris macrosiphon. Lineage (NCBI taxonomy): Eukaryota > Viridiplantae > Streptophyta > Magnoliopsida > Asparagales > Iridaceae > Iris > Iris macrosiphon. Next base: position 45,057,685 of record JAYESA010000009.1, read on the forward strand.
ATTTTTCTGCAACTATCTCTGTACTAATGCATATTTAAAGGTAGCTGATCAGTAAAATGATGTAGAGCTAAGTTTCTCTCTTCTAAGAGTATCAGAGCTTTTTCCTTGCATATATTTCTTCATTTTGTCAGTGGTATCAAAGCTTGAGGTGGAAAAAAAGCAACTTTGGTGACTTGCAGCAGCAGCAAGGAATACTGAGGTCTCATTGAAACTCGTGTTATTGAACATGTCGATGGAAAGATATTGACAGGAGCACAAAGAAGAACGTTGGATGAGCTGAAGGTAAAGGATCTTAAAGCAAAGAATTATCACTTCAAGCTATTGATCGCCAAATCTTGGAAACCATTCTTTGCAAGGACACCGTTAAGCATATTTGGGATTCCATGAAGAAGAAGTACCAAGGTACAGCAAGAGTTACGAGGAGGCAGCTTCAAGCACTTCGTTCGGAGTTCGAAATGCTTCGAATGAAGACGGGAGAATCAGTTAACAGACTATTTTTCAAGAATGATGGCAATCGTTAACAAGATTCGAATCCATGGCGACAAGACAGAGGTTGTTATCATTGTTGAGAAGATTCTTCGATCCTTGACGCCAAAGTTTAATTTTGTTGTCTGCTCTACAGAAGAAGCTAATGATGTTGGTTTACTGTCCATTGATGAATTACAAAGTTCTTTGTTGGTTCATGAGCAAAAAATTAAGCAGCAAGAAAAAGAAGAACAAGCATTGAAGACCTTATCAGAAAATCACTTTACATACAGTAGAGCTGATATGTTGGAGTGGATGGAGTTTTCAATCTATGTGAAGAATACTTTGACGTGCAACGAGCGTCATCCGTGTGTCGAAAAAGCTCGAAAAGTACATCGAACGTCGTGTATTGGAACATATAAGATAAGTAAATATTATATTAGATTTTCATCTTTGACTTTAATTATATATTTATAATTAGATCTTTCATTATTAACTTTCCATATAATTGGATTTTTAATATATGGTAAGCTGAATTATGATTTGATTTTCATTAAATATATGATTGAATGTAATTGGATTTCCATAAATTTTTTTGGCTTCTTCCATATGGAAATCCTAATTCATGCAAGGGTTTATATAAATGTTCATGTAATATACAACAACATGAGAAACAAATATAAGAGATGAAAAAAGGTGGCAAGAGTGCCATTGTAACTTTGGAGAGGAGAAAGAAGGATTTGAGGTTGTTTCGAAAAATGAGATCAATTTGGGGTTTTTCTCATTGTCTTTTTTCTTCTTTGTTGTAATCTATTTTCTGTTCCAAAGAGTTGCGGTGATCCGTGTTGGATCGGTGATGAATTTGTAGATGGTGTAATCTCTTTATTCCATTAGTGGAGGTTCTTCAGGGTTGGACTCCGTCGTCCCGTGATTTTTTCAATCTGAATTTTTCACGTAAAAATCTCTGTGTTTGCGATTTATATTTGATATTTTTTGGTTTGTGTGTTTTGCTCGGTTCTCTTACAGGTACTCTATGGTTTGGAAAATGATTTTCGCGTTTCGTTCCCAACGGTGTGGTATCAGAGCCAGGTTCTGAAATTTCGAAAGGGTGTCAGGAGTTGATAGACAAAGTAGGGAGGAGAGATTGACGCGAAGTCGGTGATGGTAAACCTGAACGGTACCAACTATCACTACTAGAAGAGCAAGATGAAGGATCTGCTATTTGTCAAGAAGATGCATCTGCCGAAATTTGCTTCCGAGAGGCCCAGTGAAAAATTCGAAGAGGACTGAAAGTTCGAGCATATATAGGTGTGTGGGTACATCAGACAGTTCGTTGACGAGAACGTGTACAACCACGTTGCCAGTATTGAGCACGCGAGGACACTATGGGATAACCTAGAATCTTTTATGCGAAGAAGACCGAGATAAATAAATTGTTCCTGGTCCGGATGATGATGGGTCTGTGGTACAAAGATGGGACGTCCATTATGGATCATTTGAGTGAGTTCCAGGGCGTGGTTGACCAGCTATCCTCGATAAGAGACAAGTTCGACGATAAGGTTTAGGGACTATGGCTGGTGTGTACATTGCCAAACTCGTGGGAGACCGTACGAGTGTCTATGATCGCTTCTGATCTGGAAGGCATGGTCAGTCTGGAGTTTGCCAAGAGCGGGGTACTGAATGAAGAGATGCAGAGACGTTCTCAGGCCACTTTATCTACATTCCATTCAGAGACGCTTGTTTCAGAGAGCCGCGGAAGGGGTAAAAGCAGGGGTCCAGGTGGTGGTAGAGACAAAAGCAGGAAAAGGTCCAAGGGTCGGTACGAGGACTTGGAGTGTTAGTATTGTGAAAAGAAGGACTACATCAAGCGGAACTGTTTTGCTTGAAAGAGAGAGAAGAAGGGCAACGAGGGGAAGCAGGGCGAGAACACTACAGCGGCGGCCTCGGCACATGGAGATGACCTGATCATTGTAGGTGATGCAATAGTTATTAACCTCGCCTGTGATGACAACTCTTGGCTGGTGGACTTAGGTGATTCAGCGCACGTATCTCACAACAGAGTACTATTTGCTTCTTACACAATAGGCGACTGTGGAGTATTGAAGATGGACAATTGAGATGTGTCGAAGGTAGTTGCCATTGGAGATGTGCATTTGAGGATAAATACGGGTGCAGTTCTTGTTCTGAAAGATGTCTGTCATGTCCCTGATATCCGTTTCAACCTGGTGTCGGTTGGAATGCTGGATGACGAGGGTTTCTTCAATCTTTTCGGGAACAGTCAGTGAAAGCTTTCCAGAGGTTTGATGGTGATTGCTAGAGGAAGCAAGTGGTCCGGACTCTACTATATGGAAGGGAGAGCACAATGGCACAAGAGGTGAATGCAGCTACTAATGTGTCTACCGTGTTATGGCACATGCAGCCCAGTTATATCAGAGAGAAGGGGATGAGCTACTTGGTGAACATGAAGGTGATTCCAGGGCTAAAGTCTACAACATTGGAGAGATGCACGCACTGTTTGGCGAAAAAGTAAAATATGGTGTCTTTCCAAAGTCACCCAAGTTCGAAAGCCGGCGTTGCTCGATTTGATTCACTCGGATGTCTACAGTCCTATAAAGGTAAATCTATTTGTGGTTAACTTTTATTGATGATTGTTCCATGAAGGTTTGGGTCTATGCCTTAAAGACCAAGGATCAGATGCTGCCAACTTTCAAGGAGTTTCAGGCCTCCGTTGAAAGAAAAACGAGTAAGAAGCTGTTATATATTCGGTCGGACAATGGCGGCTAATATATCGGTCCCTTTGATGCATACTGCAGAGAGAAAGAGATACGACACCAGAAGACTCCACCAAAGACACCTCAGTTGATTGGTGTAGCGGTGTCACGCCCCAGTCCCAAAATGCCGAGGGACTGGAGACGTGTGCAATGGCCAGCAGCACGCACCGATGGACAACCCAATTTAATGGATCCATCAGGGCATGCTTAAGCTGTAGTCTAACAGTAAAATGTTACAAGTCTCAGGTATTTCTAATCTCATCCACAGAATAAACACAGATTAATTGCCAGAAATAATGCAATGGAAATAAATAAGCAATAGCAAATAAGATTATCTCGGGAAATAATCCGAGAATTAGTTTGTTACATTTAAGGAGAATAGACAGAAAATAAAATACTGAAAATGGAAATACTGTGTGTATGAAGTCGGTGCTCAGGAGAAGTCTTCGGCCAATATCTCGTCCTCGGTTCCAGGTTCTGCTCCAAGGAGTGCTCCTGTACCGTACACCTCGGGGTAGTTCTTCTCAGCTATACCTGGGGACATCATCCATTCCAGGTTTTCAGGGGACATAGCAAGGTACAGAAATAACTCAAGCCAACATGAATATCAGTGCAGCAATAAAATAAACAGCAGGGTAATATGTAAACCAGCTAAGTGATATGCAAGTGAGAGTTTTAGTCATACTCAGGCTGAGACTACTACAGGATCAGTGTCGAGGAAACCATAGCAGTATTTTCTCGAAGGGCCAGTAAGGTACCATAGCTCTGTATCAGAGACTAAGACACCGCCAGATAACAGGATTTATATTATATTCAGCCTTGATATGATAATACTCTCCCCACCCCATGTAATCTCACGTCACAGTTCCAGAATATCACAGGTACAAGTCACGCAAGATTGAACTAATGCAATGAGTCAGGATAGAATCTAAGCATGTAAACTGTATATGTCATGAATATGTATCCTATACAGAATCACCAGGTATATCTCAGGCAATTCCGTCACATGAATAGTATCAGGTGTCCTGGGTTGAGCAGTTAAACAAGTTTACATATGAATCTACAAGAAATCAAGTAAAATACTATAACCAGAATCACTGCTAATTGGCAAGCTTTACTTGCCCACTGATGCAAAACTAAGTCAAGAAATAGGTAGCAAAGCTGCAAGTTTTGGCGAGGTACACTTGCATGTGATTCCGGCTCTGTTTGCGGCTTTGACTTCAGTTGGATTTGCAGGCGATACTCCGGTTGCTGTAATAAATATCACCATCAGATCCAGAAAATATCAATCAGCTAGAAACGCCTGTCCTTGGGTCCAATTTGGAGACAAGGGCAAAAACGACAGTTTTGGGTCAAAACGGGGTCCACATGTGGGCCCGCTTTGCACCAAAAACGCGTCTGGGTCAAAGGTCTCCAAATTCACCAAACTTAGTGTCAACAGGTCAGGAACGATGATACGAACCCAACGGAACTTCCAGAATTGGATTCCGATGAGCCGATCACAAAATCGCCCGTCGAGCGGGGCCTGTGGGGCCCACGACACGCGATTTCGTCAACTTTCTCATAATCGAACCAAACTTGGCTCACAGGACCAGCGTATCGCTACGAGTCCAATGGCGCAAGTTTCGTTTCAATCCGACGTGTGTACACAAAGTTAGGATAAAATCCAGAAAAGTCGGATACGAGGCGATGTCCGCGGATACGCGTTGATTCTGGTGTGCACGCACACCCGAATCGACTTCTGCGAACTCCCGCACGTCCGTATCGACGACGCGCACGTATCTGTGAAGACCGCGCGCGTAACCAAGTCGTCCCGTTTGGCGGGGCGTACCCAGTTCAGGGGTGAATCAGGGTATTATTTTTCCTATTTTTGGATCGCGGTGTGCGATCACCACAGGATGCGATGTCCCGAGCAGTTTATCCGGGCACCGAGAGGGTCATACAGGCTTCGCAACGCAATTTATGGAATCGAAATCCGAGCTACGAGCAAGAAGATACACGCACCTGAAATGGGCTAAAAAACCGGGATTGGAATCGTGTCCGACACGTGTCCGGATTCGAAGTTAGGGTTAGGGTTAGGGTTTCGGATCCGGCGGCTCAGGGCGGCGCTGAGGCGGGGAGCGGCTGGCCGGGGGCAGTGGGGGCATGCGGCGGAGGCGGCGCGGTGACGGTGCTGAGCGGCACGGCGGGCGGAGGCGCCGGCGCTGCTGCTCGATGCTGCTGTCGAAGGTGCTCGACGGCGTCGACGCCGGAGAAGGAGGGGAGGAAGAAGGTGGGAGGTGGTGAGCGCGGCGGAGGGGGCTGCGGGCAGGTGGCGTCGGCCGGCGAGGCAAGCGGTGGCGGCGTGGTGGTCGTGGGGGAGGTCTGGCCGGAGAAGGGCTGACGGGAGGGATTTATAGGGCTGAGGGAGGGCTGTCGTGGCCGGGTTAGGCGGAGGCGAGGGGTGGACGTGGCTGAGGAGGGTAGGGCGAGCCGGACGGAGCGGCGCTGGCGGCGGATCCGGCGGAGGAAGCGGGGAAGAGGGGGACATGGTCAGGGCCGGGTGGCCGGGTTGCGGGCGGGTGGCGGGCAGACCCGACCCGACCCGGTAGGGTGAGCGGGCTGGGGGAATGGACCGGGCTGGGCTGGGGGAATGGGCCGGGCCGATTTAAATAAAAAAATAATATTAATAATAATATTAAAAATCAACAAATAATTTAATAAATAAATAAATAATTAAATAAATAAATAGGTTTTTAGGTGTTTTAAAAATAGGTCCGGGTCCAATAAATTCCAGAAAAATTATCCTAAGTCCAGTTTTTTATTTTACACCCAAAAATATTATTTCCATAATATTTTAATATTGTTTATTATCATTTAAAAATTATTTAATAATTAAAACCCTATTTTTAAATTACAGAAAAATCTCAGAAAATTCCAGAAAATTGAGAAAAATCCAAATTTTAAAATTTTTAAAAATCAGGAGGTTTACAAGCGGAGTGGATGAACATGACGCTGATGGAGAGGGTACGGTGTTTGCTGTCAGAAGCAAACTTGTCGGGCAGCTATTGGGATGAGGCTCTTTACACAGTTGTTTATATTATTAATTTATCTTCTAGTGCTCTTTTGCAGGGTGATGTGTCTGACAAAGAATGGTACTGCAAAGAGCCGTCATACAATCACCTGTGAGTGTTTGGTTGAAAGGCCTTCGTGCATGTACCGAAGGACGAGAGATTCAAACTTGAGCCGAAGACGAGGCGGTGCGCCTTTGTCGGTTATGGTCGGGATGGGTTTGACTATAGACTCTACGACCCAGTAAGAAAAAACTCTACAGAAGCAGGGACGTAGTATTCGTCGAGTATCAGACCATGACCAACACTCAGGATTCCGAGATACCTTCTGAGGTTGAGGAATTGCCTGAGTTAGAGTCATTTTGCTTCGAGCAGTTTTCAGAGAACATCACAGAGGATCTAGTTATGGGGGAACCAGTACATAAAATTGCTCCTAACCTTGATCATCAGCCTGTTGATGATGGTCAAGGTGATCTTCAGGAGGATGAGCATGCCGAGGAGGTAGTTCCTGAGGAGGAGGCTGTTGGTATATAGCCAGCACCAGTGGTTCCATTGAGGAGGAGTGATAAAGAGCGTCGATCATCTACGAGATACTCACCAGGTGAGTATGTGCTACTGACTGACGGGGGAGAACCCAAAAGTTTCGCAGAGGCTATGGATGATGAACACTGGCAGGAGTGGATGGAGTCCATACAGGAGGTGATGAGTTCTTTGGAGGCCAACTCTACTTATGATCTGATGTGGTTGCCAAAGGACAAGAAGGCTTTAAAGAATCGATGGATATTCAAAGTGAAGCAGACATATGATGCTATTTGCCCTCGATACAAAGCGAGGCTGGTAGTTAAAGGCTACGGTCAGCGAAAAGACGTATATTATGATGAGATCTTTTTGCCAGTTTTTAAGCAGTCGTCTATTCAGGCGGTGCTAGCATTGGCAGCCTGTTTTGACTTGGAGGTCGAGCAAATGGATGTGAAGACGGCATTTCTCCAAGGTGATCTTGAGGAGGAGTTGTACATGGAGCATCCAGAGGAATTTTATGAGAATGGCAAGTCATATTTGGTCTGCTAGTTGAGGAAGAGCTTGTATGGTCTGAAGTAGGCTCCGAGACAGTGGTACAGGAAGTTCAAGTCGTTTATGGGGCAGCATGGTTACGTACGGACGACGTCGGACCATTGTGTATTTGTGAGATACTTTGCCGAGGATGATTTCATTATTTTACTGCTCTATGTTGATGATATGCTACTGGTGGGTCGAAATGCCACTAGGATAGCGGAGTTGAAGTGCCAACTAGGCGCGGCCTTCTCTATGAATGATTTGGACGCAGCAAAAACTATTATTGGAATGGAGACCAGCCCCGAGAGAGAGAGAGAGAGAGAGAGAGTCCAAGCTGCTACATTTGTCCCAAAAGAAGTACATTCACCGGGTACTTCATCGTTTCAGGATTGACGGGTCGAAGAAAGTGAATAACCCCCTAGTGGCTTACTTTAAGTTCGCTGAAAAGAAGTGTCCATCTGCCGAGGACGAGAAGGAAGATATGGAGCGGATTCTATATGCCTCAGTTGTGGGGAGTCTTATGTATGATATTGTGTGTACGAGGTCAGACATCGCTCACGCAGTTGGCACAGTTAGCAGGTATACTTCCAATCCTGGAAGGATATATTGGAGTGGGGTCAAGAGGATTCTATATCTTCAGGGCACTGCCGATTGGAGACTTTCTTTTGGTGGTGACGATCCGAAGCTGGTTGGGTATACCGATGCTGATATGGCTGGAGATGTAGATACGAGGCGATCGACTTCGGGCTATGTGATGATGTTTTCTGGTGGAGCAGTATCGTGGCAGTCGCGGTTGCAGAAGTGTGTTGCCTTATCGAGACAGAGGCAGAGTACATTGCGGCGACGGAGGCTTGCAAGGAGTTGCTGTGGACGAAGAAGTTGTTTAAAAAAAATTGGGTAAAGCAAGAGCAGTATCATTTGCTTTGCGATAGTCAGAGTGCTATTCACCTGGTGAAGAACCAGCTATTTCATAGCCGGTCCAAGCACATTGAGACCCGGTATCATTGGATACGGGATGTTGTGGAAAAGAAGGAACCGACGCTTGAGAATGTTCATGCAGATGACAACAGAGCAGACATGTTCACAAAGATTCTTCCAAAGAAAAAAATTGAGTACTGCAGGTGGATCGTCGGGATGACGACCCTCTCCACATAGTTGTGAAGGAGAAGATTTGTTGGAGTGGGTGGGGTTCCCAACCTATGTGAAGAATACCCTACAGTGCGACGAGCGCTATCCGTGTGTCGAAAAAGATCGAAAAGTGGATCGAACGCCGTGTATTGGAACATTTATGGTAAGCAAATATTATATTGGATTTTCATCTTTGACTTTAATTATATATTTATGATTGGATCTTTTATATATTAACTTTTCATATAATTTGATTTTCAGTGTATGGTAAGCTAATTTATGATTTGATTTCCATTAAATATATGATTGAATGTAATTGTATTTTCATAAATATTTTTGGCTTCCATTTATATATTTCTATATGGAAACCCTAATTCATACAAGGGTTTATATAAAGGCTCATGCAATATACAACAACATAAAAAAAATATAACAGAGAAAAATGTGACAAGAGTATCATTGTAATTTTGGAGAGGAGAAAGAAGGATTGTAGGCTGTTTCGGAGAAGGGGATCAATTTAGGGTATTTCTTATTGTCTTTTTACTTCGTAATTGTAATATATTTTCTGTTCCAAAGAGTTACGGTGATCCGTGTTGGAGCGGTGAGGAGCTTGTAGAGGGTATAATCTTTTTATTCCATTGGTGGAGGTTCTTCAGGGTTGGACTCCAATGTAATCTTTTTCATCTGAATTTTTTACGTAAAATTTTTTCTGTCTGCGATTTGTGTTTGGTATTTTTTAATTTTTACGTTTTGCTTGATTCTCTTGCAGGTATTTTTTGATTTGGAGAACGATTTTCGTGCTTCATTTCCAACATGATAGAAAACAAGGAAGAGACAAAGCCTGAGGTAGAGGAGTCAGAAACAACAATGATCGTAGGAACTGTCACGACCCGTACCCGGAAATTCGGGCATGAGTGCGTGGGTACGTCCAGCCTACGCCGCAGAGTCGGCGGTAGTACGCTGTCTAGGTCAAATCCACAGTTAGCTAATCTAGCTCATTCATAAATAGCATAGGCAAGATAATAAAGAGAAACAGATACTTAAGATTTCAAATGAAATAAGTGTGACAACAGATTCAAATGTTTAGTACAGAAATCAGAAATGAAATCGGGGACAAACCCGATTACTAAGATAAAGAGCAAGAAAATAAAATAACTACTGCTATCTACTCTGCAGCAGGGGTCTCCTAGGTGGGATCTGGCTCCTCATAAGTGTCATCTGTTCCCTCATAGGGACCATAATATGTAGGGGCAAGGTCCTCATCATCGCCTAAATCAACGGATCCAGTCAGGAAAGGAGCAAAGTACACAATGCACAACAAGATTAAACTAAATATTTATGACAATTAAATTGAGTATCGTATTGAGAAAGTTGCATAAAAGAACATCAATATCTCAGAGTTAATGCTATAAACAGGAATATGAGAAAACATGAATAAATGAGACAAGGAAAGAAACTACAACAGTCAGCAAGAACTATAACAATACCAGAAACTATCTGTGTAAACTTGCGTTTGTTTTAGAATACATAGTTGGCATGTAGGGGTTTATAAGGCTAATCCGACCGTCATAAACGGCTATTAAATAGGAATAATCGAGATCCGGCTGAGGGTACAGTCGCGTACCAACAGCTATTAAACATGGCAGGGGAAAGGGTAAACTACATGCCTTCTAGTATTCTCCCACCCGACATGAAAAACAAGACATGAACTCCAATATTCAAGACATGAATTCCAGTATTACTAAAACTAGGTGTAATCATCAAGGGTACTTGTAAAGCAGGGAATTAATTATCACAATATAAAGATTTAACTTGAAGTGCAGGTACTTGCCTGTTGTTTGGATCCGATTAATTGTACTCGAGGAAATTTTCCAGAGATGAGTCCAAAAGTTGAAATAGACATTACCATCACGCTCAGAAGATGTCAAATAGCTAAAAACGCTTGTCCTTGGGTCCAATTTGGAGACAAGGGCAAAAACGACAGTTTCGGGTCAAAACGGGGTCCGCCGGTGGGCCCGCTTTGCACCGAAAAATGTGTCCGGGTCAACGGTCTCCAAATTCACCAAACTTAGTGTCAACAGGCCAGGAACGCTGATATGAACCCAACGGAACTTCCAGATTTGGATTCCGATGAGTCGATCACAAAATCGCCCGTCGAGCAGGGCCTGTGGGGCCCACGACACGCGATTTCGTCAACGTTCTCAGAATTGAACCAAACTTGACCCACAGGACCAGCGTATCGCTACGAGTCCGATGGCGTAAGTTTCGTCTCGATCCGACGAGTGTACAAGAAGTTAGGGCAAATTGTAGAAAAGTCGGATACGGGGCGATGTCCGCGGATACGCGTTGATTCCGGTGTGCACGCACACCCGAATCAGCTTCCGCAAAATCTCACACGTCCGTATCGACGGCGCGCACGTATCTGTAAAGACCGTACGCGACCAAGTCGTCCCGTTTGGCGGGGCGTACTCAATTCCGGGGTGAAACAGGGTCTGATTTTTCCTTTTTTGGATCGCGGTGTGCGATCACCACGCGATGCCCCGAGCGGTTTGTCCGGACACCGAGAGGGTCATACAGGCTTCGCAACGTAATTTACGAAATTAAAAACTGAGCTACGAGCAAGAAACTACGCGCACCTGAACTGGGTTGAAAAACCCGAAGAATCCCGTATCCGTGTCGTGTCCGACACGAAAGAGAGGAAATTGGGATTAGGGTTTCTGGAGCTGCGGCGGCCGGCCGGAGGCTGAGGTGGCGCTGGCTGGCCGGGGGCGGTCGGGGCGCTGGGGCGCGGCCGGGCGGAGGCACGGCGGAGTCGAGGCGGCACCGGAAGCTGCTGCCGGCGAGGGGCTCGGCTCGAGGGGAAAGGGTCAGCCGCTGCTGCTGGAGGCGCCGGAGACGGTGGAGGAGGGAGGAGGAGATGAGGGCTGGACACGGCGAGGCTGGGCGAGGGTCGACGGTGGACGGAGGTGAGCCGGGGCTAGGGTTCAGGCGGGAGTGGGGATGACCGGAGGGGCGGAGCAGGGTCGTGGGGGGTCTGGCCGCCGGATGCGGCGGAGGACGCGGGCGCAGCAGACGCCACGCGGGCTAGGGGGGCGACTGGTTCAGCGGGTCGGGTCTTCGCGGCGGGTCGAGCTCGGGTGGACCCGACCCGACCCGGATGGCAGATGGGCCGGGCTGGCCTAGCCAGGTGGGCCGCGGGCAGGGCTGAGGGGCTGGGCTGGGCCCAATGGGCCGAGGGCTGAAATTTTTAGGGTTTAGGTTTTATTTTAAATTAATAAATAAAAAAATAATTAATTAATTTATTAGTAATTGTTTTCAGGTGTTTTAAAATAGGTCCGGGGCCCAAAAATTCCAGAAAAATTACCCTAAGTCAAGTTTTTCATTTTACACCCAAAAATGTTATTTCCATGATTTTTTAATATTATTTATTAACAATTAAAAATTATTTAATAATTAAGAACCTTGATTTTAATTTCAGAAAATTCTAAAAAATTGGAAAAAATCCAAGTTTTAATAATTTTGAAAATTCAGGGGGTTACAGGAACGAACAACAAAATTATCATCATCAAGAGAGTCAATTCAAGGAAAGACAGAGGACATGGAGGCCACCACTCAACAACTTATAGATCAAAGTCAGTAGGCAGGTCTAATATTGAGTGTTACAGATGTCATAGGTATGGCCATTACAAATCAGAGTGTCAAACTGCTTTGAATAAACAAAGTGGAGATCAAACTAACTTTGCAGAAAAGGAAGAAGTTGTGTCTCTTTTGATGGTGTGTCACGTGAAGGAAGAAACTCAAGGAAACATGTGGTATTTAGACACTGGCTGCAGCAACCACATGTGTGGAGAGGAGGAGGCATTTTCCGACTTGGATGAATCCTTTCGCAGCTCTATTAAGTTTGGTGACAACTCTACAATTTCTGTTATAGGTAAAGGAAAGGTAACAATCCAAACCAAAGGAAATTCCACCCACACTATCGCTAACGTTCTTTTTGTGCCAGATTTAAAGACCAACTTGCTTAGTGTGGGGCAGTTATAAAAAGGGATATGGGATTTTTATCAAAAATGGAGTATGTCAGATTCGAGATGCAAAGTTGGGCTTAACTGCTCAAGTTAACATAACGGTGAATAGTATGTTCCCACTTTATCTCCACAACACAACTCATTCATGCTTCTCAGCAAAATTAAAAGATGAGATATGGCTATGGCACTTTCGCTATGGGCATCTGAATTTTGGCGTATTGAAAACACTACAACAAAAGAACATGGTGACAGGGCTTCCTCAAATTACAGCTTCTTCTCATGTGTGTGAAGAATGTGTTGTTAGCAAACAATACTGTAATCAATTCCCACAAGGAAAATCTTGGAGAGCGAAGAAAGCATTGTAGCTTGTTTCATTTCGACATTTGCTGGCTCGAACGGAAGCCTTCTCGAAGAGATTCTCGATCGAAACACAAGACGATTGATCTGAGTGAGTGGACAGAACTTTATTCTCTGATTCTTGTGAAATGCTTGTTTGCTAAGTAGAGAATATTCGTATTGGGAATGATAGAACGAAAACCTGCATGCTTAACTAAAGAACTTATATTGCTTGCTATCGAAAAGAAACCTTGACATACTAAAAAAATGATAGAATATTGTATGCTAGGTTACACTGACACGGCTATCGAACGAACCCTTGCCAAGCTAATAAAAATAGTAAATAATTTTTTTTGAACAAGTCTCTATGTCATATGCTAAGTAAGTGTAGACTTGCATGTTTTAGTTACAAGAGATATAAATTGCATGCTAGATTTATAGAATCGTTATCGTGCTCGCTTATAATATGTTTTGCTTGCATGTTTCCTTTTTATCGAACTGCAAAAGATAGAACTGTATGAATAACTCATAATATGTTAAAGATGATTGATTCGAATGAGAAAAGACTAATAGTGCTCCCTGGGGTACGGTTCTTGTGATCTAGTGGGGTATGCTATTAGTTTGTATAAGAAGATTGAATCTATCGCTCGTTTTGATAAGAAGAAGAGATATATTTTGCTTGATCATTGCTTGCTTGCATTATAGTTTTATTTGATAGATGTTTCATGTCATGCATTGGTCTCGGACAACTTGTGCACAAGGTTCATCTCTCGAATGGTTCATGGGAAACTAGGAATCGGTCGGTCTGGAAGAGATTTTGTTGCACCCTGAGGTATACGGTCATTATGATCTAGTGGGATATTTTGTCTATTAGTGAAGAGCGGAACCATGATATCACAGCTGCTAGTATTCTTATTTGTTGGTGAAGAGCTGAAACTTGAGTCACGGCTGCTGACATACGCGTGTACTAGTGCAGAGCTGAACCTTGAGTCACCGCTGCTATTCATGGGGCAACCCATAGACCATCATGTTGTTAGGACGCATGCTAGATTAGCCTTCTTACATACCTAACATTTGACGCAGAGACGGACAGGAAATAGAATATTTATGTAAATATAAATTGTTGCTAACTTGTATATCTATTGCAGGGATAACCGTTCGGCTGTGATTAAGGATCACTGAATAAGTAATCATTTGTATTCCTTATGTTCCTTATCAAAATTGTTATTGAGATGTATAAGTTTTACTTGAATATGCTACTGTCCATTGAACTGAATTGAATAAGTCCATTTGATGCACTTTGTCTTGGTTTGAGATGATCAGTCCACTAGAAATAACTTGTGTTCCTAAAGAGTTAGTAAATATGGTGCACGATACATGTTGCACACTGCACGATAGAATACTTCCCCTATTGTATGCTTCATTGTATCGAATATGCAAACTGTTTTCAAAGATATATTTTTGAAAGAAGTAATCTGACTCAAATCTTGGGTTGCATGAAATAAACCTAGGTAAAAAGTAGCAAGATCACTAGTAATATAATATTTTGCCACATGTTTACTTAGTGTTGGTTTTAGATAGTGTTGCTTCTGTTCGTTGATTTTATACTCACCAGTACTTTTTCAAAAGTGCTGACCTCCCAACAGTTTGCTTGTTCGCAGGTACTGGATCGTCCGTAGAAACGATAGTCGAGCCTCATCCCCAAGACCCAAAAATATGGAGTCGATTCCTTGAGTCATATCAAGATATTTTGAGCTGCTTTTGTATAAAGGGATATAATTTATGGAACAATGTCATTGAAATCGAGAGAGAAAGCTTGAGCGAATTGTAATCTCGGCCAAGCGTCGCTTGTAACACATCTTGATATAAATAAAGAGATTATTTTCTTATGCCATTGTGTTCTTTAGTTTTCTGCAATATTGTGGCGTTGCTTCCGTCTTGAATAGCTTACTTGCCCTTGTTCGAAGCTTTGGCCTTGTGCAAGCGCAACTCAGTCTTGCACGATAACACGTTCATGCAGGGATGATCGATTTCGCAAGGAGCCAAGCGAGGACGATCGGCCCCTTGCGGGAATCGGGGCATGACCTTCTTACCTCTGAGCAAACCTCCCTACTTGACTATCGATTATCACGTCCACATTTACCTCTGATATCGATTGTCGTCTAAACTTAGCACCCGTACTTAACTCTAAGTGCGCCAGCGGTGTGAAGTCCACCAAATTTGCCACGTCTATATCACCTCTGACAAGGCCAATTTTGAATCTATTACTTGCACTCAAGTGCGCAAGAAGTAATAGGTCCACAAAAGATCCCCAGTGGGATGTCCGTGAAAGATGCTACGTCCATATTACCTCTAATACAATACCCAAAATTTATAACATATAATGTGACAAAAACAAAAGAAGAGATTCTGAAAAAGGAGAGACTTTATTAATTAATATTCAAGATCATGAGTACATATGATAAAAATTTCTTACATTCAAGGGTTTTTATTACTATTCAAGGTCATGAGTACATATGATAAAAATAAATTTTAAGGGTTTCCATGAAGTCTCGTTGATGCCAACCTTTTTCATTAGAGGCGCCCCTCCGTGTGTCGTTACTACTGACACAAGTCGAGCCCTTAGCAGAACTCAATGCTTTCTGGATCATCCCTCCAAAGTACAAACATCAGTATATGGAAAAGAATCCATACTGACGGATAGCAAGGGAGGAGCAGGAGCAGGCACTCTAAAACCATGCGGGAAGACCGAAGATAGGAATGTCAATTAATCTAAATTATGTCATCGACGCCGCAAGCCCCCAACCGGTAGCAAGCCGCATAAAGGAGAGAAATGCAGCTAGCATGCTGCATAGATAGGGATAACTCTGTGCATGACGCAGGATGTTCATCCCCGTCTCCTGGATCAGTTCTTGACGAGGAATTGCCGTATAAGGTTGGCATTCTCTTCGAATGACGGGTTCTATGATATCCTTCCATGCTCCATCTTAGGCACCGCGAAAGGTGGTAAAATCTGCATAAGGAGAACACATCAGTCTCCAACGAAGATTACAAAAAAAATGTACAGGGGACGCATGACCACTTCCAAGTCATAGCCATGCCCAGGAGGGGACATCTAGAGATAGCCAAGTCCGCACGCATGGGCGAGAGAAAAATCTCAGC
Organism: Iris macrosiphon; assembly: GCA_036927795.1. Lineage (NCBI taxonomy): Eukaryota > Viridiplantae > Streptophyta > Magnoliopsida > Asparagales > Iridaceae > Iris > Iris macrosiphon. The sequence goes on from JAYESA010000009.1 coordinate 45,073,675, forward strand.
CATGCGGCCAAGCCGAAGATGGACCAATTCCTCGTCCATGCGGCCAAGCCACATATAGGCTCTGCGCACATGTTGTGGATGACTGTACAGCGCTACGGCAGAACTCGGTGGGGACGAGGCCTGCGCGTGTTCTAGATAATTTCTCATCCACGATGCAAGGCCATGTACTTGTGTCTCTATGTGTGTGTCCCTGCCACCATGACACCCTCTCTTACATCCAAAGAGAATACCAGTATAAGGGGGCCCGGATCGACTCCGCTCTTGAAAAACTCCTGGACAAGACGAACAGTAGCCCTCGACATCTTTTTTCGCAAAAAGAGGGAGAAGCCGAGAGACAAAAGTTCTCTCTCCTCCTTTCTAGCCCGCCTATTTATAGGCTCCTTGTGTAACACCCTGTTTCGTTCAAGCGGACTGCCGATTCAAACGGCAAGAGTACAACTGTTCCGGTCCGCTTTACCTCAAACGAGAAGCAAAGGATATCCAGACTTGTCCCTACAGGAATCCGGCTTAGGCTTTCAGAGGCTCGCTTGACGTATCGCTCTACCGAGGCGAATCATCGCTAAAGTGGATGTCTACGGTAAACTTGTCTTTATTTAGCCAGCACACATAAAATCTAAAATGATACATGCTAGTCGCTAGGTGAATCACCCCTTGCATGCTAATAAGAATACAACGCACCTAGCTAAGGGAATAATCCCAACTTGTATTGCTTGTGCTAGAACATGGAAATGAAATACTACTTACATTCAGACCCTCGCATGCCAAGTCCCTTACGGTTTTATCTCTCAGCTTACCTTCGAGTCCGAGCAAACGTGTCTGCTTATGTTCCTTAGAAACGCATGCTTGTCTTCTTACGAACGTATAACGTTATTGTATTATGCATTCATTCTTGTTAGCCAGGAGACTATCAAATAGTCTTTCTGTACAATTGAACCTGCAAGTTTCCAGGACCATTGGGTCACCAAGGCAATCCCCGAACCAGGGGCACGCATAAGGGCAAATGAATACTGAACGAATCTTGTCACGTTGCAACTGAATGATAATCACAACAATCTGAACTGAGAATCATGTTAACGAATCCACGAATCTCAGCTTTTGGAGCAAACGCTCGGTTCAGATCACGAATCATGGATTATCATATCAAGTTATGGAATTGGAAAGGCCCTGACTTGCATGTCGTGGACAACTTGGAAACAAGGTCATTGTGTTCCACGGGCGGTCACTGGGGCACTGGGACCGTTCCGATCTGGATGGAACTTTATGATAGTCTCACGCATCTGGACAGGATGGATTGTAGCACCCACGAATCTTGGCTGCAAGCCATCCTCGTTCAAGACTATAAATGGTCCTTTATGGCTATGCCAGCGACTCATGTTCATATAGATAAGTCATCCTCGGTTAGCGGCTATCCGCGTGCGAGTCATTGCATCGCATAAATGAACAACTGAACACCTGAACGATCTGGATAAATGACTCTCGTGTTGTATATGCTATGCCTTGGTTTTCATTATGAATGTCCCTGAATGTTTATACTTGCCTGTGCTTGATTAATAATGTTTTCCTTGGACAGGGAAGGACAAATGGTAAGTTGGTAAGTCTCGCCGTATTTCCTCTCATATCGTACGGCGCACTGCCACACGAGTTAGGCTATTCAATGTTTGCATGAAACCGATCCTAAGGCAACTAGAAAGATAACTTAATAGTTGGTGCATGGAACCTATATTACGTGTTTGGATTTGTCGAGCGAGCGAGTAGCTTCCCCACCAGTGCATTCAATGTACTGATAATCCACCAGTTTGTATGCAGGGTACGGGAGAACCTCGTTCGGTGTGGATGCCTCCTTCGTGCGTGCTAAGGCGTGAAGATCACTCCGAAGCATCGTTGCATCCAGAACAGAAGCACATATACAAGACATAATATTGTGAACATCGCCTAATCATCGCCTGTACAATTATTCCACAATTGTAGCCACTTGGCACATTTTTACTGTTTCAGAGAGAGAGGCTTGAGCGACTTGTAATCTCGGTTATACACCGCCTGTAACACTTGTTTATATCAATAAAGAGTTGCTTTAATCAACTTGTGTTATCAAATGCTTCTGCTATATTGTCGACTCAGTGAACCTGTTACCAGATCGCCTATGCGTTCATGATTCCGCTGCACTCGGACAATCTGTGCGACTCTGTGGCTTAGAACTCTTACCGCCAGCCAATGAACCACGGCCTTGCACGGGCGTGGCTCACGCTCGTGCGGCATCACGCCCGGATGGGTTAAAGCGATCGTTCCGCGGGAGTGCTGGCGCGGTGATTCTCGCCTAGCGGGAACAGCCGATTTGCCTGCGGGAGATCGGGACGTGACATGTTGGTATCAGAGCCTGGCTTTTACGCCTTTGGACTTCATTTCGATATCTCTGTTTCGAAAGCTCGTTCGTGGGTTATGTGCACGCTCTCTCTCAATGCCTCGATGGGATGTACCAACAATAAGTCTAAATACTTTCAAAATGCGTTTTGAATGATAAGATATGCTTGCTTGTATGATACTGTGCTGCGAGTGGCCTTTGTGCCAACTTGTGCGAACCCTTGAGATTATCGCTAGTAGCTTGTCTGATTTTACTACCTCTAAGTTTGGTTGAATACATCTATTCGAGGGACGCCTTGAACTTGTGCACCATCCAAGACTTAAGAAAATGTAAAACTCGAGTGCTAAGACTTCGCTATCACTAAGCTGGTTGACGTGCTCATGCTAGAAGTGCACTTCGAAAGTGTGCACGATCCAGACTAAGCGATATGCCGATCTCGATGCTTGTGCAAGTGAATATCCAAATAAACAAGTACAACGACTTGTATAGGTTTGCCTCAGCCTTGTATCGTTAAATCAAAATTGATTGAAACGTACTGCTTGTCCTCAGTAAGTCTCGAGGACGAGACTTTTTCTGAGTTGGGTAGGATGTAACACCCCGTTTCGTTCAAGCGGACTGCCGATTCAAACGGCAAGAGTGCAACTGTCTCGATCCGCTTTGCCTCAAACGAGAAGCAAAGGATATCCAGACTTGTCCCTACAGGAATTCGGCTTATGCTTTCAGAGGCTCGCTTGACGTATCGCTCTACCGAGGCGAATCTTCGCTAAGGTGGGTGGCTACGGTGAACTTATCTTTGCTTAGCCAGCACACATAAAATCTAGAATGATACATGCTAGTCGCTAGGTGAATCACCCCCTGCATGCTAATAAGAATACAATGCACCTAGCTAAGGAAATAATCCCAATTTGTATTGCTTGTGCTAGAACATGTAAATGAAATACTACTTACATTCAGACTGATGAGAACATAAAATATTATATTTTATTCCTTAATGTATACTTCTTTATGCTCATTTGATGTCTAAAGATACTCATTATTTTTATATTTTGATCTAGGATGCAATTGGAGTCACTAAATGCAAAATAGAGCTAATTATCAATTCTGGACAGTTTTGATACCTTGTATTAAAATTGTCATAACTTGCTCATCCGAAGTCAAATTGAGCTCATCCAAATTGATTCGGAAAGATAAGTGATGGAGGTAAAATTTTTCTATTTTGAGTTTTTCTAGATTCTGGCTACATCATGGACCAAATCAGGCTTGAAGTTGAGTTAACTATGTTGTGCACGAAAAATGGAGCTGAATTAACCATTTCCCAACTTCTTCAATGATTTTATTTTATTGTTTGGGTTGTTGTAACTCTTAGAGGATTTGTGGAAAGATATTGTGATCTTCAAACAACTAATTTAGAGTGTATAAAAGGGGTAGAGATTAGGAGAAAAGAGGAGAACAACACACAACTCTTCTTCCTCTTCTCCAATATTTTTTTGAAGTTTTTTTGAACATGCGGAGCTAAAAGTCTTGTTGGTCGAAGGAAACGGAAGCCTCGGAATGAATAAAAACTTGTGAGATCTAATATGTGGTTATATTTTTGATTTGTGCTTTGAGTATCGAATGTTTTCTTATGCATATTTTCATGATTATCTTGTTTAATGACTAGGATGCATACTAGTTTATTATTCCTGACAATCTAATGCTAAGTTAGATATCGAATCCGTAATTGTTCGATCTCTCTAATTTGTGAAGCAACCAAGATTTAATGAAATGCTTTGTTTTATTAGATCTTAGGAGAAAAACTTTTGACAAAATTAAATGCAACCGCTTGTGCTTGTGTTGTTTTGCTTCATCGATCTCATCGAGTTTAATACGCTACTAGATTAAACATTTAGCGCTTGTCTGGGATTGTTTAGTAGTTAAGGTTAATTAGATCGCTTGTTTTTAATTAATTGTGGCTAAAGGAGATAGAAAAATAATTTCAATGATGAATATTCAAAGTATGAATTAATATATACTTGCATCGAAGATTCCAATGGTGGATGTTGACTGAGACCAACATTTTTTCCTTTGATTGTTTTAATACTTCAATTGTTTTTAGCTCTTTTTAATTTTCTTTGATCCAAAACTCTCCCCCCCCCCATCTTATTTCACATAGCATAAAGATCAAACTAATTACTCTTCGTGGGAACGATCCTTACTCTCACTACTACATATTATTTCAAGAGTAAAGGTTTTATTTTTGGGTGCCTACGACAGCACACCACAGACCCTCGCATGCCAAGTCCCTTACGGTTTCATCTCTCGGCTTACCTTCGGGTCCGAGCAAACGTGTCTGCTTATGTTCCTTAGAAACGCATGCTTGTCTGCTTACGAACGTATAACGTTATTATATTGTGCATTCATTCTTGTTAGCCAGGAGACTATCAAATAGTCCTTCTGTGCAATTGAACCTGCAAGTTTTCGGGACCATTGGGTCGCCAAGGCAATCCCCGAACCAGGGGCACGCATCAGGGCAAATGAATACTGAACGAATCTTGTCACGTTGCAACTGAATGATAATCACATCAATCTGAACTGAGAATCATGTTAACGAATCCACGAATCTCAGCTTTTGGAGCAAATGCTTGGTTCAGATCACGAATCATGGATTATCATATCAAGTTATGAAATTGGAAAGGCCCTGACCTGCATGTCGCGGACAACTTGGAAACAAGGTTATTGTGTTCCACGGGCGGTCACTGGGGCACTGGGACCGTTCCGATCCGGATGGAACTTCACAATAGTCTCACGCATCTGGACAGGATGGATTCTAGCACCCACAAATCTTGGCTGCAAGCCATCCTCATTCAAGACTATAAACGGTCCTTTATGGCTATGCCAACGACTCATGTTCATATAGATAAGTCATCCTCGGTTAGTGGCTATCCGCGTGCGAGTCATTGCATCGCATAAATGAACAGCTGAACACCTGAACGATTTAGATAAAATGACTCTCGTGTTGCATATGCTATGCCTTGGTTTTCATTATGAATGTCCCTGAATGTTTATACTTGCCCGTGCTTGATTAATAATGCTTGCCTTGGACAGGGAAGGACAAATAGTAAGTTGGTAAGTCTTCCCGTGTTTCCTCTCATGTCGTACGGCGCACTGCCACACGAGTTAGGCTATTCAATGTTTGCATGAAACCGATCCTAAGGCAACTAGAAAGACAACTTAATAGTTGGTGCACGGAACCTGTATTACGTGTTTGGATTTGTCGAGCGGGCGAGTAGCTTCCCCACCAGTGCATTTAATGTACTGATAATCCACCAGTTTGTATGCAGGGTGCGGGAGAACCTCATTCGGTGCGGATGCCTCCTTCGTGCATGCTAAGGCGTGGAGATCACTCCGAAGCATCGCTGCATCCAGAACAGAAGCATATATACAAGACATAATGTTGTGAACATCGCCTGTACAATTATTCCACAATTGTAGCCACTTGGCACGTTTTTACTGTTTCAGAGAGAGAGGCTTGAGCGACTTGTAATCTCGGCTATACGCCGCCTGTAACACTTGTTTATATCAATAAAGAGTTGCTTTACTCAACTTGTGTTATCCAATGCTTCCGCTATATTGTCGACTCAGTGAACCTGTTACCAGATCGCCTATGCATTCATGATTCCGCTACACTCGGACAATCTGTGCGACTCTGTGGCTTAGAACTCTTACCACCAGCCAATGAACCATGGCCTTGCACGGGCGTGGCTCACGCTCGTGCGGCATCACGCCTGGATGGGTTAAAGCGATTGTTTCGCGGGAGCGCTGGCGCGGTGATTCTCGCCTAGCGGGAACGGCCGATTTGCCTGCGGGAGATCGGGGTATGACACCTTGGGCGCGTGAGAAGATCGAGGCGATAAACCCAAAAGTTATGAGGATGAACTACATTTATCTCCTCGGAAATTGTCGTTGACTTGGAGTCCCAAGAAGATCCTCAGAGATCAAGTCGAATACTGCATTAAATGGAGATTTGACAGCTTGGCAAAGACTTGTCCATACGACCCGCCCTCTATGCGGCCCAAAGTAATTTTTTCCATGCTTCTTATTCAAAGTATCACAGACTTATTAGTTTAAAAACTTTGAAGGGGGTCTTATAGAAGCATAAAAAATCTAGATCTATGCGCTCAACAAACATGCGCCCTAAAGTCGACTCTGAAGAAACCAGGACGCAGGATAACCATGCCGTAGAGAAAAAGCAACATCCATGTGCCCCAAATATTGGCTGCTTAAAGGCCTGACACAAAGATTACGTCTGACAGAGAATCCTGACAAAAAGAATTTTCTGAACGCCTCGAAAGATGTGAGCACACTAAGCGACAAGAAGTTTTCATCAGACTAATAATGACTTCTGAAAAGTAGGCAACGCCATGTGTACAGGGCCTCATGCGTCCCGGACTCCATGCGCTCCAAGCATCTCTGGTCCTTTGCGTCCCAGACTCCATGAGCTCCATGCGACTCTGGCCCTTTTCGTTCCAGACTTTATGCATTTCGTGCGTCTCTGGCCCCATGCGTCCCAGATTTCACGTGTCCCATATGCCTTTGGTCCCATGCATCCATACGTCTCAGACTCCAAACATCCAACGTGGCAAGGCTCCTTGAGACGAAATTTTTTAGTTGTGATTCTCTCCAACTAAATGCGGTTCACGTGTCAAGCTGACCAAGTCACGCAAACGGAAGACGAAAATTGCCAGAATCTCCAGCAAACTACAAATCCCAACAAAACGTCCACGTGACAGAGTGTCCTGGACTCAACCCATGCTATGCGCCCACAGTTGCAACCGCATTCTGTTGAAGGAGTCTCATGCGGCCACCAAACATAAGCATATGAGGCACCTATAGCCCATCAACATGATGGCTATAAATAGAGGCAACTTGGACGTCCCAAAGGTCGACTTTTTCTGCTTCAGAGAGACCATACCCCTCCAGGCGAGCTACGTACGTGCACACAAGCTCAAGAGAGAGAGAGAAGAGAAGAGAGCATCCCTCATTCACTTGTCGGACCGTCAACGGAGTAAAAGAGTTGCTGCAGTACTCGATCTCCATCGTCACACTACCCAGATAAAAAATATTATACTTAGATTGTCTGTCTAGGACTTCTTTGTAATCTTTTTGTTATTAAACGAAGGTTTTTCAAACCAAACGTAATGGCGAACAAGGACGACTTCTACTATACATGACATAATGTATGGAACAGGACAATAGTTGTACCTGTGATGTTGTAAGTCGAGTTGGCAAAGTTTATTATAAGCCTAAATGACATGTACTCAAGTTGGCTATTGAGAGCCTTGTAATTCACTCAATATCAATAAAATAGATACTTTTTCCTAAATCCTGTTGCGACTTTAATTTGTCTGCTTACTTTCGCTGTAATGTTGTTGTTTATGAATATACCATAGATTATTGATCTTCATGCCTTGTACAAGTACAATCTCTGGCTTGTACGATATCATGTCCTGATGGGGACGATTTCCTGCGGGAACATTGGCATGGTGATATCACGTTCAGCGAGGGTAATCGATCGTGTGAGAGATCGGGGCGTGACAGTACGTGCATTGCACCCACCACTTAATTCTTTCAAAGGGGAATTAAATGGCACTCAGGAGACTCGAACCTGCAACTTCCTGGGTAGTATGCATCGGTCTTAACTGCTAGGCTAGACGTCACTTACAAATATATATATATATATATATATATATATATATATATATATATATATATATATATATATATATATATATAGTCAAGACTCGGTATAGCTCAAGTACTAGTGTGGAAACATTACGTTATCTCCAATGGGGATTTCTATAATTGAGTTTCTATCCTACTTGGCATTGTACTTTATAAAAAATTCTATTCTACTTGGCAGGATTTCTACATAGAAATTGCACCAAAAAATCACTCTCTAATGGTTCTCACTTTCTATCCTACGTGGCAGAAAAATAAAAAAAAATTAATTTAATGATTTAGTTTGAAAGTATGATCCAATATTAATTTAATGAGAGGTGAAGAATTTATATAAGTGTTTCTACATGTAGAAACCCTAGTAAAAATTCTACATCATACCTGAACACGTACGCGTACCACTTATGATGGAAATTGGGATACAAATTATTGTTGGAAGAAGTTTTTTTTCTTTCTAAAAATGATTTATATCATAGAAATATGGGAGATAGAAACTCCCATTAAAGATAGCCTAAAGACCTAAGAGAGCGGTGTTCAAATCCCAAAAAAAATTTATCCTCTTCCATATATGTCAACCGTTGGTCCAAGATCCAAATACTAATTAGGTCGATTATGGCGATCCAAATACAAATTTAATAACTTATTCGAGACCTGAAATCTAAAAAATCTAAATATATTTTTCAAGTTATAATATACTAGTATATATGCACATTCGTTGCACGTATTTCATATTGTTTGAAAAAAGCAAATAATAGTTTATTGAAAGAGCAAACAACAATTTCTTAATTTTATTATAGGTTAAAACATAAGTTATTTGGACTCTTGTGTCTACTTTGCATGCATGAATTATTAACTATCATTCACTAAAATGTCTAGTTTACATACATGCTTTACTATCTCGTTTCTTGGGCTCATATGTCTACTTTGTATGCATATTTTATTAACTATCATTTCCAAACTGTCTACTTTACATGTATGGATACATTTAGTACAAATTTAATTGCTCTTTTTAATTACACAGATAACTTTATCAATTTTAATACATATTGAAGGGTGTTTTTGGAAAGAAATTTTTTTATGGTAAAGCCTACTTTTCTTATTATTTAGTAGAATAGATATAGTAGAATAGATTTTTTATATTAGTTAATTTTATTTTATTTGGTCAAGATTAGATTAATCCGTAACTCATCGTGTCATAGGTCACGTGTCGGACTGTATTAAAATTTTCATCCTCAGTTCCAATTCAATCCGCTACAGTCCATAGGTCTAAGAGATCCTGTCCAGGTTTAGTGCCACCCATCCAAATTTTATGTCAGACTAGTTCGAGCGGGCCCACTTGACAGCCCCAGCCCTGACATCGTATCTCATGGAGCTAGGGGATCTCGGTGTCCACAAATGAGGTCGGTTAATTCGTCAAGTCCGTTTACGTTACCATCAGCATCATGCAGTTAACATATTCCTAGGATGGTTCATTCTCATCTCACGAGCTTTGACGGACTGAATTTTTCTGCTTGTTTGACAATTGCTAATCCTTGTAGTGATTTTTTTTTTTCTAAAGTAAAACCTATTTTACTAATAAATATCTTCTTGTATTGCCAAGCAAAAGAAGTTATATGGAATGAGAGAATACATGAAGCCAGGCTGTTAGTCTAACTTCCAAAATTTGAAAAAAATATTGTATGGCCGGATTGAGTGCATCATTCCTCTTCCTAATCGTTACAAACACACATTTTTATGATAATTTAATAGTTTGCATGTAAAAGATGTACTGTATTCGACACATGTAATAATTTTTTCAAATTTTATCAATCGGTGAAAAGTACTATAAAATTGATAGTGAGAATATAACCTACGTCATTAATTATTCAGAAAGAAGAGAAGAAGTCAAGAAGAAGAAGAACAACAACCAAAGAACGAAAATTCTTAATAAAAAGTTAGAGAGATTTTAAGTTCTATATTTTGACTTTAGTAAAATTTTGTAGCACTTAAAGGCTGCAGTGGATACTTGTATATACTTAAAAATTGCTAAAAAACTACAAAACATTCTAGATTTGAAATGTGTCCTAGTGCTGAACCCACAAAAAATAATCAAACAAGAAAGAAAAATAAACAGAAAAAAGAGAAAAAATATTCCCAAATATGAAAGAAAAAAGAAAAAAAAGAAAAAAAAAATTTAATTTGAAGAATTTATTTAGAGTGTACCATTGTATGTCAATATCATAAAAATATTTCAAAATTAATAATTTATATAATTTTAAATAATTTAGAATATGTGTTTGAAGTATTTTCATTGCGGATGCTGTTAGTATTAATGGCCTGACCAAAAAATTTAACACGCTTAATACCCTACAGTAGACAGCGGTTGGTAATAAGTCGTCCTCCACTCGGGAAAATTGAACCAATTCTAGAACTAATACCGTCCTCCTGTGACCGCCAACCAAACCCGACTCTTTCTTCTATACTCCCAATTTTCCGTTCCGTTCCAAATCAAAACTAAGGGTTTTTGTCCTCCTATAAAGTTCCCACCTTTCCCCCCTTTTTCTATTCAATAATCCCATTTCCCAATTCTAAGAAGACAAAGAGGAGGTGGAGATGGCGAAGGTGATAAAGGCCCGTTCCGACTGCGTCAACGCCTCCAACCCCTTCCATGTCTGCGCCGAGTACTGCAGAGGCGGCGGCGGCGGACGACACAAGCCCTCCTTCATTGCCGAACCTCGTGGAGGAAGAACTCATGGTCCTTCTTCTTCTTCTTGAATATTTGCAGTTCACCCCCCCACTCCCCCCCCCAACCCCCCCTAATTTTTTACTCATAATTGTGTGATGGATGTTGCTTGTTGCAGCACTACAAAATGTGGCGAAAATTAACGGGGGAGGGGAAGGGGAGCGCCGGCACGTGGATCCCTCGTGCCCCAAAGCGTTGAACCCGTTACACCAGTGTTCCGATGACTGCAAAGGGAAGACGCCCGGCGCCGGCACCGGCACCGCCAAGAAACGGGTCGAAGTGGGAAGAACAGGTGTCTTTCTTCATACTTTTTGATGGAAAATTTACTATTCTAGGGGTTTATAGAGGAAAGTTTGCTATTTTCTTGCTGTTATTTCGTAAATCTGCATTTTTCTGAAAAAATATTATTTACTAGTCACGTGAACGTGCTTAGAAAAAAAAAGGTAAATTATAAGGGCACTGCACATTTTACTCGGGACTAGTCCATTGAAAATTTAGAAAAAAATACAAGTTTGCCATCATAAAAGTTACTCGGGGCTAGCCCACTGTTATAATCAGGACTGTCAAAATTTTGACAGTCCTACCACTTGGAAGGACTGTCAAAATTTTGACAGTCCCATTTCCTAAAATTACAAGTTTCCCAAAGTTACTTGGGGCTAGCCCAAATTGTTATAATCAGGACTGTCAAAATTTTGACAGTCCTACCACTTGGAAGGACTGTCAAAATTTTGACAGTCCTACAAATTGTTAGGACTGTCATAATTTTGACAGTCCCACAAGTTATGTAGACTGTCAAAATTTTGACAGTCCTAATTTTAACCCACTGAAAATTTTATATAAAACTAGGACTGTCAGGATTTTGACAGTCCCACAAGAAATGAGGACTGTCAAAATTTTGACAGTCCTCATTTGGGGCTAGTCCAAATTGTTATAATCAGGACTGTCAAAATTTTGACAGTCCTTCCAAGTGGAAGGGCTGTCACAATTTTGACAGTCTTCATTTGGGGCTAGTCCAAATTGTTATAATCAGGATTGTCAAAATTTTGACAGTCCTTCCACTTGGAAGGACTGTCACAATTTTGACAGTCCTCATTTGGGGCTAGCCCAAATTGTTATAATCAGGACTGTCAAAATTTTGACAGTCCACATAGCTTGTGGGACTGTCAAAATTTTGACAGTCCTACAAATTGTTAGGACTGTCATAATTTTGACAGTCCCACAAGCTATGTGGACTGTCAAAATTTTGACAGTCCTAATTTTAACCCACTGAAAATTTTATATAAAACTAGGACTGTCAGGATTTTTTTAAGTTTATTTCTATTTAGTTAGTTTTGGATTTTGATTTTTTTTATTTAGTTTAATATCCAAAATAAAATATGTTATCATTGAACAAAAAAAAAAATCTACCGTACGAATATTACGTCTGCCATCGACCAGACTTCAAACGGCCATAACTATTTGTTTTCAAATCGTTTTTCGTCACACAATAGGTCTATTTGTATGTTTTCGACGAGACTAACACAATTCGTGTAGAGAGAATTTCCATCCGAAGTAAGACGTACATATTACAGACAAAAATATAAAATATAAAACTTTAAAGTATCATAACTTTTGACTGGGAGATCGAAACAAGCTCCAGTTTGAGCCAAAATGACCGTATGGAAAAGTATTTCGGGATAAACCGTTTCACCGTTTGACGGACTTCCCAAATTTTTAGAATCGCAAAAAAACGATGTTTCGACCTCCAAATTTTACTTTTGGTAAATTTTTTTTTTTACAAAATATTTAATGTACCAATAATAAATTTACTATTTTAAATAACAGAATACTTTAACAAATTTTAAGGATAAAAATTGTAAGGATAAAATTTTTAAGGATATTTTGAAATTGCCCCCCCCCCCCCCCCCCAACAATTAACAAAAATAAATTAACAGAAAAAAAAATTTAGGACTGTCAAAATTTTGACAGTCCTACCAATTTGTAGGACTGTCAAAATTTTGACAGTCCTAAAAATTCAACATACATTTTTAGGACTGTCAAAATTTTGACAGTCCTTCCAATTGGTAGGACTGTCAAAATTTTGACAGTCCTAAAAATCAACATTTTGACAGTTCTTCTTTTTTTTATTTTCTTTTTTGGTTTTGACGGCGACGACGACGGGAGGCGCGGCGACGGGAGGCTGCGGTGGAGGACGGGGGAGGAGGCGGAGGAGGACGGCGGGAGGGGGGAGGGCTCCGGTCGGGTAGAGGGAGGGTTTGGGAGGGTTTGGAAGTAGTGGGCTAGTATGAGTAAAATGTTGGGTTAGTATAAGTAAAAGTTCCTCTTTAGTGGGCTAGCCCCAATCCTGGGCTAGCCCCGAGTAAAATATGCAGTGCCCTTATCAAAAGCCAAAAAAAAAACTATGATAAAAAAACTATGATATTGTAGAAAAATTAGATAAAAATTTAAAATATAATAATTTTTTTTAAGGTATGATTTCAATATATTATAATTAGGATTTGGTTTATATATTTTTTTAGAATTTTGGATATGTATTTAGTTAGATAATATCATGTACTTAGTTTAAATATAATTTGAATATTGAATAAATTTTAGGAATTATTATATGTTAAGGTAGTTACAAGGGTTAGAGTTTTTGTTTTTATTTGTAACTACATAAGGAGGTACATACACGGTTAGAAAGAATTTTGATTTTATTTGATTTTTTTAATCTAGTGGAGCATTATTATTATTATATTTTATTTTCTGAAAATTTACTGTATCAACATAGAATTTTTAGAAATTGTATAAGATGGTCAAAGTTTTACAAATTTCTGTCTAAGGGTACAAAACGGCAGTACCAATGGCGTTAAAAAATGTTAGCCTTAAAAAGCGAGTACCATTGGCGTTAAAAAACGTTAGCCTTAAAAAGCGAGTACCAATGGCGTGTACATGCCAAAAATACCATAATGTAATAGATCTTTTTAACCACCAGTAATAATGGTTTAATAATGGCAGCAAACGTCCCTAAACACTAGTAATAATGACGTTTCAAGCCACAAACATATGTAGTGATACTTAAGTTGGCGTCTAACTATATTAATTAAAAAAGAACCATAGGATAGTAAGTTGATCTATACAAACGCCATTACATATGGCGAATTAAATATGTTTACTTGTACTAATAAGTTAATCTATACAAACGCCGTTACATATGACGGATTAAACATGTTTACTTGTACTAATAAGTTGATTTATACAAATGCCATTAGGATTAAACATGATGGTGGATTAAACAAACGTTTGTGGCGTTTATGTGTTTTTAACAAAAAAATTAGCACTAATGACATCTAACTATATTAATTAAAATAATACGACTAAAAAAATACTAATTAAAAATTACCCAAACTACCTCTCTTAACTGTTGCTTGAAACACCAGTATTAATGACATTTTTCTTCCTAGGAAAGAAAACACCATTAGAAATTGCATTTTTGGCTTGAAACGCCAGCATTAATAGCATTTTTCTCCCATTCTTTATACGCCATTACGTGTGTCGTTTCGTAACGTTAGACCAAAATTTACAAAACTTTGACTGTCAAGTACAATTTCCAAAAGAATATGCCGATAGAGTGAATTTTTTCTTTTCTTTTTTTGGGTGGGGGGGGGGGAGGGGTGTGAAATTCATTTAGGAACTTTGCGAAGAAAAAATGCAGAAATGGAAGAACCAACAAAAAAACATTGTTACATCGCAATTATTTTATGCCAATAAATATTTTTGGCTTTTGTGCCAGCTGCTGAAACCGTGTTTTATTAGTCACCCCCATCTTTGGATTTTTTCCTTCCAATAGTTGCAAAATTTAACTGTTGCCAAGAATTACACACAAGAATTTTAGAAGGGATGACCAGAAGAGGGAAGAAAGCCTTTGACAAATTTCCTTTACCTGGTTTTGTTGTGAAATATAAAATTGAATTTAGACTTGATATTGTGGAACAGTAACATTATTCAAGATGGACTCGTATATAATAATCCAACCATCTTCCATATAAGATCCAAATTCAACTAGTTGAAACTCAGGAGGTTTGCAGCATGGGTGTGTGAACTGGAAAAGGTTGGTCTACTTATCCACCAGGACAACAACTACATTCCAATGTTTCATGACAAGGCCATATCTTGCACTGCCTTTGCAAGGAAATAGCGCCAACTCATGGAGGATTGACATCTGAGTAGTGGACAACATATACTTTGTTGATTATTCCTTAGAAGTATGAGCTAATATCTGACGAAAAATTATTCAGTGGGACGGGTTCACCATGTGGCAGTGGTGAATGGTGAGACCGTTCAATGGCATAATGATACATGGTAATATCAAAAGCCAAAAAAGAAACTAATCAAACAATTGCCAAATATTATTAAGATAGGATTACTAAAAATAGTAAGATATTACCATGTGTCATTATACCATTGGACGGACTCACCATTCACCAATGCTCACATGGTGAGTCCGTCCCACTGAATAATTTATCATATCTAACCCCGTCATAGTGGGGAAGGAACCCCGTCATAGTGGGGAAGGACTTGGATGAAATATCACAACTATGTTAAACCTCACTACTAGTTAGATTTTTTTTCTTTTCTTCTTCTCTTCTGTGAACTTAATCTTTTATATAAGTTAATAAGAGAGCATGAGTTAGAAACCATATTTCTTGGTTTAAATGTTTGAATGAGTAGGTAATGTTTTCTTAGCAGATATTGGACACTCTTTTTTGTTTAGTTTTATCATTTATGTGACAAATCTCGTTTTCTTTTCTTTCTTTCTATTTTGTTTCTTTGATTGAATTCTGAAACTGCAAAAACAAACATTTATCCTAATTTTTGGTGGTCGGATATTTGAGTCCTTTTCTTCCATCCATCTGGTGTAGGTTCTCTGCAACATTTAGAAAAACTACATACTGCTTTACAATCTCAATCCAACTTTGTTGTTATTATTAATTGTTGTTGTTGTTATGGAATTCTGACGATCTGCCTCATCTTTGTAGTGGTGGCAGCTCATAATGGAGAGAGAAGTAAGGAGGCAGGAGAAGGAAGGCATGTTGACCCCTCATGTGTGAATGCATCCAATCCCTTTCACCAATGTGGAGAATATTGTGCTCGCAGGATGAACAAGGGAGGGAGAGCAGGTTAATTCGTGTAATCCGTTTTTTTTTCGGTGGTAATGTTTGTGTTCAATCAGCTCTCTGGTTGTAATTATAAAGGAAAATGAGCCACTTTGTTTTGCTGTTACTTTACACTATTTCTATTGTTTAGTCATGTATGAAAAATATCTCGAAGATCCTTCAATAAATGAATTAATGGCGGGAGTTCTGGTCTCAGGTCTTCTTTCAATTCTTCTATGCAAAATTTCCATATAACATCTTTTGGTCTATTATTATAGATTACTTTGTTCTTTTTCAATATACAGGTGTAATCAAGTCAGGAACTAGCCTCCTCACTTGTCATTTCACTTATTAGATCCTGTATTGAGTCGTTCATAAATCATGAGCTCAACTTTCTTCTTTTGGGTCATCTACCTATATATTTAGAAGTCCCGTGTCTGAGATTCCTTTGTGTAAATATAGTTATATACTAGCTAAAGGAGGAACATGATTTTGATTTGTTAGTAGATTAAATGTCTCGGTTGTTAGTAATATATGTCAGAATATGAAGGAAAGGCCCTTGCTTAATGTGGAGTACTTATTCAGGCCATAGTCCATACATTTAAAATGTCTCAGAGAACCCACAAATGTGCTAATTAGGGGTAGCAAGTGCATTTGGGCAGCCCTGTTGGTGGTTGTGTGCTTCGAATGCCATCATCATCTCTCTCTCTCTCTCTCTCTCTCTCTCTCTCTCTCTCACAGTGTTCTGAAAGATGGCCACCTAGGCACCTGGTGCCCGTCTGGGATCCATCTAGGCTTCCACATATCAACCCCCACCCTCCCAATGTCCAATTATGCATGTTTTTGGATTTTAGAAACTTTTTCTGCAATTTTCAGTAGTTTTATTATTATTATTTTTTGAACCATCTAGATCTAGGCGGCCGTCTAAGTGAATTAAGCGCTAGTCGGCATGTGCCTGTCTGCGTAGCGCTTTTCACTCCTTCTTTCTAGCCTGCTTCATGTTCAATGAATTTACCCCATGTTAATCCACTAAACTTTGAAAGTTTTAGCTAAGCAACTCAAATGTGCAACTCAATCTCAGCATTGTCACTGTACATGCATGCAAGAGTGTGACCAATCTCTTTCTCCCTCTGTAACCATTTTTGTTATTTGCTGGCATATAGAGTTGCTTTGACATGTGTCTATAAGGTGTAAATTAGGTGGGAAAATTGGCATTCAAGAGCAAATACATGACAAGTATAGAACAGTCATGGAAAACAGTAACTTGCACTGAGCAAATTATGTTTATGACATTCAATGGAGATAAAAGTGTGAATATTCACATATTGTTATCACTATTTAAAAAATTGGCCTAGCCAGTGCCTAGGTGTCCAGTGCCAGCCTAGATGTCTCGCTAGTGGCCTCCGACGTCTGACTATGCATGGTTTTGAGTTTTATGGACAATTGTCGCAATTTTCAGTAGTTTTTTTTTTAAACCGTCTAGAACTAGACGGACTAGGTGTCCGACGTCCGGTGTCCGTCCGACTAATGCCTAACGACTTTTACAACCTTGATTGTTATTGGTATTTAACAGTCATCAATGTGTTGAAACATGAATATTCCCCTCATTAGGCAGTCAGAACAAATTGAAAATGAGTAATTTACAGTTAGCTAATCAATTTTTAGAAGATACCTGAATTTGCCTACCAGGAAGCATAAAACTGAGGTTCTTGTGATTTTGGAAACCACAAGTCGAAAGGCCCAGAGTTACCTGAGCTAGGTAGGTTTCTTGGTTACCCTAACTATCTTCACAGCAATTCAACAAACACCCATATTTGGATTGGATTCGATTGGATTGTATGGGATGATTTCATCACCGTGCTATGGAGCTTAGAGCTCACCCCAAGCTTAGAGCTTATCAGCGTTATTTAGTTTTAGGGTCTCGTATAATATTCAAAATTTACGTTTATATTTGTGTAATGTCCAGTAGAGGATATGAGTCTCGTCCTGATGGTTGATTTGGGTTGACCATTAGATATCTTTAGGTATCCATTATATTCGATATTTATGTACTGTTAAAATTATTTTATTTTGTTATTTATCATATGAGGGTATAATGGTAATTGTGGGTGTATTGCATATCAATATAAATAGACATGAGATGCAACCTAGGGTTTAAGGCCCTTGCAATCTCCTTTCTCATATTCTCTCTTCTCCTATTTTCCCTTCTCCTCTCCATCTCCAAACTTCACTTGGTATCAGAGTATATATTTTTCGGCTGTTTTTCGTCTACTTTTCATGATTCGTCGTTCATCGTTCGTTGTTCGTAGTCGTTCGTGGTTCGTTTATGAGATCTAGGGTTTCTACAGATCTCCGTTGGTTATTCGTCGTCGGTTGAGGTTCGTTATGAGATCTAGGGTTTCAAAGATCTTGTCTTTCTGTTGCATCTGCAAATATGGTGGGGACCGAATCTTCTAGCGAGATTAATAGTGGTGGTGGTAGCGGAGGTGATTCTCCTTTTACTGTTATTCATAATGATGAATTAGGAAAGTCGATTACAGCGGTGAAACTCAATGGTGCGAACTACCTTGCCTGGTCCAAGTCTATCAAAGTGGTGTTAAGGGCGAAGAAGAAGTTAAAGTTTTTGACGGAAGAACCCATGCCTGAAACTTCCGCTGAGTATGAAGATTGGGTGAGTGCAGATGCATACGTTATGTCGTGGTTATGGCATAGTATGGAACCACATATCGCTGCTAATGTTCAGTGGTGTGAATCAAGCAAACAGATTTGGGCATCTCTGGAAGAATCATATTCACAGAAGCGAAACGTTGCCCGTATCTATGAGTTGTACGAGTTATTGTTAAATTCAAAGCAAAATGGGAAGCCTGTGAATGAATATATGGCTTCAAAAAAGGCTTTGTGGGAGGAACTACTTCAATACCATCATGTTACTACTGATTTGAAGGAAGCTCGCAGACAGAAGGAAGAGTTTCATGTTTCACTTATCCTAGCCGGCTTGGATCCTGCGCTCGAACCTTATAAAACTCAAATCCTTGCTGGAGAGCAGTTACCTACGGTGGCAGATATTTTCTCCCATCTCAATCGTTCCTTTCTGGGACAGAGTCCTGTGGTGCCGAGTACTGACTCTTCTGCCCTAGTTTCTAGTGTTGTTGGTCGTGGTGGTGGACGTGGCGGTAGAGATGGTGGTCGTAGTTTTGGTCGAGGAGGAGGCCGTGGTGGTAGAGACAATGGTCGTGGTGGTGGCCGCGGTGATGGTGGTGGTGGCCGTGGTCAACCACGGAAGTGTAACTATTGTGGAATGCTCGGTCATGTAGAAGACTATTGTTGGGACAAGTGGGACAAACCAGAATATGCACATCAAGTGCATGATGAAAATATGCAGTCTCAGGTCACCACTTCTCCTCCCAGAGATGATACTTCGGATTTCAATCAGACTTCAACGTCCGATACCTCATCTCTATTTCAACAGATCCTCCAGAAGTTGAACACGCTTGCTAGTACCACCTCCCAACCTACTACAACCATGGCACATATAGGTAATCCTGTTTTTGTGGCAACCCAGTCACCATCCACCTCTTGGGTCATCGACTCAGGAGTAAGCTCTCACATGTCTGGTATAACATCTATCTTTCATAATCGTAGTTCCATGAAACATAATATTATCTTGGCTGATGGGTCTACTCGTCCTGTGCTTGGGAAATGTGTCATTCACTCTACTCAATCACTATCATTATTTGATTCATTATATGTGCCTAATTTTCCATTTAATTTGTTATCTGTGAGCCAGTTAACCAAATCTCTTCAATGTTCTGTGACATTTTCTCCCAATTCGTGTGTTTTTCAGGACCTCGGGACGAAGAAGATGATTCGTTCGGGGCATAAAAAAGATGGACTGTACTACTTGGATCTACCTGGAAAAGCCTTCGCTTCTGTTTCTACTTCTCCGTTGCAGTGGCATTATCGTTTGGGACATTCGTCTTTGGCTAAGTTGCGTCAAGTTGTTCCTAGTTTGAGTCATGTTTCTATTCTTGAATATGAGGCTTGTCAGTTAGGCAAGCAGCACCGTAGTTCCTTTCCTCGTCGTAGTGAGAGTCGTCAATTAGAGTCTTTTGATCTTGTTCATTCTGATATTTGGGGTCCGTCTAGAGTCAAAAGTCCGAAAGAATTTCAGTATTTTGTTATTTTTATTGATGATTATTCCAGAATGACTTGGTGTTATTTAATGAAAGAAATATCTGAGTTTCCAAATGTGTTATCTGTCTTTTATAATGAAGTCTATGTTCAGTTTAATAAACGTATCAAAATTTTGCGTTCTGATAATGCTTTGGAGTATACTCAATCTTCTGTGAATAGTTTCTGTGTTGATCGTGGTATGATTCATCAAACCAGTTGTGTCTACACCTCTCAACAAAATGGTATAGTCGAACGCAAAAATTGACACATTTTAGATGTGGCTCGAACTCTCATGTTCAATATGTATGTCCCTAAACAGTATTGGGCAGATGCCGTTCTTACTGCATGTTATCTTATTAATCGCATGCCATTATCTGTATTAAATAACAAAGTTCCATTTACCATATTACATACAAATGTCGTACCATTTTCCTTATCTCCTCGAGTGTTTGGGTGTGTCGCTTTTATTCATAACTTGGAACCTAATCGAGATAAGTTGGCTCCTAGATCTCTGAAGTGTCTTTCTTGGTTATCCCCGTACTCAAAAAGGTTATCGTTGTTACAGTCCACAGTCATGCAAATATTATGTCAGTGCGGATGTTACATTCTTTGAGTCTACCCCTTTCTTTCCTTCAGGAGACCGTTGTATTCCTTTTACAACAGATTTGATATCTTCCATACCACTTCCGGTCATTTCTGAATCAATTTCTGTCACGACCCGCACCCGAAAATTCGGGCACGAGTGCGTGGGTACGTCCAGCCTACGCCGCAGTGTCGGCGGTAGTACGCTGTCTAGGGCATGACCACAAGTAATAAATCTAGCTCATTCACAATAATTAAATAGGCAAGAAAATAGCAGGAAAAGAATGCTAAGATTTTATAACCAGAATGTGATAATCAGATCCGGAGTTTATTACAGAACCATAGATTATATCGGGGACAAACCCGATTACTAAGATGAAAGGAAATAAACAACTAATGCTAACTACTCTGCAGGAGTAGTCTCCTGGGTGGGAACCGGCTCCGCAACTGTATCACCTGCTGGCTCATAGGGTCCATAATAGGTGGGGGCAAGGTTCTCATCATCACCTAAACAACAGATCCAGTCAGGAAAGGAGCAAAGTACACAGTGCACGACAAGATTAAACTAAATATTTTATGACAATTAAATATTGGATATCATGTTGAGAAACAGCATTAGCAGAACATTATTATCTCAGAGTTAGCTGTAAACAGGAATATGAGAAAAATAAATGGAACAGGAAATGAACTACAATAGCCAGCAAGAAATATAACATGACCAGAACTATCTGTGTGAACTTGTGTTTGTTTTTAGAATACAGAGTTGGCATGCAGGGGTTTATAAGGCTAATCTGGCCGTCATAAACGGCTATTAGACAATTCAATCGAGATTCGGCTGATGGACAGTCGTGTACCAACAGCTATTAGTCAATCCAGGGGAAGGGTAAACTACATGCCTTCTAGGTATTCTCCCACCCGACATGAAAAACAAGACAGGAACTATCAATATTCAAGACATGAAATTCAACATTTCTACACGATGTGTAATCATCAAGGGTACATGTAAGACAGGAAATTAATTATCACAATATAAAGATTAACTTGAGGTGCAGGTACTTGCCTGTTGTTTGGATCTGATTAAATTGGTTCTTGAGGGAAAAGTCCAGAGATGAGTCCAAAAGCTGAAATAGACATTACCATCACGCTCAGAAGATGTCAAATAGCTAGAAACGCCTGTCCTTGGGTCCAATTTGGAGACAAGGGCAAAAACGGCAGTTTCGGGTCAAAATGGGGTCCGCCGGTGGGCCCGCTTTGCACCGAAAAACGTGTCCGGGTCAACGGTCTCTAAATTCACCAAACTTAGTGTCAACAGGTCAGGAACGCTGATACGGACCCAACGGAACTTCCAGATTTGGATTCCGGTGAGCCGATCACGAAATCGCCCGTCGAGCGGGGCCTGTGGGGCCCACGACACGCGATTTCGTCAACGTTCTCAGAATCGAACCAAACTTGACCCACAGGACCAGCGTATCGCTACGAGTCCGATGACGCAAGTTTCGTCTCGATCTGACAAGTGTACAAGAAGTTAGGGCAAAATGCAGAAAAGGCGGATACGGGGCGATGTCCGCGGATACGCGTTGATTCCGGTGTGCACGCACACCCGAATCAGCTTCCGCGAAAACCCACACGTCCGTATCAACGCTGCGCACGTATCTGTGAAGACCGTGCGCGACCAAGTCGTCCCGTTTGGCGGGGCGTACTCAGTTCCGGGGTGAAACAGGGTCTGGTTTTTCCTGTTTTTGGATCGCGGTGCGCGATCACCGCAGGACGCGGTGCCACGAACAGTTTGTCCGGACACCGAGAGGGTCATACAGGCTTCACAACGCAATTTACGTAATCAAAAACGGAGCTACGGTTAAAAAGTTACACGCACCTGAAGGGGACCCGAAAAACAGGTTCGAGCCGTGTCCGACTCGTGTCGGACACGCGGGTGAATTAGAGTTAGGGTTAGGGCTGTCTCGCCGGACACGGCGGCTGAGGGCGGCCGTGCAGAGGCGGAGGGGGCCGGGGGCTTCGCGGCGGCGCGCTGGGGACATGCGGCGGAGCTGGAGGCGGCGGCTCCGGGCAGCGTGGCGACGCTGCGGCTGCTGCAGCGGCTGAGGAGAGGAGGAGGGAGGAGCGGCCGGCGGAGCGCTGGGCTGGGCACGGCGGCTCTGGGCGGAGCGACGTCGGCGCAGGAGGCGGTGGTCGACGAGGCGCAGCGGCGGGGAGGCGTCGACGGCGGTGGGGGTTGAGGCGAATGGAGGCGGAGGAGTACGGGGAAAGGGGTTTATAAAGGGTGGCCGGAGGGGGGGTCGGGGCCGAGATGGGCGGGGAGAGGGTGGACGTGGCCGAGGATGGCGGTGGGGATTGAGGCGGCCGGAGCGGGCGGAGGGCGCGGTCGTGGCGGCGGAAACCGCGGGGGTGACCGGGTGGGGGAGACGGGCTAGCGGGTTCGGGTCGGGCGGCGGCGGATCCGACCCGACCCGCTAGGGGTTGGGCTCGGGTTGGGCTGGGTTTGTTGGGCCGGGCTGGGCCGGCCCAACGGGCTGGGTTGGAAAATTATTAATAATAATAATAATAATAATAATAATAATAATAATAATAATAATAATAATAATAATAATTAATTAATAGATAATTAAATAAATACTTTTTAGGCATTTAAAAATAGGTCCGGGGCCCGATAAATTCCAGAAAAATTGTCCTAAGTCCAGTTTTCCATTTTACACCCAAAAATGTTATTTTCATAATATTTTAATATTATTTATTAGCAATTAAAAATCATTTAATAATTAAAAGCCTTTATTTTAATTACAGAAAATTTCCAGAAAATTCCAGAAAATTAGGAAAAATCCAAGATTTAATATTTTTGAAAAATCAGGGGCTTACAATCTACCCAACTTATAAAATTTCGTCCTCGAAATTTAAAATTATAGCGGGGTTCTCTCGGTCCAATCTCACTTGATCGCGGTCGCTACCCAACTTAGAATTTTACCCATAGCTCTAAGGCTGTACAACTAGTAAAGCTAGGTCCAACTAAATAAATCATGGTATTGAATCTTTTAAGTTTGCAATACAAACACATCGCCTAGGGTATTGCCTTGGTCATAAAGGGTTATCATCAATTTGACCGGTCTGAGAGGTATGTCTAGTACTACAATTCAACTTATATCAAACACAGGATTTTGTCTTTCCGAAGTAAGGGAAGACGAGGATCAATAATAAGAGTTTAAGGGCGAGGTGGTAGAACAGAGGTATAGGGATCAAGGCGTTTAAAGAATTCTAATGGGGATTGTCAGGCGGTTATGGATTGAGATTCTATTCTGGTAATCATTTATTCGCATGCTCGCATTAGTACGGTTATGTAACTGATACGATATGCTCGGACACTTTTTAGGGGCAAGTATACTAGTCGACTATACCTCAATCCACATAAGTAGTCATGCGAAGTGCGAATCAAAATGCGCTAAGGTTGATCAGACCGTAGTACACTGATTCTGAGTAGACACTTGTATTAGTGGGGTTGATCAGGCCTCAATAATACATGTGTCATGAACAAGCCCGATAAAGAGTAAGCTTGCAAAACTAGGCTATAAAATAGCAGCATAAGTCAAGTTCAGCAAAATTAAGTGCGCTAGATGGTGATGAAAAGGAGGTGCAAATTATTGAAGTTCACAAAATAACACAAAATAAGCACAATAGCAAAAAGTCTCTAAAACAGTTATCAAATTTTAAAAGCATACCAGGTATTTAGCAAGTTCAAAATCACTAGGTTGGGGCTGAGGTCACGAACTAATAGGCATGAGCTAAATAATACTAGAAAAGGTATCTACGAATCACTTACGCGCATTAGCTGCTTCCAGAGTTTGCGCGTTCTCCACGGTCATTACGTAAGCCTGTCCGCGTCCTTGAGCAGTGGGGCAGTCCCTCACTCGATGTTCTCCTGAGCCACAAAGTAGACAAACACCTAGCCTCTTTCTGCAAACTTGCCAAGTATGGCCTGGTCTATGACAATAGTTACAAGCAGCAGCTTGTTGGTTCTGTCCCTGGGCCTGGTGTTGGGGTGCTGGAGCTCGAGGGAGAGGACGCTGGGCTTGCTGCGGGGACCTCTGCTGTTGTTGTTGTTGAAAAAGGCGTTTGTTGGGTCCCGCATTTCCGGTATCTCTCTCTCGCTTTAGCTTATGCCCCATGTCTCTCTCAACGCCTTGTGCCACGCTCAAGATTTCCTCGTAGGTGCGAGCTCGGCTGGTGGTGACAGCAAGGCGAATATCCGGAGACAGTCCCTTCTTGAATCTACGGGCCCTGTCCTCCGGGGTACGGACCATGTACTCCGCAAAGTGGCTTAACCTGCTAAATTCAGCAGTATACTCATCAACAGATAGGTTACCTTGTTCCAGTCTCTCGAATTGGCTTTCGAGAGCTTCCCGAGCCACTTCGGGGTAAAATTTCTCCTTGAACAGTCTCTTGAAGTCCTCCCAGGTGAGGTCAGGAGCAGATAGTTGAGGTTCGTCTCTAAACCAGGTCCGAGCTATATCGAACAGTTGCAGGCTCGCAGACTCTACTTTGAGATCATCAGGGACCCGAGCAGTCTTCAGGAGTCGCTCTACGTTCTCTATCCATTCATCGGCGTAGAGAATACCCTCAGTTCCGTAGAATTCCAGGGGTCTGAGGTTCTTGAAATCTTTGGCACTTCCTGGCCTCTTTTGTGGCGACTCTTGGGACCTAAGAGCTTCTGAGAGGCTGGTCCGCAGAAGTGCAGTCTGCTCTTTCTGGGATTCCACCAATCCCTGGAACACTCCAAGTAGCTGTGCTCCATCCAGAGTAACTGCCGGAACAGATGGAGGCGGCGGGAGTGCAAGGGTCTCGGGCACATTCTGCTCAGCTGGTTCTGATGTGCCTCCTACTGTGTTCCTGGTCTGGACCATTCTGTAAGATTAAGGGATAGGGAGTTCAGAATAGGATACTTGGAAATCAAGGCGATAGGATAATTGAGCAGAAATGATATCAAGAATTGAAATAAGGACCCTATACTGTGAATGAGCTTTTCCTAGAATCCTCAATTTTATTGCAGGCCTGTTCGGTCCCTAAGTTGAAACCGAACAATTTAGTCGTTTGACCTGCATGGGCCACCACTAAAACGTGTCACGACCCGCACCCGAAAATTCGGGCACGAGTGCGTGGGTACGTCCAGCCTACGCCGCAGTGTCGGCGGTAGTACGCTGTCTAGGGCATGACCACAAGTAATAAATCTAGCTCATTCACAATAATTAAATAGGCAAGAAAATAGCAGGAAAAGAATGCTAAGATTTTATAACCAGAATGTGATAATCAGATCCGGAGTTTATTACAGAACCATAGATTATATCGGGGACAAACCCGATTACTAAGATGAAAGGAAATAAACAACTAATGCTAACTACTCTGCAGGAGTAGTCTCCTGGGTGGGAACCGGCTCCGCAACTGTATCACCTGCTGGCTCATAGGGTCCATAATAGGTGGGGGCAAGGTTCTCATCATCGCCTAAACAACAGATCCAGTCAGGAAAGGAGCAAAGTACACAGTGCACGACAAGATTAAACTAAATATTTTATGACAATTAAATATTGGATATCATGTTGAGAAACAGCATTAGCAGAACATTATTATCTCAGAGTTAGCTGTAAACAGGAATATGAGAAAAATAAATGGAACAGGAAATGAACTACAATAGCCAGCAAGAAATATAACATGACCAGAACTATCTGTGTGAACTTGTGTTTGTTTTTAGAATACAGAGTTGGCATGCAGGGGTTTATAAGGCTAATCTGGCCGTCATAAACGGCTATTAGACAATTCAATCGAGATCCGGCTGATGGACAGTCGTGTACCAACAGCTATTAGTCAATCCAGGGGAAGGGTAAACTACATGCCTTCTAGGTATTCTCCCACCCGACATGAAAAACAAGACAGGAACTATCAATATTCAAGACATGAAATTCAACATTTCTACACGATGTGTAATCATCAAGGGTACATGTAAGACAGGGAATTAATTATCACAATATAAAGATTAACTTGAGGTGCAGGTACTTGCCTGTTGTTTGGATCTGATTAAATTGGTTCTTGGGGGAAAAGTCCAGAGATGAGTCCAAAAGCTGAAATAGACATTACCATCACGCTCAGAAGATGTCAAATAGCTAGAAACGCCTGTCCTTGGGTCCAATTTGGAGACAAGGGCAAAAACGACAGTTTCGGGTCAAAATGGGGTCCGCCGGTGGGCCCGCTTTGCACCGAAAAACGTGTCCGGGTCAACGGTCTCTAAATTTACCAAACTTAGTGTCAACAAGTCAGGAACGCTGATACGGACCCAACGGAACTTCCAGATTTGGATTCCGGTGAGCCGATCACGAAATCGCCCGTCGAGCGGGGCCTGTGGGGCCCACGACACGCGATTTCGTCAACGTTCTCAGAATCGAACCAAACTTGACCCACAGGACCAGCGTATCGCTACGAGTCCGATGACGCAAGTTTCGTCTCGATCTGACAAGTGTACAAGAAGTTAGGGCAAAATGCAGAAAAGGCGGATACGGGGCGATGTCCGCGGATACGCGTTGATTCCGGTGTGCACGCACACCCGAATCAGCTTTCGCGAAAACCCACACGTCCGTATCAACGCTGCGCACGTATCTGTGAAGACCGTACGCGACCAAGTCGTCCCGTTTGGCGGGGCGTACTCAGTTCCGGGGTGAAACAGGGTCTGGTTTTTCCTGTTTTTGGATCGCGGTGCGCGATCACCACAGGACGCGGTGCCACGAACAGTTTATCCGGACACCGAGAGGGTCATACAGGCTTCACAACGCAATTTACGGAATCGAAAACGGAGCTACGGTTAAAAAGTTACACGCACCTGAAGGGGACCCGAAAAACAGGTTCGAGCCGTGTCCGACTCGTGTCGGACACGCGGGTGAATTAGGGTTAGGGTTAGGGCTGTCTCGCCGGACACGGCAGCTGAGGGCGGCCGTGCAGAGGCGGAGGGGGCCGGGGGCTTCGCGGTGGCGCGCTGGGGACACGCGGCGGAGCTGGAGGCGGCGGCTCCGGGCAGCGTGGCGACGCTGCGGCTGCTGCAGCGGCTGAGGAGAGGAGGAGGGAGGAGCGGCCGGCGGAGCGCTGGGCTGGGCACGGCGGCTCTGGGCGGAGCGACGTCGGCGCAGGAGGCGGTGGTCGACGAGGCGCAGCGGCGGGGAGGCGTCGACGGCGGTGGGGGTTGAGGCGAATGGAGGCGGAGGAGTACGGGGAAAGGGGTTTATAAAGGGTGGCCGGAGGGGGGGGTCGGGGCCGAGATGGGCGGGGAGAGGGTGGACGTGGCCGAGGATGGCGGTGGGGGTTGAGGCGGCCGGAGCGGGCGGAGGGCGCGGTCGTGGCGGCGGAAACCGCGGGGGTGACCGGGTGGGGGAGACGGGCTAGCGGGTTCGGGTCGGACGGCGGCGGATCCGACCCGACCCGCTAGGGGTTGGGCTCGGGTTGGGCTGGATTTGTTGGGCCGGGCTGGGCCGGCCCAACGGGCTGGGTTGGAAAATTATTAATAATAATAATAATAATAATAATAATAATAATAATTAATTAATAGATAATTAAATAAATACTTTTTAGGCATTTAAAAATAGGTCCGGGGCCCGATAAATTCCAGAAAAATTGCCCTAAGTCCAGTTTTCCATTTTACACCCAAAAATGTTATTTTCATAATATTTTAATATTATTTATTAGCAATTAAAAATCATTTAATAATTAAAAGCCTTTATTTTAATTACAGAAAATTTCCAGAAAATTCCAGAAAATTAGGAAAAATCCAAGATTTAATATTTTTGAAAAATCAGGGGCTTACAATTTCTGTCTCCATTCACCATTACAGGTTTATCAGAGATCCAAGGACAGGCCAGTGGTTCTGCAAAATTCAGCCTTCAACCAATCATCTTCCGTGTCTGAGGTTTCTGCTCCCATCATCACAGATCCAGATGATCTTCCTATTGCTCTCAGAAAAAGACAACGCCTTTGTACCACAAAGAATAAGCATCACATTTCTAACTATGTTTCATTACACCGTGCTTCATCATCTTTTCATGCATTTGTTGTTTCATTGTCTTCTACTTTTATTCCCAAAACTTACAAGCAGGCTATGTCATCTTCTGGTTGGAAAAGTGCAATGGATGAGGAGATATATGCTTTACATCAAAATCAGACTTGGGAGCTTACATCACTTCCTGCCATGGCACTCACTCTTGAAGGATTTGTCATGTTAGCACCAAAATTCAGCAAAGAATGAGCAATTTGGGAGTAATTTCTAGGGTTTTTATTGATTTTTTGGAGAAGAAGAACAAGAACTACAAAAGCTAAATCGTAGGAAAGAGAAAGCTAAATAATTCGAAAAAATAAACTCTCATCCACCTCCTATCATTTTTTCCTTCCCTTCTTATATTAGGTACTCTTAACTAATAGTGGTTGTTGATTGGCAGGTGATTGCTGAGCTGGCAGACAGGTTGTTATTTGATTGGCTGACGTGGCAGCTGATTCATTAATGATGAGAGACACATCTTCACTGCACCAATGCTTCTCTGTTTTCTGATACCTGATACATCGGTAACTGATACTCCTAATATCTCAATATCTGATGCTGATAATACTGAGCTTCTACTTGGACTCATAACAGTTTAGTTTTAGGGTCTTATATAATATTCAAAATATATATATATGTTTCTATTTTGGACGGCCAATTCAAGTCAACAGTCAGGACGTGACAGATACCCTCTTCTGGACAATATGAAGACCTAAATATAAATTTGAGATTCTAAAACTAAATAACCCTTCCCATAAACCACAACTTACTCCTCAATAGACCTTCCATCACTAATCATCACCTCATAGAACTCCATTCTGATCATTCTCCTCCTCTCATTATGCCATCCATCCATCCATCCATCACCCACAGGACACCATCTAGATTCAAATTCTTGAGAGTTTTGGGCTTCTCATCCTTGTCAAACTTGCTCACTCAATTCTGGAATTGGTCCTCCCATGTTAAAGTTGCACCACAGACTGAGAAACTCAAAATCCATTTGAATGACTGGAATTGGAAGGTTTTGGGGGTTATTCAGAAAACAAAACAAGAAGAGATTAGAAGCTCAAGCTCAGTGGCATCAAGCCACAGCGGACAAAGAGCACTTCAATAAGAAGTTTGAGAGGGCCTTCGGCAAATACACACTTGAGAGAGAGAGAGAGAGAGAGCTCTTTACCAGATTAGCTCGTCTTCTTGTAACTTTGTGCTACAAGTTATAATTACTAGGGATGCAACTCAGTCGGGCTAAAACCGAATCCGACTGGATAAATCCGTTAATGGGTTGCGTTATGGTTGAAGATATTCGAATTCGAACTCAGATTCGGATTAAAATATTTGAAACCGATCAAAAATTAGATTGGACTCGGATTCATGTGTCGGATTACCATGATTTAATTAATGATCTCCGATGGATGCAAGACTGCAAGTTGGTCATGTGTATTTGCAATTCGCTGCTTCAGAGTTTTATTAGGAGCTTGGGGCAGGCAGGCCCCTGATATCCAAATTCAAATTTGTGTTACTTCCTCAATGAACAAGTGGTTATACAACATTGATTCAGTTCACCTCAGACTTTCAGTTTTAGATCAGGTCTTTGATGTTGGACCATAGCCCCAGACTCCCAGTCCACTATACCACAAAGATTTATTGACCAGGAGTTTCTGTGATTTTTTTTCTTCTGTTAAAATCGGAAGGCCCTCTGTATATATTATTAATGTGAAATTTTTATTTCTAGATTTATGTTTTTCTATTTTATAGAAACTACATTAACATAATATTTAGAATGTCAGAAAAATACTCTTTTTAAGAGTGCTTAAAAATAGATCAATTTTTTTAGTATTTGTACAGAGTTCTTAGAATGTAATAAACGAATTTGGTTACTTGATAATGTCTATAAAACAATATTTGCAAGCCGGATTTGAGGGAGTACAATGGATACGACCGTACTAGACCTCCCAAATTTATAGGTCTTCCAAAAAAATTCATATGTATATGGTATATATTTTAGATTTATTTATATATAACTGCATAGAGAAAATGAGTTCTTGGAAGATGTTGATTATGAACGATTGGATGATGATTTTGCAAGTAGGAATGCTAAAGATTGTTCTTATGTGAATACGGCGAAAGATGCTTATTTGTTTAGCTTTACTTATCTCTTTTAATCGAATATTGAGAATAGGTCTACATTTATTTTTTTGCACCTGGTCTAGTCGTTCTTGATGAATCTCATCTCCTAGCCTGAGTATTTGTACTACGAACCTGAGTATTTGGGCAAATAACATTGTAACAAGGACCTAATTTTTTTCAATTTTTTTAAAATAAAGTAATATATTTATATAAAATTGTAAAAAAAAGGGAGGAGTTTTGTGTATTTACAGGGAGGAAGAGAACTCGCCAACTGAGTTGGCGGGGCCCAGAGTTCGAGAGGAACTCGCCAACTCAGTTGGCGGGCCCCTATCCTCCCCTCCCCCAACGCCTAGGAGACCCTCCCCCCCCCCCCTCCCCTCAACTTTTCCCCCTCCCCTCCCTATAACTACCTCCCAACTCCTCCTCCTCCTCCTCACACCACTTCTCCTCCTCCTACTCACAGCACTTCTCCTCCTCCTCCTCACACCACTCTTCCTCATAGCAATCCCCCTTCATCATATAATCTACATTTTTGGAGATGGCTAACCATAATGACGGTCGTATTCCTGGTGGACCGACTACCCAGCTTATTATTAAGCAACGTGAAGACCATATTTCTAGTCGGATATTTACTGGCGAGGTAATTTTTGAAATTATAAGTTTCCAAGTTAAGTAATTTACACACAAAATATAATGCATATGTTTTTTATAGTTATACGACCATGATCTTGGTTTACGAACCCGGATCCATGTACATTGGCGGACCGAAAGGAATTATCGTACGTGGGAGCTAAATTCGGTCCAAAAGGCTTTGGTGGAATCCTTTGGATTCCACTATATAGATCGTATTAGATATTTAATCCACGATCTTCATTTAGTTGTAAGTCTTGCAGAGCGTTGGTGGCCTGAACGAAACACTTTCCAACTCCCATTCGGCGAGATGACGATCACCCTATTTGATGTGGCAAATATACTAGGGTTACCTATTAAAGGTGACGCTATATATTTTGATCCGCACTTGAAGGGATCTGATCTGATCAGGAGGTATCTCGGTGTTAGCCCTCCATCTGGTATAAAAGACGACAATTTTGTGAAGTTTACATGGCTTCGTGGCAACTTCATGGACCTACATCACACTATTGACGGGGTGGTTGATGTAGATGAAATACGGGTATATATTTTATTAGTAATATTTGTTTATGACTTAATTTAGTGTCTATATAACACTTAATATTTTCAGGTCATTCGTTGCACTAGAGCCTATCTACTCTATTTATGTTGTACAATTTTATTTCCCGATGCATCAGAAAATATGGTAAATGTGCAGCTTCTACCATTCTTGGATGATTTGACAAAACCTACTCAGCATACGTGGGGAGCTGCTACTCTTGCCTTTTTATACGCCAATCTGACAGAATTTGTGAGATCCAATCGCAAGAGTATTTGTGGATGTATTTCACTGATTCGGGTATGAATGAAAGACCTAAAAAGTTAGAGTAATTTTATACGCAAATTTTGTTTGTACTAATATCATATTTTTGTTTTATAGTTCTGGTCCTACGAGCACTTCTATATTGGTAGGCCTGTTACTAGCATTCTCAGTGATATTGGAGTATTTCCAGTTGTTATGCGATGGCCCACAGATGCAGTGGATTATTAACACTACCAATACAGGAGTGTATCACTTTATCGTAGCCAATTTGATACACTGCAGTATCATGAGATAATTTTTAAATATCTAATAAATATCTTTAAATTATTTTAGTTTTGATCGTAGATAAACATCACATCTATTTGATACAATATCTTTAAATAGGTTACCTGGTTACCTTACACATGTGAAGATGATGCTCCAGAAATCAAGAGGACATCATACTCGTTTACTTTACACATATCTTATATTATATATGATCGGTTCACCATGTACCATCCGGCAGACCGTGTTCTTCGACAATTCGAAATGAGCCCAATAATTCTCGATGATCCACCGACAGTCGGTTATGAGATAGCAAATGCATTACAACGAATCCTTGGTCTCATTGCTGACTGGAATAATCGGCTCGAGAATTATAGTGTGAGGGACATGTCTCCCGGACTAAGATCTGCTGAGGAATGTAAGTTCTAAGTTACTCAGTATTCGTATTGATTTAGTGTAAATAGTTTGCTAAAATTTTGTTTACATTATGCAGATATGGGTAACCTGGACTATAGGCAATGGTGGGGATTCCCTCTTATGAGCAACCGAGTGTACCAATATGAGGAGCAAAGGTTCAAGAGTAGATCAGTAGATTATTCTACTCTGCATGCTTTTGCCGATGGCATGTATGATTTGGTATGGCTTCATTATACTTTAAAAAATACATATACATAGATATGATAAATATATTAATTTACAAGTTTCATATTTTAGAGTGGTGTATACCGACAATATTTGCAACAACCTGATATAAACATTTTCCCACAAAGTCGGCTTCTTATGGAGGAACTTGTGACTCGTGTTGATCATCTGAGTATTGGACGGGAACCTGAAATGCCTCCAGTACAATCACGTCTTCCACCAGACTATCCGACCGGCTTTGTACGACAGAGACACTCTCGTTGTCGTCAGAGGGATGCTGCAGAGGACCCTTTTGCTGGAGCGGGCCCGAGTGACCAGTATGCTGGAGCGGGCCCTAGTAACCAGTATGCTGGAGCGGGACCGAGTTACCAGACTGCTGGAGATGAAAGCTACCAGATATTCACACAATTTTTTTCGACTCCATCAGCACCGCTGCCTACCCAAACTCAACAAGACGAGAAGGAGGATGAGTAGATAATTTGTAACAATGTATGATTACAATATTTGTATGATTTGTAATAATGTTTGATTGCAATATTTGGGTATTGAACAATTCTTAAGTAGACTTTCATTATCAGACTCACTATTACAATATTTTTAAGTTTGTATTGAACAATTCTATTTTACTCTCTCGGTTGACTAGTACATCTTCTTTGGTTGTGTCCAATAGCACCACAATTACTGCAACGTAGATCTCTCGTCGATGAATCCCGGGGTTTGATGCGGTTCTTCTTTGGTCTTCCGGCTTTGCGTCTTACATCTGGTACCCCAATTTCTCCTCTAACCAAAGGAGCTTGGATCTTGTAGGGAACTGGAATTGGCTCCATTTTTGGTGCGTATACACTTCTCAATGTCTCCGTCGAAAATACTGCAGGATAAAAATTATCAATACTAATATTGCAATATCTACAAACAAAACATGCATGTATACATGGTATATAAGTATGGTACCATCTAAAACATGTACAAGATCTGTTAGTTATATTAACAATATAGGTTCTACTTGTTGCACGGTCTATTATTTCAAACTTATAACTATCAATAGCTAATATTTCTAGGTGATTCTTCTCTTTGATAATACAAGCCATGGTCTTTAACATCTTCGAAAAGTAATCTGTGTCTATATTTTCAGCATTCTTTCTATGATTGTCATGAAGTGTAATAATCTTGGCTCTAATACCATCGAGAAATATTGTTATTGGCTTATATCGTAATTTCTTAATCCAGCTATTGAAATATTCAGCAAGATTAAATGTGTTAATATCTAATCTAGGACAAGTAGCATACGCTGTTATCCAATGTTCAAATCGACGACTTTCATCGTTTACACCAATAAGCCAATCGTACAAAATTATGTTCTCGGCTTTAATTATATCAAACACACTATCTGCATCTGTTTCATTATATGATCTAGCAAGCGAGTTTAACAAGTGTTGAAATACTGGTTCTTTGGTAACTTTTTTTATGTTTTGTTTAAAATGCTGAATACAAAAAAAAATGAGGAGATGCAGGAAAAATAGCACGAACAACATTTATTAATCCTTTTTGCTTGTCAGATATAAATGAAATTGTACTCCAATCATTAAAACAACTTTCAAAAGATATTTTAAGAGAATTTAAAAACCAAGACCAAGAATCACTATTCTCACCTTCAGCAACAACATAAGCTATATGATATAATTGATAGTTAGGATCGTGAGCACAAGCAATAAATAAGATACCTTGATATTTAGACGAAAGAAATGTAGCATCAGTACTAATAACTGGTAAGTAGCTCCTTAAAAATCCATCAATACATGACTTAAAACAAATAAAAATTCGTTGAAAGTTATTGTTTTCGTCAGTTTTAATAAAACATGTACTACCTGGATTTGTCTCCATAATTCTATAACAATACTCCTCAAGTCTAGCGTATGCCTCATCATAACTACCATTAATTTCAGCTAATGCTGTCTCTCGGGCTCTCCAGGCTTTGGAATAACTAACTTGTATACGGTGCTCCCTATATATATCTTGAACAATTTGTGATGGACTGTATGACTGGTTATCTCTAATAATGTCAATTATCATGATCTTAATCCATGCAGCGGTAGCTAGTCGATGACG
The DNA here is from genome assembly GCA_036927795.1 of Iris macrosiphon. Classification (NCBI taxonomy): domain Eukaryota; kingdom Viridiplantae; phylum Streptophyta; class Magnoliopsida; order Asparagales; family Iridaceae; genus Iris; species Iris macrosiphon. The sequence continues at coordinate 45,109,003 of JAYESA010000009.1, forward strand.
TCATGTACTAAGTCTCCCTAAACAAGAATGACGATTTTCTAATGTACTAACTTTAACTATATCCCCATTTCCAATAGATTTGACATATACTCTCCAATTACAATTTGGTTGATCACAACTATATATAATTCCACGAGCATTATTCATAACACTAGCTAAACAACTAAAATTATATTTAATTGCTAAATTACTTATAAAGCTTCTAAAGTGAGAACGACTAGGAAATGATTGTCCCTTAAATACTTCATCAGTGATAGCTTTTACAACATCATCATCTACCGTATAATCTACATTTTCAACTAAATTATCACTATTTCCATCGTCGTTGTCACTATCATCATCATGGTTAGATTCATTTGATGAATGACCTTCTTGGATAAATGAAACAATTTGTTGAGAAGAACTAGCACCCGAATTAACATGCTAATATTCAGAAAAATATTCATTATTTATATTATCTAATGTTGCTGCTACTTTAATAACATATATTTTTATATACCGTGATTGTGAATTAATCTCAAGAATATAATTCCATGCATCTTCACCATCTATCAAAAAATAATTAGAACCAAAAATAGACTTCAGAATAAAATCATAATGAATAGAACAACGTTCAATAATATGATTACGTATATTTTCAAAACTAATATTCGGATAAGTTGAAAAAATTATACTTTCTCCTCCTTCGTAATTTAACCCATTTACTTTACCGTCGTGCGAGCATACAATTCTTACGCTACGATCCATGACGGTTGAGAACTTTTGCTACAAGAAACTCAGATGAACTTTAGTTGCACGCAAAATTTTAACTGAAACTTTGCTAGAGGCAGAGAGAGTGTTGGAGACTTTGCTAGAGGGAAGAGAGGAAATAGAGTGAGTGTTGGATGATTTGGTTGAGATAGAAAATATATAGAGTGAGAGTGTTGAATGTAATAGCCGTTGTGCAACGGCTATAATGCTTGTCAGGACTCTCAACGAATCCTTACTCGCCAAATAAGTTGGCGGGCAGAGTGCAACGGTCCCCTAAACCTCACCCGCCAACTCAGTTGTTGGGCTCAACCTCCAACTCAGCACCCTCGCCAACTGAGTTGGCGGCCTGCATGTATCTCGCCAACTCAGTTGGCGGGCCCCAACAACCCGTCAACTCTGTTGGCGAGTTCTCCCCCTTTCTATAATTTTTCCAAACTCCTCCATTTTTTACAATTTTATATAAATATATTACTTTATTTTAAAAAAATTTAATTTTTTTTAGAACCTGGTAGGGAGCTGGTTTCCCCCCCTGACGAGGACAAATTTGGGTATTTTAAATTGGGGATGGGGATTAAAAAAAAAAAAAATCAGATTCGGGACCAGATATGTGTATAGTACTCCCCGACCTTGATTACTTATATCCATATGTTTTTGTTGTAAGGAAATGTAGACATCTATTTGGAATATGTTTTTGAGGGGTTAAAATGATTTCTTTGTTATTTTGTGTTGTTGACTTCTATTTATTACTTGTATATTTTTGTTGGATTAATATTGTCTTCTTGTTATATTATATCATTTTTTCTGTCTAGTATGTATAATTTTGATGGAAACCAGGTTTTATTAACATGAGTTGTATATTTTTGTTTGAAGATGAAAATAGATTTTTAAGGTTTATAATGTACAGAAAAATTGTTAACGAGACAAGGAACATGGATGGATAAATCCGGAACAGGGATGGATAAATCCGATCTCGAATGTGTTAACGGGTCGGGGACATAGATTGTATTGTTGAACGGGAACAAAGATGAAGATAAAAAAATTGAACCAAACGAGGATGGAAACGGAAACGAAAATTCGAATACTAATAAAAACAGAGATGGAGAGTATACTCCCCGGCTCATATCCATTCAATTGCCATCCCTAGTTCTAATACTTTACTTTGAAGTCTTTGGCACGAGGATTTAATCATAAATCCTACTACCTGGGTAATCCACTGTTCAATATGCAGGTTAAAGAATGCACAGGTAGATGTTTTATGTAATCTTGGATATATATCAAGGTTTGTAGCATCAGTTTCAGACCCCAAGTTTTTGTAACCATGAAGGTTTTTTTTGTAAGGTTCCGAACCATCTCTATCTCTATGTCTACTCTTATAACGAGACTTCAAAACGGTTTAAAAGTAAGACGTCTAAGTCATTTGTTCCATTATTTATTTTTAAAAAAATATTATATAAAAAAAATTGTTAAAAAAATAAATTTGTTACAAATAACGTCATGAGAAATCGAACTTGACCAACAAAAGAGAATACCCTCCACCTTAACCACATAAGCTAGAAAATGTGTTTGATTATAATTATATAATATTATGCAGTTAAAATTTAATTATTTTTAATTATATAAGGATATACGTACAACTTAGACGACTAACATGTTTAATTTTTTTTATTTATAAAAAATAGAGATATATCCATAATAAATTATAATTATAATATTTCTAAACATTTAAACTATTTACAATAATATAAAAAAATTCGTTTACGTTGTAATACACGTGCATTTAGTAGTTTTTATTATACAATCTCTATCTTCCCTATTTATATGGTTTTAAAACCAAATTCTTCCAACGGTGATTTATATTCCAATTTACATCATAAAATGTAGGATGATTTTTTTATAAGGATTTCTACATGTAGAAACTCTCGGGTCTCGTTTTATTCACAGAAAGGAAATCAATTATTTGTTCTTTCTTTTCCTTTGAAAAATTGTAATTCATATTAAATTTTTTTCGGTGTTTGGAAAGGTCCAACAAATTGGAAGAAAAAGTGAATAATTTGGAGTTTAAAAGTGAATCCATGGGATGAGTGGGACCTATTTTCTTTTCCCTTGGAATATATTTCCTTTTTTGCTAATTTTCTTTGACATCCAAAACAAAAAAAAGAATGACTTTCCTTTCCCAATGACCTGATTTTGCGAACCAAACATGGTCTCATAGAAAATTTTCATCTCTCGTTGAATTTAATATTTGATCATACTTTCAAACTAAATCATTAATTTAATTCTATTATTTTCTGCCACGTAGGATAGAAATTGAGAATCATTGAAGATTATTATTTTTGTATAATTTTTATGTAGAAACTCTGCCAATTAGGATATAAATTTTCTTAAAGTATAATGTCAAGTAAAATAGAAACTCAATTTTAAAAATCCTTATTGGAGATAGCCCATTTCGAGAATTGCATAAGCGATTTTAGACTCCGGGTCCCTACCCCGAGAGGTTTTTTCTATCAATTTTGGTCATTTCTTATGAGTATCGGTTTATACAGTTTTTGGTAATTTTGAATCGTTTGTAGGTTTAGGCATTGGATACCGTTTTCTCCTAAATGTCCCATGAAATATTAGCTATGAAAAAATATTAATATCTTATACATTTTCTCTACTAGTATTTGGCATTGTGTATATTAGTATACATGCATATGCATTGCACATTTTTTGTACTACTTGAGACAAGCAAATAACACAGCTTAATTTTTTATTAGTTAGGAAACTTAGGAAGAGCAAACAACAATTTTTCTTTTTTTTATTCGTAATTATCTAACTATTTATTTTAAATTTAATAAGTAAATTTAATTAATAAATATAGATAAAAATATATTTGGAACAAAACTTTCATGAATAAGTTTCACTTTATTTATTTATTTTTTACTATTATAAAGAGACTTAAAATGACTAAAAATGAGCCGTCTAAGTCGTATGTACACCCTCGCGTCTCTACTATTATAATATGGCTTAGAAACGACTCAACAGATGAGTCATCTAAGTCGTATGTATATCATCAATTATTAATATAAAAAGTTTAAAAAAATTACCATATATGTTTTCTTCTCTTGTAGTTGAAGAAAAAAAATTTAAAATCACCGGAACATATAACAAAATTTGAAGTATATTCAAAATTTAAATTATAGTTAAACTAATAAATTTGTATCATCTAATTAAGCAAATATTCAAAATTCAAAAAAAAAAATTATAAAAAATATAATTACAGAAATATTCAAATCATATATAAAATATTCTAATATAATTTAAATTTTTATCTAATTTTTTAATAATATAACGTAACTAGTAATAAAAAAAAATCCTTCTAACTACCACCATATGTATAATTTTTTAACATATATCCAAAATCATATAAATATTTTTAACAAATTAAAATTAAAATTAAAATTAAAATATATTTAATATTTAAATTATATTTAAACTAATATATTTTATTTCTAAAAATATATCTATAATTTTTCTAATAAAATATATTTAAACTATTTAATATAATTAAAAAAATTCAATAATATCAGATTAAAAAAATCTTTTCCTGGTACGTGTGAGAACAATGACGCTAGAGATTTATTTTGAAAACCTTCATTATAGGTAGGGGTGCAACTCGGACGAGCTAAATCCGAGTCTGATCGGATAAACCCGATAATGGGTTGGATTAGTGTTGACGATACTCGGGTTCGGACTCGAATTTGGGTTAAAATATTTAAACCCGATCAAAAATCGGGTTGGGTTCGGATTTGTGTGTCGGGTTACCAAAGAACCTGAAATCCGATATATATATATATATATATATATAGGATAAACGGAATATGAGTCATAGTTCTCATTTTCCTACATGAGTCATGCACATGTGGACAAATATGATTAGACTTCCACATTTCATGTGCACCAATGTACACTAGTACACTATATTTCTATTGGTCCACATGCGCATGACTCATGTTGAAAAATGAACACTATGGCTCATACCTCATTTACCTATATATATATATATATATATATATATATATATATGGGTAAACGGGTTATGAGCCATAGTTATCATTTTCTTAAATGAGTCATGCACATGTGGACCAATAAGAATATAGTGTACTAGTGCACATGGGTGCACATGAGATGTAGCGATCCATTCTTATTGGTCCACATGTGCTCCACATGTGCATGACTCATTTAGAAAAATGAGCACTATGGCTCATATCCCGTTTACCCTATGTAAAATCCCTGAATTTTCAAAATTATTAAAACTTGGATTTTTCCAATTTTCTGGAATTTTCTGAGAATTTTCTGAAATTAAAATCAAGGTTCTTAATTATTAAATAATTTTTAATTGTTAATAAATAATATTAAAATATCATGAAAATAACATTTTTGGGTGTAAAATGAAAAACTGGACTTAGGGTAATTTTTCTGGATTTTTCTGGGCCTCAGACCTATTTTTAAATGCCTAAAAACTATTTATTCATTTAATTAATTATTATTATTATTATTATTATTATTATTATTATTGTTACTATTAAATTCCGGCCCAGCCCGTATACCCTGGCCCATTGGGCCCGCGGCCCAGCCCGCCTTAACGGGTCGGGTCGGGCTCACCCGAACCCGACCCGCCGCCAGCCCGACCCGCACGAACTGATTCCCCAGCCCCACGCCGCCCGACTCCACCGCCGCCCTCCGCGCGCAGCGCCGCCCACTCCGCGCCCACTCCCCGCGTCCACCGCGCCACGTCCCCCTCACCCTCCGCCTAGCTCGGCCCCCTAACCGCCCCTCTCCCCTATAAATGGCCCCGAGCACCTCCCCTCCGGCCATCACCTCACCCTAACCCTAACCTTAGCCTCCGTCCCCGGCCAACCCTCTCCGCCGTACCCCACCAACGACCACCGCCGCCTTGCCCCCGACCTCGCTGCTGCCCAGCCACCCTGCCACCGCCGTCGCCGTCGCCTCCAGCCGCGTCCGCCTCTTCTTCCCAGTCGACAGCAGCCGCAGCGCCGCCCTAGGCCGCCCCCGCGCCGCCGCCTCCGCCCGAACGCTGCGCCGCCCTCCGCCGCAGCACCCCCAGCCCCCTCCGCCGCAGTCCAGCCGCCGGAGCCGCCAGCCACCGCCTGAGAAGCAAACCCTAACCCTAGTTCAATTCCTGTGTCCGACACGAGTCGGACACGACTCGACCCTGTTTTCGGGTTCCCTTCAGGTGCGTGTAACTTTTTGCTCGTAGCTCTGTTTTCGATTCCGCAAATTGCGTTGTGAAGCCTGTATGACCCTCTCGGTGTCCGGAAAAACCGTTCGGGGCATCGCGTCCTGTGGTGATCGCACACCGCGATCCAAAAACAGGAAAAATCAGACCCTGTTTCACCCCGGAACTGAGTGCGCCCCGCCAAACGGGAAGACTTGGTCGCGTGCGGTCTTCACAGATACGTGTGCGTCGTCGATACGGACGTGTGAGATTTCGCGGAAGCTGATTCGGGTGTGCGTGCACACCGAAATCAACGCGTATCCGCGGACATCGTCCCGTATCTGACTTTTCTGCAATTCGCCCTAACTTCTTGTACACTCGTCAGATCGAGACAAAACTTGTGCCATCGGACTCGTAGCAATACGCTGGTCCTGTGGGTCAAGTTTGGTTCGATTCTGAGAACGTTGACGAAATCGCGTGTCGTGGGCCCCACAGGCCACGCTCGACGGGCGATTTTGTGATCGGCTCATCGAAATCCAAATCTGGAAGTTCCGTTGGGTTCGTATCATCGTTTCTGACCTGTTGACACTAAGTTTGGTGAATTTGGAGACCTTTGACCCGGACACGTTTTTCGGTGCAAAGCGGGCCCACAGGCGGATCCCGTTTTAATCCGAAACTGCCGTTTTTGCCCTTGTCTCCAAATTGGACCCAAGGACAGGCATTTCTAGCTATTTGGCATCTTCTGAGCATGATGATAATGTCTATTTCAGCTTTTGGACTCATCTCTGAAAATTTTTCTCCAAGAACAATTAATCAGATCCAAACAACAGGCAAGTACCTGCACTTCAAGTTAAATCTTTATATTGTGATAATTAATTCCCTGCTTTACTAGTACCCTTGATGATTACACCTAGTGTTAGAAATACTGGATTTCATGTCTTGAATATTGGAGTTCATGTCTTATTTTTCATGTCGGGTGGGAGAATACTAGAAGGCATGTAGTTTACCCTTCCCCTTGTCATGTTTAATAGCTGTTGGTACGCGACTGTACCTCAGCCGGATCTCGATTTTCCCTGTTTAATAGCCGTTTATGACGGCCGGATTAGCCTTATAAACCCCTACATGCCAACTATGTATTCTAAAAACAAACACAAGTTCACTCAGATAGTTTCTGGTCATGTTATATTTCTTGCTGACTGTTGTAGTTTAATTTCCTGTCTCATTTATTTCTGTTTTCTCATATTCTTGTTTACAGCATTAACTCTGAGATATTGATGTTCTTTTATGCAGTTTCTCAACATGATATTCAATTAAATTGTCATAAATATTTAGTTTAATCTTGTTGTGCATTGTGTACTTTGCTCCTTTCCTGACTGGATCTGTTGATTTAGGCGATGATGAGGACCTTGCCCTACATATTATGGTCCCTATGAGGGTACAGATGATACTTATGAGGAGCCAGATCCCACCCAGGAGACCCCTGCTGCAGAGTAGATAGCAGTAGCTATTTCTTTTATTGCCCTTTATCTTAGTAATCGGGTTTGTCCCCGATTTTATTCTGATTTCTGTACTAAACATTTGAATCTGTTGTCACATTTATTTCAATTGCAATCTTAAGTATCTGTTTCCCATTATTATCTTGCCTATGTTATTTGTGAATGAGCTAGTTTAGTAAATATGGATTTGACCTAGACAGCGTACTACCGCCGACTCTGCGGCGTAGGCTGGACGTACCCACGCACTCGTGCCCGAATTTCCGGGTGCGGGTCGTGACACGTTTTTATGGTGGCCCATACAGGTCCTATCCTTAAATAGGGTAATACCCTAGGACAGGGTATGGAATAAGATTGAGGATTCTAGGAAAAGCTCATTCACAGTATAGGGTCCTTCTTTCAATTCTTGATATCATTTCTGCTCAATTTTCCTATCGCCTTTGATTTCCAAGTAATATATTCTGATTTCCTATCCCTTAATCTTTCAGAATGGTCCAGACAAGGAACACAGTAGGAGGCGCATCAGAACCAGCTGAGCAGAATGTGTCCGAGACTCTTGCACTCCCGCCGCCTCCATCTGTTCCGGCAGTTACTCTAGATGGGGCACAGCTACTCGGAGTGTTCCAGGGACTAGTGGAATCCCAGAAAGAACAGACTGCACTTCTGCGGACCAGCCTCTCAAAAGCTCTTAAGTCCCAGGAGTCGCCACTCAAGAGGCCAGGGAGTGCCAAAGACTTCAAGAATCTTAGACCCCTGGAATTCTACGGAACTGAGGGTATTCTCTATGCCGATGAGTGGATAGAGAATGTCGAGAGACTCCTGAAGACTGCTCGGGTCCCTGATGACCTCAAAGTGGAGTCCGCAAGCCTGCAACTGTTCGACATTGCTCGAACCTGGTTCAGAGATGAACCCCAACTATCTGCTCCTGACCTCACCTGGGAGGACTTCAAGAGGCTATTCAAGGAGAAATTCTACCCCGAAGTAGCTCGGGAAGCTCTCGAAAGCCAATTCGAGAGACTGGAACAAGGTAACCTGTCTGTTGATGAGTATACTGCTGAATTTAGCAGATTGAGCCACTTTGCGGAGTACATGGTTCGTACCCCGGAGGACAGAGCCCGTAGATTCAAGAAGGGACTGTCTCCGGATATTCGCCTTGCTGTCACCACCAGCCGAGCTCGCACCTATGAGAAAATCCTGAGCGTGGCACAAGGCGTTGAGAGAGACATGGGGCATAAACTAAAACGAGAGAGAGATACCGAAAATGCGGGACCCAACAAACGCCCTTTTCAACAACAACAACAACAACAACAGAGGGCCCCGCAGCAAACTCAGCGTCCTCTCCCTCGAGCTCCAGCACCCCAACACCAGGCTCAAGGACAAAACCAACAAGCTGCTGCTTGTAACTTTTGCCAAAAACTAGGTCATACTTGGCAAGTCTGCAAAAAGAGGCTAGGTGCCTGCCTCTACTGCGGCTCAGCAGCGCATCAAATGAGGGACTGTCCAGCTGCTCAAGGACGCACCGCTGCACCCAAGGCTCCCGTCCAGGCCAGGGCCCCAGCAGCACAACAGAGGGGACCCCCGCTTCCAACACAACAACAACGCTTTGCTCAGCACCAACAGCAGCAACAGAGGGGTGCAACGCAGCAAGGCCGTGCTTATGCAATGACTCTGGAAGAAGCTGAAGCCACAGCAGACGTGATCACAGGTTCTGTGCTTATAAATTCAATACCAGCTATTACTTTATTTGACTCTGGAGCTTCACATTCATTCATGTCAGTAGATTTCCTTATGAAGCATAGCTTAATCACTAAACCCCTTAGGAATTGTTATAAGATCATTACCGGTGGAGGAATTATCCCGGTTAGTGATGCCTGTAACAATTGCCCTATTACATTGTGTGGAAGAGAACTGTATGCTAGGCTACTTGTAATGCCAGTTCCCAGTTTTGACATTATACTGGGTATGGATTGGTTGAGTCAACATCATGCCACTATAGACTGCCACAGAGGTAGTGTAATCTTCAGGCCCCCTGACAAGCCAGAATTTGAATTTGCTAGAGGTTCTAGAGAAATGGGTAATAACAAAATTTGTGGAGCCCTAGTAACAGAAGAATTGCCACTACCTATCATCTCTGAATACCTTGATGTCTTCCCTGAGGATCTTCCAGGCTTACCCCCAGACCGAGAAGTTGAATTCTTTATTGACTTAGTGCCAGGAGCAGCACCAGTATCTCAAAATTCCTACAGAATCAACAAGAAGGAGATAATAGAACTAAATGAGCAAATCAAAGAACTAGAAGACAAATGCTTCATTAGGTCTAGTGTCTCACCCTGGGGAGCTCCAGTATTATTTGTGCCCAAGAAGGACGGAACATCCCGAATGTGTATTGACTATAGGGCCTTGAATGCCTTAACAATCAAGAATAAGTATCCCCTGCCCAGGATAGATGACCTATTTGATCAGTTGAGTGGAGCTCGGGTATTTTCAAAGATTGATTTGAGGTCTGGTTACCACCAAGTAAGGGTGAGAAAGGAAGACATCCCTAAAACTGCTTTTAATACCCGGAACGGACACTACGAATTCTTAGTAATGCCGTTTGGGCTGACGAATGCACCAGCAGTTTTTATGAACTTGATGAACAGAGTCTTTCAGAAATATCTAGACAAATTTGTAGTGGTCTTTATTGATGATATTTTGATCTACTCCAAGACCCCCAAAGAACATGAAGAACATTTGAGGTTAGCATTGGAGACTTTGAGGAAGGAAAAACTTTATGGAAAATTATCTAAATGTGCTTTCTTCCTAGACAAAGTAGAATTCTTGGGACATGTTGTGACTGGAGATGGAATAGCAGTAGATCCTAAGAAGATAGCGGCCGTAGAATCCTGGCCCACTCCAGACTCTGTAGCAGAGATTAGAAGCTTCCTGGGACTAGCTGGCTACTATCGAAAGTTTGTGAAGGACTTTGCTAGAATTGCTGAGCCCATGACAAAATTAACAAGAAAGGATGAAGAGTTCACCTGGACCGATGAATGTCAGCATGCTTTTGAGTAATTAAAGAAAAGGCTGACTACTGCCCCTATTCTGACCTTACCTTCTGGAACCGGAGGTTTCGCTATTTATAGTGATGCTTCCAGAAAAGGTCTAGGTTGTGTTTTGGAGCAGAACAAGAAAGTAATAGCATATGCCTCTAGACAGCTTCGACCTCATGAAAAGAACTATCCAACTCATGATTTAGAATTGGCAGCTGTCATTTTTGCTCTTAAACTATGGAAGCATTATCTTTATGGAGAAAAGATAGAAATATTTACAGACCATAAAAGTTTAAAATATATCTTCACCCAGAAAGAGCTAAACATGAGGCAAAGAAGGTGGCTGGAACTAATGAAAGACTTTGACATCACCCTCCAATATCATCCGGGGAAGGCCAATGTAGTTGCTGATGCTCTAAGCAGGTATCCTATGGCGATGTACTTGACTATGGACAGACACCTGCTAGAGGACTTGGAAAGTTTAGGTATTGAAGTAATCATCCCAGGAAAAGAAGGCCAAATGATGAACTTGCAGATTCAGTCTACTTTAATAGACAAGATCAAGGAGACTCAGTTTCAAGACGAAGGCCTGCGAAGCCTTCGAGGTCAAGTGCAAGCTGGATTAGTGGAAGATTTCAGAATTCATGAAGATGGATCACTGAGGCACGGAGATAGATTATGTGTACCTCAAGGAGACATAAGGAAAGAAATTATGCAAGAGGCGCACCGATCGCAATACTCTATACATCCAGGAGCCAACAAAATGTACAAGGACCTGAGGACGCATATTTGGTGGCATGGCATGAAAAGAGAAGTAGCCAGGTTCGTATCTCATTGTTTAGTGTGCCAGCAAGTCAAGGCAGAAAGACAAAGACCTGGAGGATTGCTTCAACCACTACCCATTCCGGAGTGGAAGTGGGAACATATCACAATGGATTTTGTTTCCGGTCTTCCAAGGACACCTAGTGGAAAGGATACAATTTGGGTGATAGTAGATAGACTGACCAAGTCTGCATATTTTCTACCCTTTAAAGTAGGGCTATCTACAGAGAAGCTGGCAGATTTATATATCAGACACATTGTCAGGCTGCATGGAGTTCCAGTAAGTATTGTCTTCGACCGAGATTCATGATTCACCTCTCACTTCTGGAAGAGCTTACAAGCCAGCTTGGGGACTCAACTCAAATTCAGCACAGCTTATCATCCCCAAACCGATGGACAATCGGAACGTACAATCCAGACACTTGAAGATATGCTTCGTACATGTGTTCTAGATTTTGGAGGATCCTGGGAAGACTATCTACATCTTGTGGAGTTCTCTTATAATAACAGTTACCAAGCAAGTATTGAGATGACTCCATTTGAAGCTCTGTATGGACGAAGATGTCGTACCCCGCTATCATGGGACGACGTTGGAGAAAGAGCCCTGCTGGGACCAGAGATGGTGATCGATTCAACTGAGAAGGTAAAGCAAATAAGGGACAGACTTCGAGTGGCTCAAGACAGGCAACGACATTGGAAAAATAGCCACCGAAGGCCCTTGGAATTTGAGGTAATTAAATTTATGAAATTCAAGTCAATTTAAACATTTTGATTATGGAACTAAGACTTGATTTTGACTTTATTAAAGGTTGGAGAGCTGGTATTCTTAAAGATTTCTCCGACACGTGGCACCATTAGGTTCGGAAGGAGTGGAAAACTCAGCCCAAGATTTATTGGACCTTTTGGCATTCAGGAGAAAATCGGAGAAGTGGCATACCGACTGGCATTGCCACCCTCTCTGGATGGAGTCCATAACGTCTTCCACGTGTCGCAGCTGAGAAAGTACGTATCAGACCCCAGCCACATTTTGGATCACTCAGAGCTCGAAGTAGGCCCGAGTTTGACTTACCAAGAGCAACCCGTGGAGATACTGGATCGATCGGAGAAAGTTCTACGGAACCAGGTTATTTCCCTGGTTCGCGTAGCTTGGAAGCACCATTCTCCCGGCGAATCCACCTGGGAGCGAGAAGACGAGATTAGAGAGCGATACCCCTATCTTTTTGAACCCTGAGGTATATTTTAATTCCCGGTCTTTCTTTTTGTGCCATTGTTATTCTTAAATTTCGAGGACAAAATTTTTATAAGTTGGGTAGATTGTAAAATCCCTGAATTTTCAAAATTATTAAAACTTGGATTTTTCCAATTTTCTGGAATTTTCTGAAATTAAAATCAAGGTTCTTAATTATTAAATAATTTTTAATTGTTAATAAATAATATTAAAATATCATGAAAATAATATTTTTGGGTGTAAATGAAAAACTGGACTTAGGATAATTTTTCTGGGCCTCAGACCTATTTTTAAATGCCTAAAAACTATTTATTCATTTAATTAATTATTATTATTATTATTATTATTTTTATTTTTTTTATTATTTTTATTGTTACTATTAAATTCCGGCCCAGCCCGTATACCCTGGCCCATTGGGCCCGCGGCCCAGCCCGCCTTAACGAGTCGGGTCGGGCTCACCCGAACCCGACCCGCCGCCAGCCCGACCCGCACGAACCGATTCCCCAGCCCCACGCCGCCCGACTCCACCGCCGCCCTCCGCGCGCAGCGCCGCCCACTCCGCGTCCACCGCGCCACGTCCCCCTCACCCTCCGCCTAGCTCGGCCCCCTAACCGCCCCTCTCCCCTATAAATGGCCCCGAGCACCTCCCCTCCGGCCATCACCTCACCCTAACCCTAACCCTAGCCTCCGTCCCCGGCCAACCCTCTCCGCCGTACCCCGCCAACGACCACCGCCGCCTTGCCCCCGACCTCGCCGCTGCCCAGCCACCCTGCCACCGCCGTCGCCGTCGCCATCGCCTCCAGCCGCGTCCCCCTCTTCTTCCCTGTCGACAGCAGCCGCAGCGCCGCCCTGGGCCGCCCCCGCGCCGACGCCTCCGCCCGAACGCTGCGCCGCCCTCCGCCGCAGCGCCCCCAGCCCCCTCCGCCGCAGTCCAGCCGCCGGAGCCGCCAGCCACCGCCTGAGAAGCAAACCCTAACCCTAGTTCAATTCCTGTGTCCGACACGAGTCGGACACGACTCGACCCTGTTTTCGGGTCCCCTTCAGGTGCGTGTAACTTTTTGCTCGTAGCTCTGTTTTCGATTCCGCAAATTGCGTTGTGAAGCCTGTATGACCCTCTCGGTGCCCGGACAAACCGTTCGGGGCATCGCGTCCTGTGGTGATCGCACACCGCGATCCAAAAACAGGAAAAACCAGACCCTGTTTCACCCCGGAACTGAGTGCGCCCCGCCAAACGGAACGACTTGGTCTCGTGCGGTCTTAACAGATACGTGCGCGTCGTCGATACGGACGTGTGAGATTTCGCGGAAGCTGATTCGGGTGTGCGTGCACACCGGAATCAACGCGTATCCGCGGACATCGTCCCGTATTCGACTTTTTTGCAATTCGCCCTAACTTCTTGTACACTCGTCAGATCGAGACGAAACTTGCGCCATCGGACTCGTAGCGATACGCTGGTCCTGTGGGTCAAGTTTGGTTCGATTCTGAGAACGTTAACGAAATCGCGTGTCGTGGGCCCCACAGGCCCCGCTCGACGGGCGATTTTGTGATCGGCTTATCGGAATCCAAATCTGGAAGTTCCGTTGGGTTCGTATCATCGTTTCTGACCTGTTGACACTAAGTTTGGTGAATTTGGAGACCTTTGACCCGGACACATTTTTCGGTGCAAAGCGGGCCCACAGGCGGACCCCGTTTTGACCCAAAACTGCCGTTTTTGCCCTTGTCTCCAAATTGGACCCAAGGACAGGCATTTCTAGCTATTTGGCATCTTCTGAGCGTGATGGTAATGTCTATTTCAGCTTTTGGACTCATCTCTGGAAATTTTTCCCCAAGAATAATTAATCAGATCCAAACAACAGGCAAGTACCTGCACTTCAAGTTAAATCTTTATATTGTGATAATTAATTCCCTGCTTTACTAACCCTTGATGATTACACCTAGTGTTAGAAATGCTGGATTTCATGTCTTGAATATTGGAGTTCATGTCTTGTTTTTCATGTCGGGTGGGAGAATACTAGAAGGCATGTAGTTTACCCTTCCCCTTGTCATGTTTAATAGCTGTTGGTACGCGACTGTACCTCAGCCGGATCTCGATTTTCCCTGTTTAATAGCCATTTATGACGGCCGGATTAGCCTTATAAACCCCTACATGCCAACTATGTATTCTTAAAACAAACACAAGTTCACTCAGATAGTTTCTGGTCATGTTATATTTCTTGCTGACTGTTGTAGTTTCATTTTCTGTCTCATTTATTTCTGTTTTCTCATATTCCTGTTTACAGCATTAACTCTGAGATATTGATGTTCTTTTATGCAGTTTCTCAACATGATATTCAATTAAATTGTCATAAATATTTAGTTTAATCTTGTTGTGCATTGTGTACTTTGCTCCTTTCCTGACTGGATCTGTTGATTTAGGCGATGATGAGGACCTTGTCCTACATATTATGGTCCCTATGAGGGTACAGATGATACTTATGAGGAGCCAGATCCCACCAAGGAGACCCCTGCTGCAGAGTAGATAGCAGTAGCTATTTCTTTTATTGCCCTTTATCTTAGTAATCGGGTTTGTCCCCGATTTCATTCTGATTTCTATACTAAACATTTGAATCTGTTGTCACATTTATTTCAATTGCAATATTAAGTATCTGTTTCCCATTATTATCTTGCCTATGTTATTTGTGAATGAGCTAGTTTAGTAAATATGTATTTGACCTAGACAGCGTACTACCGCCGACTCTGCGGCGTAGGTTGGACGTACCTACGCACTCGTGCCCGAATTTTCGGGTGCGGGTCATGACACCCTATATATATGGAATGTAGGAATTTATTTTTATTGGTCCACATGTGCTCCACATGTGCATGGCTTATTTAGAAAAATGAGCATTATGGCTCGTATCCCGTTTACCCTATATAGAAAAATGAGTACTATGGCTCATATCCCATTTACCCTATATATATATATTGTTTTATACTTTTTAAATAAAAAGTTTAAACCCTAAATTTCTCCATCCAAATTATTCAAATTTTTATTCTAAAATTTATTTTAGTTTCTATTTTGTAATGATTGAGACTTGATTGCTATTTGATTATGTGTTTAATATTGCTCTTGTTTAAAATTATTTCAAATATCATATTAGAGCCCGCTAAACTTGATGATCCGACCCAACCCGATCCTCCGAACTTAGTCTTGTGTTACATATGTTGAACCCGAGGTCGGGTCGGACTTGAACTCGGACTAGACTTATGATTCATCGAATTGGGTCCTTGTACACGTGTCCCACACACAAAGACGGACGTGAAATTAGCTATTTCGACGTATTAAAACAAGCTAATATTAATTTTTGGAGCCCACCATTGGATCATAAGGAACTCTTCCTCCTTCAAAGCCATAGCTTTCTGAGAGGAAGGAGGAGAAGAAAGGATGACACGAGGAAAGCAGAAGATCGAGGCCCAAAGAAAGAATGCCGAGAAGAATCAGAAATCCAAGGGATCTCAGCTCGAGGCGAGAGCGGTAGCCCTCAAAATCACCTGCCCAATCTGCAAGGTCGGTTAAAGTTTATATCTTTCCTCAAAATTACGATGACCCATTTGATAAAAGCCTATGATTATTCCAGATAAAGTTTGTAGCTTCTGGTGTTCTCCTTTGATATAAAAACATATGATTTTTCCAGAAAAGATGTAAAGTTTGTAGCTTTGGTTGTTTTCGTTTGATAAAATCTATGGTTCTTCCGTAAGATCATATAAAGTTTGTTGCTTTGGGTATTTCCCTTTGATTAAATCTATGATTCTTCCAACCTATGGTTCTTCAAGAAACATATAAAGTATTAGTTTTGGGTGTTTTCCTTGCATGTTCTTGTCTTGCAGGAAACTTTGATGAAATTTATTGTGTTGGGAAAGAAAAAGACGTGTAAAGAATGCAACTTTGATGGGTCTGTAACATTCTGCAGAATCTCTTCATCTCTACTCTTATAACAATGAGGCTTCAAAATGGCTCAAAAGTGATCTGTTTAAGCCGTTCGTAAATACTCAACCATTTATTTAAAAATTTTAATATTACGTACAAAAAATTCTTGGGAGAAATAAATTTGTTATAAATAATGTCATGGGAACAACTTGACCAACCAAGAAGAAGGACTCCCACCTTAACCACACGAGCTAGAAGAGATGTTTGATTATAGTTATATAATATTATGTAGTTAAACAATTAGTTAAAATTTATTTAATTTTTAATTACGTGAGGATATACATACAGCTTAGACGGCTAGTCTTTTCAAGACTTTTTATAAATAGTAGAAATATACCCATAATAAATTATAATTAAAAAATATTTAAAATTTAAACTATTTTATAGTAATATTAGAAATTTTTATTTTACGTGCAACACGTGCATTTACTAGTATATTGTAACGATCGGAAAAAAAAATCTGATGTGTTTTTCAATTTGATATCTCCAACTTTGATAGGTACCAACTTGATACCTTAAAATTCAAAAAAAGACGAAATTACCCCCATTCCTCCCCTCCCCCCCCCTTTTCACCCCTGAACCAACACCCCCCACCCCCACCCGCCAGCCCAACCCCCTCCTCTCTCTCTCCACCAGCGGCGACGACAACAACACGCCCTCAGCTGAGAGAGAGGGGAGTCGAGGTTGGGGGCGGGCGGAGGTGGTGCAACCATTCGGGGGGGGGGGGGGCAGGGGGAGGGGACGTAATTTCGTCCTTCTAAAATTTTAGGGTATCAAGTTGATACCTATCAAAGTTGAGGGTATCAAGTTGAAAAACTTGAATAATTGAGGGTATTATTAAGTTGTAATTTAGTCTTTTTTCTGAAGCTACTAGAACTAATGTTCACCTAAATGGATGTGGACTGAGGCCATAAAAAAGGATACGACTTTCGTTAATATTATGGAGGGCCATCTTAACAAATCTCAATGGAAGAAAAGGGTCCAAAAGCCGACCCCCCCTCCCTTCTTTTTTTTCCTCACCAAAAAATGGGATGAAGGTTTTGTTACTGTTGTATATTGGAGACCTTTGCAATTGTGTGCCACCACCAGCATTGTATCTTTACCATAGTTTGAAATATCGGCCGTTACTGATCCGATACGGCCGATACCGATACATTTTGGCATGATCGATCCGTTACCGACCGATACCCGATACTGACCGATACCGACATTAGAGATTGCTTTTCCGGTCAATTCGGCAAAGAAAATTGAATTAAAAAGACCAATTAGCAAGCTTGTAAAAGCTTAGTAAGGTTATAAAAGCATATAAAAGAGAGAAACTTATCTATCGCATATAATTCAATCGACAAGGGTGACTACTATTTCATTCAATTTCAAAAATACGAAGAAATAACACTGAAAATGCTTTAAATTATGCACAAATGTATAAAACATATTTTCTAAAATGTTGATAATTTGCTAATAGTTGTTTGCTTTACGATACCAAAAAAATCCGATACTCCGATCTGAAACCGCCGATCTACCGATACTGCTGATCCCGATACTCATAGGAATGGTCCGATACCGATACTTTGAACCTTGAATTCTTTACCTATTCATGAATATGTGATATCGGCAATGACAAATTGCCACAGAAATTGTGTTCTTTCTTTACCTGTGTTTAATGATTTAGTCTTCAAATCACCCCTTTTGAAGAGTATAGATTGCCAGAGTCATTCAAACATTGCTTGGATTAGGACAGTTTAGCCTCCCTAGATACCTCATTTTGCTCAAATTAAGGCGTGAAAAATATTGACGGTTTGCCTTGTCTGGACTGGAGTCAAATCGGTATTAGAATAAGTTAAAGCTGTGTTTGGTTTGGTGCAAGGGAAAGGAAAGTGTAAGCGTATCATGTAGAAATGGAATCCCATCATCCCATTTATATATGATGAAGTTTCGTTTTCCTTTCCTGTCCCTCACTTTCTTAGCAACCAACCACAGCCTAAATGTCTACTGAAGGCACTCTCCTTTTTCATGTAGTTCAGTTTGATCTAATCGTTCTGTTGCAGAATAATTACGTGGAAACTAGACGTTATTAATTTTAAATGAGACCCATATTAGTTTGTGTTGTATTTACTCTTGTAGAGGCTAGAGTAACACTAATCGGGAGAAATACTTTCAATGAGCTACAAAATAGCAGGTATGGATCTTCGAATCTGTCCTTAAGGAGAATATTAATCTAATTTAAGAAGACATTCTGTAACCTCCACTTTCCTAAAATTTTAAATTATATTTATTTAATTGTTATTATTAGGACTAATTAAATTCTAATTAGTGATTAGTTAATTAATCCTAATTAGTATTTAGTTTAATGTTTACCTTGGTTTAGCTTAATGAAAGATTTATGTTTAGGTTACAGTTAATCTTCGTTTAGGAAATATCTAGATATATTTTTTTTCCACCTCTTCATGATTAATCTCTTCATGATTAATATCTAGAGGTAAAATGGTAATTATTTCAACCCTCAACCATCAACCAATAGGAACTATTCCTTCACCCTTAAGTCATGGAAATATCTAAGGGTAAACTAGTCTTTTCACAATCCAAACCTCAACCAATAGGAGCCCTTGCTTCCCTCCTAAGCTATATGTAATATCCAATGGCAAACAAGTAAATATGGACCTTTTTTCCACCCCTTTAGTGGCAGCCTTAAGAGGAGGTATTTTCCTCTTTCTTCTCAAATTAAAACACTCAATTAATTCCTTTCTTCTTCTCCACTTTTTCTTCTCCAAATTTTTCTTCCAAATTTCTTCTCCCACAACCCTAAACTAACCCAAAACTTCTCCAAACTCCTCCAAAGAAGAGCAAAAGCTTGAGGGCTTAAGGGCTCAAGGAGGATTGCTAGAGGAAGCTTGAGGCTACAAGAAAAAGTTGGGCTAAGCTCTTGAATCCAAACCCTTTGGATTGTACTTGGAAGCCATTCTCAAGAGGTAAAATCCTACTTTCCTTTGAACTTTATAGAGTCAAAACTAATCTAAAACCTATAGAAAATCCACTAATCCCTAGGCCTAATTTCTAATGGTGATATTTGGTAGTATCATGAGTTTTAGTTGTGTGTTAGAGTGTTTTGTGTATCTTGAATATCGATTGGTATTGGTATATGTAGGTGAGAGTGTGTTTATGTATATTTGTAGTGTGTTTATATATATATATATATATATATATATATATATAAACACATGTATATGTGTATATACATGTGTGTGTAATAGAGGGGGGAGTGCAGGAAAGCAAAGCAGCAACAATAGCATAAGCAGCAACAACAGTCAGTGTTCTAAAAATCGGCCTAGGCGGCCGCCTAGGCGCTATGCGGCTACCGGCCGCATTGGAAAGGCCCTAGGCGGCCAACCTAGGCACCGCTAGGCAGCCCTAGGCCCCCCTGTTCGGTTTCAAAATTTGAAACAAAATAATAATTCAAACTTACTCGCCGGAGTTCTGCCGGTGGCGGCTTCGGTGGTGGTTGTTTGCCATTGAAGTAAGTTTGAAAAATCTTCGTTTAATAACAAACAAAAAGTACAAAGAAATCCTAGACAGAAAATATAAGTACAATGTTTTTGATCTAGGAAATGTGACGATAGAGATCGACTACTCCAGCGACTCTTTTACTCCGTTGACGGTCCGCTGAGGGAATGATGATGCTCTCCTCTCTTCTCTCTTGAGCTTGTGTGCACGTACATAGCATGCCTGGAGGGGTATGGTCTCTGAAACAGAAAAATCAGTCATTGGAACGTCCAAGTTGCTCCTATTTATAGCCATCATATTGGTGGGCTATAAGTGCCACATATGTTTCTGTTTGGTAGCCGTAAGAGACTCCTTTAACAGAATGCGGTTGCAACTGTAGGCGCATGTTATGGGCATGCTGCCACGTGTACATCCTTAACATGATGTAGTTGAGTCCAGGCCGAGCTGTCACGTGAACATTTGTTGCAATTTGCTGTTGCTGAAGATCTGAGCGATTCTCGTCTTTTGTTTGCGTGACTTGGTCAGCTTGACACGTGGCCCGCATTTAGTTGGAGAGAATCACTTCAGTTGCAACAGAATGATTTCGTCTCAGGGAACCCTGCCACATTGGACGTATGGAGTCTGGGACGCATAGAACGTATAGTCTGGAACGCATGGGGCCAGAGACGCATGGCGCTGCATGCGTGTCATGAGTAAATCTTATGCTGGTGTGAGGTTCTGTCGTTTAGTATGTTCACATCTTTCGAGGCGTTCAGAAAATCCTTTATGTCAGGATTTTGTGTCAGACATAATCTTTATGTCAGGCCTTTATTTGGCTAGTATTGGGGCACAGGGATGCTTAAGGGAGTAGTGGCGCATGGCACTGCTGGCGCATGCAGACACTAGTTACTTAGTGGCGCATGGGAACACTAGTTACTTAGTGGCGCATGGCACTTATAGCACACAGGAACACTAGTTATGAAGCGGTCGACGCATAACACTGGATCATTATGGCCCCTGGGACTTGATCACTGCAGCGCATGGCCTTTGATTACTGTTTGCGCATGGTAGCTGCTTTATAGTCGTTCTGTGGCCTGATTTCTTCTGACTCGATCTTGGGACGCATGTTTGTTGGACGCATGGATCTAGATTTTTCATGTTTCTACAAGATCCCCTTCAAACTTTTCAAAATTACAAGTTTGGAATACTTTGAACAAGAAGAATGTTCGAGCACTTTTGCTTTTTCGCTTGGCCGAGAACTTTTGTTAATGCAAATATCTCTAGTAATATGGACGTAGTAGGGCATTGCATTCTTTCGGTCATTCCGCTGGAGAATTTTGGTGGATTCATTATCTATGGCGCACTTAAGTTCAGATATATAAGTTGAAATGACAACCACTATCAGAGGTAATATGGACTTGATAGCGAAATGCGCTTTTGGGAAAAAAGAGTAATTTCATGTAGCCTTATTACCCATGGCGTATCGAAGACTGGATACGGATAATAAGTTGAAATAACTGACACTATCAGGGGTCTTAGAACGACGTGATAGCTGACAGTTTGGACGAATGTTTGTTCAGAGGTAATATGGACATGGCAAACTCAGATCCGGGTATTCCAATATATGTCTGCTCAGAGGTGATGTGGACATGGCAGAGATGGTCAAGTAGAGATGTTTGCTCAGAGGTAAGGACATGACAAACTCTACTGGGGAGGATGTGAGGACGATAGCTCAGAGGTAGTGTGGACGTGAGCTAAACGATAGTCATACCGAGAGGTTATGTACGATCATGGTATTTTTGTGGAAGGAAAAAGAAACGAGCCAGAGGTAATATGGACATGGCTGCTTTCTTTGGATGGGGAACATGAGCAGCTCATAGTTCAGAGGTAATATGGACGTGAACTATTTGCTTTTATTGAGGACATCCTACTGAGGGATCTTTGATGGACTTATTATTTCTTGCGCACT
Source organism: Iris macrosiphon (assembly GCA_036927795.1). NCBI lineage: Eukaryota > Viridiplantae > Streptophyta > Magnoliopsida > Asparagales > Iridaceae > Iris > Iris macrosiphon. Next base: position 45,130,959 of record JAYESA010000009.1, read on the forward strand.
GGAGTGCAAGTAATAAGTTTGAAACGAAACCCTATCAGAGGTGATATGGACGTGATAGGTTTTCTGGCCTCATTTCTTCTTGCGCACCTGGGTGCAAGTAATAAGTTCAAGACAAGCCCTGCTAGAGGTGATATGGACGTGCCAGGTTTTGTAGACTTAACACCGCTGGCGTACTTAGAGTTAAGTACAGATGATAATTTTAGATGATGACCGATGTCATAGGTATTATAGACGTGATAATCGATAGTAATACAGAGAAGTTTGCTCAGAGGTAATATGGACATGGCAAACCCTGCTGTGGATAATCGGTTAGGACAGTAGTTCAGAGGTGATGTGGACGTGAACTAATGCTCAAGCGAACTGATTGTGTGTGGTCTATCCGAAAGTGTGGATAGACCTGAAGGTGGCTTCGCTGGGGAGCTTTTTGAGGATCCACTGTCTGTTGCGTATTCAGGATTCCTGAATATAAACAATGGCTTTCATCAAACTTTTGTGGAAGAGAAGTGCATATTGTGCTTACACACTTGCTAGAGATGAACAACGGGAAATGTACACTATACATTTTGGTTGTCCAGCTGATAGTAAAAGGAGTACAAGTCTAGCTTAGAGAGTACTTTTTGAGGAACTTGTTGTTGATAGGTATCATGAGCAAGTCGTTATTAGGTTTTGCGAGCCGGTAGACACCGTTGGAGAACACCGACTCCACAATGAACGAGCCCTCCCATTTAGGTTGGAATTTATCAGCCGTCTTGTAGGTCATAACCATCGATCTTCTTACTGTCAAGATGAGGTCACCCACTTGGTTAAGTCCTTTTCTTGACCCGTTTGTTGAAGGCTCCTGAGAGGCGTGCTTGGTACATCTCAATGCACTGTTGAGCTAAGAGACGTTTCTCGTCGAGTGCTTCCAACTCTTGTAGCAGTCGGCAGTGATTGTCGTCAACGGTCAATTGGTTGGAAAGCCACTCGGAGTGACGGAATTTGGATCTCGAGTGGGAGGACCGCTTCGCTTTCGTAAACAAAGGTGAATGGTGTGCTGCCAGTAGGTATCCGGACCGTTGTGCGATAGGCCCAGAGACATTAACCCAACTTCTCATTCCAGTCACGCTTATTGGATGACACGAACTTCTTGAGTAGCTTTATGATGGTCTTGTTGAATGCTTCCGCCAAACCATTTGCTGCTAGGTTGTAGGCAGTCGAGGCTACATTCTGGATTCAGTTTTTGTCACAAAATTGGTAAAAAATATGATTTGCAAACTGTGGATCATTATTGTGGATGATCCTCCGTGGCAAGCCGAAGCGGTATATGACGTGATGCTTGACAAAGCTGATCACATTTGAGGTCTTGACTTCAGCGAGTGAAACATCTTCCGCCTATTTGGAGAAGTAATCGGTGATAGCCAAGATGAACCGATATCCCTTAGAAGAAGGTGGGCTAATTGGTCCGATAATGTCCATTTTTCATGCTTCAAATGGCCAAGATGCTACCGTTGGGTGTAGGAATTGTGAGGGCTGGTGGATAAGTCTGCGTGGATTTGTTACGCTTGGCACTTCCTCGCATAGTCAACAACCTCTGCTACCATTGTCGGCCAATACCAATCCATTCTCCGAAGACGGTCATGTAGTTTGGGTCCGGGCTGATGGGCACCGCAAACCCCGTTGTGAGCCTCGCGGAGAGCCTGCTTCGCTTCTGCATTCGATAGGCATCGTAGCAGAAGACCGTCATAGGAACGATGATACAATATTTTGGTAGTCGTATCGTAATAGAACCGGAGGGAATGTCTTCTGATGGAAGTGACTTCCTTTGGGTTCTCGGAAAGAATTTCGTAGACCGCATAGTCAATGAATGGGAGCCTCCTGTCTTAGGAGTCGGTGTCTACTTTCGCTGTGTAGCTTAGACACATGTAGAGGTTGTTTCTCGGACAGACCATCTCTTGACTGACCACTGTGATTAGCTAATGGGTTTTGACCGGAACTGTCGGAGGCAGCGTGGCCGGCCAGGACGTCAGCCTCAATGTTTTGCAGCCGAGGGACGTGCTCTATGAAGAACCCTTCGAAGGTGGAGATTATTCCGAGCGCGAGTTGGTGGTAGGGAATTAAGTCCTCGTGCCGGACCTCATATTCGTCCCTGACCTGACTGACTATCAGCTTGGAACCGTCGTAGGCTTCCAGGTAGTCTACTTCTACTTGTTTAGCGAGTTGGAGCCAAATGACGAGGGCATTGTACTCTGCCACATTGTTGGAGCATGGCTCTGTGAGAGAGTAAGCGCGGTTTATTACCAGATCGTGTGGAAAAATTAGTATTATTCCGACGCCAACGACAATATCGCATTTGGGTCATGTTCTTGAAGCACCGTCGAAGAACATTCACCAAATGGCTTCTGCGCTTTTGGTCATGTTTGAGTCCGCTACTTCGTCTGGGATCTCTTCGTAAAGCTTTGAGGTTTCCGGTACAGGGTGGGCTGCCAGAAAATTTGCCAATGCTTGGCCTTTGATCGCCTTTTGTAGGACATATACCATGTCGTACGGCGACAATAGTATTTACATGTGGCGAGGCGAGAGTTGAGTGCTCCGGGTTTAGTCATAAGGACCCTGAGAGGATTAACTTGCGAGATCACATTGATGGTTTGTCCTGCCACGTAATGCCTTGTCTTCTGAATGGCGAAGACCAGAGCGAGTCACTCCTTCTCAACGGGGTTGTACCTGTGCTCTGCGCCGACCATCATTCTGCTGAGATAGTAGATGGCATGTTCGTGACCTGCATCACTTTTCTGGACTAGTAGAGCTCCAAGGGAGTGATCCATTGCCCGCACATATAGCTGGAATGGTCTTCCTACAACGGGGGCCACCAATACTGGATGGTTCATGAGATACTTCTTGATGTCGTCGAAGGCGCGCTAACATTCTTCGTTCCAGACAAATGAGACTCCCTTCTTCATGAGCTGAGTGAACGACTGACAACGTCCAGAGAGGTTTGATATGAACCTCTTGATGTATGTCAGTCTTCCTTGAAGGCCACGAAGTTCTTTGAGGTTCTTCGGCGGGTGCATTTCAATGATTGCTTTAGTCTTGTCGGGGTCTACGTGGATACTCTTCGAAGTTATGACAAAATCAAAAAATTTGTCGCTGGAGACTCCCAGAAAGGATTTTGTAGGATTCATTTTGAGCTGTTACGCACGCATCAGGTCGAACAGTCTTCAAGTCTCGGAGGTGATCATCTTTAGAGCGACTATTGACAGCGATGTCATCAACGTAACACTCCACTGTCTTGCGTAGATGTTCGCGGAAGATGATGCTTATAGCTTGCTGGTTGTAGCACCTGCGTTCTTCAGACCGAAGGGCATGACTGTGTAGCAGTACACTCCTATCGGCGTTCGGAACGATGTATGCTTCTCGTCATCGGAAAACATCTTAATTTGATTGTAGCCTGAGATAATTCCGTTGAAAAGTTTTTGTGGACTTATCATCCTTGGCGTCCTTAGAGCTAATAAGTATAGATGACAAGTTGAAACGACTGACACCATCAGAGGTATTATGGACGTGACAGTAGACGAATATTTGCTCAGAGGTAATGTAGACATGACAAATTCTTGGGTATAGACTTATTACCCGTAGCGTACCTTAAGTACGGATAATAAGCTGAAATAACTGGCACTATCAGGGGTTATACGAACGTGATAGTAGAAAGTCGATTGGCAGAACGTTACTCAGAGGTAATTTGGATATGTCAAAGTTCTGAAAATTGGATTCCGTTAGAAGTATCTTACGCAGAGGGGATGTGGACATTGTAAAATAAACTTATGTGGGGACAAAGAAAAACAGGACAGGTAATGTGGACGTGACCGTTTTCTTGGGGTGATCCCACCTTACTTGGTGGAGCATTTCTGATCCAGACTGGGGATCGTAAATGAGAGATCTTGGAAGCGACCGGGCTTTGTGGACACGTTTTTTTGTTGGAGGGAATCAAATTTGGGTGGTCTCAACGAGAACGTTTCGCTGGACCTGAGAACTACTCCACTGAAGAATTTTTTGTGGATCCATTATCCGTTGCATATTCAGGACCCCTGGTCACATATAATAGATTTTGCAAGAAATTATGGAGGGACACAAATTCCCTTACGCATTTGCACTTGCTGGGGATAACAAAATGCAAGCACTGTACATTTTGAATTAATCTGCTTGGAAGTACTAGCTTAGACGTAGTACTTGTTGAGGAACTTGCCCTTGATCGGCATCATTGGCACGTCTCGGTTAAGCTTTGCGAGCCTGTATGCACTATTAAATCGAGGAGACGTTGTCCTTGATAAAGCATCAGATTAAGGAAACACTGTCTTTGGTGGGTTCGAGAATACACTGTCCTCGATTAAGAGTTCAGATCTGCTCTTATTTGTTGACAGAGTCTGGAGCTTGAACTTTACGGACTACAGTCTTGCTGGAACGACGATGCGTGCTAGCACTTTCGTATCCCAGTCTACTGGGAGTGATGTTGTAATAGTTGTCGGATTGTAAAGGAATACGTCGTCCTTTACCAAAATTCGGACCTTCAGCCTTCTGGAGATCATAGCCCATCTTCTGCATGAGACGGAGTGACTATTGGTTGTAATGATGAAACTATGGTAGCTCATCATTTGTTGCACCAGATACTATCGATGCTTTGACTTGTGACAAACGGGGAGTCAGGTGTAAAGGAACATTGTCGCGTACACATAAAGGAGTTTGCTGAATTGTGCACTTATGATCACTGCCACGTGTGCACGTTTGCTTATTACGCTGAGGACCACCGCCTGCTGTGCGTATATGTGTAATACACAGAGGGACACTACCTGCTGCTGGGGATTTATTTCGTCGAGAAGCACTCTCGCCGTTGTTGATGAGCCATACGAGGCTTGACTTTTGTGCAGAAGGAGACTTGTTGAGCTACGGTTAGCATCCGTAGTCTATTATTTGCGTTTTCTAAGGAAAAGATCATGATGCACGACATTCATTTCTTTTCTTTTGACTTGGTCTTTGAAGGTGCTACTTGATGTGTCAGGTCTTGAGCAATGTCAGGGTGAACTCACATGACCTCGCTCCGTGTTGTGCTAAGAGGTACCAACCTGGTTGTTTGGCTGCGAGCTGGTCGGAGATTGACAACCTCCATTGTTGCCCTCGGGATCGAGACAACACCGTCGTGGGCCTCTGTTACCGGAAAGTCACCAAACTGGAGGGACTCTATGTTCGCAATGACCGTCTTGTCCTCGAAGTCGAGGGTGAGCGTCTTGGCATCGATCAGCTGCTGGATACGCCTCTTCAACACAGAGCAGTCTTTGATTGGATGATGGACGTACCGGTGGTAGTGGCAGTACTTGGGGTCATCGACCTTGTCTGTCTCCTTAGGGTATCTGATGTTTGGTAGCCGGAGTTTGTTGTCCTTCATCAGTGTCACGACCCGATCCCAATAATCTGGGTCCAGTCGGATCATGCCCAGCCTGCACCGTTGTGAGACGGCGGCAGTAAGCTGTATCAATCCGTAGTAACACACAGACATCTAGAATACATGAAGGAAATTCAATTTTATTGCTAAGTCCGAAAGAGAAATTCTTTTACAAGCAATTATCAAGCAAAACATGGTCCAGAGTTATTACTTCAACCCTGATTATTACAACTTGGAATTTAAAGGGAAACAACTAAACATCGGCCTCCTGGCTAGGTTCAGCTAGACCTTCAGTACTCTGGTCCGGACCATAAAATGTGTCATACGCCTCATCGTCACCGTAATCACCTAAAATGTTAATCTCCAGTCAGGAGGGAGCAAGAACATATATCCAATTCCAGCATTTTAATGATAATTAAAATGATGCAATAAAATAGTTTTGAACAATATTTATATTTTGTATAAAACAAATATGAGACAAGAACAGTAAATGTCGATGAAGCAATTGATGACAACTACAATCACTAAAAGTGTTTTGAGAAAGGTAGCGTCCCGTGGCCGGTTGGGGTTGGAGGCAATATGTGTTCTAGTGAACACGGTCCGGCGTCAGTCCAGTGAGGTTGGACTTCAGCTATCCACAATGAGGCAATAAGGGGGCTTTGACCACGGTTGCTAACTTTACTCCCCAGTTCCCAAGGCAATAATCAATGAGTCAATGAGTCAATAAGTCAATCAATCAGTCAATCAGTCGGTTCTGTGAATCAAGTGTCGTCACAATATATCTATATGACATGCAACATATTTAATTACAACTAAAATACAGGTTTGAATTATATGAAACTTGCCTGGATTTGGTTGGTGACGCGAGTGAGATGTCGCGACGGTGTCAACCTTAGTTACAGGAACCTACATTTATTAATAATCTGATTTTAGAATTAAATCAAAGGGTTTTAATCTGACTTGATTAGTTAACTAAGTTAATGATTTAATCCAACGATCGATTTTTTAATAATAATTTGTAAATAGCAATTTAGTAAAACAAAAACAATTTTAATAATAAAACTTATTTATTATTTTATCGTAGAAAATATTACATTTTATTTTAAGGTAAAATATCGTATTTCTGTTTTTAATAAGGTAAATAAACGGTTTTCTATTTTATTAAAAGAAATAGCATTTATTTATATTTGTTTCGTTTAAACACTAATCTTTGGTAAAAAGAAATAAAGATGCGAATACGCGAAAATTAATGAATACGTTTTAGTTATACTTATTTAAAATATTATACTAATATTTTAAAAAAATCATTTTGTTTCTAATAAGATAAAATAGGAAAGTACTTAGTTATTTTATAACGATTATAATAAAATAATATCATTTGTTTTAGCAATCAATTTATTTCTAATAAACTAGGCTTAAGGGGAAAAATATTACTTAATTTTATTTTGGTAATATTACAAATCAATTTGTAAGAGAATAATATTTTGGAAAACTTATTTTAAATACTAACGTATTATATTTTGAATACTAAAAAATCATTTTAGAAATATATACAAAATAATTACTAATCTACGTAATATTTAATAAGGTTTTTATTATATATATAACTAATATATGTATTGAAGATCGTTATATCAAATCGTTAATTAATTAACAAACCAATAACTAAACTAACATTAATCTACTTAATTAACTTTAAACCTATCAATTTCTAAGCTATCCCGGGATTGACAGAGCTTTATTCTGTCAGTCCCGGTCGGACAGGAGAATGGTTTTGGAAGGAACAGTACGTTCTGATAGTGGCACCTACCGGGAAGTTGATGGAGGAGCACCGAGGGGAGGCCTCGGACTCGGGATCGGGCACAGACGGGATCGGGGACGGACGCGGGGGAGTGCCGGGACACGCGGAGAAGCCGCGCGGGGAGGCGTGCGGGGCGCTGGCCGGCCGGGGAGGCCGCGCAGCGGTGTGTGGTGCTGGAGCGGGGCGGCCGCAGAGGGGCGCCGGGGCCGCGGGCTGGCGCCGGCTCGGGGGTCGCCGGAACCGCGCGGGATGCGCAGCCGGCTGCTGGCCGAAGGGGGTGCTCGCGCGGGGATGGCCGGTCGGGGTGAGAAGGAGGAGGGAGGAAGAAGAAGAAGAGGAAGAAAATGTGAGGTTCTGAGAAAAAGTTCTCTGGGAGTGGGAATAAGTACGTGAGGGGGAGGTAGTTTCCAGATCCGGGAGTGGGGGAGGAATTACGGGGGTTGGTTCTGACTTAGTCTAGTGGGTATGGGTTTGGTGCTGATAACGCGAAGGTTGCAGGTTCGTGACCTGCATGGGCCACCACTGAAAACATGTCACGACCCGATCCCAATAATCTGGGTCCAGTCGGATCATGCCCAGCCTGCACCGTTGTGAGACGGCGGCAGTAAGCTGTATCAATCCGTAGTAACACACAGACATCTAGAATACATGAAGGAAATTCAATTTTATTGCTAAGTCCGAAAGAGAAATTCTTTTACAAGCAATTATCAAGCAAAACATGGTCCAGAGTTATTACTTCAACCCTGATTATTACAACTTGGAATTTAAAGGGAAACAACTAAACATCGGCCTCCTGGCTAGGTTCAGCTAGACCTTCAGTACTCTGGTCCGGACCATAAAATGTGTCATACGCCTCATCGTCACCGTAATCACCTAAAATGTTAATCTCCAGTCAGGAGGGAGCAAGAACATATATCCAATTCCAGCATTTTAATGATAATTAAAATGATGCAATAAAATAGTTTTGAACAATATTTATATTTTGTATGAAACAAATATGAGACAAGAACAGTAAATGTCGATGAAGCAATTGATGACAACTACAATCACTAAAAGTGTTTTGAGAAAGGTAGCGTCCCGTGGCCGGTTGGGGTTGGAGGCAATATGTGTTCTAGTGAACACGGTCCGGCGTCAGTCCAGTGAGGTTGGACTTCAGCTATCCACAATGAGGCAATAAGGGGTCTTTGACCACGGGTGCTAACTTTACTCCCCAGTTCCCAAGGCAATAATCAATGAGTCAATGAGTCAATGAGTCAATAAGTCAATCAATCAGTCAATCAGTCGGTTCTGTGAATCAAGTGTCGTCACAATATATCTATATGACATGCAACATATTTAATTACAACTAAAATACAGGTTTGAATTATATGAAACTTGCCTGGATTTGGTTGGTGACGCGAGTGAGATGTCGCGACGGTGTCAACCTTAGTTACAGGAACCTACATTTATTAATAATCTGATTTTAGAATTAAATCAAAGGGTTTTAATCTGACTTGATTAGTTAACTAAGTTAATGATTTAATCCAACGATCGATTTTTTAATAATAATTTGTAAATAGCAATTTAGTAAAACAAAAACAATTTTAATAATAAAACTTATTTATTATTTTATCGTAGAAAATATTACATTTTATTTTAAGGTAAAATATCGTATTTCTGTTTTTAATAAGGTAAATAAACGGTTTTCTATTTTATTAAAAGAAATAGCATTTATTTATATTTGTTTCGTTTAAACACTAATCTTTGGTAAAAAGAAATAAAGATGCGAATACGCGAAAATTAATGAATACGTTTTAGATATACTTATTTAAAATATTATACTAATATTTAAAAAAAATTATTTTGTTTCTAATAAGATAAAATAAGATAGTACTTAGTTATTTTATAACGATTATAATAAAATAATATCATTTGTTTTAGCAATCAATTTATTTCTAATAAACTAGGCTTAAGGGGAAAAATATTACTTAATTTTATTTTGGTAATATTACAAATCAATTTGTAAGAGAATAATATTTTGGAAAACTTATTACATGTCACGACCCGATCCCAATAATCTGGGTCCAGTCGGATCATGCCCAGCCTGCACCTTTGTGAGACGGCGGCAGTAAGCTGTATCAATCCGTAGTAACACACAGACATCTAGAATACATGAAGAAAATTCAATTTTATTGCTAAGTCCGAAAGAGAAATTCTTTTACAAGCAATTATCAAGCAAAACATGGTCCAGAGTTATTACTTCAACCCTGATTATTACAACTTGGAATTTAAAGGGAAACAACTAAACATCGGCCTCCTGGCTAGGTTCAGCTAGACCTTCAGTACTCTGGTCCGGACCATAAAATGTGTCATACACCTCATCGTCACCGTAATCACCTAAAATGTTAATCTCCAGTCAGGAGGGAGCAAGAACATATATCCAATTCCAGCATTTTAATGATAATTAAAATGATGCAATAAAATAGTTTTGAACAATATTTATATTTTGTATGAAACAAATATGAGACAAGGACAGTAAATGTCGATGAAGCAATTGATGACAACTACAATCACTAAAAGTGTTTTGAGAAAGGTAGCGTCCCGTGGCCGGTTGGGGTTGGAGGCAATATGTGTTCTAGTGAACACGGTCCGGCGTCAGTCCAGTGAGGTTGGACTTCAGCTATCCACAATGAGGCAATAAGGGGGCTTTGACCACGGGTGCTAACTTTACTCCCCAGTTCCCAAGGCAATAATCAATGAGTCAATGAGTCAATAAGTCAATCAATCAGTCAATCAGTCGGTTCTGTGAATCAAGTGTCGTCACAATATATCTATATGACATGCAACATATTTAATTACAACTAAAATACAGGTTTGAATTATATGAAACTTGCCTGGATTTGGTTGGTGACGCGAGTGAGATGTCGCGACGGTCTCAACCTTAGTTACAGGAACCTACATTTATTAATAATCTGATTTTAGAATTAAATCAAAGGGTTTTAATCTGACTTGATTAGTTAACTAAGTTAATGATTTAATCCAACGATCGATTTTTTAATAATAATTTGTAAATAGCAATTTAGTAAAACAAAAACAATTTTAATAATAAAACTTATTTATTATTTTATCGTAGAAAATATTACATTTTATTTTAAGGTAAAATATCGTATTTCTGTTTTTAATAAGGTAAATAAACGGTTTTCTATTTTATTAAAAGAAATAGCATTTATTTATATTTGTTTCGTTTAAACACTAATCTTTGGTAAAAAGAAATAAAGATACGAATACGCGAAAATTAATGAATACGTTTTAGATATACTTATTTAAAATATTATACTAATATTTAAAAAAAATTATTTTGTTTCTAATAAGATAAAATAAGATAGTACTTAGTTATTTTATAACGATTATAATAAAATAATATCATTTGTTTTAGCAATCAATTTATTTCTAATAAACTAGGCTTAAGGGGAAAAATATTACTTAATTTTATTTTGGTAATATTACAAATCAATTTGTAAGAGAATAATATTTTGGAAAACTTATTACATGTCACGACCCGATCCCAATAATCTGGGTCCAGTCGGATCATGCCCAGCCTGCACCTTTGTGAGACGGCGGCAGTAAGCTGTATCAATCCGTAGTAACACACAGACATCTAGAATACATGAAGGAAATTCAATTTTATTGCTAAGTCCGAAAGAGAAATTCTTTTACAAGCAATTATCAAGCAAAACATGGTCCAGAGTTATTACTTCAACCCTGATTATTACAACTTGGAATTTAAAGGGAAACAACTAAACATCGGCCTCCTGGCTAGGTTCAGCTAGACCTTCAGTACTCTGGTCCGGACCATAAAATGTGTCATACGCCTCATCGTCACCGTAATCACCTAAAATGTTAATCTCCAGTCAGGAGGGAGCAAGAACATATATCCAATTCCAGCATTTTAATGATAATTAAAATGATGCAATAAAATAGTTTTGAACAATATTTATATTTTGTATGAAACAAATATGAGACAAGGACAGTAAATGTCGATGAAGCAATTGATGACAACTACAATCACTAAAAGTGTTTTGAGAAAGGTAGCGTCCCGTGGCCGGTTGGGGTTGGAGGCAATATGTGTTCTAGTGAACACGGTCCGGCGTCAGTCCAGTGAGGTTGGACTTCAGCTATCCACAATGAGGCAATAAGGGGGCTTTGACCACGGGTGCTAACTTTACTCCCCAGTTCCCAAGGCAATAATCAATGAGTCAATGAGTCAATAAGTCAATCAATCAGTCAATCAGTCGGTTCTGTGAATCAAGTGTCGTCACAATATATCTATATGACATGCAACATATTTAATTACAACTAAAATACAGGTTTGAATTATATGAAACTTGCCTGGATTTGGTTGGTGACGCGAGTGAGATGTCGCGACGGTCTCAACCTTAGTTACAGGAACCTACATTTATTAATAATCTGATTTTAGAATTAAATCAAAGGGTTTTAATCTGACTTGATTAGTTAACTAAGTTAATGATTTAATCCAACGATCGATTTTTTAATAATAATTTGTAAATAGCAATTTAGTAAAACAAAAACAATTTTAATAATAAAACTTATTTATTATTTTATCGTAGAAAATATTACATTTTATTTTAAGGTAAAATATCGTATTTCTGGTTTTAATAAGGTAAATAAACGGTTTTCTATTTTATTAAAAGAAATAGCATTTATTTATATTTGTTTCGTTTAAACACTAATCTTTGGTAAAAAGAAATAAAGATGCGAATACGCGAAAATTAATGAATACGTTTTAGATATACTTATTTAAAATATTATACTAATATTTTAAAAAATCATTTTGTTTCTAATAAGATAAAATAGGAAAGTACTTAGTTATTTTATAACGATTATAATAAAATAATATCATTTGTTTTAGCAATCAATTTATTTCTAATAAACTAGGCTTAAGGGGAAAAATATTACTTAATTTTATTTTGGTAATATTACAAATCAATTTGTAAGAGAATAATATTTTGGAAAACTTATTTTAAATACTAACGTATTATATTTTGAATACTAAAAATTATTTTAGAAATATATACAAAATAATTACTAATCTACGTAATATTTAATAAGGTTTTTATTATATATATAACTAATATATGTATTGAAGATCGTTATATCAAATCGTTAATTAATTAACAAACCAATAACTAAACTAACATTAATCTACTTAATTAACTTTAAACCTATCAATTTCTAAGCTATCCCGGGATTGACAGAGCTTTATTCTGTCAGTCCCGGTCGGACAGGAGAATGGGTTTGGAAGGAACAGTACGTTCTGATAGTGGCACCTACCGGGAAGTTGATGGAGGAGCACCGAGGGGAGGCCTCGGACTCGGGATCGGGCACAGACGGGATCGGGGACGGACGCGGGGGAGTGCCGGGACACGCGGAGAAGCCGCGCGGGGAGGCGTGCGGGGCGCTGGCCGGCCGAGGAGGCCGCGCAGGGGTGTGTGGTGCTGGAGCGGGGCGCTGGCCGCAGAGGGGCGCCGGGGCCGCGGACTGGCGCCGGCTCGGGGGTCGCCGGAACCGCGCGGGATGCGCAGCCGGCTGCTGGCCGAAGGGGGTGCTCGCGCGGGGATGGCCGGTCGGGGTGAGAAGGAGGAGGGAGGAAGAAGAAGAAGAGGAAGAAAATGTGAGGTTCTGAGAAAAAGTTCTCTGGGAGTGGGAATAAGTACGTGAGGGGGAGGTAGTTTCCAGATCCGGGAGTGGGAGGAATTACGGGGGTTGGTTCTGACTTTGTCTAGTGGGTATGGGTTTGGATATTGGGCTTTGGGTTTAAAAAGAAAAGGGTTTTTAATATAACTTATGGGTTTTACAACCTTCCCTCCTTAAAGAATTTCGTCCTCGAAATTAACTACAATTGAAGGGAAAACAAGGGTAAACATACCTTAAAACAGATGAGGGTACTTCTGCCTCATCTCAGCCTCTCGTTCCCAGGTGGATTCGCCTGGGGAGTGGTGAAGCCACTGAACCTTGACCAGTGGAATCACGATGTTCCGCAACTGCTTCTCCATACGGTCTACGATCCTTACTGGCTGCTCTGGTACTGTAAGACTTGGTCCAATCTCCAACTCTGAATGATCCAGGATGTGGCTCGGGTCCGGAATGTAACGCCTCAGCTGCGATACATGGAAGACGTTGTGCACGCCTTCAAGATTAGGTGGTAACGCCACTCTGTATGCCACCTCTCCAACTCTGCTCAATATCTCGAATGGGCCGATATACCTGGGACTCAGTTTCCCAGCTCTGCCAAAACGGATAGTTCCTCTGGTGGGGGAGATCTTGACGAAGACACTATCACCTGCTTCGAACTCCACAAGTCGGCGACGGCTGTCCGCCCAATGCTTCTGACGATCTTGAGCCACCCGAAGTCTGTCTCTGATCACCTTGACTTTTTCAGCCGCATCTGTAATCATCTCAGGTCCCAGCATGACTCGTTCTCCTACGTCGTCCCAAGCCAAGGGAGTGCGGCAACGACGTCCATACAGAGCCTCAAAAGGAGTCATGCCGATGCTGGCCTGGTAGCTGTTGTTGTAAGCAAACTCTACCAAGTGTAGGTGGTCCTCCCATGACCCTCCAAAATCCAGGACGCAAGATCTCAGCATATCCTCTAACGTCTGGATGGTTCTCTCTGACTGTCCGTCGGTCTGTGGGTGATATGCAGTGCTGAACTTCAGTTGGGTCCCCAGACTCTCTTGCAAGCTCTTCCAGAAGTGAGAAGTAAAGCGGCTGTCTCGGTCTGATACAATGCTCACAGGAACTCCATGTATCCGGACGATTTGCCTCATGTATAGGGCAGCTAACTTCTCGGTGGATAAACCAACCTTGAAGGGAATGAAGTGGGCAGACTTAGTCAATCTGTCTACGATCACCCAAATAGCGTCCTTCCCTCCTTGGGATCGAGGCAATCCTGACACAAAATCCATAGTGATGTGCTCCCATTTCCATTCTGGAATGGGCAGCGGCTGAAGAAGTCCTGCTGGTCTTTGTCTATCTGCTTTCACCTGCTGGCAGATCAAGCATCTGGCAACGAATTTTGAGACATCCTTCTTCATTCCATACCACCATACGTGCTCCCGTATATCTCGGTACATCTTATTTGCTCCAGGGTGGATGGAATACTGTGAGTGATGAGCTTCCTGCATCAGCTGTTCCCTCAAATCACCAGCAGGTACACAAAGTCTGGTGCCATTCCTCAGTGTTCCGCCGTCTGAAATAGAGAATCCCTCCAGTGTGCCAGCTAACACCTGGTCCCTGAGCTTGCACAATGCTCCGTCCTCGAATTGAGTCTCCTTGATTTTGTCCATCAAGCTAGACTGCACTTGCAAATGCATCATGGGGAAGTCGGCGCCGGGTACTATTGCTTCCCGTCCAAGCTTCTTCATTTCTTCTGCAGGCAATACGAGTTCTAGTCCCAGCTTCTCCATGTCCTCCAGTAGGTACCGGTCTGTCGTCAAGAACATCGCCATCGGATATCGACTAAGTGCGTCGGCGACCACATTAGCCTTTCCGGGATGGTACTGCAGGCTGATATCAAAGTCCTTCATGAGCTCCAACCATCGTCTCTGACGCATGTTGAGCTCCTTCTGTGTAAAGACATACTTGAGACTTTTGTGGTCCGTGTATATCTCTACTCTTTCGCCGTACAGGTAGTGCTTCCACAGCTTCAAGGCGAAGATGACTGCTGCTAGCTCCAGGTCATGCGTCGGGTAGTTCTTCTCATGAGTCCGTAATTGCCGGGAAGCATAAGCAATTACCTTTCCATGTTGCTGGAGCACACATCCTAATCCTTTGCCGGACGCGTCGCTATAAATTGAGAATCCTCCTGATCCTGAGGGTAGCGACAAGATCGGTGCTGTTGTTAGCCTTCTCTTCAGCTCTTCAAATGACGCCTGGCACGCTTCGGTCCAGACGAACTCTTCATTCTTCCTGGTTAGCTTGGTCATGGGCTCAGCAATCCTTGCAAAGTCCTTCACGAATTTCCTGTAATATCCAGCTAAGCCCAAGAAGCTTCTGATCTCTGCAACTGAACTGGGGGTATTCCATGTCTCCACGGCAGCTATCTTCTTGGGGTCCACTGATATGCCTTCTCCTGTAACAACGTGGCCGAGAAAGTCCACCTTGTCTAAGAAGAATTCACACTTGGACAGTTTTCCATATAGCTTCTCCTTTCTGAGGGTTTCCAAAACTATCCTCAAATGCTGCTCGTGTTCTTCCTTGGTCTTCGAATAGATCAGAATGTCGTCAATGAAGACAACGACAAACTGGTCCAGGTATTTGTGGAAGACCTTGTTCATGAGATTCATGAACACTGCTGGGACATTTGTAAGACCAAAGGGCATGACCAAGAATTCAAATTGTCCATACTTGGTGTTGAATGCCGTCTTTGGAATGTCTTCCTTCCTCACCTTGATTTGATGGTAACCCGATCTGAGGTCTATCTTCGAGAAAACCTTAGCTCCACTCAGCTGGTCGAAGAGGTCGTCGATCCGGGGCAGCGGGTACTTGTTCTTGATAGTGATGTTGTTCAATGCCCGGTAGTCTATGCACATTCTGACTGTCCCATCCTTCTTGGGTACAAACAAGACTGGTGCACCCCAGGATGAGGCACCGGTCCTGATGAATCCTTGCGCCTGAAGCTCGTCAATCTGGTCTTTCATCTCCTTGGACTCCTTGGGATTCACTCGGTAGCAGCGTTGGGAGATTGGTGCTGCGCCTGGTACAAGATCGATCGAGAATTCCACATCTCGATCAGGGGGTAGCCCTGGAAGATTGTCTGGGAAGACGTCTATAAATTCTGCTATGAGAGGATGAGGGGGTCCGGTTTCTTCAGTGATGGATGTGTAGGACACACACTCCACACCTTCAGGTGCTCGAATCACTTTGAGTTTAGGTCCTCCAGGTGTGTCTAGAGTTACGCAGCCTTCTCGACAGTCTATCAGAGCATGATGCTGACTAAGCCAATCCATGCCCAAGACTACGTCATAGTTTGGCAGAGACATTATTAGGAACTGAGTCTGAAACTCATGTTCTGAGATAGTGACTGGGCAGCTACAAGTCTCACTAATGGGTATTGGTCCTCCGCCAGTCATAACTCTACAAATCATCTTACTTATGCCAGTAACTAGATGGTGTGCAGAAATGAAGTTTGCAGATATAAAACTGTGTGATGCTCCAGAATCAAATAATGCTAAGGCAGGGTGCGAATGAAGTAGAATGGAACCTGCGATGACATCTCCTTCTGTCTCGGGTTCAGCTTCTGGCTCTTCCACAGCCAAGGCAAAAGCTTGCCCGGCTCTGTGCTCGTTGTAGCGCTGCTGCTGGGTAGGCAGTGGACCTCTCTGCTGTCCAGCTCCAGTTTTGTTGAATGCTGTGGGGCAGTCCTTCACTTGATGGGTGGCAGATCCACAAGCAAGGCAGTGTCCCAATTTCTTCCTGCAGATCTCTGCGGTATGACCTGGCCTTTTGCAGTAGGCGCAGTTGACCGCCTTTTGTTGGTTGTACTGAGGCGCTTTGTTGGCCGCTGCTGGCTGTTGTTGCTGGGACTGCTGGGGATAGGAGGGCCTATTGTTGTTGTTGTTGTGCCTCTTGTTGTTGCCCTGATAGTTGTTGCTTGACCCTGGATGCTCCCTCTTGGGTCGGGCAGGTGAACTGGCCTCTACATCTTGGGCCACCTTCAACATCTTGTCATAAGTCTTCGCACCGTTAGCAGCTACTAAGGTGCGGATCTCTTCACGTAGTCCGTGCCGGAACTTCTTAGCACGTTCCACAGGGTTGTCCACCAGGTGACTTGCAAACCTGCCAAGCCTGTTGAACTCAGCCGCATATTCTTCAATTGTGCGGTCTCCTTGCTTCAGATCTTGAAACTGTCCTCCCATAGCCAAATCTCTCAGCTGAAGAGAAGGCTAACAACAGCACCGATCTTGTCGCTACCCTCAGGATCAGGAGGATTCTCAATTTATAGCGACGCGTCCGGCAAAGGATTAGGATGTGTGCTCCAGCAACATGGAAAGGTAATTGCTTATGCTTCCAGGCAATTACGGACTCATGAGAAGAACTACCCGACGCATGACCTGGAGCTAGCAGCAGTCATCTTCGCCTTGAAGCTGTGGAAGCACTACCTGTACGGCGAAAGAGTAGAGATATACACGGACCACAAAAGTCTCAAGTATGTCTTTACACAGAAGGAGCTCAACATGCGTCAGAGACGATGGTTGGAGCTCATGAAGGACTTTGATATCAGCCTGCAGTACCATCCCGGAAAGGCTAATGTGGTCGCCGACGCACTTAGTCGATATCCGATGGCGATGTTCTTGACGACAGACCGGTACCTACTGGAGGACATGGAGAAGCTGGGACTAGAACTCGTATTGCCTGCAGAAGAAATGAAGAAGCTTGGACGGGAAGCAATAGTACCCGGCGCCGACTTCCCCATGATGCATTTGCAAGTGCAGTCTAGCTTGATGGACAAAATCAAGGAGACTCAATTCGAGGACGGAGCATTGTGCAAGCTCAGGGACCAGGTGTTAGCTGGCACACTGGAGGGATTCTCTATTTCAGACGGCGGAACACTGAGGAATGGCACCAGACTTTGTGTACCTGCTGGTGATTTGAGGGAACAGCTGATGCAGGAAGCTCATCACTCACAGTATTCCATCCACCCTGGAGCAAATAAGATGTACCGAGATATACGGGAGCACGTATGGTGGTATGGAATGAAGAAGGATGTCTCAAAATTCGTTGCCAGATGCTTGATCTGCCAGCAGGTGAAAGCAGATAGACAAAGACCAGCAGGACTTCTTCAGCCGCTGTCCATTCCAGAATGGAAATGGGAGCACATCACTATGGATTTTGTGTCAGGATTGCCTCGATCCCAAGGAGGGAAGGACGCTATTTGGGTGATCGTAGACAGATTGACTAAGTCTGCCCACTTCATTCCCTTCAAGGTTGGTTTATCCACCGAGAAGTTAGCTGCCCTATACATGAGGCAAATCGTCCGGATACATGGAGTTCCTGTGAGCATTGTATCAGGCCGAGACAGCCGCTTTACTTCTCACTTCTGGAAGAGCTTGCAAGAGAGTCTGGGGACCCAACTGAAGTTCAGCACTGCATATCACCCACAGACCGACGGACAGTCAGAGAGAACCATCCAGACGTTAGAGGATATGCTGAGATCTTGCGTCCTAGATTTTGGAGGGTCATGGGAGGACCACCTACACTTGGTAGAGTTTGCTTACAACAACAGCTACCAGGCCAGCATCGGCATGACTCCTTTTGAGGCTCTGTATGGACGTCGTTGCCGCACTCCCTTGGCTTGGGACGACGTAGGAGAACGAGTCATGCTGGGACCTGAGATGATTACAGATGCGGCTGAAAAAGTCAAGGTGATCAGAGACAGACTTCGGGTGGCTCAAGATCGTCAGAAGCATTGGGCGGACAGCCGTCGCCGACTTGTGGAGTTCGAAGCAGGTGATAGTGTCTTCGTCAAGATCTCCCCCACCAGAGGAACTATCCGTTTTGGCAGAGCTGGGAAACTGAGTCCCAGGTATATCGGCCCATTCGAGATATTGAGCAGAGTTGGAGAGGTGGCATACAGAGTGGCGTTACCACCTAATCTTGAAGGCGTGCACAACGTCTTCCATGTATCGCAGCCGAGGCGTTACATTCCGGACCCGAGCCACATCCTGGATCATTCAGAGTTGGAGATTGGACCAAGTCTTACAGTACCAGAGCAGCCAGTAAGGATCGTAGACCGTATGGAGAAGCAGTTGCGGAACATCGTGATTCCACTGGTCAAGGTTCAGTGGCTTCACCACTCCCCAGGCGAATCCACCTGGGAACGAGAGGCTGAGATGAGGCAGAAGTACCCTCATCTGTTTTAAGGTATGTTTACCCTTGTTTTCCCTTCAATTGTAGTTAATTTCGAGGACGAAATTCTTTAAGGAGGGAAGGTTGTAAAACCCATAAGTTATATTAAAAACCCTTTTCTTTTTAAACCCAAAGCCCAATATCCAAACCCATACCCACTAGACTAAGTCAGAACCAACCCCCGTAATTCCTCCCCCACTCCCGGATCTGGAAACTACCTCCCCCTCACGTACTTATTCCCACTCCCAGAGAACTTTTTCTCAGGACCTCACATTTTCTTCCTCTTCTTCTTCTTCCTCCCTCCTCCTTCTCACCCCGACCGGCCATCCCCGCGCGAGCACCCCCTTCGGCCAGCAGCCGGCTGCGCATCCCGCGCGGTTCCGGCGACCCCCGAGCCGGCGCCAGCCCGCGGCCCCGGCGCCCCTCTGCGGCCGCCCCGCTCCAGCACCACACACCGCTGCGCGGCCTCCCCGGCCGGCCAGCGCCCGGTACGCCTCCCCGCGCGGCTTCTCCGCGTGTCCCGGCACTCCCCCGCCTCCGTCCCCGATCCCGTCTGTGCCCGATCCCGAGTCCGGGGCCTCCCCTCGGTGCTCCTCCATCAACTTCCCGGTAGGTGCCACTATCAGAACGTACTGTTCCTTCCAAAACCATTCTCCTGTCCGACCGGGACTGACAGAATAAAGCTCTGTCAATCCCGGGATAGCTTAGAAATTGATAGGTTTAAAGTTAATTAAGTAGATTAATGTTAGTTTAGTTATTGGTTTGTTAATTAATTAACGATTTGATATAATGATCTTCAATACATATATTAGTTATATATATAATAAAAACCTTATTAAATATTACGTAGATTAGTAATTATTTTGTATATATTTCTAAAATGATTTTTTTGTATTCAAAATATAATACGTTAGTATTTAAAATAAGTTTTCCAAAATATTATTCTCTTACAAATTGATTTGTAATATTACCAAAATAAAATTAAGTAATATTTTTCCCCTTAAGCCTAGTTTATTAGAAATAAATTGATTGCTAAAACAAATGATATTATTTTATTATAATCGTTATAAAATAACTAAGTACTTTCCTATTTTATCTTATTAGAAACAAAATGATTTTTTTAAAATATTAGTATAATATTTTAAATAAGTATATCTAAAACGTATTCATTAATTTTCGCGTATTCGCATCTTTATTTCTTTTTACCAAAGATTAGTGTTTAAACGAAACAAATATAAATAAATGCTATTTCTTTTAATAAAATAGAAAACCGTTTATTTACCTTATTAAAAACAGAAATACGATATTTTACCTTAAAGTAAAATGTAATATTTTCTACGATAAAATAATAAATAAGTTTTATTATTAAAATTGTTTTTGTTTTACTAAATTGCTATTTACAAATTATTATTAAAAAATCGATCGTTGGATTAAATCATTAACTTAGTTAACTAATCAAGTCAGATTAAAACCCTTTGATTTAATTCTAAAATCAGATTATTAATAAATGTAGGTTCCTGTAACTAAGGTTGAGACCGTCGCGACATCTCACTCGCGTCACCAACCAAATCCAGGCAAGTTTCATATAATTCAAACCTGTATTTTAGTTGTAATTAAATATGTTGCATGTCATATAGATATATTGTGACGACACTTGATTCACAGAACCGACTGATTGACTGATTGATTGACTCATTGACTCATTGATTATTGCCTTGGGAACTGGGGAGTAAAGTTAGCAACCGTGGTCAAAGCCCCCTTATTGCCTCATTGTGGATAGCTGAAGTCCAACCTCACTGGACTGACGCCGGACCGTGTTCACTAGAACACATATTGCCTCCAACCCCAACCGGCCACGGGACGCTACCTTTCTCAAAACACTTTTAGTGATTGTAGTTGTCATCAATTGCTTCATCGACATTTACTGTTCTTGTCTCATATTTGTTTCATACAAAATATAAATATTGTTCAAAACTATTTTATTGCATCATTTTAATTATCATTAAAATGCTGGAATTGGATATATGTTCTTGCTCCCTCCTGACTGGAGATAAACATTTTAGGTGATTACGATGACGATGAGGCGTATGACACATTTTATGGTCCGGACCAGAGTACTGAAGGTCTAGCTGAACCTAGCCAGGAGGCCGATGTTTAGTTGTTTCCCTTTAAATTCCAAGTTGTAATAATCAGGGTTGAAGTAATAACTCTGGACCATGTTTTGCTTGATAATTGCTTGTAAAAGAATTTCTCTTTCGGACTTAGCAATAAAATTGAATTTCCTTCATGTATTCTAGATGTCTGTGTGTTACTACGGATTGATACAGCTTACTGCCGCCGTCTCACAACGGTGCAGGCTGGGCATGATCCGACTGGACCCAGATTATTGGGATCGGGTCGTGACATGTTTTCAGTGGTGGCCCATGCAGGTAAGATTTCAATGACGTCGTTGCCATCGAAGGAGAAAGTCTCTTTTGGCTTTTGCGCTTCTGATTCCTAAGTCGCACAGCCCTCAGGGAAGATCGTTAGTTTTGCATCATCTTCGGACTCGGAGCGAATGCTACCCCCAGCTTTGGATGCTGCTCTGACTTGTCGAGGACGACTACCCCCAGACTTGTCATTGTCCGTCTCCTGGGAATCATTGTCCTCACGGAATGACAGGTTCGTGTGGATCACAGGAAGATTGCTACTCCCGGTTTGCAGAGTTATTGCGGGCCCTGAGGGTGACAGGTTCGTGTGGATCACAGGAAGATTGCTACTCCCGGTTTGCAGAGTTATTGCGGGCCCTGAGGGTGGAGGGACCATGTTCGCCTTTGTCTCCAGTATTGCCTAGGCCAAAGTCTGCATTGTGGCACTCATGGTGTGCATCATTGCCTCCAGAGCATCGAGACGTTTGTAATTGCTTGTGCCCTCGTTGTCCTTCTCTGCCATTTATACGGTTCTCACATGGAAAAAAAGTGGGTGGAACGGTAGATATTACACTTTCCGTCTCGGACTCTAGTAGTGAGTGATCCTCAGGAAAAGTTGACAGTGTTTCATCCTCTTCGGAATCAGAGGGAACACTGCCCCCAGCGTAGAAAGCTGTTTCTTCTAGATGAGAGTGGCTACCCCCAGGGTTCACAGCGTCTGTTCTTTGGGGATCACTGTCTTCTCGGGACGTCGGATTGTCATAGAGGTCCGGGGGATTACAACCCCCAGCTTGCGTAGCCACCTGGGGTCCTAAGGAAGAACTACTCCCAGTGGCTGACAGCTTCTTCTTTGAGCGGGTGCCCAGGAAAACACCATCTGCAGGTTTCGCTACCTATCCTACTGGGACCTGTCTTCTTGACCCGCTAGCCGAGGACGACGGACTGGAGGTGCTGGACTTCCGATATTTCCTTATGGAGGGGGTCTTCCGAGCAGAATAACATGAGGGGAAGGGCAACTCCTCTTCCTCTGGTGTTTGCATATGTTCTCCGGATTGCAGCCAGATGGTTGCCTTTGGTTGCAGCCGCTGAAATACCGACTGCCTGTTTGTGGGTACTGTTACTTTGTTAAATCAGCAGCAATTGATGATAATGCTGGCACAATGATGCCCTGGGAGGACACTTCATATGTCTTAGTTGATTCCCTCGTTTTGCGCTTGTGATTGATCACGTTGCGCAAGTCAAGCGAGGGCTGATTCACCTTTGCACCCTTCTTATGAGTCCGGGTAGACCGAGCATATGGGTGCGTAGGTGTTGACTTTGCTTCATGACCTGGGGTTCTTACAAGAACTTTTTCCAGGTTTCTAATGGAAGACTCTTTAGACTGGCCATGTCCAATTGCCACTGCGGGCAGGACGCATGGGTCGGTTTTGTACAACTTTCCGTTAGGGGCACGCATTACAGTTAGCGGTGCCTGCTGACGGTCGGTTGAATGAGCAATTGCTTGAGCTTGTCGAGCTCGCATTGTCTTAGACTTCTTCGTCCTAGCACGTGTCGGTGCGTAGTATGAAGAGTCCAAGTTTACATCTTCGTCTTTCTCAACATGTCGAATGGAGTCAACGTTGCGTGAGATCCGGTCGAAGACGGAACTTCTGTTGCTGTCCTTGCCGCATGCGGCCATCTGGCTGCGTCTACCGGCTGGTGTCGCATAGTCATTCTTATGCGGCTTTTGACGTGGCCGCATGGAATGTGTCTTAGCACTCGAAATCCTGGCATCGTAGTGTTTTTCTCTACCAGAGCTCAAGTGCTGAGTACTTTTCTTGTCAGAAGAGGCTGCCGCATGAGTGGCGTCAACTCGTGTGGACGCATAAAGTGTGTCCGCTGTAGCAGGGAGAGACGGGGAGTGCATGCTCCGCAGTTGGGTGAGACAGCGGCCTATGCAACCCATGTCATGAGGGTCTTCTTAGGCTTTGCCAGCCTTGGAGAAGCGTTGCCCTCATAGAGCATTTCCTCAAAGGCTTGCTGGTTGAAGCGTACAATCAGCTTCCTCTGAGTTGAACCCAGCTTCGACGCGTTGGACTGCGTCATGACCTTCTCATCAGAGGAGAAGGAAGTCCCCAACACAGTCGCCACCTTGTTTGCCATTGAAATAAGTTTGGAAAACCTTTGTTTAATAGCAAACAAAAAGTAAAAAGAAATCATAGATAGAAAATCTAAGTATAATATTTTTGATCTGGGTAATGTGACGATGGAGATCGAGTACTGCAACGACTATTTTACTCCGTTGGCGGTCCGACGAGGGAATGATGATGCTCTCTTATCTCTTATCTCTTGAGCTTGTGTGCACGTACGTAGCTCGCCTGGAGGGGTATGATCTCTGAAGCAGAAAAATCAGCCATTGGAACGTCCAAGTTGCTCATATTTATAGCCATCATGTTGGTGGGCTATAGGTGTCGCATATGCTTCTGTTTGGTGGCCGCAGGGGGCTCTTCAACATAATGCGGTTGCAACTGTAGACACATGTTATGGGGAGGCTGCCACGTGTATATCCTTCACAGGATGTAGTTGAGTCCAGGCCGAGCTGCCACATGGACGTTTGTTGCGATTTGAGGTTGCTGAAGATCTGGACGGTTCTCGTCTTTTGTTTGCATGACTTGGTCAACTTGACACGTGGCTCGCATTTAGTTGGAGAGAACCACTTCAGTCGCAACAGAAATATTGTCTCAGAAAATTCTGCCACTTTGGACGCATATGACGCATGGAGTCATAGAACACATGGGACCAGAGACGCATTGAACGCATGGAGTCTGGAACTCATGGAGCCAGAGACGTATGGAACACATGGGGCCAGAGATGCATGGCGCTGCACGCCTGTCAGGAGTAAAGTTCATGCTGAGGTGAGGTTCTGTCGTTTAGCGTGCTCACGTCTTTCGAGACGTTCATAAAGTCATTTATGTCAAGATTTTGTGTCAGACATAATCTGTGTCAGGCCTTTACGTGGCCAGTATTGGGACGCATGGATTCTTGAGGGAGTAGTGGCATATGGTATTGCTGGCGCATGCAGACACTAGTTACTTAGTGGCGCATGGGAACACTAGTTACTTAGTGGCACATGACACTGATGGCACACGGGAACACTAGTTATGAAGCGGTCGGCTCATGACACTGGATCATTATGGCGCTGGGGGCTTGATCACTGCGACGCATGGCCTTTGATTACTGTTGGCGCATGGTAGCTGCTTTATAGTCGTTCTGCGGCCTGATTTCTTCTGAGTCGATCTTGTGGCACATGTTTGTTGGACGCATGGATCTAGATTTTTTATGCTTTTATAGTGGTGGTGGTGGTGGCGACGTTGCTGCTGCTGGTTGCGGCGGCGGTGGTGGTGGTGGAGGAGGTGGTACTGTAGTAGTGGTGGTGGTGGAGGTGATGTGGTTGTGGAGGCAGTGGTGATGTGGTCGTGGTGGTGGCGGTGGTAGAGGGAGGAGAGGAGAGGGTGGTAGTGGCGGTGGGGTTGTGGTACTAAGAGGAGAGGGGAGGGGAGAGGAGGGAAGGGAGAGTATATAGAAGGAGAGGAGAAAAAAAATTTAGTTAGGCTAGGGTTCGAACCCCTCCCCACCCGAAAGGGTTTTATAACTCAACCAATTGACCAATAGGTCAAGGCTAAGTTATGTTTGAAAATAACATATATATATATATATATATATATATTAAGAAAAAAAATCGGCGCCTAGACGCCCCTTTGGCTCACCAAACCCGCCTACCGATTTTTAGAAAATTGGATGCAGTAAGCAGTAGAAGCAGCAGCTGCTGCTGCAGTAAGCAGCAGTAGTGGCAGTAGAGGCAGCAACAGCAATTGGCATTAGCAGCTGCAGTGCACAAGTGCATATGTGTGCTTGGTGTCTAGTGTGAGTGTCTAGTGTGAGTGTTTAAGTGAATGAGTGTGTAAACAAATATGAGGTGTAGTGAGGTTAGTGTCAAGTATGGTTAGCGTGTTATGTATAGGATACAAGTGAGTTTTCTAGAGTGGGTTAGATAAGAGTCATAGGTAAATACCAAGGTATTGGAATACCAAGGTATTGAATTAGGAAACTAGGAGTATTATATATAATCATGTATTTACATTAAGTTGACTATATGGATAAGGTATTAGTATTAAAGTATAAGTATCACTAGTAGGTAAATATTATGAGATACTTCAAATAGGGTAAATGTAAACCATAGGTAAATTACCTATTTAAGATGCCAATAGATATAGGTATTGAACCTAGAAACCAATAACTTAGTAAATAGGTTGATTTAGATTTGCATATCACCTATTGACATGGTAAATTCTTAATATATGTTATTTGGACCTCGATACGGATTCTATCCATATCATCATCTCACTACGACAGACGAGTACATTCTCTAATTGTTTTTATTACTTGATAGTCTCTATACTGCATGCTCTAGTTATGGTTTTACTTAAGTTATAGACACGCTTATATCACAGATTAGACGGAGGGGGGGGGGTGCGTGGCGGAGGCATGCGGCGGGGACGAGCGGCAGAGGTCAGCAGTAGGGGGGGGGGGAGAGAAGACAGTACATGGGGAGGGTATTTTCGTCCAAAATTTTAGGTCAAAGTAGTTGACCGTTGAAAATGTTAGGAGACGATCTCGAGGACCAATATCCTACTCACTACGGACCCCATGATTATTTTGTAGAGGCGCTCAATCCTGCCCCTCAGGAGGATCAGGATGAGGTCGCAGTGGCAGTCCAGACTGCGACTCTCTAGGTATATCTAGTTAGTTCTTTCCCTATTTCTATAGTTGTCCCGGACCTTGTCTCAAGTAGGCTAGATATGCTTGTACTATTCTTTTGTTAGACTCTTGGATATTATGTTTATCTAGACTTGAGACTACATACTACAGACTCTTTGGACCTTATATCCGATATTTTATCTGGTGACATATTCCTTAAGTCTTGTGATCGTAGTATTTATAAGTGTCATATATTTTATTTTTCCTCTTATTAGAGGAGGTTGGATATTTAAATGCGTGAGATTGTGTGACTATATAGATAGCGTTCTACCGCCGACACTGCGGCGTAGGCTGGACGTACCCACATACTCATGTCCAAATTATCAAGTGCGGGTCGTGACACGTTCTAAGATATATTTATAAATGACTATTTTTACAAGGCATTTGCCTAATAAAACCATTATATATAATCTTTTAAGATGAGGATCTTGATTCACTAAATGTGGTACACGACAGATTCGTAATGGATATGGAGTTCGGAATTACTGCTGCATCAGTAAATGCAGAGATGACAGAATCAGGGCAGACCCTAGAAGTCTAGGCCCTTTTCTAAAATGTTCAAAGATTTCAGTGAGCATCTAGTTTGATGGAAATATGCTAATGTTGTTACTGCATCACTAGATGTACTGATGAGATATTCGGGAGACATAAGAAGTGTAGGCCCTTCTCTAAAATGTTAATAGACTTGGTGTTGGACTTGGCATTTAGTTTGATAGAAGTATGTGACTGTTTACAAAATGATTTTTGAGATCTGATATTGGATGTTTCATGCCCTCCATTGGGACTTCTGGTCACCATGGAAGTCTTGAATATGGCCTTCTCTTGTGATATATAATGTGAATCAAATGGTTTGACTTTTTGATGATGATTAATAAGTGTAAAGTTCTCTAGTGCAGCATTTGATAAATCCTAAGATCAATACACTACTTCTCTTGATTAGTTAATTTGGTCCTCTTAGTACATGAATTACATATATTGGTAAAAACTTCTTGCACCAAACTTGAGATGAATACGTGGACCGACATAAAGGTCCAACTGACACATATATGTAAATTGAGGAATTTGAAAACAAATAAGCCTAATCATTAGTTGAGGAACTATGTGAAATGAACTTAAGAATCCTGTAAGCACTGTAAAGGTCAACTTAGATTGATTTATCATATATTGGCCATCAGTGTTTTGACTTTAAGCAGTGGGGTCATACAGTAGGTGATGCAGATAGTAATCAAGCATTTTTCATCGGAAGCAGGAACTATTGAAAATGCAATGAAATATTTGTTCAATTGTGGTACTTGATCTTGTGATATCTTGATTTGATTTTTCATATTTTCCTTTGATGGTCTATTCTGTAGATTCTACTCATGTTTTGATAATCAGTTTGTTACTTGGATAATTGAACAGTCATGATGCTACATGGATTCAAGAGAGGGGTGGGGGGCATGCGTATTTGACATAATTCAATTACTTATTTCAAAATCCTCTTAATCAAATCTACAAATCAGCGCATCATTTATTATTTTTGATTTCATAATTGAGATCTCTTTCAGTTGTGTGGCAGTGTTTAGTAATTCCCTCCCATAGTGGGCAACATGTTACTTGGAATTCTTTGTTTTACTATAATATCCTCTCTGAAATAATACATCAACAAGAAGTGCTCTGAAGTTATTATGTTGTTTGTCATGGCTTAATTGACCTTCTTTGTAGTTTGATCTGCATCCCCATTCATTTGAGTTTCTGTGCTTCTTGTGGAATTGTAGACATCTTAGATAGCGAAGGTTGTTTCTTAAAAGCTAGAATCTCCTAAGAGGTCAACGAATATCAGTAAGAATCTCGATTCGGCGCTTCTTACGTAGGAGTCCTTTCCCCTGCGACGGAAGCGCTTCCCATAACATGACCAAAAAAAATTAAAAGACGACCAAATTTTTGGAAAAAAGTTGAAGAATTTTAAATACACGTTCATCAAAGTAACATGAAACTAAGGATTACATATCTTGACATCATAAAAATTGCCATGCGAATGATCTCTCTTTAAGTTTGAACTAAACTTTTAAATTCTAATAAATATTAAGATATCTATAAATTTTGATAACAACAATTAATAAACATAACAAATTTATTAGCACATGTTTCCAACACACCCACTTTAGGCTCAGTAGTCGTGCTCCTCCTCCCCCGCTCCTGAGGGTTGTTTACTATTAAGTTTCTTCCATCAAGCTTGATTAGTACCATATATTGAACTGTTAAACATAAATAGACTGGCATACCTCAGTCAAATGCTTGTTAATCTTGCCAACAGCATATACGACCTCCATTAATTCTCAGTATCTCATGAGTAATGTACAGAACTTCCATAATCACAGGTATGCTATAAAAAATAAGACCTCAAATTAAGTCGCAATATATAAATGTTGGTAGTGAATAATGGATGATGGTATCTTGTATCATATACACAACAAGATACATAAAATATCAAAGCTGCTCCTGTATAGAATTCAAATGTATAATAAATTAGTAAATCTTTTTCTTTCTTGTGAATCACATTCTGCTGGTGATACAGTTACCTGCAAGCATATACGGCTTGCCATGTTGTGTGTATTCTTTTATGGTTTTCTTTCTCAGAGGAAGGTACTCTAAAGAAAGTAATTGTTTTTATAGTCATTTCTTTAATCAGTGAATATGAGCATACTCTAGATCGGAATCGTGGTAGGAGGACGTGTTGAAGCAATAAATATCATATCTCAGGCAATCCACCTACGTTTGGCTTCATAGGGGCTGAAACTAGAATGATACCTTGCTTTAAATAAGGAATTTATGGACTATGCCAAAAAAAAAAAAAAAATGAAGAGTGAGGCGGACATCGGGCACATGTGGGAGGGCTGGCGCAGGTAAAGCTCGCACAAGGGTTTATGTTGTACTCGGTCATTGGCATGGGCAGCATCAATTCATTTGGTTACGTTTTACTCAACCTTGCTCTTATTTACCTGACTGAATGCTAGCGTTAATGGCATCAATTCAGTCAGATTTCCAAACCTCATGCTTGGCAGACAGCCAACTAGTGCCCAAGCAGTTTCATGATTTTACAGTAATGGTCTTCTCCAGTTCTTATTCATGTTCCTTCTGAGGCCAAATAAGTAGGGTACACAAAATGTAGTCCTCGCTATAGTTGGAACTTGGAACTTGGAACTGAACACAACTCATACTCGTTGAATAGAGATTGCACAAACTTTTCTTTCTTCCAAATGGTCTACTCACTCTTTATGTTGCATCTTTCAGGTACAGTTGGCAAACCAGAATCAACTTGGGGACCACTTTTCTTCCAAACACCCCAAGGAGAAGCCGCCCAGTGAGTCGTAATAGTACATCACATGAACAAGAATATCATTCCTGGCAGCTTTTCTTCCTCCGAGCCCCCCTACACAAAAATGGGTTTTTATGCCCTTTACATGAATAACTTGTGTAGATGGAAACATTTTACTGCTTCAATTTGCCATCTCCAACCAGTGTGTATATACTATGGATTGCCTCTGTACTAAGAAACTTTTTGTTGTAAGATTGAAAATAATCTCAGAATGATTCACTGTGGACTTATTAATTTAGAAATGTGCTCACCATGCTTGTTGGTGATTTTCTGAAAGAAAAAGAAAGATCAGTAATAATAGCATCCTTGATGACTGAACGGATGCTATAGTGTGTCGGAACAAGTATGGTTGTGAAGTATGTGGTATAACATCAGGAAGGATATCCTACTGGTGTGATATCACCTTGATGTATGCTATTGTTCTGGGTATTCCTGAATTCTTGAAAGCCACATTTTCAGATCTCTCGCCTGCGGAAGTCAGATAAATGGGCAACTTCCAGAAGATATTTATTGTAATTTCTTTCTTTTTGCGTGTTTTTTGTTTTTGTTTTATATGATATAACTAGCAGCTACTGGCCTATGCTAATGTATTCATGGCAGAAATGGCTAAATGTATAAGCAGAAGGGAGGAAAAGGGTTAACGGCATTTTGACTAAACAGCTACAAGAACTTCTCAGAATTAACAGGCCCAAAGGAGGGGGAAAATAAAGTTCAATGGAAGGCTTGTGTGTCTAAAAGTTTCTAGCCCAGAGGCACTAAATAACATATAAGCCTTGATGTGCATCCTGGCCGCAACTTCACTAGCACGCCACGCTAAATAGAACACAGCTACGGGATTTAATCCAGACTGCAAATGAGTACAAACCTAGAAAATGGAAAAGTATTAATTCCTGGAGCATTAGTTGAGCTTTAGCAAGTCCAAAAGGAACTAAACAATTAACAGTATTTTTTTCTCTTCTCAACTAATTAAATGTAATAGAAACAACCATGTAATGATGAAAATAATACAAAAATGAAAGCAACCGTATAATTAACTAGTTGTAAGTGGAACAACATTTCTAATTTTAATCCAGGAGGAAATATTCTCTGTGATGAGCTTCAGAATCAGACCAAATTACTGTTAGTTTGCAACAATGAACCTAAACAGAAACCATGGAGCTTTCAGTTTATAAGCCTTCTTCCTTAATAAGATTATTCAATAGGGTCGTTAGAAGTTCATCCCTCTTCTCGGCACGGCTCTCTTCTCTCATCCTCCTCTGCTCTTCTCGTTCTCTCCAGGCTTGTTCCAGCATTAACCTTTCCCTCTCAAGCTTCTCCATGGACTGTCTCCACTCCTGCTCAAACCTCTGCTGCTCCTGGGCCCTTCTTTCCATCATTTCGTGCCACAGTAACTCCATGCGCTGCTGTTGCTGGAAGAATTCCTGCAGCACATCGTGAATACTACTATTACTGCCTGTCCTTGACTTGTCTGTCACTCTTTGCTGCTGAGCTCCCCTCTCGATCTTCTTCTTCTTGCCTCTCGTTGCGTGCTCTCTATCACTATCCTCGTCATCATCATCTTCCTCGGAGAATTCGTCGGAGGATACCCCACTGAGCCTTTTCTTCTTCTTAGTAGACTGGGAGGCACCAGATTCCGTTTCCTGGAGGAGCCGTTGCATTCTCCTTGCTCTCTCTGTGAAAACTGCATGCAGTTCTTCAAAGAATGGACACTGCATCCCGGTTTCTGGATCTGCTGTCTCCTTTCCCTGGGAAGGAAAAGCAGGTTATTGACTTGTTGTATACTTGTATTAGATCAGGTAGGTATGTGCATTTTGCATGTGTTTTTTGTTCTGTGATAAATCGGAACAGGTCAAACAAAATCCATCTTCGTAAATACTGTTCAACATGTAGGAGAAATTAGGCTAATCAAGCAAATGAAAGGAGATATAATATAGGATATGAATCAGGGGGTAAGCCAACTCAATGTTTTCCGAGTATTAATCCAACATAACACAAAAATCTCCATGAAAAGTCAGGAACAAGAAGGAAAATGCTTGTGTAGACCATAGGAAGGAAGAAACCCCCTTTAAGCAAGATAGGTTTGGAAATAAAATGTATTGGAAATTATTTTGAAAGCACTACAAAGTACAAATATGTATGGCAAATATTTGAAGGTGGTGGCCTATAATAGAACTCAATGGAAGAAAAGAACTCAGATCGCAGAATCAAATGGGTTTGGGAGGAAGGCCTATTTTGTTATTTGCTGTCATCAAAACATGATAATGGCTTTTATCGCAAACCCGATATTGGAGATTTGAATGCCAAACATCAAGATAGCCATAAATATCATGCATAATGATGCATAGTTAGATTCTTATAAAGCATTTAAAGGATGTTCTAGTGCCACACGGCTTCTACTTACACAGGATCTGAGAAATGTCAAGATGTATGCAGCTTTATCCTCATTTTCGTAACTTGAACCTGCATCCTCCAAGATGCAAGTAACAAGTAATACCATCGGGCCAGGCGAAGCCCGCTAAAACTTCATAAAATATTTGACAGTTTTATAGGATGTCAACATAATGTTAACATGCAAATTTTCTATTCAAGGTAACTATGAGCATGAGAAGGTCATATCAAAAGACGCCCAGGTGGCAGGTCAATAGACCTAACTTTTGGAAATGCAGTTTAAGCTCATCTAACCAAGAGGTGCCTCCAAGTTTAAGTGTAGACAAATAGTTATTCTCTATGACACATGAAGCCAAAGAGTGAAAATGAATGATATTCCCATTAGCAATAAACTCAAACAATTAAAATAAGAAGATAGCATTGACTTCATGAGACAAAACTCACTGATAATTAGACAACTGAAAGCTAGAAATGCACAAAACCCAACTTTTCAGTTAGAAATTTCACAAGTTAAAAAAGAATATTATCTATGGAAGGTAAAAAAAAAGTGGAGTCTCTACTTATTGATGAGATTAACCTATAGAAACTAAATCAAAACAAAATAGAAAATTTCCTGACCAACTAATTTAAGACAACAGCTAAGTCCATGATTTCGAATAGTACTTCATCAATTAATCAAAAACTATGATTAGAGCACGGACACAGATATCACACTTTGACATGGACACCCCCCAACACATGGTGTCTGATACAGCAATTCTTCATATCTAGACACATGAATAGAACTACATACATGTACCCTTGTCGATGTATATATTTGACATGAACATGTGGTTGGGTTTGTGTTTGGACATAAAGGAACTTAATTGGCAGGAAAAAATGACAAGAATATTGAAATCTTACATTACATGCTGAAAAGGGACACAACACTCTTCCTTATGGATATTTTATAATTCATAGAAAACATGTGTCGAACTCTAATGGAGACAGAAAAATTTAGCAGGGAGAAAGTTTGCTACATATCATAGATCAAAAGGTTCTAGTCAAGGTTCAAAGTATCGGTATCGGTATCGGTATCGAACCATTCCTATGAGTATCGGGATCGGTGGTATCGACAGTTTCGGATCGGAGTATCGGATTTTTTGGTATCGGAAAGCAAATAACTATTAGTAAATTATTAACATTTTAGAAAATATATTTTATATATTTATGCATAATTTTAAGTATTTCTAGTGTTGTTTCTTAGTATTTTTGAAATTGAATGAAATAATTGTCGATTGATTTACATGCGATAGATAAGTTTTCCTCTTTTATATGTTTTTACAACCTTACTATGTTTTTACACTCTTACTAATTGGTCTTTTTCATACAATTTTCTTTGTCGAATTGACCAGAAAAGAGACCTCTAATGTCGGTATCGATCAGTATCGGGTATCGGTCGGTATCAGATCGGGACATGCAAAACTGTATCGGTATCGGCCGCGTATCGGATCGGTATCGGCCGATACTGTAAACTATGGTTCCAAAAAGACAGAAGATAAGAGGGAGGTAAATGATTGCCAGTATAAAAGAGTTGAATGCATTTAAACCGATGCCAAAAGTAGATAAGGGAGATGAAGGAAATGTAGGAATGCTGAAAACCATTTAGTTAACAAAACCAAAATAAGCCACTTACTTCATTCTCCACATTGATCAAAAACTCTGGCATGAAAGCTAATCATTCAGCAATCTAGCATCTCGTCTCGATAACTAATATATCATTTACCATCCTAAACCTAATCCTATGCAAGATCTAATCAAACCAAATTGGCATGTAAAATAAACATACTGCTGGGAATGTGGTGTGACCCGCACTAGAGTTGGCCCATGAGATGCGATATTGGACTAGATCCATATGCATTAAAAGAAAATTTTCATGTAAGGCCTGAACCAATCCCAATTATCTGCATCTCATGATCTCACTTTCTCTACAATGTGGGACTAAACTATCAACTTCATTGTCACTCTCATTTGAGAACTCAACAAGAAACGAGATACAATCCAACAATCTCCACCTTATCTCATTTTCGCTGACCGAACAACCAAGCACACCCGGCTACCTTTGCTCGTTCCCGCTAGCCGAGCACACTTGCTCGTTCCCGCCAGCCAAGCACCTTGCTCGTTACCGCAAGCTGAGCACCCAAGAGATCCAACATATTGTCATCTCGATTCGTTTGACCACATAACCAAATTGATACGTTCATCAACACCATCATTGTGTGCCAACCACAACGTTTTGCTCCACCTTAGAAATGCCAGACCCACTTTTGAAGCAAATTCGTGCAATTGTATCTAATCTTAGATCTAATCCGTCTTCAGACTACCTTGTAGAGGATGATCCTACTTCACCTTGAAAAGAGAGCTTGTATAATCAGTATACTACCCGATTATATGCATAAACGTTCAGCACAATCTGTCTCGAACCAATTAGAGCCGTCCAAACCAGCCTCGTAACCTTGGACTCTGATACTACTTGTTGGAAACGTGGTGTGATCCGCACTGGAGTTGGCCCATAAGGTGCGATATTGAATTTGGCTCATATGCCTTAAAAGATAATTCCCATGTAAGACCTGAACAAATTTCAATTATCTACACCTCATGATCCCACTTCCTATCCGATGTGGAATTAAACTATCAACTCTATTGTCCCCTTTTGAGTGCTCAACCGAAAACGAGATACAATCCAACACATACAATTAGAAGCCCAAAAAGAATGAATGACGGTAAAATGCTCCCAAAATGGAATCTAATCACAATAGCTAGCTCTAGACTAGATATTCGATCCAACTTTTCTAACAGAACTCGCAAAACACACTAAAAAAACAGAACCACCTTAATCTCTCAAGTCTTAGCTACCAAACTAGCAAATACCCAAGGATACCTGCAAGCATACTGGCTTGTTTAATCATCTCTACTTACTCTGTGTGCTATCGACATTGGTTATATTAAAATATAGTAGACGATCAATGTAGGAAACATCTGTAGTCAATATGACCATGGAAACTAATAGGAGGGACCATAAGAATGCAATAGAAAGGAAGAGGTTAAGGGTTTTCCAAGAACAAACAGTAGAAAGGTTTCTCAATATTAAAAAATAACATCCAAAAAGTAAATAATAGTCCACCATTGCTCCTTATATAGGAGTTCCAAAGCAAACAACTATGAAAGCAAGTAAACTAATATAAACTAACTTATTAAGTAGATAAGTCCATGACTAATGAAATTAGGAAGGAAATTAGTAAAATTCCTCCAAAACTCCGTACAAATTCAATCTTCCGGTGCATGCAAGGGTATGGCCCCTCTAGAACACTCATCCGAGCAGGCATTCCGCAAAAAAGTGCAACTCACACTATTTCCCTTACTTTACCAGCCGGAAGAACAATGCATGGGCAGGTATCCTTGAGTATCGCTTAGCTCACCCATGCTCCTACATCAACATAACTGAAATAATGTTTTTATTTTTTTAGATGATGAAATAATATTTTTTGCATTGTTTGTTGTTTGATTAACCGATCCATTAACACAATGTAACTGCATGAGATAAGTGAAGGGTCAATGGTAAGTGTGGAATCCAACCATGACATAGCTATTGCAAAATTTATCTGCCACTCCTAGTAAATATAGGCATATGCAACTCATCCCCCACCAATGTGAACATGGTCTAAAGTCTAAACAATTCCATTGTGTGAACAAAACCATAATTTGTTAGTCTAAACTTGGGACGAACACATGACCCGCAATGGACCAAGCGTTTGAATGAAAAAGAAGAAAAAATATATGATAATCTATACTACTATATAATAAGAAAAGTTGAGGCTTCACCGTGGAAGTTTTATTTTCCAAAATACCCTTATCTATATTTACTAATTAAAATTGTTCATTAAATTTAAAATATGTAGTTAGGTAATTACATATAGAAAAAAAAAATAGGGGGTGGTGGTTTGCTTTTCCCAAGTATAAAAATTAAGAAACTTTTGATCTTCTCAACTAGTAAAAAGTTTAAAAGACTATTGTTTACTCTTGCCAAGTTGTAGTAAAAAAAATAAAAAAAACTATACTCTTTTCAAGTAGTAAAAATAAAAGATTAGTGTTTGTTTTCCAAAATAGTATGAAATACGTGCAACGCACATGCATATATATACTAGTAATAAATAGTTTTAAATCCATCAAGGAGTTTCAATAGAAATAATGGACAAGAATTTCACATCTAACAACATAAAAGAACACAACATAACTAGACAATAGGATATTCAGTCTCATTCAAAGCTTTTAGACAAGGGTGCTATTGAGATATTGGGCCCTTATGGTATCTGCAGACATATCAACATATAATACAAACCTTAATAATCAAAACTAAACCAAAACTAGATGAAACATACATTGCAAAAAAGAAAGCCATATGCGCTAGCTAATTAACTAGGCATTAAACACCAGGAACCTAACAAAACAGATTTCTTATTACCAACTTAAACATTTAGAAATGATTTCAATAAATTACGAAATGTCATACCTTATACCAATTTTCAACTAATTATTTAAACCACCAAAAACCTGATCTATCGGTTATAAAACTCGAAACCCAACAACAATTTTCAAATTTCCCAAAAGGGTGAGAAGAAATTCGCCAACCATACTAATCCAACAGATTTCTTATTACCAACTTAAACATTTAGCAATGATTTCAATAAATTAAGAAATGTCATACCTTATACCAATTTTCAACTAATTATTTAAACCACCAAAAACCTGATCTATCGGTTATAAAACTCGAAACCCAACAACAATTTTCAAATTTCCCAAAAGGGTGAGAAGAAATTCGCCAACCATACTAATCCAACTAATAACTCGATACGTTACATAAAAAAACTCAAGACCCACAAAACGTTACAGAAGAAAGAAGGGAAGAAAAAAAATTGTGAACCTTGTTTCCCTTGAAGAGGTTCAAAACTGACAGCTATAAAATTCAAAACCCAACCAGTCAACAATTTCCAAATTTTCAAAGAGAACTTTCTAAGAAAACAAAGAGAAGATTATATTGCACGGTCACCACACGACACTGACACCAATTTTCAAACTTATATTTTAGCAAAGCCAGAACTTGATAAATCAGCAGTAAACAGAGAATGCCACAGAATCTAGTTTCTTAGCTAATTTGCAAACAAAGCCCTAATCTTTTAATTGCCACCTGAAACTCCTCATCAGTAAATCTAAGATATTTCCAACAATTAATCAAACTGATGCGTTCAAGCCTCAACCTTGGTCTATCAGCTATGAAGCTTCACGAAGAATCACCATTATTTTATTACAAAATTTCTCAAAATGACTAAATCCGAAACTGGAGAAAACCAAATCTATGGGCATCCAACTTTTTTTAAAACAAAATCCAGTCTTTTAAATATTACCAAGAAATGTGATGCTTTCTACAACCAAGCTGTTGAATTTAACCCTCAAATATTCTGATCGATCGTCAAATATTTGTCTAAATAAGAAGAAAGAGGAAGAAAAGTTGGGACCTTGTATCGATTGACGAGGTTCTTCCACTTGCACTTGCACTGGTCGGGGCTCCTCCGGAACCCCCTCTCCCTCATCCTCGCCGCGACAGCCTCCCACAGCGTCTTGTTGCTCCTCCTCCCCGCCACAGCGCCGCCGGAGTCCCTCTCGAGCTCCGCCCTTATCGATATCAGCTCCCTCGTCTCCTGCTGCCCCCATTGCAGCACCCTCTCCTCCTTCCGGCCCTCCATTAGTGGGTTCGGGTGCATCCCCATAAGACCCGATAGCTCGTCTCCGTCTCCGTCCCCGCCCCCGCCCATCATCATGTTCGAAAACCCTAACCCTAGCCCTAACCTAAAAATCTCTTCTTTCTTTGTTTCGCCGCTGCTGGTGGTGGAGTGGGAACGGAGGAGGATTGGTTTGATAAGTTCCGACAGCCTATTCTTTCGTGAATATAACGATGGGGGATTCTGGTAACTTACGGTTTTGCCCCTGGAGTCGGGAGAAGGAAGGTTCACACGTGGTGGATGACACGTGGGAAGGAGGAGCATGGCAGTGTTGTGTTTTCACACTTTAGTCATTTCACATTGTGGCCAAGCAACGCGTGATTGGTCAAATTAGTAAATACAACGATATATTATTTATTTAATTAAGTCGTGTTTTTTGTCTTTTGTTTGGTTTTAGAAGTAAACAAAAACTTTGTTTCTGCTTTTGTGACAAAGTCAGTTGAATGTAGATGTTAGGGAAAGAAGGAATGATCAGAATGGGAACCTAGATTTGGTCGGAGGAGCCACCGACTCAGTGAGAAACAGACCGGAACTCTGTTACCAGAAAACTGCGAGAACGATGTTTTTGATCTCATGGACGGCAGGAAGGTCTGGTTCGCAGGGGCGCATCAATCTATATGCCCAACAGCTAAAAAAATAAAAATACTTATGTTTGAATAAATATAAAAGAAGGTCGAAAAAAAATAGAAAAAAATATATCTTATTGGTGTAATTACATAGTGGGAGACAAATATCTTATTTATACAATTCAATGAAGGTGTAATACTAATCTTTAACCAATGTGGGACTAAAATACAAAGTGAGAATCCAACCCTTTAGTTACCCACGTTATAACACTTCTTCTTTGGATGACCATCATCTCCAAGCCTATTGTCTCGTTAAAACTTTGCCAGGAAAATTCATTAGGACAAAACCTGTGCGAAAGAAAAGAGTACAATTTTTAGGATGACTTAGATAGGTGTTGGACACGCTTAATGTTGCCTCATTAAAACCTTGTCAGAAAAAATCCAATGAAAAAAAATCTATGACTAAGAAAAAAGAGTATAATGCGTTATAGTCCATACAAAATGTATCCCCTCCTGAAAACAATCACTCCCCCTGATGATGTTGATCCTGAACAGTCAGCTGATGAAGAAGTCGCATTCCAATTCCATGAACTAATTTCTGAAAAGTTGACTTTGGCCACGATTTGGTGAACAAGTCTGCAAGATTATCACTTGAGCGAACTTGTTGGACGTCAATATCAAAGTTCTTCTGAAGCTCATGAGTATAGAAAAACTTCGGTGAGATGTGCTTGGTCATGTCTCCTTTAATGAATCCACCTTGAATTTGTGCAATACATGCTGCATTATCCTCATGAATAACAGTTGAAGTATCTGTGGTAGAAAAAAATGTGACAGGAGCTATGAATGTGTTGAATCAACGATCTCAGCCAAATACATTCTCTACTTGCTTCATGGAGAACCAATATTTCTAAGTGATTTGAGGAGATAGCAACCATTGTCTGTTTTGTTGAACGCCAAGAAATAGCTGCATTACCATTAAGAAACACATATCCAATTTGTGAACGACCTTTATGGGGATTAGATAAATAATCTGAATCTGCAAAGCCAGCTAGATTCGCGATGTCAGATAAACCACAAGTATAAAATAATTTCATGTCGGTAGTTCCACGAAGATATCTCATAACATGTTTAATGTCATTCCAATGTCCGCGAGTTGGCGTTAAGCTATATCTAGCCAACAGATTGACAGAGAATGATATGTATGGCCTTGTACATTGTGATAGATATATTAATGTCTCGCACTAAGGTACGGTACTTCGGGTCCTAACACCATTTCATTGTCCTCCTTAGGACGATATGGATCTTTATTGATATCTAAAGATCGAACAACCATTGGAATGCTAAAGGGACGAGCTTTATCCATATTGAACCGTTTCAATATATTTTATGTGTATTTGGATTGAGGCTCAATTTGTAATCCGAGACAATATTTCGTGTCTCCGAGATATTTTATCTCGAACTCCTTTTTCAGATAGTTTTGTCACGCCCCAGTCCCAAAAGTACACGGGACCAGGCCACGTGGCAATAGCCAGCTGACACGTCTTCGAGGATATCCTAATTTAATGGATCCACGAAGAGTGCTACACTGTCCTAAAATACTAACATGTCCAATATCAGTCAATAACAGGTAATCTAATCTCATCCACAATATAAAGAACAAGAAGTACCAAATAAACTGTTGGATAATAAATACCAGTCTCAAGATATCATAGGACAATCAGTGAAGTCTGGTGGGAACAAACCCACTACTATGACGAAATAAAGTACTGAAATAAGATATAAAAGATAATGATAAGGGCATCGGCTGACTAGATAATGATGCACCCAATCTAGGCTGAAGGCCTACCAACTGATCACGGAAACTCTGACGGCTGCACCTCTAACTCCTCGGCTGTAGCGAATCTCGTCTCCTGTCCGGGGCCATATACGGTGGGGTAGAAAGCCTCGTCTAAATCTGGAAGGGAACCAGGTCCTCAGATGGACGTAACAAGATACAAAGAGACAAGCCATATATATATACTGAATAAAATAAATACAATAAAGGGTGTGCTAGCCAATCTAAGTGAATGCAATGTGAGAACAACTGTGAGTATATGAGAAGGTGTAGGCTAAACATATGCTGACGTAATTCGCTAGTCGTGACAACCGGCTAGTATATGCCACATATGTCCCCTATAACATGGACGCAGAAATACGGTAACGTCCAATATTCTATAGAGCGTGGTATCTGCAATGTCATCAAGTAACATCCCACACTCTACAGAACGTGGTATCAGTGATATATATAAATACGTCCGTATCACTCCGTCGAGTGCGGTATCAGTGTAAAAGAGTGGGGTGTCCCATATGACTACCAATCGTCCTCCCCTCCCAATGTAGCTATACCCGTCAAATAATTGACACGCATATCCCTTATCTAAATGCCAAGTCTCTAAACTGAAATAGTCCTATATTGCTTGCTAACCGTGATGCATGTCACACGCGGCGATAGCTAGTCGATCACGCGAACACGCATCCCAATATGAGATTTATCACTATAAATACGTATAAAAGTGTCAGGTCTTGGAAGATAACAGGTATCATCCAATGAGGTGAGTCTGCTAGTGACTAAGTCAATGTATACTAATCTTCGACGTACCCGTCGAATGCACCCGAATGCACCCGAGACAATCTCGGACGCACACAGTTGAATAAAGCAAACAACAAGCATACAATACAACATTTGCATCATTTAAATTAGACAGTAAATATGGCAAGGTATCTTGCCTGAGTCTTCGAGAGATGAATGCCAAAAGCCTATTCCGGTAGCGTCTCCTGGCTGATCCAAAGACCCTAGACAATAATATAACACAATAATACAGGCATCAGATATTACTCCTTATCTACGTACTGTTAAGACGCTAATCTTGAATACTTGTCGCGAGTTCTCTGTTGCTCGAGTACAGCATCACGTGCGTACTAGCTAGGGTGTACACGGGTGTTGCCTTCGGTTAACAGGTGCCTCGGGACAATAATTATCCAGTTACGGTTATCCATGATTTATGTTCTATGCGAACATCTGTCTTTGGTTTCTATACTCAGTGTACGTGGTTTATGACCAGACGTTAAATTAACTAAAGTCCTTTATGACAGGTATCGTGGTTAAGGAATTTATGTTTATTAACAAATTCTATTCTGGTTAATCATTAAGCCATCATCATTTTAATTAGGGTTAGAAAGGTTGTGTTTCCACTATGATTCTCGACACACAAACCCAACAATCATTCATGGACACGATACGTGGTGAGATGGTTGGAACACATGAAAGGAACTGCTGGAGGACGAGTATATGTTCGATAGGACGTGGGGCGTCTGCTCCTTCGACGAAGGTGTCTCCGACAGCTTGGATGGGTCGCCTCACGGGTGATGGGACAGTCGGGGTCGGGCAGTACTCCGGTCGGGGCAGTCGGCTAGGGGCAGTGCTCCGGTCGGGGGAGCAGTCGGGCTGGGCAGCAGTCGGTCAGGGGAAAAGCAGTCGGCTAGGCAGCAGCCGGTTGGGGGGGAAGCAGTCGGCTAGGCAGCGGCTGGAGCAGTCGGTTAGGGGCGGCGGCGGCGGGAGCAGTCAGGCTGGCAGCGGCTGGAGCAGTCGGTTAGGGGGGT
This sequence comes from Iris macrosiphon, assembly GCA_036927795.1. Lineage (NCBI taxonomy): Eukaryota > Viridiplantae > Streptophyta > Magnoliopsida > Asparagales > Iridaceae > Iris > Iris macrosiphon. Next base: position 45,173,049 of record JAYESA010000009.1, read on the forward strand.
CCGGCCGACAGGGAGGGTTGTTTAGGTGGGGGTCGGCTAGGGTTAGGAGAGGGGGTTGTGATGGTTTTCTTAGGGTTTTAAGGGAGAGGCTTCATATATATATATATATATATATGTGTGTGTGTGTGTGTGTGTGTGTGTGTGTGTGTGTGGAAGTTGTGGGCTAGCCTCGGCTTAGGCCTATCTGGGCTCATTGAGGTAGGCTGGTCTAATTGTTGCTTGAGGTGAAATTATCCTTAATTAAAATTAAATTACAAACTCAACTAGGTAATTCCTAATGTATTGAAAATATAGGGAACTAGGTTTTTGAGTGGTACACATGAGTCGTGGCATAACGGCTTGGTGTAGACTGATACCCTAATTTGGGTACTTGGAATTTGGGGTGCGGTTGATCTCAAATTAAAATACTCAAATAAATCCTACTTTTGACGAGGGGGTTTACAATCTACCTTCCTTAGAGCATTTCGTCCTCGAAATTTAAACACACGCATGGGTAAGAACTAAAGACTAAAGAAAATACTGGAACGTACCTCGTCCTTCGAAGAGGTGGGGATAACGTTGTCTAATGTCCTCCTCGCGTTCCCAGGTCGACTCGCCTGGTGCATGATGCCTCCATGCGATACGAACTAGGGGGATGGTCTGCCCTCGCAATACTTTCTCACTCCTGTCCAGAATCTCGACGGGCTCCTCTTGGTATGATAGACTCGGGCCAACTGTGATCTCCGAGTGGTCAAGCACGTGACTAGGATCCGATATGTACCTCCTCAATTGAGATACATAGAAGACGTTATGAACTCCTTCTAATGTCTGCGGTAATGCTAATCTGTAAGCAACCTCTCCGACGCGTTCTAATATGTCGAATGGTCCGAAGTACCTCGGACTCGGCTTCCCTCTGCCTCCGAATCTGATAGTCCCTCGAGTAGGCGAGATCTTTAAGAATACGTGATGTCCAACTTGAAACTCTAAGGGTCAACGATGCGCATTCGCCCAATGCTTCTGTCGGTCTTGTGCTGCTCGAAGGTGCCCTTGGATCTGCTTCACCTTTTCTACCGTACGAACAACCAACTCTGGTCCGAGAATCTGTCGCTCGCCTATATCACTCCAGCATACTGGAGAACGACATTTCCTTCCATACAACGCTTCATAGGGAGCCATCTGAATGCTCGCTTGATAGCTGTTGTTGTAGGAAAACTCGACCAGATGCAAATGGTCCTCCCATGATCCTCCAAAGTCAAGCATGCACGCTCTTAACATGTCTTCTAGCGTCTGAATGGTGCGCTCCGACTGGCCATCTGTCTGTGGGTGATATGCTGTGCTAAACTTTAGGCGAGTACCAAGACTCTCCTGCATACTCCGCCAAAAGTAAGAAGTAAACCTCGTATCTCTGTCAGACACGATGCTAACTGACACTCCATGTAGGCGCACCACATCTCTCATGTACATATCTGCTAAGGCCTCCGTTGATTGTCCAACTCTGAAGGGTAAAAAGTACGCAGACTTGGTGAGTCTATCCATAATTACCCATACTGCATTGCGCCCACTAGGACTCCTCGGGAAACCCGTAACGAAGTCCATAGTGATATGCTCCCATTTCTACTCCGGTATAGGAAGCGGTTGAAGCAATCCTGCAGATCTTTGATGCTCAGCCTTGACTTGCTGACACACCAGGCACTTGGCCACAAAACGTGCTATCTCCCTCTTCATTCCGTGCCACCAGTAGTACTGTCTCAAGTCTCTGTACATCTTCGTGCCTCCTGGATGAATAGAATAGGTTGAACGGTGTGCCTCTGCCATTAACTCTTGACGAAGTTCTCCATTTAGAACATAGAGACGATCTCCGCATCTCAAAGTTCCGTCTTCATGTATTCTCAGCCCTGTCTGTATTCCAGCCTCTGTCCTCTGTCTAAGCCTCTGAAATCTGGCATCTGTCGGCAAGGCAGCCTTGATTCTCTCCACTAATATCGATTGCAACTGGAAGCTCGACAACTGTCCATCTACTCCGGACATAATGACCTCTATACCCATCTGCTCTAGCTCTCTCAACATGTTTGGTTGGGTGGTCATGAAGAATGCCACGGGTCTTCTGCTCAACGCGTCAGCTACTACGTTGGCCTTTCCCGGGTGGTACTGTAGCTCGATCTCGAAGTCTGTCATCACCTTGAGCCAACGTCTCTGCCTCTGATTAAGATCCTTCTGGGTGTAGACATACTTTAGGCTCTTATGATCTATAAATATCTTCACTCTCTCTCCATATAGATAGTGCCTCCAAAGCTTCAAGGCAAAGATTACTGCTGCAAGCTCCAAGTCGTGGGTGGGATAGTTCTTCTCATGTGTCCTCAACTGTCTAGAAGCATAAGCTACAACCTTTCCGTGATGCATCAATACACATCCTAATCCTTTCCCGGATGCATCGCTATAGATCACGAATCCTCCGGGTCTAGAAGGTATGGTCAAGATAGGTGCTGTAGTCAAACGCTTCTTCAGCTCATCGAATGCCTTCTGACACTCCTCTGTCCAGGTAAACTCCTGCTCCTTACGGGTCAAGCGGGTCATTGGCTCTGCGATCTTCGCGAAGTTCTCTACGAACCTCCGGTAATATCCGACAAGTCCTAGAAAACTTCTCACTTCTGAGACATTGGTAGGGGTTGGCCATGTCTCTACAGATGAAATCTTTGCTGGATCTACTGAGATGCCATCTCCTGAGACAACGTGTCCAAGGAAAGCGACAAGATCTAGGAGAAACTCACATTTGCTCAGCTTGGCATAAAGCCTCTCTCTCCTCAGTGTCTCTAACACTAGTCTCAAGTATTCTTCGTGCTCCTTGTGGCTCTTCGAATACACCAAGATATCGTCGATGAAGACTACCACGAACTGGTCTAAGTATTGGTGGAATACTCTGTTCATCAAGTTCATAAATATAGCTGGCGCATTCGTCAGTCCAAATGGTATTACTAAGAACTCGTAGTGACCATAACGAGTCTTGAATGCTGTCTTTTGAATGTCTTCCTTTCGCACCTTTACTTGATGATAACCCGATCTTAAGTCAATCTTGGTGAACACTACTGCTCCTGTCAACTGGTCAAATAAATCGTCGATCCGTGGCAGGGGTACTTGTTCTTGATAGTCAGAGCATTAATGTCACTACCCAATTCTAGAAAATAGGATATATTTTTTTTTATTTGATAAATAGTGTATTGTATTTAATTATTTATATTTATAATTAATTAGTGCTTGTCTTATTTTTATTTTGATTGTTTTAGGATTTTGGCTAGCCTGGACCCATGTCCGACCCTAGTGGACCCATGTCCGACCCAGCCCACACCCTTGTGAGAATTATTTTAGGACTTAGATTTATTATTTTATTTTTAGGAGGTTAGTTGGAGAGATTTGGAACTAGTTTGAGTACTTTTGGAACCCGGAACCCAAAACCAAGTCAAGTAGGGGCGTTTTGGGAATGTGGAACTTAGTGGAACCCCTATTTACTTCCTTGGCCGGCCCCCTACCTACCCCATCCGTGGAACACAGCAGCTTCTTCTCCCCTCTCTTCATTCCACTTCTTCCACTTCTTCTTCTTCTTCTTCTTCATTTCTTCTTCTCCACTTCTCCTTTCTTCTTCCTTCTTCTTCCAAGTAAGCTTCTCTTCACTTTTCTTCTTTCTTTCTTCCATTCCTTCTTCTTTTAGCTAACCCTAACCTTGCATTTTCTCTAACCTAGATGTGTGGAGCCTAGACTTTGTGTGGAGGCTAGTTTTGGTGGCTTGGAGCTTGAGGGAGGTGATTTCTAGGGGTTGTGAGACTTTGGCCTTGGGATTCCAACTCCCAAGAGGTAAAACCTAACTTTCTCCTTCCTAATTATTTTTATGTAGTGTAATTAGTGTTGTAGAACCCTCCTAGATCCTAACCCTACCCGTAGGAGGAAGTTGGAACTAGTTTGGGTGAGTTTAGAGACTTTGACATTAGGTTTTGTGTCGAATTCGGGTGAAATCCGAATTTGGCCCAATTTTGGGTGATGCCCTAGGTTAGATGGACCTAGGTAGACGTTGTCGGGTGTCTAGAGGGTGAGTGCGTGTCTCCGTTCGGACACGGGAAGCCGTGTCGCAGAGAAACGGGCGTTTCGGACAAAATTGGGGCTTTTCGTCGTCGCCGATTCTAAGTGCGTGTGCGTTTCCGTGGGTAAATTTTGGGCCGATTTCGAGTTCGTTTGGTGTGCGTTTCAGGAGGTTTTCAGAGCCGCGCACCACGTGTTCGTCGAAATGACCGAACGGCCATTTCGACTTAGTTTTCTCGTTTCGGGCTTGTGCGCGCATTGGGTTAGTATCGGGGAGTGTGTGCTAGAGTTTTCGGGCTATATTTTATATATTTTAGGGTATTGGTGAGTGTCGGGGTCGTTGGGCGTGAGTGGGGCGTGTGGTTTGAGTGTTGTGTGCGTGGTTGTGTGAGTGTTGTGTTTGTGTTTATATGTGTCTATATATATATTTATATATATATGTATGTGTGTTTATGTATATATATTTATATATATATATGTGTGTATTTATATTTATGTACTTGTATATGTATATGTCTATATGTATATATATATATATGTATATGTGTAAGTGTGCTTGTGTGTGTGTATATGTATATATATATTTTGAATGTGTGTATATATATATATATAGTTGAGAGTGTGTGTAGATATATATATATATATATATTAAGTTTATATATATATATAGCTATGTATATATTTATGTGTGTGTGTGTTGTTAGTGTTGTGAGTGTGTGTGTGTGTATTAGTGTGTGAGTGTGTTAGTATGTGTGTTAGAGTGTGTATATATATAGATATCTAGTTGATATATATATAGATATATATATATATGTATGTATATATATATATATATATATATAGTGATATATATATAGGTATATATATAGGAGTGTGTGTGTGTGTATGTGAGAGGAAGGGGGTGGTCCAGCCAACAGCAGGCAGGAAGCATGCTGCTGCCTGCACAACAGCAAGAAGCTGCAGCAGCAGCAGCAGATTCTGAAGCAGCAGCAGCAGCAAGAAGAGAAGCACAGCAGCAGCAGTAGCAGTACATGCAGCAGCAAGAGCAGCAGCAGGGTTAGCTAGTATGCAGGGGTAGCGAGAGCTAGTGAGGGTGAGTGAGAGTTTGATATATATAGATATATATATATATATATATATATATCTATAGTTAGCTATATATATAGAGAATAGAAAGATAGATAGATATATCTTTAGATAGATACTAGATAGGTAGTTACTTAGATAAGTAGATAATAGGTAGATAGTTAGATTTATAGATTATAGATAAGTAGATAGCTAGATACTTAGATATATCTACCTAAGATATAGATAACTATATACCTATAGTTATATATATATCTATAGATATCTTGATAGGTAATATATATATATATGTTATGTTAGGTAAGGTAATGGGTAATGGGTATATATGTGTGGATATATATGTATATAGGTAGATACCTATTTAGATATATATAAATATGATAGATATCTATATTACCTAGCCTAGATTAATAACTAGGTGCATAATCAATAGCTAGATAGCTAGTTAGAGGGTTTTAGAGCGAAACCTCAATACCTTGATATACCGAGGTATCTCGATACCTTGAGATATTCAAGGTATTGAGTTTCGAGCGGGGTATTTGAGCATTAGCCTAGGAAATGCTTTGGAGTAATTTTTGTATGTTTATATATATATAATTACGCGTGCTAGCCTAGGTTTTAGCGGGTTTAGGTGGGGTGCGTGGCCTAGGACGAGGTATCGGATACCGAGGGTATCCCGGTATCTCGATTAGGCGAGTTTGTGAGTTTAGTAGCTTAATGAGCTCGGTTTGACCTAGAATTTCAGGGGCACCCTAGTTTGACCTAGATTTGACCATAATTGTCTCCGTTGACCGTAAAAGTCAACGTTTGACCTAGTTTTGACCTAGAGTTGACTTTTTGGACCCCGGGTTGACTTTTTGACCCAAATTTCACTGGTTTGACCCGTTCGACCTAGAATAGCCCTAGAAGCCAATTTTTAATTATTTTATATCAGTTTTAATGCTTAGAACCCTGTTTAATTCTGCTTTTCGCATTAGGTCCTTGCGACACCGGTCCGGATCTCGATCCTCATCAGTTGCTCAGGACATCAGGCGAGTACCTACCTCTGATAGTTTTTATTTCATGATAGCGTTTATATCACCTGTTCTAGAACTGTAATACTTGATTCTGACACATTATTACACGAGCTGGTACTAGTGGATCCCGTCATGAGATGCTATCCCCCTTACCGTGTTCAGCGGGTACTCTATCACGTGTATTTCATCATGTACTTCGGGTATTGATTCTCATGTGCTATCATGTGCTTCTTGTGCTCTCGCCTTCGTGTGCGCGAGCTATTATCATGTACGTAGCGTGTTGTAGTTGGATCCAATAGTATTAGTGGGGGAGGGGAGTAGTGAGTTGGTTATGTGATCAAAGCCAAACAGTATTCATGTGTATGTCGGTTATGCAACTCACGCATAACGGAGTTATCTTAGTGTTTTTCATGTGCAACCTAAGCCGATCACATAACGAACTTGTGCTCAAGGCACTTAGCTAGTATTCATGTTTCTCACCTGCAGTTACTTTTCCACTACTTGTATTGTTCTCCAGTTTACATTGCAGCTACTTATTGTGCTCCAGCATATATTTATTTTCTGTGCATCTTGATTACTTTTCTATTGCTCGTCATATACACCTTACCATGCATTTGGAGTTGCTTTCAGAGTTATGTACTTTGCTCCAGTCCTGACTGGACATATTTTTTCCAGAGGATCCTGAGGACTATTGCCCTACGTTCTACGGGCCTGGTGTTGACGACTGTTGTGACCCCGAGGAGGAGTGCGCCGAGGAGACGCCGATAGCACCCTAGTTAGCTAGGTGGGTTTCCTGGGTTATTTCCAGTGGTTTGTATTTTGGATGACTGTACTTATTCTTTTGTTGCTTGATGTTGTAGCTATTTGTAGACTTGGACTGTATTATTTTGGATTGTCTTGCTCTCTTGGTTCATTTTCTTGTTTATATCATATCGTGCTTATATTCTTCCTCTAGATTTTGTGATTGAGATCATTGATATATATATTGCGTGGTTGCCTCCTTTGGGAGAGGATTATATATATATTGCGTGGTTTTGCCCTCCTTTTGGAGAGGTCATGCCGGATTTTTCAGTGAGATATGGATAGATATGGTTGACCTAGAACGGACCTTTACAGCGTTCTACCGCCGATTCTGCGACGTAGGCTGGACGTACCCACGGCTCATGCCCAATTTTCGGGTACGGGTCATGACAATTAAGGGCTCTGTAATCAATGCACATGCGTACTGTTCCATCCTTCTTGGGTACGAACAACACTGGTGCTCCCCATGGTGATGCACTAGGACGGATAAATCCCTTGCCCTGCAACTCCTCTAATTGTAGCTTTAGCTCATCTAGTTCCTTCTTTGCCAATCGGTATACATTAGAAGATACCGGCGCTGCTCCGGGTACTAGCTCGATGGTGAACTCCACGTCTCTATCTGGCGGTAAGCCTGGCAGTTCTTCGGGGAATCCATCTTCAAATTCTGCAACTATTGGTGGGGGTGCAATCTCCATAGCCATGCAAGTTCCTGCCATCTGTCCTACTCCTTGCTCGAGGGTTCCTCGCATGTACTCGAACTCTGGCTGATCTGGCGGTCTAAAGGTGACGCTACCCTTCCGGCAGTTCAGTACGGCATTATACTGGCTTAACCAGTCCATGCCTAACACAACATCAAAGTACGACATGGGTAATACCAAGAATCGTGCTCTCATCTCTCTACCACATACAACTACCAAGCATGTTCTGATAGTGCTGGTAACCGGCACGATACCTCCTCCGGTAAGAATCTTCCAACTCTTAGGTAAGGGGGAAGTCGCTACTCTATGCATTGCTACAAATCTACTAGATATAAATGATAATGTAGCTCCAGAATCAAACAATGCAGTTGCAGGTAATGCTGCAACTAAAATGGTACCTGTGATAGCTTCTCCTTCTGTTTCTTCTTCGGTAGCTGCTAATGCAAAGGCTTGTCCCTGCCTTTGCCCTCCGGTTTGCTGACGAGCTCGCTCAAACTGTGCCTGCTGTGGGGCCAAGGGTGGTTCCCTCTGAAATCCTCCGGGGGCTGGTTGACGCTGGCCTCCTGATGGGGGTAGTATCCTCTGGACTGGTGTTGCTGGCCTCTGGCCTGTCTGTAGTGCTGCTTCTCTGCGCTGCGGGCAATCTCTGACAAGGTGCTGATTGGACCCGTATATCATGCATAATCCCAACTTCTTCCGACAATCCTTAATGACGTGTCCCTTCTTGCCACAATGGTGACAAGTCGGAAGCTCCTGCTGTGGATATGGCGCTGCCCTCTGCTGTGTCTGTGCTCCTGGACGACGGATCGGTCCTCCTGCTCCAGGCTGTGCTCTGGCTGGTGTAGTCGTGCTGGTACGTCTAGCTCCTCTGACGATAGCCTCCTGGATTCTCGCCTCTACAAGAACCTCTTCATAAGAAATTCTCGCCTGTGTAGTGGTATACCTCTGTAGCTCGAGATTGAGTCCGTGATAAAATCTCTGGGCTTTCTCAAGATCGGTGGGTATCAGGACTGCACCAAATCTGCTAAGGCGGCTGAACTCCGCGTCATAGGCGTCAACAGTCATATTTCCCTGTTCTAGATGTAGGAACTGGGAGTACAGGGCATTCCTGACTGTAACTGGGAAATACTTTGCATTAAAATATTCTAGGAACTATTCTCAAGTCTGGTTCTTCCCTACACTGCGCTCAATGGAATCCCACCAATGATGGACATTGCCTTTTAGCTGGGCCCTCACTGCGGTTATCCAAAGGTCGGGGTGCAGTTGTGAAGCCTCTAATAGCATCTCCGTGTTGGTGACCAAGTCGGAGATTTGTTCTGCAGTCTCATTGCCCGAAAAAGTATCTGGTCCCATCTGTCGGAACCATCTAACAGTGCCACCTGTCTGGGCTGGTGGAGGTGCTGGTACCGGTGCTGGGACAGGTGTCCTCTCTAGTACTGCCATCAAACTCTGTCTCAATGTCTCTGTCTGATGCCACTGTGCTTGCATCATCGCCTGGAAGAACTGAAGCATCTGTGGTTGTCCATCTGGCTGTGGCATCTGGGGTGGATAAGGTGGAGGCGGTGGTAGTGGAATCTCTGGCTGTGTGGTAGGCGTCTCCTCAGATGTCGGCCTCTCAGTCTGCGGCATCGGTGTAGCACCTGAAGTCTGGCTCTCACAGTGTTGCGTGGGGATTGTCTGGGAAGTCTGTCCCTCAGGCTGCGGTGTAGGATCGCCCTGCGATGTCTCGCACCAATGTATCAGCGGGGTCTGTAGCGGGGGTTGCTCTTGGGGTACCTTCTCTCCTTGAGTGGTGTTATCTGGCATTGCGGCACGGGGTGCTCCTCGTCCACTGCGCAAATTCATCTTGCTGCAAGAGATGGATTTCATTAAAAGAGTACGAGGACAACAAACAGGATGCAGATATTTAGAAGCAATATGAAGGAAGTTCAAAGGCGAATCAAAAAGTGGATGAGATCTAATAATTTCTATCCTATTGCAGGCTCGCTGGGCATGTTGCCATACCACAAGCGAAAAAGAAGAGGACCTGCATGGGCCACCACTAAAACCATGTCACGCCCCAGTCCCAAAAGTACACGGGACCAGGCCACGTGGCAATAGCCAGCTGACACGTCTTCGAGGATATCCCAATTTAATGGTTCCACGAAGAGTGCTACGCTGTCCTAAAATACTAACATGTCCAATATCAATCAATAACAGGTAATCTAATCTCATCCATAATATAAAGAGCAAGAAGTACCAAATAAACTGTTGGATAATAAATACCAGTCTCAAGATATCATAGTACAATCAGTGAAGTCTGGTGGGAACAAACCCACTACTATGACAAAATAAAGTACTGAAATGAGATATAAAAGATAATGATAAGGGCATCGGCTGACTAGATAATGATGCACCCAATCTAGGCTGAAGGCCTACCAACTGATCACGGAAACTCTGACGGCTGCACCTCTAACTCCTCGGCTGTAGCGAATCTCGTCTCCTGTCCGGGGCCGTATACGGTGGGGTAGAAAGCCTCGTCTAAATCTGGAAGGGAACCAGGTCCCCAGAGGGACGTAACAAGATACAAAGAGACAAGCCATATATATATACTGAATAAAATAAATACAATAAAGGGTGTGCTAGCCAATCTAAGTGAATGCAATATGAGAACAACTGTGAGTATATGAGAAGATGTAGGCTAAACATATGCTGACGTAATTCGCCAGTCGTGAGAACCGGCTAGTATATGCCACATATGTCCCCTATAACGTGGGCGCAGGAATACAGTAACGTCCAATATTCTATAGAGCGTGGTATCTGCAATGTCATCAAGTAACGTCCCACACTCTACAGAACGTGGTATCAGTGATAAATATAAATACGTCCGTATCACTCCGTCGAGTACGGTATCAGTGTAAAAGAGTGGGGTGTCCCATATGCCTACCAGTCGTCCTCCCCTCCCAATGTAGACATACCCGTCAAATAATTGACACGCATATCCCTTATCTAAATGCCAAGTCTCTAAACTGAAATAGTCCTATATTGCTTGCTAACCGTGATGCACGTCACACGTGGCGATAGCTAGTCGATCACGCGAACACGCATCCCAATATGAGATTTATCACTATAAATACGTGTAAAAGTGTCAGGTCTTGGAAGATAACAGGTATCATCCAATGAGGTGAGTCTGCTAGTGACTAAGTCAATGTATACTAATCTTCGACGTACGCGTCGAATGCACCCGAGACAATCTCGGACGCGCACTGTTGAATAAAGAAAACAACAAGCATACAATACAACATTTGTATCATTTAAATTAGACAGTAAATATGGCAAGGTATCTTGCCTGAGTCTTCGAGAGATGAATGCCAAAAGCCTGTTCCGGTAGCGTCTCCTGGCTGATCCAAAGACCCTAGACAATAATATAATACAATAATACAGGCATCAGATATTATGCCTTATCTACGTACTGTTAAGACGCTAATCTTGAATACTTGTCGCGAGTTCTCTGTTGCTCGAGTACAGCATCACGTGCGCACTTAGCTAGGGTGTACGCGGGTGTTGCCTTCGGTTAACAGGTGCCTTGGGACAATAATTATCCAGTTACGGTTATCCATGATTTATGTTCTATGCGAACATCTGTCTTTGGTTTCTATACTCAGTGCACGTGGTTTATGACCAGACGTTAAATTAACTAAAGTCCTTTATGACAGGTATCGTGGTTAAGGAATTTATGTTTATTAACAAATTCTATTCTGGTTAATCATTAAGCCATCATCATTTTAATTAGGGTTAGAAAGGTTGTGTTTCCACTATGATTCTCAACACACAAACCCAACAATCATTCATGGACACGATACGTGGTGAGATGGTTGGAACACATGAAAGGAACTGCTGGAGGACGAGTACCTGTTCGATAGGACGTGGGGCGTCTGCTTCTTCGACGAGGGTGTCTCCGGCAGCGTGGATGGGTCGCCTCGCGGGTGGTGGGACAGTCGGGGTCGGGCAGTACTCCGGTCGGGGCAGTCAGCTAGGGGCAGTGCTCCGGTCGGGGGAGCAGTCGGGCTGGGCAGCAGTCGGTCGGGAAAAAAGCAGTCGGCTAGGCAGCAATCGGTCGGGGGGGAAGCAGTCGGCTAGGCAGCGGCTGGAGCAGTCGGTTAGGGGCGGCGGTGGCGGGAGCAGTCGGGCTGGCAGCGGCTGGAGCAGTCGGTTAGGGGGGTACGGCCGACAGGGAGGGTTGTTTAGGTGGGGGTCGGCTAGGGTTAGGAGAGGGGGTTGTGATGGTTTTCTTAGGGTTTTAAGGGATAGGCTTCATATATATATATATATATATATATATATATATATATATATATATATATATATATATATATATATATATGTGTGTGTGTGTGTGTGTGTGTGTGTGTGTGTGTGTGTGTGTGTGTGTGGAAGTTGTGGGCTAGCCTCGGCTTAGGCCTATCTGGGCTCATTGAGGTAGGCTGGTCTAAGTGTTGCTTGAGGTGAAATTAGCCTTAATTAAAATTAAATTACAAACTCAACTATGTAATTCCTAATTTATTGAAAACATAGGGAACTAGGTTTTTGAGTGGTACACAGGAGTCGTGGCATAACGGCTTGGTGCAGACTGATACCCTAATTTGGGTACTTGGAATTTGGGGTGCGGTTGATCTCAAATTAAAATACTCAAATAAATCCTACTTTTGACAAGGGGGTTTACAAGTTTACAGTCTCATTGATTTTATGTCTTGTCTCAACCAAGTTTATGTCATCGACATATACTACAACTATAGCGAAACCCTCCTTAAATTTCTTTATGAAGACACATGGGCTTATAGGATTATTCTCATATCCCTTACTTTTCATTTATTCACTAAGACGGTAGGACAACATCCTTACGGATTATTTTAAACCGTACAATGAACGTCTTAGGTTTATGGAATGCATGTTCTTAGTTTTTGAGCTGGGTAGGATAAATCCATCTGGGATTTTCATATATATATATATATATATATATATATATATATATATATATATATATATATATATATATATATATATATATCGCTATCTAAATCACCATATAGATAGGCTGTTACAACGTCCATAAGTCTCATGTCCAACTTTTTCTCAACGGTCAGACTTATCAAATAACTGAACGTTGTTGCATCCATTACGGGAGAATACGTCTCTTCGTAATCAATCTCGGGTCTCTGAGAAAATCCTTGTGGCACTAATAGTACCGGTCTGACGTCTTTTGGTGTTTGTACTATAGGTCTGAACACTCCACGTTTATTAAGGGAATACAATTCTGCTTGAATATTATTCTTCCATTTTGACCAATCTTTTCTTTGTCGACATTCATCAATGCTACGTTTTTCGGTGTCATCAATGCCCTTAGATATTTTAGTAGCTATCGAGAATAAGAATATCGCATCTATTGTTATATCTTTGTGATCCCATACCTCTCTTGTATATGTATAAAATATAGAGATCTCTTTACTTTCAGGTACCTGAGCCTTTTCTTTGGCTTGTGTCTTTTCTAAGACAATAACCTCTTCTGGATTTTCAGAGAGTATGGATCTGTCATTCATAACCTCTTCTTGAGCGTTATGTGTAACCTCCTTAAGAGCGTTACTTGGACATTTTCTCTTTCTAGGGACTAAGTCCTTCGAACCTAGCTATAGGTCTACCACGCTTCGGGTGTGTAGTAGATTCATTAGTCACTCTACTATTTTTTCCTACGGGGATATCAATTCGAGCTGGCGCATTTGCAACGGGCACATGTGATTTAATCACTTTAGCTAATCAATAAATGCATCTGGCATTTGATTTGCAATCTCTTGTAGATGCAATATCCTTCGTACCTCAGTTTCATATTGATTAGTACGAGGATCTAGATAAGATAGAGTGAGATTATCCCACGATAATTCATGCCGTTTATTTGTGACGAATGGTTATGTAAGAACATTCTTTTCTTTCTTATCCCCCCATAACGGCAGAAATTTTGTCTCATCAAAATGGCAGTCTGTGAATCTAGCAGTAAAAATATCACCAGTTAAAGGTGTCACGCCCCAATCTCTCGCAAGCTCGATAGTCCCTGCTGAACGTGAATCACCACATTTCAGCTCTCTCGCAGGACAATCGTTCTCATCGGGATGTGATGCCGTACGAGCCTGGAGTTGCGCTCGTACAAGGCGATGTTGTTAAACACCAAAGTTATCATTGAAACAACCAAGTTACAACGAAAGTCAAGTATTGTGTACCAAGCACACATCAGAGTAATACGCAGCGAAGCTCTCGATAGGGTCCAAATGAAATGCCACAAAGGCGATAAAATACTCTTGCTCTTTCTCTAGCCGACAAAGGTACTTACAGTTCATACATCATGTCCCGTATATCCAAGCAGTGCCACTACACCTGCGTACCTAAAATAATGCCCACAAACGTGGGTCAGTACACAGCCGTACTGGTGAGCAGGGTAACCCACTCGTCTAAGCCGACACTAAGTAAAATAGTGAATGCAAACAGTTATATGGTGATCTTTCTAGTTGAATCCTAGATTCATTTCATGGCATAGGGATGACATGTTAAGAAAAGCTGTAAAGCAGTTTAAGCATGCAAGCATTCAACTCAAACTATTCGACAAGCAATGAATAACCAACTCGAAGGAAACTAGCATGCAACCCGACCTACTCAAGCCATCGCTTGTACGATAAACATATCGAACCATCAACCAAGCCTCAATATTCATCCTCAACCAAAACTTACAATCCAAATCTCAAAGTGCACACTCTTGCCGAGGCAAGATGGCCGCACCTATACGAAGCACAAACCAACCAAAGTAAAGCAAACCAACTCTTATCTATATGAAGTCATTGGCCAAGCCATAAAGGACATTGATCGGAGTAATCAATCGGGCAGTTATACCCGATCCAGGGCTGGGCAGCTACTCCCTCCTGGTGGTATCGGACTACCGGCACCGCGCCCAAGACGTGATGCCCATGTCTCCTCCATGGCCGAACGGTCCCGGTGCCCCGGAGTCCATCCCGTTAGAGAAAACGAAACCATATGCAACACAGGTTGTTTGTGACATGCAGACACCAAGTAGGTATGACGAGAGGATCGAACATTCTCGCCCCACCAAGTGATCCTAGACTCGTTCAACCAAATATCCAACCAAAATATCCAACCAAAGAATCCATAACCATTCTTCCAACATATATAGCCCAAGGCACCAAATCTCAAGTTATTTTCATAGGCACTATGCCTCTTCTCAACACAGTATTTCAAATTGGGTGCAATACCCCAACTCAGAACAAATCTGTGGCACAATGCCCCAACAGTGGCACAATGCTGCAACAGTGGCACAATACCCTCGCTGATACAGTTGTTCGATTTCGAACCACAACTGCTCGCTTTGTAAGACAAAGCGACCAAGTGATACTCGTGCACGGATGCACGCTCGCTCGCCCGAATTCCCGATATTCCCAATGCCTCAATGTATCATTCCAACTGTCCAAGCATAATCCCAATTATTCAACCAATTGCCTCAAATGCAATATTCCAACTCTAGCTCCAATTATCCATACGTGCAAATCAATTCAAGCCACAATCCTATCCAAGCAAATGACGTACACTCTATGCACGCCTCAGTGTAGTGATTCCCAATATTTCAATCCAAGTGTTCAAGCCTATTACGTATTTTCCATATTATTAGGCATGAAGGAGTAGAGGAGAAGGGAAAGAGCCCACTCACAATGTTTGATTCTGTTAAGCATCATGTCCTGTCGATACGGTCGATTCCTTGAACCCGTGGTCCGATGCAAAGCGCGATCTACTCAACTGGTATGACCGTACGAGCAGGCCGTGCTCTACAAATTATCCGACCGATCGGACTAAGAAAGAGGGCATTATCGTTCCAATATAGCTATCTCAGTACTGTTCTGAACGAACACCTGATTCCCATCGAACTCTGCTAGCCATCTGCACATGAAACCAACTCAATCAATACTTCTTCCCAAAATCCAATAAATCAAATGTAACCATCTATTATTTTATTCAATCTGACTCAGCGTAATGCACCATGCGGTTGTAGGGCGTTACATAATATACCACTTAGAATCAGGTTCGTCCACGAATCGTGCTGTTACTCATCCCTATCATATGCCGCTTGTCCAATTCCATAGATATGCTCTATGCAACTCTCATATTCACGATCTTGACTCAGCATCTCGCTCTGCTGAATGCTCGTACAAATTCCTAAATTTCCACATCCTTCTTGCAGCTCAATACGAATTTCTCGTATCGCTTAGTTTTGGATCGTACACATATTTAAGGCATCCCTGAAATACATACATTTCAGCCGAGCTTTGCGATAGCGAATTTGGACAAGTTACAAGGGTATCTTTATGTCCGAGTCATCCATTTTGCTTTACTCTCAATTGAACCAATCCTGATTTCTATTCCAACATATTCGCTAGAGCACTATTCTCAAATATAATAATTTCCCACCGACTCAATCAGTTCGTGTTCCATCTAAATCCATCCAACTATTTCTGAATCCGCATTAGCAACATCTCCAAATATATCTCATGCACCGAACGATCATCTCAACTGATACTACCCCAACTAGACGACTTACCCAAATATCAACTTTGCTCTTATCAGCTCAACCAAATACCTCTTCCTGCCATCTCAATTCCTCACTGGGTGAACATCTATATTGAGGTTCGTGTGATCCACGAAGATCTTGCCACCACGCCAAAGGGATAGTGTCGCCACGATTTCAATGTGGACACACTCGTCACAATTCCTAGGTTGCGCATGGAATAGTTCTTCGTGCTGCTTCTACTACCTCGAAGCATAGGATATCATCTTTGCCTTCTGAACGAGCACGCTTCCCAGACTAAGTTCCGATGCATCTTGTAAATCTGAGGCAAATCTGTCCCTTCCAGTATTTGCAAAGATTTGATCTGAATGAGCCGTTGTTTTAACTTTACGAGCTAGTTTCACAGTCGTTAATTCATATGAATACTATTCCTTTCCAGGGCACGATGAGTCAGAGGCGATGCCATCTACAAAAATCTGTGACTCTGAATCTCATTAGATGACTAGGCTATTTCCACCATCGCTCCGATCTTCCGGCTGCATCTTCAGCTGAAGACTATCCCAAGGGTCTCTCAAATCCAACACTCAGACATATCTCTAAATATTATCACTCACATCCACCCTCGATGCATCCCCAAATATGCCGCCGCAAGGGTCGTTCTATGGGTCTACCATATTCATCTTCCATCAATCCGTCGTTCTGCCCTGAATCCATCAAATTTTTGAATTGCCATGTTCGTCTTCTCGCATTACCACTTGCAATGATTCTCGAAACTCTAGACTTGCTCAAATTCTTATCCGTTTACCGCATCCTACAATGCACGTCCAACTTACTCGAGCAGCACAGTGATTTGCTCAATTGTTGCTCCCACATTTAGCTATCTTTAAAGTCCGTCCGCCACAATCTTTGCCTTCCGTTGTTACCTCAATCCGTTCACGTCTTTCCGGAGAATCCGTCTACCATTGTTGCACTATTTTGCCCAAAATTTCACTTCCGCTAAACCTGAGTCGACTTCTCAAGTAGCAATATCCAAAATCCTTCAAGTCCGTGCGAATCCATCGTATTGCCCTCCAAACCATATTGTGTTTCATTGCTCAACCAACAGCTCAAATGTGTTGCCCAAAATCGTAGTCCGTGCTCACTATCCTTCAATTAACCTATCGTTTTGCTCAAGCGTAACCTAACTGTTCGTTCCGATCTCGTCCATCTCTTAAGTCCAACGATACTTCCATTTGCACGAGTCCGTTCTTGAGTTCTCAAGTCTAATGTATCGAAGAATACCTGAGTCAAATTCTATTGCACTATATACCACTTGGAAATATAGTTGCCCTCGTGCTTACTCTGCGTCGACCAGCGTCTATCCCAAACCGACTATTCAGGGGTGATTCTGTCGAATCACAACTCAATACTCGCTTGCTCCATTTTTATTCTTTCCAACTCAGTCGATGTGCACCAACCAACTTGTATTCCCGTTACCCGAGTCCGTTCAGGCAATTTCCATTGATGTCCAACCAAAATATTTTTAATGCCTTGCTCAATATGTGGTATCCCATATACCACTCCGAATCAAGTCGCTACTCGCATTACGAGTTCTTGCACTGATCCAAGATCCGTTCGAACCATCCCTCATGCATGATCGTACCATTCCCAACTCAAGTCCGACATGAAACTCAGCCAATGCACGAACCACCCAACTCTTTCCATCAATCTCGCTATGCAACTTGTGTTATGTTCCATTCTTAATGCTTCCAGCTATTCTCAAAACTGTCTGATACTTTTGCAACACGAGCAACCCGTGCATCGAGCTCTCTTCCAAGTGATCCAACTCAATACCCAACTGTTCCACATATTTGTTGTACGAGCAACTCGTGCAAACTTATTCTGATATTCCCAAGCCAAACTCAAACATGCTCAACCGATGCTCTATGTGATATACCCAGCCAAAATTCAAACTCCGTCCAACAATTCGCTACACGAGCAACTCGTGCAACGATCCATTCTCATCGAATGCTTCTACTCACAACATGCCGCATAACCAATCTCGTATGCCAACCAACTGATCCACTGATGCAATCAGAAACTTCTCGAACGACAAGCCAAGCCAACCCAACGACAGCTCTCAATTTGTTGCACAAATGCAACAACGCCACCCAACTTGTTGTACGAATGCAACAACGCCTAACGAGGCTAAGCGATCTAACGAAAACTAACACAACGAAGCACAACATGCAGCCACAACCAGCAATATATAGACTTATTGCATGAAATATCTAATGCAATACCGAGTAGAGCCAAGAGCTAAACGACATGCGGAAGCTATTTAGAGTTTGTGATGAAACGAAGGACCAAGTCCGAGGAAATGAACCAGGCGCTCTGATACCAATTTGTCATGTCCCAATCTCCCGTAAGCTCGATAGTCCCTGCTGAACGTGAATCACCACATTTCAGCTCTCCCGTAGGACAATCGTTCTCATCGGGACGTGATGCCGTACGAGCCTGGAGTTGCGCTCGTACAAGGCGATGATGTTAAACACCAAAGTTATCATTGAAACAACCAAGTTGCAACGAAAGTCAAGTATTGTGTACCAAGCACACATCAGAGTAATACGCAGCGAAGCTCTCGATAGAGTCCAAATGAAATGTCACAAAGGCGATTGCCTCAAAGGCGATAAAATACTCTTGCTCTTTCTCTAGCCCACAAAGGTACTTACAGTTCATACATTATGTCCCGTATATCCAAGCAGCGCTACTACACCTGCGTACCTAAAATAATACCCACAAACATGGGTCAGTACACAGCCGTACTGGTGAGCGGGGTAACCCACTCGTCTAAGCCGACACTAAGTAAAATAATGAATGCAAACAGTTATATGGTGATCTTTCTAGTTGAATCCTAGATTCATTTCATGGCATAGGGATGACATGTTAAGAAAAGCTGTAAAGCAGTTTAAGTATGCAAGCATTCAACTCAAACCATTCGACAAGTAATGAATAACCAACTCGAAGGAAACTAGCATGCAACCCGACCTACTCAAGCCATCGCTTGCACAATAAACATATCGAACCATCAACCAAGCCTCAATATTCATCCTCAACCAAAACTTACAATCCAAATCTCAAAGTGCACACTCTTGCCGAGGCAAGATGGCCGCGCCTATACGAAGCACAAACCAACCAAAGTAAAGCAAACCAACTCTTATCTATATGAAGTCATTGGCCAAGCCATAAAGGACATTGATCGGAGTAATCAATCGGGCAGTTATACCCGATCCAGGGCTGGGCAGCTACTCCCTCCTGGTGGTATCGGACTATCGGCACCGCACCCAAGACGTGATATCCATGTCTCCTCCATGGCCGAACGGTCCCGGTGTCCCGGAGTCCATCCCGTTCGAGGAAACGAAACCCTGTGCAATACAGGTTGTCCGTGATATACAGACACCAAGTAGGTATGACGAGAGGATCGAACGTTCTCGCCCCACCAAGCGATCCTAGACTCGTTCAACCAAATATCCAACCGAAATATCCAACCAAAGAATCCATAACCATTCTTCCAACATATATAGCCCAAGGCACCAAATCTCAAGTTATTTCCATAGACACTATGCCTCTTCTCAACACAGTATTTCAAATTGGGTGCAACACCCCAACTCAGAACAAACTCGTGGCACAATGCCCCAACAGTGGCACAATGGCACAACAGTGGCACAATACCCTCGCCGATGCAGTTGTTCGATTTCGAACCACAACTGCTCGCTTTGTAAGACAAAGCGACCAAGTGATACTCGTGCACGGATGTACGCTCGCTCGCCCTAATTCCCGATATTCCCAATGCCTCAATGTATCATTCCAACTGTCCAAGCATAATTCCAATTATTCAACCAACTGCCTCAAATGCAATATTCCAACTCTAGCTCCAACTATCCATACGCGTAAATCAATTCAAGCCATAATCCTATCCAAGCAAACGACGTACACTCTATGCACGCCTCAGTGTAGTGATTCCTAATGTTTCAATCCAAGTGTTCAAGCCTATTACGTATTTTTCATATTATTAGGCATGAAGGAGTAGAGAAGGGAAAGAGCCCACTCACAATATTTGATTCCGTTAAGCATCATGTCCTATCGATACGGTCGATTCCTTGAACCCGTGGTCCGATGCAAAGCGCGATCTACTCAACTGGTATGACCGTACGAGCAGGTCGTGCTCTACAAATCATCCGACCGATCGGACTAAGAAAGACGATATTATCGTTCCAATGCAGCTATCTCAGTACTGTTCTGAACGAACACCTGATTCCCATCGAACTCCGCTAGCCATCTGCACATGAAACCAACTCAATCAATACTTCTTTCCAAAATCCAACAAATCAAATGTAACTAGCTATTGTTTTATTCAATCCGACTCAGCGTAACGCACCGTGCGGTTGTGGGGCATTACAAAATGTTTCAAATATCTAATGATTGAGGGTGAATTAAAACCAATATGAATTCTAAACGGCGCTGAGGTCCCTTTTTAAAGCACTGAGAAGGGGGAATATGAACATAAACAACACAACCAAATTTACGCAAATGAGAGATGTTAGGTTGATTATTTGTCACAAGCTGTGATGGTGAAAATTCATGATATACAGTTGGCCTAACAATGATCAATTTAGCAGCATGTCCCCAAGCTGAAACGGGTAAGTTTGATTGCATGGGTAAAGGCCTTGCTATGTGCTGAAAATGCTTAATCAAGGACTCTGCTAAACTATTTTGGGTATGAACATGAGGGACAAAATATTCAACTTCTATTCCTACGGAAGTACAATAATCATCAAAAGTACGAAAAGTGAACTCAACTGCATTATCAAGTCGAATCGTTCTAACATGTTAGTCAGAAAAATGAGTCTTAAGCTTAATCAACTGAGAAAGTAGCTTGGAGAAGGCAAAATTTCCAGATGAGAGTAAGAAAATATTTGACCATCAACTAGAAGCATCTATTAGAACCATAAAATACCTGAAAGGTCCGCTAGCAGGATCAATTGGTCCGTAAATATCATCTTGTATTCTCTGAAAGAATGGTAGTGATTCAGAAGCTATTTTGAGAAGTGAAGGTCTTGTAATGAGTTTACCCTGTGAACAAGCTACACACAAATGTTCAGTAGGAAAAGAAAGACTTTGGTATGATAAATTATGCACATTGGTATTGTTGATGACATTTCTCAACATAGTCGATCCTGAATGACCCAATCTGTCATGCCAAATAATTAGATTCCTTGGATCCTTTAGCCTTTTGCTAGTGATGGGGGTAAGATTCTACTACCTTCAGAGTAGTTTGATATAGGCCCGAGGAGATTAACTTATAATTTTCTAATATGAGCTTATTGCTTCCAACATTAGAGGTGATACAAAGATATTCTTTGCTATTGTCACGCCCCAGTCCCAAAATGACGAGGGACTGAGCACGTGCGCAATGGCCAGCAGCACGTACCGATGGACAACCCAATTTAATGGATCCATCAGGGCATGCTTAAGCTGTAGTCTAACAGGAATTAGGGCAATTGTTACAAGTCACGGGTTATTCTATTCTCATCCACAACAGATAATCACAGATTAAAAGACAGAGTAATGCAAATAGAAATAACTGTCAAATCTCAATAAATTCCTCGAGAAACAATCCGAGAATACGTCTGGTACAACAATACAAATAGACAGGAAATAAATAACTGGAAATAGAAATAACTGACTACATACAGCCACTGCTCAGGAGAAGTCCTCTGGTGCTGGCTCATCCTCAGGTCCTGGTACAGCTCCTGGAAGGGCTCCTGTACGGTGTATCTCTGGATGGATCTCCTCGGCTATACCCGGGGACATCATCCATTCCAGGTCCTCAGGAGACATAGCAAGGTACAAGATAACTCAAGCCAAATAAATAAGCAGTACAGCAATAAATAAGCAATAGGGTAAACTAGGTAACCAGCTAAGTGATATGCAACATGAGATCTCAGGCTGAAACTACTACAAGCTCTGTGTCGGGGAGCCGGTAGCAGTGATATCATGTAGTTGTCTAGCTCAATGGGAGACTACGACTCCGGTATAATATAAAATCAACCTGTAGCCTGTGTGTCTCTCCCCACCCAATGTAATCACGCATATCATGACCATAACGTCTCATGTCCATGTCAGCGGGATTATAGCTAATGCAACAAGTCATAATGTCTATAAATAAAATATCTCTGTCAAGTCCTGTATCCTATACAGAATCACCATGAATATCTCAGGAAGACTCTGTCTCATAAATAGTGTCAAGTGTCCTGGGTTCTGGAGTACTTGATAAGACAAGTACCAAGAGTAAGGGTATCGAATGTCCATCTCTAATGACGTACCCAACTCCGCGTACGGGGTTGGCACCCGACTGTGATCGGATACTAAGTACATCACACGTTTCCTAGGTTAAGCAGTTTAAACAAGTTACATTTAATTCCACAAGAAATCAAGTAAAATACTATGTCAAGAATTATTGAGAATTGGCAAGCTTTACTTGCCCACTAATGCATAATTAAGTCCAGAAAATAAATAGCAAGCTGCAGGGTTTGGCAAGGTACACTTGCCTGTGGTTCTGGTTCCAATTACAGCTCTGACTTCAGTTGAATTTGCAGGCGGTACTCCGGTTGCTGAAACAAACATTACCATCAGATCCAAAAAATATCAATCAGCTAGAAATGCCTGTCTTTGAGTCCAATTTGGAGACAAGGGCAGAAACGGCAGTTTCGGGTCAAAACAGGGTCCACACGTGGGCCCGCTTGCACCGAAAAACGTGTCAGGGTCAAAGGTCTCCAAATTTACCAAACTTAGTGTCAACAGGCCAGGAACGCTGATACGAACCCAACGAAACTTCCAGAATTGGATTCCGATGAGCCGATCACAAAATCGCCCGTCGAGCGGGGCCTGTGGGGCCCACGACACGCGATTTCGTCAACGTTCTCAGAATCGAACCAAACTTGGGTCACAGGACCAGCGTATCACTACGAGTCTGATGGCACAAGTTTCGTTTCAATCCGACGTGTGTACACGAAGTTAGGGCGAATTGCAGAAAAGTCGAATACGGGACGATGTCCGCGGATACGCGTTGATCCCGGTGTGCACGCACACCCGAATCGACTTCTGCGAAATCCCGCATGTCCGTATCGACGACGCGCACGTATCTGTGAAGACCGCGCGCGACCAAGTCATCCCGTTTGGCGGGGCGTACCCAGTTCCGGGGTGAATCGGGGTGTTATTTTTTCTGTTTTTGGATCGCGGTGTGCGATCACCACAGGACGCGATACCCCGAACGGTTTATCCGGGCACCGAGAGGGTCATACAGGCTTCGCAACGCAATTTACGGAATTGGAATCTGAGCTACGAGCAAGAAGATACACGTACCTGAACGGGACCCGAAAACTGGGGTCGAATCGTGTCCGACACGTGTCGGATACAGGAATTAGGGTTAGGGTTTGGGGATTCAGATCCGGCGGCGGCTCGGGGCGGAGGGCGGCCGGGGCAACGTCGCCGGGGCTCGGGGGCTCTGTGGGGAGGGCAGCGCGGCGGGGTGGCGGTGCTGGCCGGAGACGCTGGCTGCGTCGACGGCGGCTGAGGCGGGGAGCTGCTGCAGCCGCTGCTGCTGTCGACGGCGCTCACCGGAGAAGAAGAAGAGGAGGGGAGGAAGAGGGTGGCTGGCCGCGGTGGTGGACGGCATCGACGGGGAGGGGCGAGGTGGTCGACGGCCAGGGGGAAGGTCGAGGGTTTTATAGAGGGAGACGGGCGGAGGTCGAGGCCGGGAAGGGCGGAGGGGGTTGCGGGCTGGGCGGCGCATGGCCGAGCGGGCGGAGCGGGCCGGCGGATGCGGCGGTGGACGCGGCCGCAGAGGCGGGGGCGGGGGGGGGGGGGGGAGAATTGGTCAGCCGGGTCGGATGCGGGCTAGCGGGCGGGTCTGGACGACCCGATCCGACCCGCTAGCAACGCGGGCTGGGCCGGCCCAATGGGCCGAGGAATGGGCCGGGCTACGGGCTGGGCCGGGTTATTATTTAGAAAAATAATAAATAGATAAATCAATAAAAATAAATAAATAAATAAATAATTTGTTTTATGTGATTTAAAAAATAGGTCCGGGGCCCGATAAATTCCAGAAAAATTACCCTAAGTCCAGTTTTTTATTTTACACCCAAAAATATTATTTTCATACTATTTTAATATCATTTAATATCAATTAAAAATTATTTAATAATTAAAACCCTGTTTTTAAATTACAGAAAATTCCCAGAAAATTCCAAAAAATTGTGAAAAATCCAGATTTTAAAATTTTGAAAAATCAGGGGGTTTACAGCTATCATCGTTCATGGTTTCAACATAAAACTCATTTATTTAAATATTGTCATGCCCCAGTCCCAAAATACCGAGGGACTAGCCACGTGGCAATGGCCAGCAGCACAACTCCAATGGGCAAACCCAATTTAATGGACCCGTTAGAGTGCACTTAAGCTATAATAAATATCAATGCAGTCTACACCATCTATCACAGAATAATTCTAAACTCATCCACATAAAGAAGTATAACAAAATATGATAGACTAATCAAGATAATAGATAAAAATAAATATAGTCTATCAACAAGTCCAAATAAATAGTGTCTCGGGGAACAACCCGATAAAATAAGTTAATACATAAATCCAAGAGTTAAGATATAAAATAACTGAAAGCAGAAATAACTGAGTATGTAAAAGAATACTCAGAAGAAATCCTCTGGCACAACCTCGTCCTCTGGTGCCAGTACTACTCCAGCGTCAGCTCCTATCCAGTATATCTCGGGGTATTCCTCCTCTGCTGTACCTGGGGACATAATCCGGATCCAGGTCCTCAGGGGACATAACAAGGTACAAGAATAAATCAAGCCAAATAAAATGCAGCATATAAAAATAGATCCTCATGGCAAGCTATATAACCAGCTATGTGAAATAAAAATGAGAGCATCACTATTACTCAGGCTGAGACCACTACAAGCTCTGTGTCGGGGAGCCCGTAGCAGCAAGTAATATCACGAAGGGCCAGTACATATGACAAAGCTCTGGTATAGAGACTAAGGCACTCTCCAGTAACATAAGTATATATATATAATCAGCATGTAGCCTGTGTATCTTTTTCCACCCAATGTAACCTCACGTCTTATGTCCATAACACACAAGATCATGACCTCTAGCTAGTACAATGAGTCATAATAATATCTATGTATGCAAGTCTTATGTCACGAATCCTGTAAACCTATACAGAATCACCATGAATAACTCAAAAGATTTTGTCACATGAATAGTGTCAAGTGTCCTATGTTATGACGTACTTGGTAAAGCAAGCACGTAAAAATATATAGGATTGTGGTATCAACTCTCTAAGTGACGTTACACGACTTCGCGTACGGCGTCGACACCCGAATCTTGTTCAGACGTTTAATCAACGTCTCACGGTCCTAGGTTGAACATGTACAATACTGAAGTATATAGAATACAAGAAAATAATAGCATAGGATCTTTTGCAAATTGGCAAGGTACACGCCTGTGTTCTGAGCTCCGTCAGTTGCTCCTGTAACAGTAGAATATCTAGGTACACCTCCGAATACTGAAACAAATATCATCATTGCTCTTAGAATAGTTGAAATAGCTAGAATTGACTACCCATAAGTCCAATTTGGACACAGGGACAGAATTGACAGTTTTTGGTCAAAGGGGGGTCCACATGTGGCCCACTTCGAACCGAAAATGTGCCAGAGACAAATTTCTCTAAATTTGTTAAACTTATTATCTATGAGTCCAGAATGATGATACGAACCCAACGGAATATCCAGAACTGGATTCCGATGAGCTGGTCACGAAATCACCCGTCCAATGGAACCGTGGGGCCCACGAAACGGTGTTTCGACAATGTTCTCAGAATTGAACCAAACATGGGTCACAGGACCAGCGTAATGTTACGAATCCAATGGCACAAGTTTCGTTGCGAAACGACAAGCACACACGAAATTATGACGAGTGTCAGAACATGTCGATACGGGACTTTTCGACTGATACGTGTTGATTCTGGTGTGCACGCACATCCAAATTAACTTTCGCAAAATTTCACACATCCGTGTTGACGATACGCACCTTTTGGTGTAATTCGTACACGACGAAGTCGCCTAATTTAGCGGGACGCACCCCATTTTGGAAAAATTTTGGTTTTAGAAAACTAAATTTTTGGTCAACTTCAACTACGAATAAATTATAGCATACAACAAATTAAAATAAACTAATTAATGGAATTAAATCTTAGTTATGTTGTCTAAATTACTGTTCAAGTGGAATTTAAAAAATATTAACTAGGTTGGGAGAAAAACAACCATGAACATAGATGTTTGAGACAGTTTTCTGAACTACAATTGGGTTATTTTTTTCCTATTTTGTGTCGCGAATTGCGACTTACATAGGCCACGATACATCGAATTAATTATACAAGATTTAAGAGGGTCATATGGTCTTCACATAGGATTTGACAGATCAATATTTGGATTTCTGTGCAGGGAGATATGAGAGTGGGAAGTTGAGTACCTTATGACCGCTGTTCGCTCGGAATTGGGCGGCCCGTCTTGCGGCGATCGTCGGCGGTCACGGCGGCGGCGTCGGCGGTCGACAATGGTAAAAAATGTGAGAGCTGTTGTGGGTGATGAGAGTCGGCTATTATGGAGGGTTTATAGGGTGTCGAGGTGGGAGTTACGGGAAGCTGGAGGGAGAGGGTCAGCGTCGATTTTGGGGAGGGGAGGGGAGGAGTTTGCTGTTACAGTTAGGGGATGCGGGTCGGGTTAGCGGGTTTGGGTGTGGTTTGGGTTTAGGTCTGAATCCGATTGGTTTAGTTGGTTTGTCTCGGTTTGGTTCAGTTTGGATTGGTTTGAGTTGGTTTATTATATATAGATCATAAAAAATAGTTTTTGAGCCCAATAAATTCTAAAAAATTATACAATACTTCATTATTAGTTTTACACCCAAAAATATATTTTTTACACAATTTTAATAATTAATTTAATACACAAAAATATAAATCCATAAAGAATATTTATTATAATTAACTAATAATTAAAATATTCTACAATAATAATTAATAAAAAATTTAAATTAAATTCTAAAAATCAGGGTGTTTACAATCTATTCACCTTAAAAGAATTGCGTCATCGCAATTAAAAAAACAAAACGTAATCGGTCAAAAAAATTTTGCTCCAAAAGAGATAATGTGGTTGCAAGACATGTTTGTTGAAGCATGACACAAAGAATAAGGAACCATGAACAAGGAGAAATTGTAATCCCCCTGATTTTCAAAGAATTTTAAATTGGAATTTTCACAATTTTCTGGATTTTTCTGAGATTTTCTGAAATTAAACTAAGGTGTTTTAATAATTAAATAAATTTTTATTGATGTTTATTAATATTAAATATTATGAAAATAATATTTTATGGTGTAAAATTAAAAACCGAGCATAGGATAATTTTCTGGGAATTTATTGGACCCCGGATGGATTTTTAAAGCCTAAAAAAAAACTATTGTTAAAATTAACTGATTAATTAAACCAAATTAATTAATAAACTGAACCAAACCAAGTTGAACCGGACCGGCCGGTCTGACTGAACCGGACCAAACCCTTAACGGGTCGGATCCGGGTCAGACCCGACCTGACCCGGCCGCCCGTTAACCCGAAAACTCTTCTCCTTCCCCAATTGTTCTGTCCCGTAACCGACGAGCGGCCGGCCGACTTCTCCGCCGCGCCGCTCCGGTTCCTCTTCTCACCGGCCGCCCCTTCGACGTCCGACGCCGCCTCACCTCCGTAACCGCCCGCCGGATGGCCTCCTCCTCTCCCTCTCGACTGCTATATAAACTCCCCCCTCATTTCTCCTCTCCGGCCAACCATTCCGCCACTCCGCCGCTGCCGCTGCCCTCTTTCCTCCTCCGTCCCACAGCCCGATGCCGAGGCCGCTGCTTCCCTGGCCTCCCTCACTGCAGCCGACCCTTCCAGCAGCCCCCGAGTCTCCGCCTCCGGTCACAGCGCCGCCTCCAGCGCCGCCGCGAGCCACGGACACCGCCACCCGCCTCGCCTCGCCGTGGCCAGACGACTCCGGTGAGTCTCTGACACAGACACGGATACAGGAAGACTCGACACAGAAGCCGGACACAGAAAACCCTAAAACCTAGGGTGGACACAGTACTCGGACACAGTGTATCGCGTGTCGGACACGATTTAGAACTTGGTTTTTCGGAACACTTCAGTTATTCATAACTTTTTGCTCGTAGCTCGGATTTCGAATCCGTAAATTGTATCGCGTAGCCTGTATGACCCTCTCGGTGCCCGGACAAACCGCTCGGGGCATCGCGTCCTGTGGTGATCGCACACCGCGATCCAAAAACAGGAAAACCAGACCCTGTTTCACCCCGGTATCGAGTACGCCCCGCCAAACGGGACGACTTGGTCGCGTGCGGTCTTTACCGATACGTGCGCGTCGTTGATACGGACGTGCGAGATTTCGCAGAAGCTGATTCGGATGTGCGTGCACACCGAAATCAGTGCGTATCCGCGGACATCGCCCCGTATCCGACCATTCTGATTCTCGCTGTAACTTAGTGTACACATGTCGAATCGAGACGAAACTAGCACCATCGGACTCGTAGCAATACGCTGGTCCTGTGAGCCAAGTTTGGTTCGATTCTGAGAACGTTGACAAAATCGTGTGTCGTGGGCCCCACAGGCTCCACCCGACGGGCGATTTTGAGAACGGCTCATCGAAATCTAATTCTGGAAGTTCCGTTGGGTTCGTATCATCGTTCCTGACCTGTTGACACTAAGTTGGACTGATTTTGAGACCTTTGACCCTGACTCAGTTTTCGGTGCAAAGCGGCCCACATTTGGACCCCGCCTTGACCCGAAAATAACGTTTTTGCCCTTGTCTTCAAATTGGACTCAAGGACAGGCGATCCTAGCTGATTAATATGTTCTGGATCTGATGGTGGTGTTTGTTTCAGCAACCGGACTACTGCCTGCAAATCCAGCTGTTGCCAGAGCTATAATTGGAGCTGAAAACCCAGGCAAGTGTACCTTGCCATAAAATGCAGTTATTGATTCATTTTGATTTTTCTTGCTTTAATTTCTGTGACTGTTGTACTTGTCCTATCAAGTACTTTATACTCAGGACACCTGACACAAAGCATGATATAGAATCTTCCTGATTATTCAAGGAGGTTTTGTATAGGATATAGATTTCATGATTTAAGCTTATTTTCTTAGAACTTAATAAATGACTGACTGCATTAGTTTTAATCTTGCGTAACATGAACATTGAGAACTGTGACGTGAGATTATATTGGATGGGGAGAGTATTACCATATCAAGGCTGATTATATATATGATATATTGTTATCTGGAAGTGTCATAGTCTCTGACACAGAGCTTTGGCACCTGTACTGGCCCTTCGAGAAAAACACTGCTATGGTTTCTTGTCACTGATCCTGTAGTAGTCTCAGCCTGAAGTATGATTAATAACTCTCAACTTGCATGATCACTTAGCTGGTTAATTACTTACCCTGTTATTCCTTTACTGCATTATATTGGCTTGTGTTTTCTGTACCTTGCTATGTCCCCTGAGGACCTGGAATGGATTATGTCCCCAGATTTAGCAGACGAGATCTACCCAGAGGTGTACGGAACAGGGGCACTACTCGGAGCAGTACCTGAACCTGAAGACGAGGTGATCGCAGAGGACTTCTCTTGAACAATTGCATCGCCATGCACAGTCTTATGGCAAATAGACTTTATTTTCCTGTTTAATTAAACTCTTTATTTCCTAATTCTGAGAACATTGTAACAGACTTAATATCGGATTGTTCTCCGATTTTATTTACTTTGACTGTTGTTGGTTAATATTTCTTTTGCTGATGTTGCAATCTTATATCTGTGGATGAGAATAGTAAAACCCTGACTGATGTAATACAGCTTAAGTATGCCCGATGGATCCATTAAATTGGATTTGTCCATCGGTGCATGCTGCTGGCCATTATCACGCGTCCGGTCCCTCGGTATTTTGGGACTGGGGCGTGACAGAAATCGAGAGGAAGGGTGAGGGTTTTGTTCAAGCAGAACACGTAGGAAAGCAATGAAAACTTTTCCTTAAGCAATGAGGGATAAGTAACTCAAGAGTAAAGGAGCTTGATTAGAGCGAAGATCAACTAAAGCTTATAAAAACTTGGGTACCACTAACATATTACTAATCTAGACTAACAAGTTCATGCTAACATACTACAAGGTATAGGCTAGAGAATGGAACTAACAAGCACATGCTAAAGTATTACTAGAAATACTCGCTATTATAGATAGCTATGATAAAACTTAAATCTTACTCATATTCGCTACTCTTCGAGTCCGTGTCTCCTCCACTGTCATCGCAAAAGTCTGTCCATGTCCTTGTGGTGGTGCCCTATGTTGTTGTTGGGCCTGCTAGAAGAGTGTTGCCCATGGTGCCAAGGGTGGCCTCGGCTGATATCCTTTCGGTGCTGCTAAAGCTTGTCGGTTTACTATCAGTGCTCCTTATCGACGCTAAGGACAATCCCTTACTGAATGTTGACTAGATCCGCAAGCTAAATATAATCCCAATTTGAGTCTACACTCCCTCTCAATATGATCTACCTTGCCACAATAGTGACAAGTAGGAAGGGCTAGGGATTGTGATACTACTCTCTGTGGTGGTTTCATCTGGGATCGCTTTGCAGACTCCCCGTGTAATGCTCTGGTTGGTGTTGATATGAACGACCGTTTCAGGCTGGACTCTCTCCTGGTGATGCACTCCATGCGTCGGATTACAGCAAGGACGTCTGTGTAAGAAGTAGGTACAATGGAGCCAATTAATCTATGTATCTCAAAGCTAACTCCGTCGAAGAACTTTTTTGCCTTCTCCTCTTCTGTCGGGATCAGAGTAGGGGCGAAGCGACTCAAATGGATGAACTCCGCATTGTACTCTTCTACCGTCATGTTGCCTTGAATGAGGCGGTTAAACTTATCCCTAAGTTCCACTCTGGCAATGGCTGGAATATACATCTCCTGGAAGAGTCTACAGAACTCCTCCCAAGTGACTCGGTCCGATCTGAGCCATCTCTCCTCAGATAGCCACCAGTGATGTACATTGCCTGTCAACTGCATCTGGACAATAGTAATCCAACACTCCCTCGGAAGCTCAGCTGCTTCCAATTGGTGTTGAGTGTTTGTGAGCCACTCATGAACTTCAGTAGGCTCCTCCTTGCCTGGGATTGTTGTGGTGCTCCGTTCCCCCTATTCGGGGAGCCGGCTAAGTAATACAAGACAGTATCGTTCGATCAGGATAGATTGAAACAAGAACTCATCCTCGTTATGGATTTGCTTCTTCGGAATCGACTCTCATATTCAGTGGACCGTATCCCCAGGATCGACTTAGCGACAGAGTCAGAAGGGACCTCTCTGCTGCAAGTTTTCCTTGCCTCAGTTTTTGCTATCGCTTTCTTGTTTTTGTACTTTGAGTTGGTTTTCGAATTTGCTTGCATTTTTTTGAACGATTTCAATGGATTTCATTATTTTCGTTCGTTGAACTGCACTTCAATTCCGATATTGGGAAGAGTGGAAGAGGTATTGATCAACTGTTCGTGGCAATACAGGTGAACGAGCAGTAAGCGACGCACGAGCGGAGTCCTGAAGCACCTCTTTCCTTCTCCCTTCCAACCAACTAAGTGAGTGGCTTATATTCGATTCAGTTGGCCCTTCTTCCAAGTCTTCACATCTAAAATCTTATATTATTGCTTGCCCCGATCAAACGATACTAAGTAATAACTAAAAGATGTCAAGATAAAAAAGGAATAGACTTGTAATATGATGCTTGTCAATCAAACTTGTGAACGGTTAATTATTTGCATGCTTGTTCATTTGGAATGTTCATCATATGCATAAATACAAGTTAGAATGTATACTTCTTCTTTCAATTATGCTATGTATAGAACTCATCCTACAATGCAATAAACTGAATAAGAAGACTATACAAAAATAGATCTTGCCCTGTTACTGTCCTGTGCCTGATATTGCCCTTAAATGCCTCAACTAATAACTTAGTGTACTACGTTTGATCACGGACAACTTGTGCACCAGGTCTTAGTTCCTGCGGATGGTTGTTGGGGCACTGGCACCGATCTGATCCGATCCGGACGAAACTCCTGATAGTCGCCTGCTTCAGATGGAGTGGCATGTGGCGCCTCTTGTTCCCTGCGTCGCTTGTCATTCCGTCCCGAGACTAAACCATCCATTATGGCAATGTGCTAGTGATCCCCTCGTATATTTAAACCCGTTGTAAGCTAACTTGTGTCTTCGTGGCAGGGAATGACATGGTAAATATTGTGCAGGTGGTTCAGACGGGGAGGTAAAAGTCACCGAACAGTGTCAAGTTCTTTTCAGTAAATTCTATATACTGCTTGCTTGTAAAATAAACTAAGGCAAGATAGAAATACCACAAATAATATGCATGCTTCATCTAAACAACGTGTTAATTGGTATAGTTGGGTTAGCTTGCCTTCACCAGTACATTTTGATGTACTGACCCTCGTTGAAACAGGTTCCCTGCACTAAGAAGATCCGAGCGAGGAGCTGAAGTCGTCTTCCCAATCCAGTCCAGCTGTCGGCGCGTTCAGATCGCGCCATCTTTTGAAGCATTTTGAAGCAAGGAGATAGCAACTTAAACCCAATGCAGCTCAGAGGAAAGGTCGTCGTCCCTCTAGGAGGTCTTAAACATTTTGAAGTTTAGTAAAGGGATGTAATGTACAGGACAACTATCTTATTTTGTGTCAATATTTTGTAAGCCCGTGCGGCAACCTTATGACTAGTTCAAGAGTTTGTAATAGATGTTCATTATCAATAAAAGAGAACTTTTTCATGTTTTAACTTGTGTTTTAATTTATCTGCGTACTCTGAATATGTGCTCGATATGCAAAATACTTTAGCCTTGTGCGGTGCACAACCTAGGCCCGCACGGCATCACGCCCGGGGGACGACTATCGATACCATAAAATCGGGGCGTGACATATTGGTATCAGAGCACAGCTTCAAGTTCTTTTGGCCCTCGTGCTGGAAAAGTTCCTTTAACGATCAAATCCCTGTGCGAACTCTTGAACTCGTTCGGCCAAAATGAGATACGTTCATACAATGAGTCCATAATACATTATGATCATGATATTTACCTTCTTTTGAAGGAGTGGCACAAGAGCAATCATCAGCGCCAGCACCGGGAGAGACAAAAGCCCAAGAAAGCAGTTTCGGTACTTCAGGAAGTTCTCGGAGCCAGCGAGCTAGGTCCCGTGTAGATCCTATCCAGCAGATGATGAGGATGTTGGAGGCTAACCAACTGAGGGAGGAGGCTCACTATGAACGGGCCGAGAAGCGAGCAGAAGAGAGGCAAAACCAGTTTCAAGACCATATAGAAGCCAGATTCTCAGTCCAACAAAAGCAGGTAGATACCATGTACCAAATTGTGCATACTTTGGTCTCCAACCAGTCCGTGGAAACAACAGCGACACCGGTGGAGCAACTCGCACTTGAAGTTGAGATGCCTCAAACACCAAGGAAGAAGGATGTGACTTCCTTTGACTTTGGCAACTTCAAGAAAGTCTGCAACACGCCATTTAAAGGGACCGAGGATCCAATAGTGGCTCTAGATTGGTTGGCCGAACTGGAAGACCACTTCAAACTCCTGGAGGTACCAGAGCAGAAACGTGTTGCGTGTGCCCAACTCCAGCTCCGTTTGAATGCGCACGACTGGTGGAACGTGAATCGAAGATCTCTTCTAGTTGATGATGCGAAGAGACGATCGCATGGGCCACCTTCCGTGGCACGTTTAAAGAGGAGTTCATATCCCCTCATGTACATCGTCAGAAAGAGAACGAGTTCGTGCAACTACGATAAGGCAGCATGACAGTCAAACAGTATTCCGCCAAATTCAACCGGCTCACCAAATTTGCAAGCTCCTATTTACCTGATGCGGCGAGTCATGCCAGACGATTTGAAGGTGGTCTGCGTTCTGCCATCCAAGCGCACATGGTCGTTCCTCAATATCAGACTATGCGGGAAGTCCTGAATCATGCCCTCTCTCTTGAACCGCAGTATCCTCACGTTTCTGCCAGTGCTGTGCATACCTCCAATCATAAACGCTATAGGAACGAAAGAGGAAACACCGCTGCAAAGCGTCCAAATAACAGCGGGCGTCAAAGAAAAAATTAGGGGCAACGTTGTACTTTTGCAACAGGAGGGGGCATACCAAAAATGATTGTCATAAAAAGCTTGGCACATGTATCCATTATGGTGATCCAACCCATCAGATTAGAAGTTGTCCACTCCTTCCCCCTCAACATCCGAATCCTGCCCCTTCAACCCAGGCTAATCGAGCTGCATCTCAGTCAGAGCGCCGCCAAGCTCAAGGTCGGGTCTACACTATGACACGGGAGGAAGCTCTGGCCTCAGACACTGTTGTGTCAGGTATTTTGCTTTTTAATAACATACCTGCACGTGTGCCTATTTGATTATGGTGCAACGCATAGTTTTATATCCAAAAATTTTGCCATGGAAAACAACATAGAAATGACACCATTGCATTTAGACCTTAGTGTTAGCACCACTTCCGGCACGAAAATACCTGTACGTTCAGTATGCTAAGGTGGTTACGTCTGTATTGGAGAAAAGAAGCTATTGTTATATGTCTTAGTCCTAGATGTTCGGGATTATGATATCATTTTGGGGATGGATTGGCTCAGCGCCTGCTCGACAACTATCGAATGTGCAGAGAAACGAGTCGTCTTCCGCCTGCTTGGAGAAGCTAAATTCTGCTACACGAGTAGTCCAGCAGCTGATGCGTCCAGGGCCTGCATGGTGATTTCTGCATTGTCTGCTCTACAATTGCTACACTTTGGCTGTGAGGGATACCTAGCGTCGGTTCGGGACACACAGCTGTATTTCACAAATGTTGAGTCTTCTTCCGTTGAGGCGAAGTTCCCTGATGTATTTCCGAGCGAACTACCAGGCATGCCACCTGATCGAGAGATCGAGTTCACCATCGACACATTCCTGAATACTCAGCCAATTTCTATGCCTCCGTACAGAATGGCCCTTGCTGAACTAAAGGAGTTAAAGTGCCAACTGCAAGAGTTACTGGATCCTGGGTTCATCCGTCCGAGCGTGTCTCCTTGGGGCGCGCATGTGCTCTTCGTAAAGAAGAAAGATGGAACGTTACGCCTCTGCATCGATTATCGGGAGCTGAATAAGGTCACCATCATAAACAAGTATCCTCTGCCAAGGATAGATGACCTCGTTGATCATCCGCAAGGGAAAACCGTGTTCTCAAAAATTGATATTCGCTCGGGCTACCACCAGCTGAAGATTAAGCCAGAAGACATGTCCAAGTCTGCATTTCGAACCCGTTATGGGCATTATGAGTTTTCTGTTATGTCGTTTGGTCTGATGAACGCCCCTGCTGATTTTATGGATTTGATGAATCGAGTGTTCCGACCATTCCTCGATAAATTCGTGGTCATTTTTATAGACGACATCTTGGTGTACTCAAAGAATAGGGATGAACACGCAGGACACCTGCGGATGGTACTTCAAACCCTTCGAGACAACAAGGTGTATGTCAAGCTTAGTAAATATGAGTTCTGGTTGGACAACATAGTCTTTCCATGGCACATTATTTCTGCACAAGGCATCTCAGTTGACCCAAAGAAAGTGGAAGCCATTATGCAGTGGAAACGGCCGGAGTCAGCTAGCGATATTCGGAGTTTCCTTGGTTTGGCGGGTTACTACCATAGATTTATACAAGATTTTGCAAGGATTGCATCACCTCTGACTCAACTCACTCAGAAGGGAGTAACGTTCGCGTGGACGGACGACTGTGAAGCTTTATTTACGGAGTTAAAGCAGCGCCTCGTCTCAGCTCTAATTCTTACCCTTCCAGACGGACCAGATGACTTCAAAATATACAGTGACGCCTTAGGCAAGGGATTGGGATGTGTCCTTATACAACGGGACAAAGTTATAGCCTTCGCAATGAGGCATCTAAAGCCTCACGAGAAGAATTACCCAACACATGATTTGGAGCTCACAGCGATGGTGTTCGCGCTGAAGCTGTGGCGCCACTTCCTTTACGGTGTACCGTGCGAGATATATACAGATCATAAGAGCCTAAAATACTTATATAAACAAAAGGATTTGAATCTTCGTCAACGACGCTGGCTTAAACTTCTTAGCGATTTTGACTTAATGATCAGATACACCCCGGGCAAGGTTGTAGCTGATGCATTGAGTCGAGTGTTCGTTGGAAGCCTGGCTATTGATAACAAGCTGTGTCGGGATATAGAAGCTCTGGGCTTTACACTTGTAATCATATACAAAAAGGGGACGCAAGTGGCACAACTGCGTCTCGAACCTGACTTATTTGAAAAGGTCAAGTCCGCTCAGAAGGATGACCTGTTCCTGCAAAAGATGCAAGGTCTTATCTCAGCAAGAAAGGCCTCCGACTTTGCGGTAAGCACGGACGGGATGATCTGAGTGAAGGAAAGATAGTGCGTTCCAAACGATGCAGCTCTCAGAAAAGAGATACTCACAGAAGCCCATTATGCTAGTTATACTTCTCATCCGGGTAGCACAATGATGTATCGAGATCTCCGTACGACGTTTTGGTGGCACGGCTTGAAACGAGATGTGGCACAGTTCGTGTCGCATTATATGGCTTGTCAGAGGGTAAAGGCCGAGCACGAGAAGCCGGGTAGAGAGATGCAGAACCTCGCTATTCCGGAGTGGAAATGGGAACATATAACAATGGATTTTATTGTTGTCTTGCCAAAGACGCAACAGAGGAATGATACCGTTTGGGTCATTGTTGATCGACTCACCAAGTCAGCTCACTTTCTGCCTATCAAGTCTACTTGGAGTGCCGACCGCTTGGCTCAGATCTACCTCAACGAAATCGTTCGGCTCCATGGCGTGCCCGTATCCATAGTCTCCGATAGAGATGGTCGATTCATATCGCGTTTCTGCGAAAGCCTGCAGTCAGCAATAGGGACGAAGTTGAAGTTTAGCTCTGTCTACCATCCACAGACAGATGGTCAAACAGAATATGTCAACCAAATCCTCGAAGACATGCTATGAATCTGCGCCTTGGACTTGAAGACAAGTTGGGACATGCATCTACCGTTGGCCGAATTTGCATACAACAATAGCTTTCAATCCAGCATTCAGATGGCACCGTATGAGGCATTGTATGGGCGAAAGTGCAGATCCCCGATCTGTTGGGACGACGTTGGAGAATGGCTTGGATGAGGGAAAGGTTCCCTTCATTGTTTCCTAGTGGTAGGTTCTATTCTTAAGTTTCATGGACGAAACTTTCAATTAGTTGGTTAGGATGTGGTGCCCCGTCTCCCCTATTCGGGGAGCGCAGCTAAGAAATACAAGACGGTATTGTTCGATCGGGATAGATTGAAACAAGAACTCATCCTCATTATGGATTTGCTTCTTCGAAATCAATTTTCATATTCAGTGGACCGTGCCCCCAGGATCGACTTAGCGGCAGAGTCAGGAGGGACCTCTCCGCTGCAAGTTTTTCTTGTCTCAGTTTTCGCTGTTACTTTGTTGCTTTCGTGCTTTGAGTTAGTTTTCGAATTTGGTTGCGTATTTTTGAACGGTTTCGATGGATTTTATTATTTTTGTTCGTTGAACTGTACTTCAATTTCGAGATTGAAAAGAGTGGAAGAGGTATTGATCAACTGTTCATGACAATGCGGTGAACGAGCAGTAGGCGATGCGTGAGCGGAGTCCTGAAGCACCTCTTTCCTTCTCCCTTCCAACCAACTAAGTGAGTAGCTTATATTCGATTCAGTTGGCCTTTATTCCAAGTCTTCACATCTAAAATCTTGTATTCTTGCTTGCCCCGATCAAATGATACCAAGTAATAACTAAAAGATGTCAAGATAAAAATGAATAGATTTGTAATATGATGCTTGTCAATCAAACTTGTGAACGGTTACTTATTTGCATGCTTGTTCATTTGGAATGTTCATCATATGCATAAATATAAGTTAGAATGTATACTTCTTCTTTCAACTATCCTATGTATAGAACTCATCTTGCAATGCAATAAACTGAATAAAAAGACTATACAAAAATAGATCTTGCCCTGTTACTGTCTTGTGCCTGATATTGCCCTGAAATGCCTCAACTGCTAACTTAGTGTACTACGTTTGATCACGAACAACTTATGCACAAGGTCTTAGTTTCTGCGGATGGTCGCTGGGGCACTGGCACCGATCCGATCCGGACGAAACTTCTGATAGTCGCCTGCTTCGGATGGAGTGGCATGTGGCGCCTCGTGTTCCCTGCGTCACTTGTCATTCTGTCCCGAGACTAAACCGTCCATTATGGCAACGTGCCAGTGATCCCCTTATATATTTAAATATGTTGCAAGCTAACTTGTGTCTTCGTGGCAGGGAAGGACATGGTAAGTATTGTGCAGGTGGCTCAGACAGGCAGATAAAAGTCACCGAACGATGACAAGTTCTTTTCAGTAAATTCTATATACTGCTTGATTGTAAAATAAACTAAGGCAAGATAGAAAGACCACAAATAATATGCATACTTCATCTAAACAACGTGTTGATTGGTATAGTTGGGTTAGCTCGCCTTCACCAGTATATTTTGATGTACTGACCCTCGTTGAAACAGGTTTCCCGCACTAAGAAGATCCGAGCAAGGAGCTGAAGTCGTCTTCCCAATCAAGTCCAGCTGTCGGCGCGTTCAGATCGTGCCATCTTTTGAAGCATTTTGAAGCAAGGAGCTAGCAACTTAAACCCAATGCAGCTCAGAGGAAAGGTCGTCGTCCCGCCAGGAGGTCTTAAACATTTTGAAGTTTAGTAAAGGGATGTAATGTACAGGACAACTATCTCATTTTGTGTCAATATTTTGTAAGTCCATTCGACAACCTTATGACTCGTTCAAGAGTTTGTAATAGATGTTCATTATCAATAAAAGAAAACTTTTTCATGTTTCAACTTGTGTTTCAATTTATCTGCGTACTCTGAATATGTGCTCGCTATGCAAAATACCTTAGCCTTGTGCGGTGCGCAACCTAGGCCCGCACGACATCACGTCCGGGGGACGACTATCGATTCCACAGAATTGGGGTATGACAATGGTATGGGACTTCAGCCGACAAAAATCAGTGATAGATTCCGTCGTTGACCGTCTAGCTGGTGGGTTCGCCTGCTCCAGTGCGGTCACTATACTGTTTCTTAGGTTCTTTGTCTCGTGACGCTGAGCCTTTTGATGAATCTGTTGTTGGGCTTGCATTATTACGTAGAATATTTGGAACATCTGCTGACCATCCATAAGATGTCCTGGTGGAAAAATAGGCATCGGTGGAGTAAACTACGGCGGTGGTGGAATGTCGTCTCGCCGGAACCTCGAGGCGTGCTGATCTGCTTGATTGTTTTGTTGAGTGGATGAATCTCCACCCAATAGTGTCACTCCATCATCGTAGGTGACCATAACACCTTGTGGTCTACCTACGGGAGTCTCATCGCTGGCTCATTGATCCATTACTCTGCATCCAAAGTAAACTATGAGAGGCGCACAGAGGAATCAAGACATGATGCAAGTCAAGAAATTATTTTGAAGTCGATATAGAGGTCAAGAATGTGTCAATATGTGGATGAGATCCTATAATTCATCATATCCTAATTGTAGGCTTGCTCGGTTCCTTAGTTGAAACCGAAGTAACATAGTCGTAGACCTGCATGGGCCACCACAAAAACTATATCACACCCCAGTCCCAAAATACCGAGGGACTAGCCCCGTGGCAATGGCCATCAGCACAACTCCAATGGACAAACCCAATTTAATAGACCCGTTAGAGTGCACTTAAGCTGTAATAAATATTAATGCAGTCTACACCATCTATCACAGAATAATTCTAAACTCATCCACAGAAAGAACCATAACAAAATATGATAGACTAATCAAGATAATAGATAAAAAAAATATATAGTCTATCAACAAGTCCAAATAAATAGTGTCTTGGGGAACAACCCGATAAAATAATTTAATACATAAATCCAAGAGTCAAGATATGAAATAACTGGAAGCAGAAATAACTGAGTATGTAACAGAAGACTCAGGAGAAATCTTTTGGCACAACCTCGTCCTCTGGTGCCAGTACTACTCCAGCGTCAGCTCCTATCCAGTATATCTCGGGGTATTCCTCCTCTGTTGTACCTGGGGACATAATCCGGATCCAGGTCCTCAGGGGACATAACAAGGTACAAGAATAAATCAAGCCAAATGAAATGCAGCATATAAAAAGTTGACTTTTCGATGGATACGTGTTGATTCCGGTGTGCAGGCACATCCAAATCAACTTCCGTAAAATCTCACACGTCCATGTTGATAATACGCCCCTTTCGATGTAATTCGCATACGATGAAGTCTCCTCGTTTAGGGGAACGCACTCCGTTTCGAAAAAAATTTGGTTTTAGAAAATCAAGTTTTTGGTCAACTTCAACTGCGAATAAATTATAGCATACAACAAATTAAAATAAACTAATTAATGGGATTAAGTCTTGGTTATATTGTCTAAATTACTGTTCAAGTAAAATTTAAAAAATATTAACTAGGTTAGAAGAAAAACAGCCATGAACATGGATGTTTGGGACAGTTTGTGAACTACAAATTGGGTCTTTTTTTTTGTTTTGCATCGCGAATTGCGACCTACTCATGACACGATACACCGAACTAATTATACAGGGTTCAATAGGGTCATGTGGTCTTCGCATAAGATTTGACAGATCGATATTTGGATTTCTGTGCAGGGAAATACGAGAGTGGGAAGTTGAGTACCTTACTGCTTCTGTTCGCTCGAAATTGGGCGGCCCCGTCTTGCGGCGAACGTCGGCGGCGGCGGCGGTCGGTGATGGTCGAAAATGGGAGAGGGGTTGTAGGTGGTGAGAGTCAGCTATTCTGGGGGTTTTATAGGGTGTCGAGGTGGGAATTACGGGGAGATGAAGGGAGAGGGTCGGCGTCGGTTTTGGGGAGGGGAAGGGAAGGGAGGAGTTTGCTGTTACAGTTAGGGGATGCGGGTTGGGTTAGCGGGTTTGGGTGCAGTTTGGGTTTGGGTTCGAATCCGATTGGTTTAGTTGGTTTGTCTCGGTTTGGTTCGTTTTGGTTCAATTTGGGTTGGTTTGAGTTGGTTTATTATATATAGATCATAAAAAAATGTTTTTGAGCCAATAAATTCCATAAAAATTACACAATACTCAATTATTAGTTTTATACCCAAAAATATAATTTTTGCACAATTTTAATAATTAATTTAATACACAAAAATATAAATCCATAAAGAACATTTATTATAATTAACTAATAATTAAAATATTCCATAATAATAATTAATGAAAATTTTAAATTAAATTCTAAAAATCAGCGTGTTTACAAATATCTCTAAAGCTGAGTAGATTTTTATTAGATCTACTCGAGAATAATGTATTTCGAATGACTAAGTGTGTTCTATTTGGCAACACAATATCGGCCTTACCATAACCTTCTATAAATCCAGCAATGGTGGTCACCTTGGCAGTGTTTGAGGCATATGTTGTGAAAAATTTCCTAGTTTTTAATATAGTGTGAGTTGTTGCACTATCTATCAAGCATATGCCATCATCATTGTCCATACATTTCAAAAACAAAAATTAATAATATATTAATATGCTACTAAATGGTTAAACTTGACATATTGCCAATTATTTTAACTTGATCTAAATCTAAATAAAACTGCTTCAAAGAAAGTAAACTACCTAGACTCTTGATCATATAATGACCAATTTATTCAAAGTGAAAAATAAATAAACTTAGATAACCATACAATAACTATTCATTGACTTCGTCTATCATGTCGTTGAACTGGCCTTCCAAAATTGTGTTTTCATCCTTATCTTGAAAGAAATCATTAAAATTTATGTGTATTTTATCCTCCATGAGATTAGTCTCCACACCCTTTGAGGCTTTATACTCGTCCACTTTCTTTTGTGAAGTACGACAGTTTCGTATCTAATGACCAGCTCTTCCACAACGTTTGCAAATATCAGTTGGAGCAGCTAGATTGAGAATTTGGACATTGTTTCTTCGAGGATTAGATCTCTTATTTTTGAACTGTGTATCGTTCCTTGGACCCGGATTGTAGCTATTTTGTTTGGATTCTACGGTGTCCATGTCCTCTACCTCTGTGATTTTTTTGACCCCTAGTATTGGTCATATTTTTTCGAGCACTAGTCGCATTCACTTCAGCTGAAATTGGTGCAGATCCAGTTGGTCTACTATTGTTATTTTTGATTAATAACATATTATTTTTCTCGGCAACGACTAAGACAACAATGAGTTCAGAATACTTCTTAAAAAATTTCTTCCTATACGTCTGTTGTAGGATCATATTAGTCGCATGATATGTGGTGAATATTTTCTCTAGCATGGAATGCTCTGTCAATTCTTTACTACATAACTTCAATTGTGAAGTAATCCTGAACATAGCTGAATTATAGGCTGCAACTGTCTTATAATCTTAGAAACGTAGATTGAGTCATTCATAGAGTGCACTTGGTAGAATGGCAATTTTCTGGTGATCATATCTCTTAGCTAGAAAATTCCATAGCACCAAGGGGTCCTTGACTATTAAGTACTCAGCCTTGAGATCATCATGAATATGATATCTTAGGAAAATTAAAGACTTCTCTTTATCTTGTGCAGATATTGGCTTATCAGCCACAATTGCGTCACCTAAGCTTTTGGCTTGAAGGTGCAATTCAGCATCCAATCTCTAGTTGAGAAAGTTTTGGCCTTCTAAGTTTAAAGGCTTGAAATCATGCTTTGTGAGGCTCGACATATTGCTGTATAAGATCAATAATAACAAGTTAACATAAGAACTTGGTAAATCACCAAAAAAGTCATGTTCATGGTGTATGCTTCAAACAATGATGTTTCAAAAGTTTATTTCTACCAAACAAATCATGTTCATGGTATGCTTCGAATAATGATGTTCCAGAAGTCGTAGGTAAATACCAAACACTAGATGTTTATGGTATGCTTCGAACAATGATTATGTTCAAGAAGTCTTTCAAAAATACCACATATGGTATGCTTCGAACAATGATGTTCCAGATGTCTTATATATATAGACTAAACAATTCATGTTCATGGTCATTAGATCTCTGATGGTTTTGATTTGAATGTATTAACATATATAAAATAAATAAATAAATAAAGAATAACTCCAGAGTTCTCTCCTAGAGATCTATATGCGATTAACATCAGGAGTGCTATAAGGGTTAACTCAAAGAAGTGAGATGAATGGATAAAAAATATTATTTTTGTCCTAGCGGTATGTCAAGAGATGTATAAACATCAACATCAGGCTGAGCCGTGGGTATGCATATGCAGAAAAAATAAATAAATAACCATACCTATTACCGAAGTGGAGAATCCACAAATGACGGCTTCACTGAAATGCTCTCGCTTATTTTCTTCCGTTAGAGCTTCGTGCTGATAACGTGTTTGAATAAACATAGAAGAAGGAAGAAGAAAATAGGAGAGAATATCTCTTATTGGTGTAATCACATAGTGTGAGACAAATGTCTTATTTATACAATCCAATGAAGATGTAATACTAATCAAAGTTTTCATTGATTTTCTACTGTCATCATCCACTGACCATTGAGAAGCTAAAAAATTGGGATATGGATATGTTTTCATAGTTGTAACTAATAATAAGTCAAAATATAATATTAGAAAACTATTTATATAACTTAGTCGTACTCACTTGTGTTGTACTTAAAAAAAAAATCTGATATTATTTAAAACTTAAATAAAAAATTAATTTATATTAAAAATAATTTAAAAATATTTTAAAAATATTTTAATTAAAATTTGTTATTGGTATGTTATTAAAACTAAGTCACTCTCAATTGTATACTGCTTAGTCCGTGCATCACAACTTGTCACTCTTAACTATAAGGTTAAATTATGAACGCCAATTAGTAGAGCAACTGTAGAATGTACAGATTGGCTTTTCATATGTTTGTTTTTCGTGCATTAGATTTTGACATTTTGTCTTTCTCATTTCACCCGGGACTCATTTGCATCAGCCAAGCAACGAAATAAGGAAGCTGTCAAGTTCGTTATAGAGAATGGTGCCTTCCTGCCCCCTAACATCTTTGACCATAGGTTCAATTTAACTCTCCATTACGAGGAATTATTGTATGAGTTGTACTTACCGTACATCCTTTTATGCGATCTGTTGGATGGTATTGGAATGATATATTCATTCTTATGCAATCTAATGGATGGTTTGAAAGATGTATCGTGAGTCCGGCTCAGAAAATAATTTTTTCTCCGTTACGGTCTGGAATGGACTTATGAGATAAAACGGTTTCAAGATGGAGGTTTCTCAGGTGGCGAGACACCGTACAGCCCCGAGAAGGTCTCGTTGGTTCGCGGAAAGAAAAAAAAAAAAATTAAGTTTTTGATTTTTTTTTCTTTGAAAAATTATTTTTC
The DNA here is from genome assembly GCA_036927795.1 of Iris macrosiphon. Lineage (NCBI taxonomy): Eukaryota > Viridiplantae > Streptophyta > Magnoliopsida > Asparagales > Iridaceae > Iris > Iris macrosiphon. The sequence goes on from JAYESA010000009.1 coordinate 45,217,953, forward strand.
CTATCAATTTATTTTTTTCGTGGTTTGAAAATAACAAAAAAATTGAGATGGAAAGTGAATTCTTGGTTGAGAAAAGTGAATCCTTGGTTGGATGGAATGGACTACTTTTTTTTTTTTTTTTTTTTCTTCATTTGAAAACTCTTTTTCTTTTTCTTTATTTTTTTTTCATGCATCCAAACATAAAAAAAAAAAATGAGCTTTTTTTTTCAAGACCATTCCGTGAACCAAACATGTATTCCCCACCTCCCTGACGCATCAAATGCATCAAGAAAACTTTGTTTTGCTTAGGTGATATGCCTTGTGGAGTTGATAGGAGTGTTCACGTGCTATTCAGTTTTCTAATTTCTAATGTAACGTTTGGTAAGTTGACTAAGAGAAAGTTTTGAACTTTTTTAGTTGACAGCCGATTGTTGTTGGTAATTGGTATATTACTAGAACTAGATCAGCTAGTGGGATTGCTTGCTGCAAAAGGTGGTGGTTGTTTGAGTCCAGTTTTTTTTCTTCCATCAAAACAATAGTGCATGTACAACCTTCCACTCACGTATTATTACGTTTTATTTTTATACAACCTAAAATTATTGTCAAAGTGATTTTATATTTTGATTTCTATTTTAACATATGAGAACACGTGAATGGAAAAATGAACATATATTCTAGTTTTTGTGGGTAAACAAAATTAAACTCGTGGTTTTTAATTGCCTTTTATATAATTCATATTTCCGGTTAGGTTTTGCGTTTATATTTTGAACGATGAGATGAGTAATTCAGTGGATTTGGAGAGACACCGAGGCATTGCCCAACTTATATGAAGGCCTTTTCTGTAATGGCGTTGTTTGTCGATGAGAAGATTGTTGCACCATCTGTTTTACTCTATTTTACTGAAATGAATACAATATCAGGGGAGTTCCAGCCTGATTTTTTTTTCCAGAAAATTTGATGTACAAAAAATATTTTTAAATAAATTAATTAAAATGAAATAATTTGTCAAATATTTAAAATCATGAAAGCTTTCGCTATCTCAGATGACGAAAATATAAAATAATAAATTTTTTTTATATTTGTCAAATTTTCGTCAACTGGGTTGGCGAAAATTTGGTTTACCATAATGGTTTTTTTTTTTGGGTTTGTTTTGGTTTATTTTTTTAGATTTTTTTGTGTTGGTTTTTTAATTTTTTGACAATACTAATTTGATTTTTTTAATTTACTGTACAGAAAATATTTTGTCAGAAAATTTGTAGTACAATACTAATCAGAAAATTTGTTGTACAGAAAATATTTTTAAACAAATTAACTAAAATGAAACATTTTGCCAAAAATTTGAAATCATAATATTAATTTGATTTTTTTTTAAATTTTCGCCCTCCAAAAATTAATATAGATAACTAAAACAAATAACAAACTAATTATCATTCATATTAGTATAGATAATAACAAATTAGTATAGATAATAAAAAATTTCGAAAATAAAATTACCGAAAGTAAAATTTGGAGGTCGAAATATCATTTTTTTGCGATTATGAAAATTTTCGAAGTCCGTCAAACGGTGAAATAGTTTATCCCGTAGTACTTTTCGATACGGTCATTTTGGCAGAAACTGGAGATTGTTTCGATCCTCTGAGTCAAAAGTTATAATTCTTTAAAGTTTTAAATTTTAAATTTTTGTCTGTAACATGTGAGTCTTGCTTCGGATAGAAATTTTTTATACACGAATTGTGTTACTCTCGTCGAAAACATACAAATCGACCTATTGTTTGACGAAAAACGATTTCAAAACAAATAGTTATGGTCGCTCGATGGCAGACGTAATATTCTTACGACAGATTTTTATTTTATTTTGGCTGTTCAATAATAGCATATTTTATTTTAGATGTTAAATTTTATTTTTTTCTAATTTATTTTAAAAAATTATTGCTACAACAATTTTTTTAAAAAGAACTAAACCTAAATAAAACTAAACAAAAGGAAATTAAAAAAAAAACAAACTAGAAAAAAAAATCGATTTGACTCTCTCATTTGTTTGTTTTAAAAAAACCAACAAAAAAAAACCTAAATACAAACCAAAGCAAACCCAAAAAAAAAAGAAAAAAAAAAGAAAAAAAGAATCATTGTCAGGTTTTTCCCAACCCGGTTGGCAAAAATTTGGCAAACCCAAACTTTCGCCAACCTAATTGGCAAAAATTTGACAAATATAAAAAAAATATTATTTTATATTTTCGTCATCAGAGATGACGAAAGCTTTCGTGATTTCAAATTTTTACAAATTGTTTCGTTTTAGTTAATTTGTTTAAAAATATTTTCTGTACATCAAATTTTTTTTTCTTTTTCTTAGCAACTGATACATTTTCTTTCTTTTCTTTCTTATATATTTTTTGTTTTTGAGATAATGCCAGTTATTGGTGACTAAAAATCAAATTGTTTTAAAAGTTGTTCTCCATTTAATTCAACCCAGTGCATGCTCGTATTTTTCTCTTCTCATTAATATGTTCCTCCAATGTCTATTGATCGATGTTTTATTTGTGTGAGGATCAATTGGATTGGGCCATCTGGGTGACTCGTTGCATCATGGAGCTGCTCATTGGCAAGATTTTGAGAACGGCATTTCAAGGGGCATTTGGGTGCATGCACCCAAGTGGAAACAATGCCATGCATTTGTTACAGCCAACAATTATTACTGTAAGTGATTGGTATTGCATAGTTGCTTGTAACTGATCATGATGTTCCTGTGTTTTCTTAGCTACTATTGGCAAGCTTACTCGATAACAAGTTTCGCAGAATCGGGATTGGAACAAACATTCTTATGAGTATCGGGATTGTGGTTTCAAATCGGAGTATCGAATTTTTTTGCATATAGAAAAGCAAATAATTATTACTAAATTATTAACATTTTAGAAAATATATTTTATACATGTAAGCATAATTTTAAGTATTTTTTTAGTAGTTTTGATATTGAATGAAATAATAGTCACCATTGACGATTGGTTTACATGTCATAGATAATTTTTTTTAAATACTTTTACAACTTTACTATGCTTTTACACCCTTGATAATTGATCTTTTCAGTTCAATTTTCTTTGCTAAATTGACTGAAAAATAGATCTCCAATGTTCGTATCGATCAGTTTGGATATCGGTCCGTTTCAGATCGGGACATACCAAATCGTATCGGTATCGACCGATACTGCAAAATATGTTCTATAATCTATATATAATGCAAAGCAACAACTCTCAAGTAGCGTAAACAAAGAAGAATCATATCAAGTAAAATGTGTTCCTTTTCTCCAAGTGATGCATATATATTTCGCTTGAATAATCACGACAAAGAAAACTAGACTTTTTATAAGGACAGTACAAAAGTTGATTACGACTGGCCCAAGTTTTTTTTTTTTCTGTCAAAATTTGACAGTCATAAACAAATGTTTAGACTAGCCATGAGTAAATTTTTATGTGAAAAACTTATATATATATATATATATATATATATATATATATATATATATATATGGTGATGTGGCTTGGTGGTTAGGTCACGGGTATATGGGTGCAACGATCGAAGGATCGAGGCATCCGGGGGATGTGTGAGGGATGAGACATTTACACAATATATATATATATATATATATATATATATATATATATATATATATATATATATATATATATATATATATATATATACCTCCATCTCCCAAAAGCGTCTAAGCCGGAGATCGAATCCCGCACCTACCCGTCCATGTACCAAGATCTGACAACTTTATATATATATATATATATATATATATATATATATATATATTTTGGCCAGTCTTAATTAACTTTTGTAATATCTTTATAAAATGTCAAAAAAACTAGGGTGGATGTTCTTGAACAGTATTACTGCAAAGAGTGATATCAAACTAGGACCTCTGCAACTACTACACGTAATAAACACTTAACTAACAGGCCAGGCCAATGCACCTTCAACCTGGCATTGGCAGTACCTAATAATTCCTCTTGAATCCAACTGTTCTCACTGATCCTGGCAGTGACATCGAAGTCGACTTCACGTCAAACTGCGTGTTGCTGAAAGTCCCCTTCACTTCATCCACATTCAATCCCACAGACACCCTGCATGCACTCACACAAGAAAAATCGATATTGTTCAAGTCATGAGATCACCAGAATCATTCAATAGAAGTTCTTCTTAATTTTAATTAGGATAAATTAATAAAATCAATTAGCATGGAGTAGGAAACATCTGATCAAACTCTATTTATTAAGATAGCAAAGATTAAGTACTGGAACTTATAAATTTGTTGTTCGTTAACATGGACGGAACCAGGACTCGCATTGGACATGGACGAAACATCCAAGCAAATTAAAAAATAATAATAATCACATCATAAAAAGCTAGAACAAAGCAAATTTTACTAATGTTCTTTCAAGAGAACCTTCAAATTTGATCTTGTTGAAATTAGTTGATTATTTTATTGATTGTCTCATTGGCATTATATAGCCTTACAGTCATTAATACAATGATCTCAATCATTATGACAATAATCTCATAATGGAATATCCTGTGACATATTCTGGCATCCCAAATATGTCCTCAGAATATTCCCATGTGCTTATACTATACTTAAATATGACACCCAACATACCATATCAACACCCTCCCTCAAGATGGGTGAAAGATATTCACTAAGCCCATCTTGTCACATCCTCTAATCATGCTCACTGAGGCGAGTCCCTTCGTTAGTCCATCTGCTACTTGATCCCTGGTTGGAACATGGCCAAGCTCCAGTAATCCACTATCCAACTTCTCTTTGATGAAGAATTTATCAATCTCGATGTGTTTGGTCCTGTCATGCTGTACTGGATTGTTGGCGATACTAATAGCTGACTGATTGTCACACCACAGCTTCATCTTGGCTCCTTGATCCAGCTTCAGCTCCACCAGCATATTCTTCAACCATAGCAGCTCTGCAACTTCCAAGGCCATAGCTCTGTACTCTGCTTCAACTGTCGATCTGGCCACCACAGACTGCTTCTTACTCCTCCAGGAGACCAAGTTACCTCCTACAAATATGCAATATCCCGAGGTAGACCTCATGTCATCAGCACAACTAGCCCAGTCAGAATCACAGTAGCCCTCGATGCTCACGTGATTGTTCTTCCTGAATATTAGTCCCTTTCCGGGAGCACCTTTCAAGTACCTCAGAATCTGGTACACTGCATCCATATGACCCTTCCGTGGGTCATGCATGTAGCGGCTCACCACACTTACTGTAAAGCAGATATCATGACGTGTGTGGCTCAAATAGATCAACTTGCCAACCAGTCTCTGGTATCTGTCCCGATCAACTGGTTCTCCAGCCTCAGCATCAATCTTGAACCTCTGATCTATTGGTGTCGTTGCAGGTTTGCACCCCAACATCCCAGTTTCTGTGAGAAGGTCCAGTGCATACTTCCTTTGAGAGAGAACAATCCCCTCTGCTTCTCGAGCAATCTCAATCCCAAGGAAGTACCGAAGAAGGCCGAGATCCTTCACCTCGAATTCCTTGCCAAGCTTTCCTTTGAGTTGGGCGATCTCCTGCTTATCATCTCCTGTGATAAATATCGTCCACATACACTGCAAGCATGGTGATGTGGCCTCCACTCCGACGGAAGAACACAATATGATCAGCATTGATCTGCTGATATCCCATCCCTATCATCGCCCTTCTGAATCTGTCAAACCACGCTCGAGGCGACTACTTCAGTCCATAGAGGGACTTCTTTAACCTGCAGACCTTGCCTACTGTCTGATTGGTGCCAAATCCTGGTGGTATCTCCATGTACACCTCCTCCACTAGATCTCCGTGAAGAAACGCATTCTTCACATCCAGTTGGTGTAGCTTCCATCTACCATTCGCTGCCAGAGAAATCAGAGTCCTGACAGTGCTCATCTTTGCAACTGGTGCAAAGGTCTCGTCATAGTCGATGCCGTACGTCTGACTGTATCCTTTGGCTACTAGTCGAGCTTTGTAGCGCTCAACCTGTCCATCTGGGTTCTGCTTCACGGTAAAGACCCACTTGCATCCAACTGCTCTCTTTCCCTCTGGCAGTCTCACAAGCTCCCAAGTGTGGTTCTTCTCCAAAGCTCCCAACTCCTCTTGCATTGCCGCTTTTCGCTTTGGATTGTTCTTGGCAACCTGCCAATTGTTAGGTACAGTAATACTATCCAAAGATGCTATAAATGCTCCATGAGAAGAAGGGATATGGTCATAAGAAACAAACTGAGCAATATTCCAACCATATCTGTTTGGAGGATTTCCTACATTGCCGCGAGTGGTCCTCCGTACAGATAGTGGTGTGGGAGGAGTAGAAGTAGGAGGAATGATATCTTGTGAAGGAGGGGGTATCACCTAAGGGATATGGTCATAAGAAACAAACTGAGCAATATCCCAACCATATCTGTTTGGAGGATTTCCTGCATTGCTGCGAGTGGTCCTCCGTACAGATAGTGGTGTGGGAGGAGTAGAAGTAGGAGGAATGATATATTGTGAAGGAGTGGGTATCACCTGAAGGGGGGTTGGTGTCGGTGCCTCAGGAGTTGGGACGAAAGCAGGCAAGGGACTTGGCACTGGCACTGTCGGTACTGGTCCTGCAGTTTGCTTCTCTCTCCTACTGTAGGTAAGTAACTCTCCCTGAGCCGTAGGCCTAACACCTTCACCTTCTTGTCCCTTCTCCGTGCCTCCATGCCAAACTTCTAAATCGGTTACCACCAAGTTCTCCATCTTCCCCTCTCGCCTAATACTGGCAGTAGTAGGCGTGTTGTGTGAAGTTCCGTCCTGGTGGTATTATGGCTCATGCTTCCGAAAGTGGACATCCATACTGACAAACTTCTTCTTCTCTACTGGACTGCAGCACATATACCCCTTCTGGGTCGTCGAGTAGCCTACGAAGATGCATTTGACCGCTCTAGGGTCAAGTTTTCCAACTGATGGCCTGTTGTCCTTCACAAAACACACACCCCCAAACACCTTCAGTGGGAGTATCCCACTATTATTGCCTTGCAATAACTCACATGGGGACTTCCATCCGAGGACCTTCGAGGGCATCATGTTGATGAGTTGAGCTGCTGTCAACACTGCATGCCCCCACAGACTCTGTGGGACATTCATGTCGATCATCATACTTCTTGCAAGCGTCCTGTTGGTATACTCCGTTCCATTGTTAGACCTCAGTACCTTCACAACTGCTTTGTACTGAGTTTGGACATGCTTATGGAAATCCCGAAAACAAGTAGGTACATCATTCTTATTTTTTATCAAATATAACCAGGTAACACGAGAGGCACACTCAATGAAATAAACAAAGTACTTATAACCAATCATAGTGTTAGTAGCACATGGACCCCAGACATCAGAATGTACTACCTCAAAAGCAAAAGTGCTCCTATGACCCGTGCCAACATATGAGCTCCTAATAAGTTTTCCTAACTCGCATGCATCACATACTAATTTTTCTTTATTTGTTTTTGCATAAATCTCTGGATACAACTTACTTAGAGTATCAAACGAAGAATGTCTCATCCTCCGATGATGGAGTATCAAGGTATCCTCAGTCCTCTGCTGCAGTCCTTCCATGGCAGCCTTCTCTGCCATAGATACCAATGCTGAGTCTAGTCCTTCTCGATCTAGGTACCACAGTCCCTCATGCCAAGTGCCAGTCCCAAGTCTTCGTCCTGTCCCTTTCTCCTGGAAGGTCACCTTAGGAATATCAAAAGAAATAATGCATTTAAGTTGGAGGATTATAGAACTAATGGACAAGAGACTGACTGGAAAGGATGGAGCATGTAAAATATTGGATAATCTTACTGAACCTGTACAATTAACAGTACCCTTACCGACCACTGGCTGGAAAGTGCCATCAGCTTTCTGAATGTTGTCTGCTGATGCTAGGTGAGTGTAGGAAGAAAACTCACTAGCATTCCCCGTCACATGCCGAGATGCTCCCGAGTCGATAATCCAGTCTGATGATTTAAGGGAAGAGATAGACGCAAGGGCAAGTGATTCGTCAGTACCTTCCGATGGATGGGCATACATGGCAGCGTTGCCCCTAACAAAGAATGAGGTGGACGCCTCTTCTGTTCTACTCCTCATGTCTCCCAGTGCCTGGTCCTCCACAGTAAAGGTGTCATCAGCTTCTCCGTTCCCTTCTGATATCAGGAGGTTCGCCCGATAACCTCCTCGGCCGCCTCGTCTACCCCCTCGACCATGACTACGTCCTCCATTATATCCTCGTCCGCCGAACGGTCCTTGTCCACCACCTGAATCTTCCTCCCTAGGTGGTTTGGTACAAGCATACCGATGATGACCTATCTTCCCACAGTTGTAGCACTGCCGGTTATGCTGCCAGGGCTCTCCCTTAGATCCTGTGTTACCTGAGCTGGTGATCGCTAGTGCTGACTTTGCTTTGGGGGGACCACCTGTCCCGGCTTGCAGCCTGATGCGTGTCTCCTCCTGGATCATGGCAGAGATAGCCTCCTCAAGGCTAGGGATCTTTGGTTGGGCTAGAAGTAGGGCCGTCCTCTGTGCGAAAGCTGCAGTCAGCCCTTTGAGGAACTTCATCGTCCTCTCCTACAGACACACATGTCTCTCCTTACACTTAGGGTCCCCGCAGCTTGCCCGATCTGAGGAGTGATCATAATCCAACCACAGACGCTCCAACTCCGTGGCATACTCCTGCACCGTCTTCTCTCCCTGTACGGTGTCATCAATCTTCCTCTTTATCTGGAAGACCCGTAAGTTGTTCCCCACACCATCATAGGTCCTTCTCAACTTCTCTCACACATCTTTCACCATCTCAATACCGTCTACTGTGGCGACAATAGACTGGACTAAGGAGTTGAGAAGCCAGATGTAGATCACCATATGAGTGGACTTCCACTCGTCGAGCCCTCGTCCGGCTCTGTCGTCTTGCCCGTCAGGAACCCCTCCATATTTTTTCCTGCGAGGGTTCTTCTCACCCGCCGTGACCAACTCAGATAGGTGGCTGGTCCATCTAATTTCAGATCGATGGAGGGAAGCTTCAACTCCGGCGACGTTCGTGTCGTGTTCTCACCAGCCGACATCATCAACAACTTCATCAACGTCGCCACCTCTGTAGAATCTAGCTTCTTGATGATCTCCTCCATCGATGCGTCGTCTATCCAATCGCGTCACGTCCGCTCCACGACTCACGCTCGTCCTCGTCGTCCGCTTCTAGATCCGAACATGTCTCCCCTTTTTTCAGATCTAGGCATCCCTATTAGGCGCTGTCTCGTGCTGGTGCGGAGGAGGCGGCAGCACGCATGTCACAGTCGCCGTCGCAGCAGTCGCAGCAGCAGTAGTAGCCGCAGCAATAGCGGGACGGGGCAGCAACAGCGAAGGGCGGCCTGCGAAGGGCGGAGAAGGGAAGAAGGGGGGGCGTGGAAGAGTTCGGTGGAGGAGATCTAGGAAATCCTCCTGTGGGTTTGTGGAAGCTTGGTGACGGCTAGGGTTTGTGGAAACTTGGCTCTGATACCATGTTGAAATTAGTTGATTATTTTATTGATTGTCTCATTGGCATTATATAGCCTTACAGTCATTAATACAATGATCTCAATCATTATGACAATAATCTCATAATGGAATATCCTGTGACATATTCCGGCATCCCAAATATGTCCTCAGGATATTCCCATGTGCTTATACTATACTTAAATATGACACCCAACATACCATATCAACAGATCTAAAACACAGAAATCATAATAAGTATGTAACAAATATATATTCTATAGTCAGGGGCGGCGGGTCACTGGTGTGATTACAGGATCCCGGATCCGGAAGGGGAGCGGGGTCGCCGGCCCCACGAAGGAGGAGCTCATGTTAAGAACTGTCCCTGGTCGAGCGGGAGACACGTCGACGAGGTTCTTGGTCGGATCTAGAAGAAAGATGAGGAAGGAGGCGACTGGCGAGACTGGTCTCGACTTTCAACTACATAAGAGGGGTGTTGGCTGATTCGTGTGTGATTTTTTGTTTTTACTTTTTAATAAATTCAATGACCTAATTAAACTTGGAATGGTGAATGGACCTGAAAAATAGTCTAGTGGACTATGGTACCATTAAACTTGATATATATACCGTTTAGCCTAGTGGTAAAGTTATAGGACATTACCGAGTAAGTCCGGGTATCGAGTTCAGGCATCGGTTAAGGGGTGGGAAGAGGTATCATAGGCTCATATTCCTACATAAGTCATGCACACGTGGACAAATAGGAATGGACTCATATATCCCATGTGCATCCATGTGCGCTAGTACATTCCATTTTTATTGGTCCACATGTGCATTGGCTCACGTAGGAATATGAACCTATGACTCATATTTCGTTTATCAATATATATATATATATATATATATATATATATATATATATATATATATATATATATATATGGGTCCGGATCGGGAGCCCCACTCTCCCCTCAGCCATTGGATCGGCGTGGGCCGTACGCGGGCCCCTCGATACGATGGTGGAGGGGGCAGGGCTCCCCTGCGGGTACTTAGATTCGTATATATATATATATATATATATATATATATATATATATATATATATATATATATATATATATATATATTTCGAAGAAGGTAAATATTATTGAAAATCAAAACAAGATATTATAACAAAACTATCATCCCAACCAAGACACAAAATGAATTCATCTTGGGTCTAGGATATCTATATCAGCTTGTATTTATTTTTGTACAATAATAATACTGGTAACCAGTCCCTCAAAGATACGTTGGTTTCATTTCCTCCGCACATGTCATACCACCGTACCTCGAATCATCCGTAATCGCATATATGCTGCTGGTCCTTTATCTTTTTGAGTTGTGACCTCATTCAAGACTGACAAAAGGTCCATATTCTGCGTAGCCGGAAGTCCAGAGCATTTACAAAGTTTATTCCAGATCTCCCAAACAAAGTCACAGCAAAAGAAAATGTGGTCCATGGTCTCATCCATATACCCACATAAGCAGCATTTCTTATCCGGACATTCCACACCAAACATGCTCAGACGGTCTCTAGTGAGTAGTCGGTTATGGATCATTTTATATAGACATAGAAAGTTCTTAATCGCTCCTCCTTTAGTCCAAACCAGTTATGTCCAGTCTACGTCCGGATTCCTGCTCCTGATTTGGTTGAAGGCATTCCGAAAGCAGAAAGTGCCTTTATCCATTTTCTCCCACATCTAGTAATCCTCCGTGTCCAACATGTCTATCTCCACCTCTCGAATATCAACCTCATGAGCGGCCTCTATCAACCGACCTTGTAAGTTCCACGCTCCCTCATGGATAAGACAATTAACCTGTTCAGTAGATCTCCTTATCTCGTATACGTGCCCCCTCTCTCTATCAATCAGGCTGGTATGGTTGATCCAAGGATAATGCCACAAACTAGTCTGATTTTCAGAACAAATAACCCTAGTAATTCTAGGTTTAACCAAGCTCCTCAACCCCAAGAGCATTTTAACCGTCATCGATAAGTTGTTATTGATCTTTGCAGACCAGAACTCTCCCTTAGGGAAGTACCTCCCCCTGATCCAATCCGTCCAGATAGATTTGACAGAGAAAAATCTCCAGAACAGTTTGTAGGATGTTATTTTCCTAAGCATAGTGAGCGACCTCAACCCTTGTAAACACCCAGATTTTTAGAATTTAATTTTAGAATTTTAATTATGAATTTTTGAATTTTTTGAGATTTTTCTATAATTTTTAATTAATTATAATAAATATTCTTCAGGAATTTATATTTTTGTGCATTAAATTAATTATTAAAATATTACAAAAATTATATTTTTGAGTGTATAATTAATAATAGGATATTGTGTAATTTTCTGAAATTTATTGGGCTCAAAAACTATTTTTAAATAACTAAAATGTATTATTTTTAAATAAACCAACTTAAATCAACCCGAACCAAACCAAATTGAACCAAACCAAACCAAACTAACCCAACTCAACCCATACAAATCAGATTCGGACCCAAACCCACCTACACGCAACCCGCAAACCATTCTCATTCAGTAACTGAATTGACTCTTCCCTTCCCCTCCCCCAAAACCCGACCGGCCGACCCTCCCTTTCGCCTCCCCGTAACATCCCGCACCTCGACCCTATAAAGCCCCCAGTGAGCCGAACTCCACCACCATCACACCCTCTCATTTCCGACGAGCCACCACCGCCCGCCACCGCCGAAAAGACGGACCGTCCAACATCCCGAGCACAATAATAGTAAGGTATGCTACTTCCCACCTTCGTATCTCTTTGCACAGTGATCCAAATGTCGATCGATCGAATCCTATACGAAGATCACATGACCCTCTCGAACCCTGTATAATTAGTTCGGGGTATCGTGTCCTGTGTCGGTCGTAAATTGTGACGCAAAACAGGAAAAAATAACCCAAATTGGAGTTCAGAAAACTGTCCCAACCCCCCATGTTCATGGCCATTTTTTTCCAACCTAGTTAATATTTTAATATTACACTTAAACAGTAAATTAGACAACATAACCGAGATTAAACCCCTTTAATTAGTTTATTTTAATTTGTTGTATGTTGTGTTTTATTCGTGGTTGAATTTGACCAAAAACTTGATTTTCTAAACCCAAATTTTTTTGAAATGTGGTGCGTCCCACTAAACGAGGCGACTTCGTATGTGCAAATTGTATCGAAAGGCGCGTATTGTCAACACGACGTGTGAAATTTTGCAGAAGTTGATTTGGATGTACGTGCACACCGAAATCAACACGTATCCGTCGAAAAATCCCGTATCGGCCTGTTCTGACACTCGTCATAATTTCGTGTGTGCTTGTCGTTTCACAACGAAACTTGTGCCATCGAATTTGTAGCATTATGCTGGTCATGTGACCCAAGTTTGGTTCGATTCTGAGAACGTTGACGAAATCCAGTTTCGTGGGCCCCACAGTTCGGGCGATTTTGTGATCGGCTCATTGGAATTCAGTTCCGGACGTTCCGTTGGGTTCGTATCATCGTTCTGGACTCGTAGACACTAAGTTTGACGAATTTAAAGAATTTTGTCTTTGGCACGTTTTCGGTGCGAAGTGGGCCACATGTGGACCCCGCTTTGACCAGAAACTGTCAATTATGTTCATGTGTCCAAATTAGACTTATGGGTAGTCAATCCTAGCTATTTCAAGTATTCTGAGAGCAATGGTGATATTTGTTTCATCATCTAGAGGCGTACCTGGAGATTCCACTGATATCAGAGCAACTATTGGAGTTCAGAACCCAGGCAAGTGTACATTGCCAAACTTGCAGTAGTTCCTTTAATATTAATTGCTTGAGTTATATATATATATATTTTTGTATTATACCTGTTAACTTAGGACCGTGAGACGTTGCTTAGCGTCCGAACAAGATTCGGGTGTCGACGCCGTACGCGGAGTCGTGTAACGTCACTTAGAGAGTTGATACCACGATCCTATATACTTTTCATGCTTGCTTTATCAAGTACGCCATACCTTAGGACACTTGACACTATTTATGAGACAGAATCTTTTCTGAGTTATTCATGGTGATTCTGTATAGGCTTACTGGATTCGTAACATAAGACTTGCATATACATAGATATCATTATGACTCGCTGTACTAGTTAGAGGTCATGATCTTGCGTGTTATGGACATGAGACGTCGTGAACATGAGACGTGTGATTACATTGGGTGGGAAGAGACACATAGGCTACAGGCTGATTACATACATATATATTTATTATTGTGGTGCTTTAGTCTCTGTTCCAGAGTTTGGTCCATTACGTGATATTACTGCTACAGGCTCCTCGACATAGAGCTTGTAGTGGTCTCAGCCTGAGTACTAGTAATGTTCTCATTTGCATATCACATAGCTGGTTACATAGCTTTCCCTGAGGATCTATTTTTATTTACTGCATTTTTATTTGGCTTGAGTTATTCTTGTACCTTGCTATGTCCCCTGAGGACCTGGATCCGGATTATGTCCCCAGGTACAGCAGAAGAGGAATACCCCGAGGTTTACGAAACATGAGATGAAGCTGGAGCAGTACTGGCACCAGAGGACGAGGTTGTGCCAGAGGATTTCTCCTGAGTATTTTGTTATATACTCAGTTATTTCTGTTTCTAGTTACTCTATATCCTGACTCTTGGATTACTGTATTAAACTTATTATCGGGTTGTTCCCTGAGATATTTTTTATTGGAACTTGTTGATGGATTATATTTCTTTTTTATTAGTCTGACATTTTTAAATTGTGTTTACCTTCTGTGGATGAGATTAGAATTAGATTGTGACATGTATCGTAGACCATTGTATTTGTTTTACAGCTTAAGTACACTCTAACAGGTCCATTAAATTTGGTTTGTCCATTGGAGTTGTGCTGCTGGCCATTGCCACGTGGCTAGTCCCTCGGTATTTTGGAACTGGGGCGTGACAACCCTACACCCCCCTCTTTCTTGGGCCGGCACAATTCCTCCCAACTGATCGCATGAATTCCTCATTTTCAAAGAAAATTAGCACACATACGTTATATTTTGCGAATAGTAGCTAAAGGGATCATGATAGCTTGGAACCAGTACAAAGTAATAGCCGAAATGACTGCACTGATAAGTTCTATTCTGCCTCCAAACGACAGGATCTGAGCCTACCATCCCACTAACCTAGCTTGAGTGTAGTTTAGGATGCCCTCGTAATCTGCATAAGTGGCATTGTTGATAGATAGAGGCAGCCGTAAATATTTAACCAAAAGTTCCCCCTCAAAAATCTCCATCTTTTCCAACCAAGTCTCATTATCTCTGCAAGTCCTGTTAAGGAACATCTGGCTATTATTTTTGTTCAGCTGTAAGCCAGACCACCTTTCTAGTTTGTCCAAAATTCTCCTAATAGCCTCAATCAACCTATCGAAAGTCTCCATAAATACTAATAGATCATCCGCATAAATCAAATGAGAAACAACCAAATTCTCTTCTTAAACAGCGGAGTGATATCTCCCTCTATGACCGCCTCGTCTATGAAGCACGAGAGGAACTCCATCACAATGACAAAGAGGTAGGGTGAAAGCGGATATCCCTGTCTAATACCCCTGGAACTCTTGAAGAAGCCTTTCGGCTGACCCCGAATCAGAATCGATAAAGAGGGGGTGCAGACACATTCCCTCACCCTGTCCATCCACCAGGTGTCAAATCCCATGCACAACATAATAAGGCATAGGAAGTTCCGGTTGACCAAATCATAAGCCTTCCTAAGATCCAATTTGAGACAAGCTTTGTTTCTCCCTTGCTTGTTGAAATCTCTTACCATTTCATGGGCTAGCAAGCAGTTATCTGAGATCGACCTGCCTTTGATAAAAGCAGCTTGGTTAGGAGAGATCAGTTATTGCATAATCGGTCGCATCCGGTCGCACATCAGATGAGTGATGATCTTATACAAAAAATAGCAGCACGCAATATGCCTGAAGTCCCCTATAGAGAAAGCTCCCTCTACCTTAGCAATCAGTACCACAAAAGTGTGGCTTAGCTCTTAAGCAGTTTATTCGATTCAAAGAATTCTCTGATAGCTTCCAGTATATCAAATTTGAGCAAAATCCAATGGTTCTTGAAGAAAGCAACGCCAAAACCATCCGGCCCCGAAGATTTATTCTGGTCCGCCTTCTTGACACTTAGTTCAATCTCATTAATAGTAACAGGCTGCCACAATACTTGATTACCACGACCCGTAACCAGTTTCTTAAACACATGATGGAGGAAGATAGCCGGATAGTGGGTACCTGAAAGAAAGTGGTCACTTCATCACTAATCATATACGCCTCCTCGATAGTGGCCCCGTTAGCGTCAAGCAAGCCGTGTATGGCATTTCGGTGTTGTCTAGCTTTCACCGTGCCATGAATTTTTTTTGAAAAGCTATCACCATCTCTGAGCCAATTGCATTTGGACCGTTGTCTAACATTGACTTCATCTAGGAACCTCTTCCTGCACAGTAGGACCTGAAGAGCAACTTTCTCTCCATTGAGATCGTCGTTGAAGAGATCAAAGTGGACTCTCATTTGGATGGCAGCAAGGTTCTCTTCAAGCTTCTGAAGAGTCGATGCGGGGTGCTCTCTATTCCAAGTCTTAAACCGCTATTTGGTGCATTTAAATTTGGACACAACCTGGAATTGGGCAGTACCACGCACTGTGGAGTTCCAGCCCATTTGAAAAACTTTCTCGTACCCCTCCTTACGACTCAACGCATTATTAAATCTAAAATGTCTCTCTTTGAAGACTGGCTGTTCCGCCAATCTGATAACAATATGGGAGTGGTCACTAGTGCCAGGAGGCAGGCAATCCTCACCACAAAATTGGAATACCTTAAGCCAACGACCATTACAAAGAGCACGGTCTAATTGAATGAAGATACGGTTGCGGATAGCTCGATTATTTCACGTCCAGATGTGGCCCGATTTAGCCATGCAAGTAAGTCCAGAGGATAAAATGCAGCTTTGAAATTCTGCCAGAATAGCTTCCTGAATAGGGCATCCCCCTTTCTTTTCATTGGCATGCATGATAGTATTGAAGTCTCCCACCATGAGTAGAGGCAGTCTGTCCCCTACCATGTTGCTATTGACAGTGATTTCTCTCCACAATCTTCTCTACTGAGTCCGATCGTTATGCCCATAAACCGCTCTAGACACAATTTCAAGACCACCCCTGTTGATAAATTTAATGGTGATCAATTGATCCGAGCGGTGGACAAGCTCCCCTTTGCAAACTATGGTGTCCCACATAACCCACACATGGGCTATTTTTCCATACTCTAAATTGTTGACAGATTCCCAGTGCACCGGAGTTCTCCTCTTGATCTTCGATGTCGATTTGATTTTAGATTCCAAAATATTAATGATAGAACACTTAGACTTCTTGGTATAGTCCATAACTTCTCTCCACCTACATATAAAGTTAACCCCCCCTCACATTCCAGGTGAAAATTGTCATAAAAGACGAGTGTTGACACTCTTGTTAACTCCCGAACTCTCCCTAAGGGGGGGGGGGGGGGAGTCCATCCTGACGAGCATTCATCGTTTTACCACCTCCCTTCTTATGTTCAACTTTGGCTTGCCAAATAGGATTGGCCACGACCAACGGTTCATGAAGAGCATGTCTCCATCTTGTCCTTGACTCCCAAAAAAATCAGAGAAATATGACATGTCACCAACTTTCTTCTGACTCTGACACTATTTTCATCATGCACAATTGCCTTGGCCTAAAAAATAATCATGTGAGATCCTACCGCCTCGCCTCCTCCGTGTCCCTTCTCACTCTGATGGGCGTCCTCTCCAAATACTATCATTGCCCCTTGGTTCTCCAAGGTTCCTTCTCCATTTAAATAATGTCTCCTGGATAGGTTGGTGAGCGCCTCTTCATTCCTTTTTTTTCAAGACAGTAGGTTTGGGAACCCCCATGGGCTCATGCACCTCAGTTTTCATGTTGGATACATTCACACTTTTGTTACTCGAATTTTCGACATTACTCTGGGGTAGAATGCCAATTCCTTGCTGATTATATTTTTGATGGGGTTCCCCGTCCGGACATTGAAAGAGAAAGTGTCCAAAACTCTTACACGTACGACAGCAAGGCGGGGCCCATTAGTATTCCACTTTCTGGAATATAAATTCACCTGATGGTAGTTCGATTTCTAACTTGTCTGGTAACGAATCTGCTGCATTGATTTCCACGAAGACTCTCGCGAATGACAGTCGTTCCCTCTTGGAGATAGCATTGTTCGGGCGTAACGGCTTTCCGATTCCACTAACTATCTTCATAATAGCCTCAGTGGTCCAAAGTTGGGGAGAGAGCCATGGGAACCGAATCCAAATCGGCACGGTGGCCAATCGGTCTCTCTCAAAGTTGGAGGATGGGTCCCAGCGTCTTAAGACAACCAACCTACCGTCGAACGTCCATGGACCATTTTGGATAACCAGTTCTAGGTCCTCTGCAAGACGCCAAATTTAATGAAGTAGAAGTCGTTTTTTCTAGAGAAAATCTCCATACTTCCATTCGGCCTCCACAGTCGCAAGGCGAATTCTTTGAGCTGACCAAAATACGACCGAGCTCCCATGACATAGAGTACTATAGTGTTCTTCCAATACTCTTCCATCTCCACGATGTCATCTTTCTCAATCCCGATCACCTTCCTCCCTTGGACGTTCTTCGGCTTGACGTAGCTCATTTCTATGGACTCTCTATCCATACCCGATCTACACATGTCTGCCCACGAGGAAGAGGCTTCTCTTGAAGGCTGGAACGAAGTGACAACCCTTTGAGGTAAATTGGCAAACACCTTACGGACATGAGTGGACGGAGGTGAAAAGGGAGTCGTGGGGGGACGGTAAGGCGGGAGAGGAGACCGAGTCGTAGGGTGAATTGGACTCGCACCAGCGGCCCCCCTCGACAGCGGTCGGAGTGGACGTGCTCGCCGACGGGGACCAATAGTAGTCCACCCGTCCTCTGAAACAGAAAACGAAAAGGAGAGAGAGGGGGAAGGAGAGGTGGAGGGAGGGAGGGAAAGGCGGCCGGAAAGAGAGGAGGAGGGAGGAGGGACAGTTGCAGGAGATAGAGTGGACGGAGCAGCAGGCGGGAGGGAGTGCGCGCGCACACACAGATGCTTCATTTGCTATCAGCGTACTTTTGCTTTCATCGCACTTATATATATATGTTGAAATTAGTTGATAATTTTATTGATTGTCTCATTGGCATTATATAGCCTTACAGTCATTAATACAATGATCTCAATCATTATGACAATAATCTCATAATGGAATATCCTGTGACATATTCTGGCATCCCAAATATGTCCTTAGGATATTCCCATGTGCTTATACTATACTTAAATATGACACCCAACATACCATATCAACACTCCCCCTCAAGATGGGTGAAAGATATTCACTAAGCCCATCTTGTCACATCCTCTAATCATGCTCACTGAGGCGAGTCCCTTGGTTAGTCCATCTGTTACTTGATCCCTGGTTGGAACATGGCCAAGCTCCAGTAATCCTCTATCCAACTTCTCTTTGATGAAGAATCTATCAATCTCGATGTGTTTGGTCCTGTCATGCTGTACTGGATTGTTGGCGATACTAATAGCTGACTGATTGTCACACCACAGCTTCATCTTGGCTCCTTGATCCAGCTTCAGCTCTACCAGCATATTCTTCAACCATAGCAGCTCTGCAACTCCCAAGGCCATAGCTCTGTACTCTGCTTCAGCTGTCGATCTGGCCACCACAGACTGCTTCTTAGTCCTCCAGGAGACCAAGTTACCTCCTACAAATATGCAATATCCCGAGGTAGACCTCATGTCATCAGCACAACTAGCCCAGTCAGAATCACAGTAGCCCTCGATGCTCACGTGATAGTTCTTCTTGAATATTAGTCCCTTTCCGGGAGCACCTTTCAAGTACCTCAGAATCTGGTACACTGCATCCATATGACCCTTCCGTGGGTCATGCATGTAGCGGCTCACCACACTTACTGCAAAGCAGATATCAGGACGTGTGTGGCTCAAATAGATCAACTTGCCAACCAGTCTCTGGTATCTGTCCCGATCAACTGGTTCTCCAGCCTCAGCATCAATCTTGAACCTCTGATCTATTGGTGTCGCTGCAGGTTTGCACCCCAACATCCCAGTTTCTGTGAGAAGGTCCAGTGCATACTTCCTTTGAGAGAGAACAATCCCCTCTGCTTTGTGGTGCCCCGTTCCCCCTATTCGGGGAGCGCGGCTAAGAAATACAAGTCGGTATCGTTCGATCGGGATAGATTGAATTAAGAACTCGTCCTCGTTATGGATTTGTTTCTTCGGAATCGATTCCCATATTCAGTGGACCGTGCCCCCGGGATCGACTTAGCGGCAGAGTCAGGAGGGACCTCTCCGCTGCATTCTTTTGTTGCCTAGTTTTCGCTGTCGCTTGTTGCTTTCGTGCCTTGAGTTGGTTTTCGGATTTGCTTGGGTTTTCTTGAACGGTTTCGATGGATTTCATTGCTTTCGTTCGTAGGAATGCACTTCAATTCCGATAACGGATAGAGAGGAAGAAGTACTGATCAGCTATTCGGGTCAATACAGGTGATCCAGCAGTAGGCGTCGCTCGAGCGGACTCCTAGGCACTTCTTTCCTTCTTCCTTACAACCACTAAAGTGAGTGGCTACCAACCCGATTAGCTAGCCCTTCTTGCTAATCATCACATCTGAATCAGAGTTCGTGCTTGCCCCGATCAAACGATACCAAGTAATAACTAAAAGACTACAATATAACTAGGGAATAGACTTGGGTTATATTATGCTTGTCAAATGAAACTTGTGAACGGTTATTTACTTACATGCTTGCTCGTTTGGAACGTTCTTCACATGCATAAATATAAGTTAGAATACATATTTCTTCTTAAATTTGTGCTATGGATAGAACTCTTCTTGAATGCCATAAACTGAACAGGTAGGCTATGCAAAAGTAAATCTTGCCCTGTACTGCCCTGCTCCTGTTATGCCTGATTTGCCTCGATTGCTAACTTAGTGTACTGCGTTGATCACGGACAACTTGTGCACAAGGTCTTAGTTCCTGCGGACGGTCGCTGGGGCACCGGCACCGATCCGATCCGGACGAAACTCATGATAGTCGTCTGCTATAGGACGGAATGCCTTGGGACGTCCTGATCTATGCGTCGCACGGCACTCCGTACCGAGACTAGCCCGTCCATTATGGCAACGTGCCAGTGATCCCCTTGTATATTTAAACCTGTTGCAACTAACTTGTGTCTTCTTGGCAGGGAAGGCAAGGTAAGTATTGTGCAGGTGGTTCAGACGGACAGGTAAATGTCACCGAACGGTGGCGGGTTATTTCAATGATTCTATATCTATGTCTTGTTGTAAAATGAACTAAGGCAAGATAGAAACCCACAATAAATGTGCATGCTTCATTAAAACAACGTGTTGATTGGTATAGTTGGGTTAGCTTGCCTTCACCAGTACGTTTCGATGTACTGACCCTCGTTGAAACAGGTTCCCCGCGCTAAGAGAACCAAGCGAGGAGCAGGAGACAAACCCCCAATCCAGTCCAGCTGTAGGCACGCCTCGACCGTGCCACCTTTTGTAGCACAAGAAGAAGAAGCATTTTTGAAGAAGAAGCCCTTTTGAAGAAGAAGTTAGCCACCAAGCAACCATGCAGCTTCGTGGCAAGGCAGTCGTTCCGACCCAAGGTCTTACATTTTGAGTTGTAGTAAAGGATGTAATGTACAGGACTGCTATCTCATTTTGTGTCAACACTTTTGTAAGTCCATAGAGGCAATCCTTATGACCCAGTTCAAGGAGTTTGTAATAGATGTTCATATTATAAATAAAAGAGAACTTTTCCATGTTTCAATCTGTGTTTCAATTATCTGCGTACTCTGAATATGTGCTCGCTATGCAAAAGAAAAATACTGAGCCTTGTGCGGTGCGCAACCTAGGCCCGCACGGCGGTCACGCCCGGGGGACGACTAAACGATTCCACGGAATCGGGACGTGACATGTTGGTATCAGAGCACAGCTTCAAAGTTCCTTTGATTCATGAACTGGAAAAGTTCCCTTAGCGATAACTTCCTATGCGAACTCCTGAACTCGTTAAGGCCAAAATGAGATGCGTTCATGCAATAAGTCCATAATACATTATGATCCTGATCTAATTTACCTCTTTTCAAGGAATGGCGCAAGCGCAACCATAAGCGCTAGCACCGGGCGAGACCCAGGCTCAAGGGAGCAGCTCCGGAACATCAGGAAGCTCTCGAAGCCAACGGGGTATGTCACAAACAGATTCGCTTCAACAAGTGATACAAATGTTAACCGAGCAACGACAGAGAGAGGATGCCCGCCAAGCCAGGTTCGAGAGCAATCTAGAGGCTCGACTCTCAGTCCAGCAAAAGCAGGTAGATACCCTGCAGCAACTTGTTCAGACCTTGGCCACCAACCAGTCCACAGCTACAACAGAGACTCCGGTGGAACAACCAATACTTGAAGTCGAGACACCGCTAGTGCCAAGGACGAGGGAAGTGACTGCCTTCACCTTTGGCAACTTCAAGAAGGTCTGCAACACGCCATTTAATGGGACTGAGGACCCGATCGTGGCCCTAGATTGGCTCGCCGAACTTGAAGATCATTTTTCTCTCCTGGAGGTGCCGGGAGACAAGCGTGTCACCTGTGCCCAACTACTGCTTCGCCTCAATGCGCACGACTGGTGGGACGTGCATCGACGATCTCTTCAACTTGGCCATGGAGAGGAGGCGATCGCGTGGGCGACTTTTCGTGCCGCGTTTAAGGAGGAGTTTATACCCCCGCCTCTACGCCGTCAACGGGAAAACGAGTTTGTTCAACTCCGGCAGGGCAGCATGACGGTGAAGCAATATTCGACAGAATTCAATAAACTGGCCAAATTTGCTACCGCTTATCTACCGGATGCAGCGAGTCGTGCCAGACGATTCGAAGGAGGGCTACGTCCTGGCATCCACGGGCACGTATCCGTTCCACAGTATCAGACGATGAGGGAAGTCTTAAACCATGCCCTTTCGCTCGAACCGCAGTATCCTCACGTTGCTGCCGGCGCTGTGCAAACTTCCAATCACAAACGCCAAGGCAACGATAGAGGAAACAACGCTGCAAAGCGTCCAAATAACGGCGGTAAACAGCGTGGAGACACCAACAAGACCTGCAACTTTTGCAGGAAGCCTGGGCATATCGAAAAAGATTGTCGCCGCAAGCTTGGGACTTGCCTCCGTTGCGACGATCCAACCCATCAAATTAGCAGCTGTCCGCTCTCCCCACCACAACAGCAGAATCAGACACCGGCACCTCAGGAAAATCGAGCGGCACCTCAGCAAGGGCGTAATCAAGCTCAAGGCCGGGTCTATACCATGACACGGGAAGAAGCTCTAGCTTCGGATACCGTCGTGTCAGGTACTTTGCTTTTCAATAATATACCTGCTCGTGTTCTATTTGATTCAGGTGCAACGCATAGTTTTATTTCCACAAATTTTGCCGTGGAGAACAATGTAAAAATGACTCCGTTGCACTTAGATTTAAATGTTAGCACCCCCTCTGGTACGAAAATACCTGTTCGTTCAGTATGCCTAGGCGGTTATATTTGTATTGGAGAGAAGAAGCTGTCGCTCGATGTCTTAGTTCTAGATGTTAGGGACTATGATATCATCTTGGGAATGGACTGGCTCGGCGCATGCGCGGCAACTATTGAGTGTGCAGAGAAGCAAGTCATTTTTCGTCTGCCCGGAGAAGCCGTGTTCTGTTACACCAGTAGTCCAGCGAACGATGCGACCAGGGCCTGCATGGTGATTTCGGCAAAATCTGCTCGGCGAATGTTCTACACAGGCTGCGAGGGATTTCTAGCATCAGTTCGGGACACACGGCAGGACTACGCAAACATCGACTCTGCTTCCGTTGAGGCGGAGTTCCCCGATGTGTTTCCGAGCGAACTACCCGGCATGCCGCCAGACCGAGAGATTGAATTCACTATCGACACATTTCCAAATACACAGCCTATCTCAAAATCTCCGTACAGAATGGCTCCTGCAGAACTGAGTGAATTAAAATGTCAACTTCAAGGATTGCTAGACCGTGGGTTCATCCGACCGAGCGTATCTCCTTGGGGTGCGCCTGTGCTCTTCGTGAAGAAGAAAGACGGAACTTTACGCCTCTGCATCGACTACAGAGAATTGAACAAGGTTACGATCAGAAACAAGTATCCTCTGCCACGGATTGATGACTTGTTCGATCAACTACAGGGCGCAGCAGTATTTTCAAAAATAGATCTTCGCTCGGGTTATCACCAGCTGAAGATTAGGCCTGAGGACACCCCCAAAACTGCTTTCCGAACCCGGTATGGACATTACGAATTCTCAGTGATGCCGTTCGGACTGATGAATGCACCTGCAGCATTCATGGACGTTATGAATCGAGTATTTAGACCTTTCATCGATAAATTTGTGGTGGTTTTTATCGATGACATCTTGGTGTACTCGAAGACTAGGGATGAGCACGCAGGACACCTGCGGATGGTGCTGCAAACCCTTCGAGACAACAAGTTGTACGCCAAATTAAGTAAATGAGAATTTTGGCTAAACAGTATATCCTTTTTAGGCCATGTTATCTCGTCTCAAGGCATCTCAGTTGACCCGAAGAAGGTGGAAGCCATTACACAGTGGAAACATCCGGAATCAGCTAGCAATATCCGAAGTTTTCTTGGACTGGCAGGGTACTACCGTAGGTTCATACAGAATTTTGCTAGAATTGCTTCGCCCTTGACTCAGCTCACACGGAAGGGTGCGAAGTTTACTTGGACGGACGACTGTGAAGCTTCGTTTACGGAGTTAAAGCAGCGCCTCGTCTCCGCCCCGGTCCTTACTTTGCCGAACGGACCGGATGACTTCAAAATATATAGCGATGCATCAGGAAAGGGACTAGGATGTGTCCTGATGCAACGGGATAAAGTGATAGCCTATGCGTCTAGACAGCTAAAGCCTCACGAGCAGAACTACCCAACGCATGACCTCGAACTTGCCGCGGTAGTGTTTGCACTGAAGCTGTGGCGCCACTACCTTTATGGCGTGCCGTGTGAAATCTATACGGACCATAAAAGCTTGAAATATTTGTACACTCAGAAGGATTTGAATCTTCGACAGCGGCGATGGCTTGAACTCCTAAGCGACTTCGATCTCATGATCAGATACACGCCTGGTAAGGAAAACGTAGTAGCTGACGCACTGAGTCGAGTGTTTGCAGGAAGTTTGGCTATTGATGATAGGCTGCGCCGAGATCTTGAATCACTGGGCATTACTTTGAAAATTAGATACACAAAGTGGGCGCAAGTAGCCCAACTGCGCCTCGAACCCGACTTGTTACATAAAGTGAAGGCCGCTCAGAAGGACGACCCATTCCTGCAAAAGATTCATGCCCTTATCTCAGCAGGGAAGGCGTCCGACTTTGCGGTAAGCACAGATGGGATGCTTCAAGTGAAGGGGAGACTGTGCGTTCCAAGCGACGCGGCCCTCAGAGAAGAAATACTCACGGAAGCCCACTATGCTAGCTATACTTCTCATCCGGGTAGCACAAAGATGTATCGGGATCTTCGTACGACGTTTTGGTGGCACGGCTTGAAACGGGATGTGGCGCAGTTTGTGTCGCATTGCATGGCTTGTCAACGAGTAAAGGCCGAACACCAGAAACCAGGCGGAGAGCTACAAAGCCTTGCTATTCCGGAGTGGAAATGGGGTGATATAACGATGAATTTTATTGTTGGCTTGCCGAGGACGCAACGGGGACATGATGCAGTCTGGGTTATCGTCGATCGACTCACCAAGTCAGCTCACTTCCTGCCTATCAAGTCTACTTGGAGTGCCGACCGCCTGGCTCAGATATATCTCAACAAAATCGTTCGACTCCATGGCGTGCCCGTAACCATAGTCTCCGATCGAGATGGTCGATTCATATCACGTTTCTGGGGAAGCCTGCAGTCAGCAATGGGGACGAAGTTGAAGTTTAGCTCCGCCTACCATCCACAGACCGACGGCCAAACCGAACGTGTCAACCAGATCCTCGAAGACATGTTGCGACTCTGCGCCTTGGACTTGAAGACTAGTTGGGACCTTCATCTACCTTTAGCTGAATTTGCTTACAACAATAGTTATCAATCAAGCATTCAAATGGCGCCGTATGAGGCGTTATACGGGCGGAAGTGTAGATCTCCTATCTGTTGGGACGAAGTTGGGGAACGGCAAGTACTTGGCCCTGAGCTCGTGGAGCAGACCGTCCAGAAAGTCCGGCTGATTCGGGATAGATTAAAGGTAGCTCAAAGCCGTCAAAAGAGCTACGCGGACACACATCGGCGACCGCTAGAGTTCCAAGTAGGCGACCGAGTATTCCTCAAGGTCTCGCTAATGCGAGGAGTCAGCAGGTTCGGGGCAAGAGGAAAGCTAAGTCCGAGATTTGTCGGCCCGTTCGAAATACTAAAGCGGGTTGCCTCAGTTGCGTATCAGATTGCTCTACCACCATCCCTATCTGACGTACACGACATATTCCATGTTTCTCAACTTAGAAAATATGTGTATGACCCGAGCCATGTGGTAGACCTGGACCAACTGAACCTTCAAGCCGACTTGACGTATGTAGAACAGCCTGTGCAAATTTTGGATAGAAAAGAAAAGCTGCTTCGGACTCGTTCGGTTCCTCTCGTGCGCATGCTTTGGCGGAATCACTCTGTCGAAGAATCTACTTGGGAGCTTGAATCCGAAATGAGGGAAAGGTTCCCCTCATTATTTCCTAGTGGTAGGTTCTATTCCTTAAGTTTCGGGACGAAACTTCCAATTAGTTGGGTAGGATGTGGTGCCCCGTTCCCCCTATTCGGGGAGCGCGGCTAAGAAATACAAGACGGTATCGTTCGATCGGGATAGATTGAATTAAGAACTCGTCCTCGTTATGGATTTGTTTCTTCGGAATCGATTCCCATATTCAGTGGACCGTGCCCCCGGGATCGACTTAGCGGCAGAGTCAGGAGGGACCTCTCCGCTGCATTCTTTTGTTGCCTAGTTTTCGCTGTCGCTTGTTGCTTTCGTGCCTTGAGTTTGTTTTCGGATTTGCTTGGGTTTTCTTGAACGGTTTCGATAGATTTTATTGCTTTCGTTCGTAGGACTGCACTTCAATTCCGATAACGGATAGAGAGGAAGAAGTACTGATCAGCTGTTCGTGTCAATACAGGTGATCCAGCAGTAGGCGTCGCTCGAGCGGACTCCTAGGCACTTCTTTCCTTCTTCCTTACAACCACTAAAGTGAGTGGCTACCAACCCGATTAGCTAGCCCTTCTTGCTAATCATCACATCTGAATCAGAGTTCGTGCTTGCCCCGATCAAACGATACCAAGTAATAACTAAAAGACTACAATATAACTAGGGAATAGACTTGGGTTATATTATGCTTGTCAAATGAAACTTGTGAACGGTTATTTACTTACATGCTTGCTCGTTTGGAACGTTCTTCACATGCATAAATATAAGTTAGAATACATATTTCTTCTTAAATTTGTGCTATGGATAGAACTCTTCTTGAATGCCATAAACTGAACATGTAGGCTATGCAAAAGTAAATCTTGCCCTGTACTGCCCTGCTCCTGTTATGCCTGATTTGCCTCGATTGCTAACTTAGTGTACTGCGTTGATCACGGACAACTTGTGCACAAGGTCTTAGTTCCTGCGGACGGTCGCTGGGGCACCGGCACTGATCCGATCCGGACGGAACTCATGATAGTCGTCTGCTATAGGACGGAATGCCTTGGGACGTCCTGATCTATGCGTCGCACGGCACTCCGTACCGAGACTAGCCCGTCCATTATGGCAACGTGCCAGTGATCCCCTTGTATATTTAAACCTGTTGCAACTAACTTGTGTCTTCTTGGCAGGGAAGGCAAGGTAAGTATTGTGCAGGTGGTTCAGACGGACAAGTAAATGTCACCGAACGGTGGCGGGTTATTTCAATGATTCTATATCTATGTCTTGTTGTAAAATGAACTAAGGCAAGATAGAAACCCACAATAAATGTGCATGCTTCATTAAAACAACGTGTTGATTGGTATAGTTGGGTTAGCTTGCCTTCACCAGTACGTTTCGATGTACTGACCCTCGTTGAAACAGGTTCCCCGCGCTAGGAGAACCAAGCGAGGAGCAGGAGACAAACCCCCAATCCAGTCCAGCTGTAGGCACGCCTTGACCGTGCCACCTTTTGTAGCACAAGAAGAAGAAGCATTTTTGAAGAAGAAGCCCTTTTGAAGAAGAAGTTAGCCACCAAGCAACCATGCAGCTTCGTGGCAAGGCAGTCGTTCCGACCCAAGGTCTTACATTTTGAGTTGTAGTAAAGGATGTAATGTACAGAACTGCTATCTCATTTTGTGTCAACACTTTTGTAAGCCCATAGAGGCAATCCTTATGACCCAGTTCAAGGAGTTTGTAATAGATGTTCATATTATAAATAAAAGAGAACTTTTTCATGTTTCAATCTGTGTTTCAATTATCTGCGTACTCTGAATATGTGCTCGCTATGCAAAAGAAAAATACTGAGCCTTGTGCGGTGCGCAACCTAGGCCCGCACGGCGGTCACGCCCGGGGGACGACTAAACGATTCCACGGAATCGGGGCGTGACATGCTTCTCGAGCAATCTCAATCCCAAGGAAGTACCGAAGAAGGCCGAGATCCTTCACCTCGAATTCCTTGCCAAGCTTTCCTTTGAGTTGGGCGATCTCCTGCTCATCATCTCCTGTGATAATCATATCGTCCACATACACCGCAAGCATGGTGATGTGACTTCCACTCCGACGGAAGAACACAGTATGATCAGCATTGATATGCTGATATCCCATCCCTATCATCGCCCTTCTGAATCTGTCAAACCACGCTCGAGGAGACTGCTTCAGTCCATAGAGGGACTTCTTCAACCTGCAGACCTTGCCCACTGTCTGATTGGTGCCAAATCCTGGTGGTATCTCCATGTACACCTCCTCCACTAGATCTCCGTGAAGAAACGCATTCTTCATATCCAGTTGGTGTAGCTTCCATCCACCATTCGCTGCCAGAGAAATCAGAGTCCTGACAGTGCTCATCTTTGCAACTGGTGCAAAGGTCTCGTCATAGTCGATGCCGTACGTCTGACTGTATCCTTTGGCTACTAGTCGAGCTTTGTAGCGCTCAACCTGTCCATCTGGGTTCTGCTTCACGGTAAAGACCCACTTGCATACAACTGCTCTCTTCTCCTCTGGCAGTCTCACAAGCTCCCAAGTGTGGTTCTTCTCCAGAGCTCCCAACTCCTCGTGCATTGCCGCTTTCCACTTTGGATCGTTCTTGGCAACCTGCCAATTGTTAGGTACAGTAATACTATCCAAAGATGCTATAAATGCTCCATGAGAAAAGAGATATGGTCATAAGAAACAAACTGAGCAATATTCCAACCATATCTGTTTGGAGGATGTCCTACATTGCTGCGAGTGGTCCTCCGTACAGATAGTGGTGTGGGAGGAGTAGAAGTAGGAGGAATGATATCTTGTGAAGGAGGGGGTATCACCTGAAGGGGGGTTGGTGTCGGTGCCTCAGGAGTTGGGACGAACGCAGGCGAGGGACTTGGCACTGGCACTGTCGGTACTGGTCCTGCAGTTTGCTTCTCTCTCCTACTGTAGGTAAGTAACTCTCCCTGAGCCGTAGGCCTAACACCTTCACCTTCTTGTCCCTTCACCGTGCCTCCATGCCAAACTTCTAAATCGGTTACCACCAAGTTCTCCATCTCCCCCTCTCACCTAATACTGGCAGTATTAGGCGTATTGTGTGAAGTTCCGTCCTGGCGGTAGTATGGCTCATGCTCCCGAAAGTGGACATCCATACTGACAAACTTCTTCTTCTCTACTGGACTCCAGCACACATACCCCTTCTGGGTCGCCGAGTAGCCTACGAAGATGCATTTGACCGCTCTAGGGTCAAGTTTCCCAACTGATGGCCTGTTGTCCTTCACAAAGCACACACACCCAAACACCTTCAGTGGGAGTATCCCACTATTATTGCCTTGCAATACCTCACATGGGGACTTCCATCCGAGGACCTTCGAGGGCATCATGTTGATGAGTTGAGCTGCTGTCAACACTGCATGCCCCCACAGACTCTGTGGGACATTCATGTCGATCATCATACTTCTTGCGACCTCCAGAAGGTGTCTGTTTTTCCTTTCTACAACTCCATTTTGTGCTGGTGTGTATGCACAGGTGGTCTGATGCTGTATTCCGTGTGCTGACAAGTATTCTGCAAGCGTCCTGTTGGTATACTCCGTTCCATTGTCAGACCTCAGTACCTTCACAACTGCTTTGTACTGAGTCTGGACATGTTTATGGAAATCCCGAAAACAAGTAGGTACATCATTCTTATTTTTCATCAAATATAACCAGGTAACACGAGAGGCACACTCAATGAAAGAAACAAAGTACTTATAACCATTCATAGTGTTAGTAGCACATGGACCCCAGACATCATAATGTACTACCTCAAAAGCAAAAGTGCTCCTATGACCCGTGCCAACATATGAGCTCCTAGTAAGTTTTCCTAACTCGCACGCATCACATACTAATTTCTCTTTATTTGTTTTTGCATAAATATCTGGATACAACTTACTTAGAGTATCAAAGGAAGAATGTCCCATCCTCCGATGATGGAGTATCAAGGTATCCTCAGTCCTCTGCTGCAGTCCTTCCATGCCAGCCTTCTCTGCCATAGATACCAATGCTGAGTCCAGTCCTTCTCGATCTAGGTACCACAGTCCCTCATGCCAAGTGCCAGTCCCAAGTCTTCGTCCTGTCCCTTTCTCCTGGAAGGTCACCTTAGGAATATCAAAAGAAACAATGCATTTAAGTTGGAGGATTATAGAACTAATGGACAAGAGACTGACTGGAAAGGATGGAGCATGTAAAACATTGGATAATCTTACTGAACCTGTACAATTAACAGTATCCTTACCGACCACTGGTTGGAAAGTGCCATCAGCTGTCTGAATGCTGTCCGCTGATGCTAGGTGAGTGTAGGAAGAAAACTCACTAGCATTCCCCGTCACATGCCGAGATGCTCCCGAGTCGATAATCTAGTCTGATGATTTAAGGGAAGAGATAGACGCAAGGGCAAGTGATTCGTCAGTACCTTCTGATGGATGGGCATACATGGCAGCGTTGCCCCTAACAAAGAATGAGGTGGACGCCTCCTCTGTTCTACTCCTCATGTCTCCCATTGCCTGGTCCTCCACAGTAAAGGTGCCATCAGCTTCTCTGTTCCCTTCTGATATCAGGAGGTTTGCCCGATACCCTCCTCGGCCGCCTCGTCTACCCCCTCGACCAAGACCACGTCCTCCTTTATATCCTCGTCCGCCAAACGGTCCTCGTCCACCACCTGAATCTCCCTCCCTAGGTGGTTTGGTACAAGCATACCGATGATGACCCATCTCCCCACAGTTGTAGCACTGCCGGTTATGCTGCCAGGGCTCTCCCTTAGATCCTGTGTTACCTGAGCTGGTGATCGCTAGTGCTGACTTTGCTTTGGGGGGACCACCTGTCCCGGCTTGCAGCCTGATGCGTGTCTCCTCCTGGATCATGGCTGAGATAGCCTCCTCAAGGCTAGGGATCTTTGGTTGGGCTAGAAGTAGGGCCGTCCTCTGTGCGAAAGCTGCAGTCAGCCCTTTGAGGAACTTCATCGTCCTCTCCTGCAGACACACCTGTCTCTCCTTACACTTAGGGTCCCCGCAGCTCGCCCGATCTGAGGAGTGATCATAATCCAACCACAGACGCTCCAACTCCGTGGCATACTCCTGCACCATCTTCTCTCCCTGTACGGTGTCATCAATCTCCCCCTTTATCTGGAAGACCCGTAAGTTGTTCCCCACACCATCATAGGTCCTTCTCAACTTCTCCCACACATCTTTTACCATCTCAATACCGTCTACTGTGACGGCAATAGACTGGACTAAGGAGTTGAGAAGCCAGATGTAGATCACCATATGAGTGGACTTCCACTCATCGCGTCCTGTCGAGCCCTCGTCCGGCTCTGTCGTCTCGCCCGTCAGGAACCCCTCCATATTTTTTCCTGCGAGGGTTCTTCTCACCCGCCGTGACCAACTCAGATAGGTGACTGGTCCATCTAATTTCAGATCGATGGAGGGAAGCTTCAACTCCGACGACGTTCGTGTCGTGTTCTCACCAGCCGACATCGTCAACAACTTCATCAACGTCGCCACCTCTGTAGAATCTAGCTTCTTGATGATCTCCTCCATCGATGCGTCGTCTATCCAATCACGTCACGTCCGCTCTACGACTCACGCTCGTCCTCGTCGTCCGCTCCTAGATCCGAACATGTCCCCCTTTTTTCAGATCTAGGCATCCCTATTAGGCGTTGTCCCGTGCTGGTGCGGAGGAGGCGGCAGCACACATGTCACAACCGCCGTCGCAGCAGCCGCAGCAGTCGCAGCAGCCGCAGCAGTCGCGGGACGGGGCAGCAACAGCGAAGGGCGGCCTGCGAAGGGCGGAGAAGAGAAGAGAAGAGAAGAGAAGGGAAGAAGGGGGGACGTGGAAGAGTTCGGTGGAGGAGATCTAGGAAATCCTCCTGGGTTTGTGGAAGCTTAGTGACGGCTAGGGTTTGTGGAAACTTGGCTCTGATACCAAGTTGAAATTAGTTGATAATTTTATTGATTGTCTCATTGGCATTATATAGCCTTACAGTCATTAATACAATGATCTCAATCATTATGACAATAATCTCATAATGGAATATCCTGTGACATATTCTGGCATCCCAAATATGTCCTCAGGATATTCCCATGTGCTTATACTATACTTAAATATGACACCCAACATACCATATCAACAATATATATATATATATATATATATATATATATATATATAATTTAGAGGGGGGGGAGGAAGGTTGGTCCCCTTTGACCTCAAGGTATCTTCGTCCTGTTCGTTAATGAAAATACAAGAGGAAAAAAGTTGAAAAAAGAAAGCAAAACCCGAAAAAAGAAAGCACGCTAGTATTCCTCTTGGTTCAGAATTTTCTATATTCAGAAAAAATAAAATTAGTAGAACATCTTTTAATTTGTCCATCCTTCATCAATTCTGATTGATATTATTTGAATATTTCAAAATTTGTTAGTTTCATGTTAATATCATTAGTTTTTACTCAAAATTGGCACACGCAAAAATTGTGCTTTTTTATAAAATTATTCACATAAAATGGAGCTATATTTATTCTTTCACCTTCGCATGCAATATCTGTATTCCTGGCTCCTAACATAATCCCTCTCCCCTTCCTCCAGCTGAATCAAACAAAGAAACAAACAAAAG
This sequence comes from Iris macrosiphon, assembly GCA_036927795.1. Taxonomy (NCBI): domain Eukaryota; kingdom Viridiplantae; phylum Streptophyta; class Magnoliopsida; order Asparagales; family Iridaceae; genus Iris; species Iris macrosiphon. The sequence goes on from JAYESA010000009.1 coordinate 45,250,906, forward strand.
CATGATTAATTCCTACACCCCCAAAACTATTCCAAATTAAATTGCATACCGGATCTTCCTCGTAAATAAGCTTGTAGCAGACCGGAGAGGTGCACCGGAGCGCACAGTTCTCTATGTCGATCATCGAGGACCTACATTGCTCCCCCCACAATCCACTAATTCACCAAAATCCAACCAACAAATTAAGAAAATTCACATACCAGTAATTGTACATATACTCCAAAGTAAAATATGAAAAAAAAGGGGGGGGGAAAGAAAAGAAAAAAGAAAGTACCTCTCTATGTCAGCATAGCATATTTTCTTCTGGTCACTAATCTCCTCATCCTGGTATTCAAACCAACCAACTTTAGTAGCTACCAAGAACGAGAAGATTCGAAGAAATGCTAGGAAGCACGGACAATACAAAGTTTCGTAGTCTACGTAGACATGACATAATACTCGAAAATACAGTAAGACGCGCCAAAATTGTTATAATACTGTATTTGTGCACGTGTGACAAAGGAAACTAGAAATAATTTTGAGAACAATCTTACCGAAGTTGGTTTGGGAGATAACTTGGCGGCGTGGCAGGAGCAGGAGAAGACGGAGAGGAGGAGGTGGATGAATATTAGGGAGAAAGAGATGGTCGGAAGGAATGGACTGGTTGCCATTGTTCCGACCAACTCTCTTTTCCGTGCAAATTCCCAACTTATTATTGGATTGATAGAGGATTGATTGCGGGTGTAAAATTAAATTTATAAGGATAGCCTTTTACTAAAAGTAGAAAGAAAGAAAGTTTGTCTGCTAAATTAAGTCATCTCAGAATTGATTGTCGGAAGGTGAATGGAAGGCTGATATCTTGATTGGTGTGCCAATGTTAATTAAAATAGTTGACAAATTATAAGGACACTGCACATTTTACTCGGGGTTAGCCCATTGAAAAATTATAAAAAATTACAAATTTGCCATCCGAAAAGTTACTTGGGGCTAGCCCAAACTCGGAACTGTTATAGACTGTCAAAATTTTGACAGTCCTACCACTTGGATGGACTGTCACAATTTTGACAGTCCTACCACTTGGATGGACTGTCAAAATTTTGACAGTCCACCATCCTAAAAGTTACTTGGGGCTAGTCCAAACTCGGGACTGTTATAATTAGGACTGTCAAAATTTTGACTAAAAGTTACTTGGGGCTAGCCCAAACTCGGGACTGTTATAATTAGGACTGTCAAAATTTTGACAGTCCTACCACTTGGATGGACTGTCAAAATTTTGACAGTCCACCATCCTAAAAGTTACTTGGAGCTAGCCCAAAGTCGGGACTGTTATAATCAGGACTGTCAAAATTTTGACAGTCCTACCACTTGGATGGACTGTCAAAAATTTGACAGTCCTACAATTTGTAGGACTGCCAAAATTTTGACAGTCCTAACAATTTATAGGACTGTCAAAATTTTGACAGTCCTAATTTTAACCCACTGAAAATTTTATATAAAACTAGGACTGTCAGGATTTTGACAGTCCCACAAACAATGAGGACTGTCAAAATTTTAACAGTCCTCATTTTAATTGTCAGGATTTTTTTTTAGTTTATTTCTATTTAGTTAGTTTTGGATTTTGATTTTTTTTATTTAGTTTAACATCCAAAATAAAATATGTTATCATTGAACCCAAAAAAATAAAATATATATCTACAGTACGAATATTACGTCTGCCGTCGATCAGACTTCGAACGGCCATAACTATTTATTTTCAAATCGTTTTTCGTCACACAATAGGTCGATTTGTATGTTTTCGACGAGAGTAACACAATTCGTGTAGAGAGAATTTTCATCCGAAGTAAGACGTACATATTACAGGCAAAAATATAAAATATAAAACTTTAAAGTATCATAACTTTTGACTGAGAGATCGAAACAAGCTCCAGTTTGAGCCAAAATGACCGTATGGAAAAGTACTTCGGGATAAACCGTTTCACCGTTTGACGGACTTCCCAAATTTTTAGAATCGCCAAAAAACGATGTTTCGACCTCCAAATCTTACTTTTGGTAAATTTTTTTTTACAAAATATTTAATGTACCAATAATAAATTTACTATTTTAAATAACAGAATACTTTAATAAATTTTAAGGATAGAAATTTGGAATTTTGATATATATCGACAACTGAGTTAATTTATTTTAATTTTTTGTTAATTTTGAAATTTCGATTGGAAGGACCGTCAAAATTTTGACAGTCCTAAAAATTTCAACATATATTTTTAGGACTGTCAAAATTGTGACAGTCCTAGTATAAAGTAGGACTGTCAAAATTGTGACAGTCCTAAACTTTACCCACTGTCTGTAAGCACAGTTATATGTAAGTTTAGGACTGTCACAATTTTGACAGTCCTAGTATTTACTAGGACTGTCACAATAGTGACAGTCCTAAACTTTACCCACTGCAGAATTTAACATTCATGACTGTATAAATGTCTACAGTCCTATAAGTATACAGGACTGCAGAATTTTCCACAGTCCTAAATTTTAGGACTGTTGAAATGCCTACAGTCCTATATAAATTTAGGACTGTAGAAAATTCTACAGTTCTTAATATACATAGGACTGTCGATTTTCCTACAGTCCTAAATCTATATAGGACTGTAGGAAAATCTACAGTCCCGCCCGATACTGTTCGACATTGTCGACGATTCTCGACATTTTATGACCTAAAATCGTGTTCGATTCTCGACATTATCGACTTTGGGAGCCATCGACAAGGAGGACGAAGTCTCGGAGAGTTGGAGAGTTCCGCCGGCGGGAGGGGGGAGGGCTCCGGTGGGGTGGGGAGGGTTTGGGAGAAGGGTTTGGGAAAGTGGACTAGCCCAAGTAAAATAATGGGCTAGTGTGAGTAAACTTTGCTCAATCCTGGGCTAGCCCCAATCCTGGGCTAGCCCCAAGTAATATGTGCAGTGCCCTTATCAAAAGCCAAATAGTTTTTCTTTGATTTGCTTTGTGTTTTTTTTTCTTTTTCTTTTTCTTTCACGTGTAAATCAATTGGGTTAGATTTTGATAATCGGCTAACGGAAATAATTTTTTTGAATTTTTTTGAATTACTTTCAACTTTATTTATTATATTTTACGGTGCATCATACTATTTTTTAATAATATATAAGTTCCTCTACTTTTGACAGAATTTGTCCATACTGACGACCAACTCATTCGACTCAAAATTTTAAACGAAAATATCTCTCCCCCTCATGTAATATTTTCTCTCCAGCACTCGACCCTGCGCCCCCGAGTTCGGCCCTGCCCTCCTCTTTTTCGCACCGCCGTCCTCGCCCCTTCATCGTCCTTGCTCCCCCCTCCTACTTTCTCCTCCTCCCACCCTCTGCCCCCGACATTCACCCTCTCTTCTCCGACGCCGACAGCCGGAGGGGGGGGGGGGGGGGACGCAGCAGCAGCCATTGTAGCATCAATAATAGCTAGATCCCACCCTCCTCTTTCTCGCGCCATCACGCTCGCCATCGCAGCAGCAGCTGTCGCCGGCGCCATTGCAGCAGTCGTTAGCGTGGGGGTCAACGTGGCGGGACGAAGAGGGGGAGGGGGGTCGGCGGGGGCATGGCAGGAAGTTAATGCGGCGAGGCGGGGAGGGGGGTCGGCGGGGGCAGAACATGAGCGAGGGGGGGGGGGGAGGGAAGAGGAAGAAGACAATGGTAAGAAGGGATATTTTTAGTAAAAAAATTTAGGGTCAAAGCAGTTGACCGTCAATTCTAAACGTTTTTTTATCAAAAGTGGAAGAATTTTTTCATTATGAAAAAACAGTGGAATGTACCGTAAAATATGATAATTAAAGTGAGAGACAAGTCAAAAAATTCTCTACTTTTTTTTTAACTTCCAATAACTTTTCATATTCTTACATTTTTCTAATATTTTTATTCATAATTGATGACATAAAGGTAAAAAAAATAGTATTTTAAAAATCGGACCAGAGATCGACCTGGACAAGACACTGAGTCGGATCAAATTGGTTCAACCATTGGGTTAACTTAAGTAGCCCAAGTTCAATCTTTTATGAACACTGATTTTTACACAAATATTCATTTACAGCCTTTTTTTAACAGTGGGTCAACACCGAACCGGACCAAAAAAGTTATTGGTCACGGACCAATAGATTGAACCGGCCGATCCGATTTTTAAACACTGGTGAAAACATTGTCAAGTGCATTATTTAGAACTAGATAAGCAACTTTACAATAACTTCTATCACTTTTGTAACATAAATTTTACAATTTATTTGTCAATCTACGAAAACAAAAATTTGAATAAAATTTTGTAATTCTTGTCAAGAACTTTTTTTTTATCCCAAAATCACAGTAGGGTTGGAGATGCTCATATAGCATTGCGCTTAACAGGCATCCGGTTCATCAATGGCCAAGTGTAGAACTTATGATCAGATTGGGTGGGACCCATCATTCTCCATCTCTTCCATGACCATAAACCACAAAAAAAAATACACTCTCTCTCTCTCTCTCTCTCTCTCTCTGTGCTCCCATTGGAAGATGGCAACGACTTTAAGTTTTCCATTGAACTTCTCCCTCAGAAACCAGGTGACATTGCAAAACCCAGATACATTTTTTACATAATTGTACCATTCTCAGAGCTCTCACATTCATTTTATGTTCCCGTTCTCAAATTGGAAGATTACTACTGAGGGTCTCAGAAGAATATTGACTGCAAGGAATATGGACTCCCTCATCTGCTCTTCTTCTTCTTCTAGAGACAGCAGCAGCAGCAACCCCGTCCACTTGGATGTCAGATTTCCTAGAGATTACTCGGAGCTTCTAAACCAGGTACTGTCATTGCTTAATTTTAAATGTTTTCCGGCCTAACACTACTCATTACAACATTTGTTTAAAGACGTAGCAATATATGCAGTTGTCACGTCATAAAGTTGTAATATCAACAACTTTCCTAACCAAATATTTCAATTCTGGATTTGGTATTTATAACCAGCCAAATGCATAGTTGCGACACCACTTACAACAACAACAAATTTTGTTGCAAACTCGCAACAGTTTCAAGCTATTGAAACGAAACTACTAGAATGATTAAACCTAAATTAAATTTCTAACATAGTTTTTAGACAGTAATCTCGGTGATAGATTACTAAATCAGAGTAAATCTTTTGAAACTTAGCTAGTTCTGGATGAAAGTCATGACTGAAACAACACATTTATGTCGACTGGATCCAAACCAGTTTCACTTGGCTCCAAACAGTCCTACATCAGTACATTTCAGGTTGAAATGCTCATTTCCCAACTTCAAGAGTATTGAGATTAAATTGTATCATTAAATTACGTTTATGGTGATTAGCTATATATGGTGATTGGCTGGCTATATATGGTGATCGGGGTATTGTGATTAAATTGTATTAAATTGTATTTATGGTGATTGGCCATGTGACTTAGGTCCCAAGTTGATATGTGGATGTATATATATGTAATATCATGATGAATGAAATACCTAGAATATTATCTCCTATCACTTCTTCACATGGTATCAGAGCCTGACAGGTAGGGCACGTTTTCTTCAAGCGACGACGGTGGCGGTATGTCGAGCGGCAACGGCGGTATGTCGAGCATCAACGACGACATGACGAGCGGCGGGGCTTCTATGCCGACGACATCGCGGATCGATCCCACATCCCCGTATTACCTTAGTTCTAATGACAATCCGGGTAATACAATTACGAAAGTGGTGTTTCGTGGGAAGAATTATGAGGAATGGTAGAGATCTATTCGGCTTTCTCTACGGGCTCGACGAAAATTTGGGTTTGTTGATGGGTCTATCAATAAACCTTCGGAGAAGGATCAATTGGAGGATTGATATTGTGTCCAATCGATACTTGTGCAGTGGATTTTGCATACTATCTACACTTCGGTGAAGAAGATAAACCATACTTTGAGGAGGCGAAACCACTGTGAGATTCGTTCAATGTCCGATTTAGCGGACATGCGGCTGGTGGTGGACGTGGATTGGTGCAAAAGTGCATGCGGCGGTGGCAGGACATGGCTTCGTTGCTGCACAGCCGCGGATGGCAGATGATGGTGCAGGCGGCGACGGTGTGCCGGGATTGACTCCGGACTAATGGTAACAACTTATTTCTATGCTTGGTATTTTTTCGGCCAAATCTTTGGAGGATCGTATGGTGGGTAAGTCCATTGCACCTTGGATTATTGATACAGGCACTTCAAATCATGTTACGAAAAATTTGAATTTATTGTCGGGGGTGACGGTAATGGAGGAGTGTCCGGTTGGACTCCCGGACGGAAGGACTGCGGTTTCCTAGTGCTGCGGGCGTGTTGCTCTTGCACCAGGCGTGATTCTCACGAATGTTCTATTCGTACCTCAATTACATTACAATTTAATTTTTGTGGCCCATCTTATTGATGATATAAATTGTGTTATACAATTCACTAAAAATTTGTGTGTGATACAGGACCCAGTTTGAGGATCCTGATTGACGTCGGTGAACGGCGAGACAGACTCTACTACTTTCGTATTGTACCTAAGACTCAGGCCTTGGCAGTGTTGCCATCAGCGACTTGGGCATCCTTTTGATAAAGTAGTAAAGTCACTTCCTGTTGTCAGTAGCTCTAGTAGTTCAGTGAATAAGGTATGTGAAGTTTGCCACCAGGCAAAGCAAACTCGAGGTATCTTTCTTGTCAGTGACTCTCGGGCTATTGCAATTTTTGATTTGATACATTGTGATCTTTGGGGCTGTATCCTACGCCTTCTTCGTGTGGAGCTCGATATTTTTTGACGATTGTGGATGATTTTTCTCGTGTTGTTTGGATGTTTTTGTTGATTGATAAGACTGAAGTATACAAGATGTTATCGTCATTTTTTTCTATGATTGAGCGGCAATTTAATTCCAAAGTTCGCATTGTGCGAAGTGATAATGGTACTGAGTTTAATTGCATGTGCGACTATGTAAACCCCCTCGACCAGATTCCAGCATTTTAGGATTATTTTTAGCAATTTAGGATTCATGGCAATATTTTAATTTATTTTGCTTACATATCCTATTGATTTGAGCACCTGTCCATCACCGAATTATTTGGAGCTTTACCTTGACTGTTATTCCCGAACAAAGTTCACATACATGTCCTAGACATGTTAGTCTATTATTCTGCACTTTGTGCAACTCCCAGATACTCTGTTTTGAGCCTCGTTTTAGACGCACAAATATCGTTACCAACGTACGTATTTAAATTCCTAGATCTGTACCCATCCCTGTTCCAATAGAGATTTGAGGCCCAACATGCCCCTGTTTTGTCCAAACAAAAATACGTTATTTTTCTACACTGAGTATACTACATTTAGTGTATTGACACCGTATTAAAATTATGACCCTAACTGCCTCTAAATAATTAGTGAACACCGTGCGCAGTATTTAATGATTAATTAATACGATGGCCCGTATCACCCTAGAAAACCAGGCCCAGTCCCTGCCCAGACTCACCCCCACCCCCTCAGGACCCTCACACAGCTTTTTCCTTCAATTCTGTGAATTTTAGTATTTAGGAATCGGATGTTTTTCCAGACAAATTCGTAAATTGCGCAAATTCCCAAAATAGGACCTCTGTGCAATTTATGAATTACAGGGACTTTTCTGTATAATTTGCATGCGAGGTGTCACCCCCTCATTGGCCGGTGAACCTGCACCGTCCATTTGGAGACGGGACCCACCCGAAAATATCCCGAAAATATCCTGAAAATATCTACAAAATATCTTGTAAAATATCTCTAGATATTTTACTTATTAAATTAATAAAATTTTCTATATAAGAAAACAAAAGAAAAATAAAAATAAAAATAAAATAAAAACAAAAACCCTAACCCAATCCCTAACCCCAGCTCGGCCGCAGCCGACCCCCCCCCCCCCGTTGCCGGAGCGGCGAGCCCCCCCTCGCCGGAGCAGACCCCCCACCCCGCGACAAGCACCCCCCCCCCCCCGCTGAGCCCGCCACCACCATCCCCCTCTTCTCCTTCCCGATCTCCTCCTCCTCTTCTCGTTCTTCCCCCCGAGCCCCTTCCCGACCCCGACCTCGCCGGAGCGGCGAGCCGACCCTCTCCCAGCCCCTCCTCCTCTTCTCCTCCACCCCGAGCCATCTCCCCTCCTCCGCCCTTCCTCCCCACCCTGGACGACTCCGCCCTCCGCCACCCGTCGGCCCCGACCTCCCCTCCTTCCCGAGCTCCTCCCTCCGCCACCCGACCCTCTCCCAGTCCCAGCTCCTCCTCCACTCCGGCTGCCACCACCACCATCCATCATCAGCATCTCCTCCTCCTCCTCCTCTTCTCCTTCTCAACCTCCTCCTGTTCACCTCCTTCTCCCCAAGCTGACCTCGCCGGAGTCCAGTCTCGTCGGAGACTCCTCGACCAGCTCCCCTGACCCGCATCGTCTTCCACCCCCCCCCACCCGAGACACTCCTCCGCCTCCCCATGACCGGAACCGACCTCCACGACGACCCAGCTCCTCCGTCGACGAGCCGACGACCCCGGAGCCCTGGCCGCAGCAGCTCCGGACCACCCCGCGACGACCCCGACTCGAGCAGAACCGGACACAGCAGTATTTCAGAGCCCGGACTCAGCCCGGACACGATCAGCGTCGTGTCGAATCTCTTCCCGGACACGGGAATTTCAAATCCACGGAGCCCTGTTCAGGTAACCCATTCTATCTCCTCGTAATTCCGTTTTTAATTCTGTCAGTTGTGACACGTAGGCTATGTGACCCTCTCGGTGCCCGTGCAACCCGCTCGGTGCATCGCGTCCTGTGGCGATCGCGGCACGCGATCCAAAAACAGGAAAAACCATACCCCGATTCACTCCGGAACTGAGTACGCTCCGCCAAACGGGACGACTTGGTCGCACGCGGTCTTTACCGAAACGTGCGCGCCGTTGATACGGACGTGCGAGATTTTGCAGAAGTTGATTTGGATGTACGTGCACACCGGAATCAACGCGTATCCGTCGACAACGTCCCGTATCCGTCTGTTCTGGAACACGCTGCAACTTTGTGTACACACGTCGGATCGAAACAAAACTTGCGCCATCGGACTCGTAGCAATACGCTGGTCCTATGATCCAAGTTTGGTTCGATTCTGAGAACGTTGACAAAATTCCGTATCGTGGGCCCCACAGGCTCCACTTGACGGACGATTTTGTGACCGGCTCATCGAAATCCAATTCTGGAAGTTCCGTTGGGTTCGTATTATCGTTCCTGACTTGTTGACACTAAGTTTGGCGAATTTGGAGACCTTTGACCCTGACACGTTTTTCGGTGCAAAGCGGCCCACATGTGGACCCCGCTTTGACTAGAAACTGTCATTTTTGTCCCTGTGTCCAAATTGGACTTAAGGACAGGCGTTTCTAGCTATTTGATATTTTCTGAGACTGTTAGTGATGTTTATTTCAGCATCCGGAGACATATTCTAAGGCCATAGATTCTGACACTTGGTATTTGACATCTGGATATTATATTTACAGCTCTCTTGCCAGACAAGTATACCTTGCCTTGTTGTACTGTTTAAATTCAGTTATTGTTAGTTACATGTTTATCTATTTTAAATATAAATGTGCGCGTCCAAGAAAACTCGGGTGCAGTCAACGAAGGCGTTGACGTTAGGACTTGTGTCTGACCTAGTGTCTAGTAGACCCACCTAAAAGTTGTGAAGTTATTGATATAACTTCCCAGGCCTTGACACGTATCATTACACGTCACAGAGTGAGTTCATGTAGGGACGCGTGCCTCATGCGCGACTGGCCATCAGTGTGAGCAACACGTGTAACGGTATTTAGCTTAGTTGGTTATTTTATTGAGACTTGCATCATAGTAGGAGGTATCCACGTCGTTTTCACGACTTGTACATCTATATTGGGCGGGGAAGACATCTAGTAGGCGTGTGGGACACCCCCCTCTATGAGTTTTTATCCTTCGTACCATGCTCCTCGGAGATGGTCGATTGCAGAGTGCCCATGCGTCTGGGGGCATATGACACATATACTAGCCAGTCATGACGATTGGCGAATTACGTCAGCATATGTCTAGCCTACACTTTCCCATGCGTACTACCGGGTCTTCAAATTGCATTCACTTAGATGGTTAGCACACCCCATTTATTTATTCAGTATTTACATACATGGCATGTTGTTTTTCTGTATCTTGTTATGTCCCTCTGAGGACCTGGTCCCTTGCCAGGTATAGATGTTCATGAGTGTTCGCGGGAGCGTAGATCCGGACATGCTACTTGTATTCCGAGGAGGTCTTCTCTTCGGGCCTCGTGATTGTCAGATGTTGTTCTTATATGGTGTGTATCTGGTTCCTTTTTATATTCTATTTCGGCAGTAGATTTGTTTCCATCTGACTGTCATTCTTAGATATCTGTGTTGAGATCTAGTTACATGGTTATTGGTTATTCATATTTGATTTCTGTGGATGAGATTTAGATTATACCCTGTGACTTGTGATAGTTTTACCACTTGTGAATTATTGTTCATTATACAGCGTACGCTCGTATATATGGTTTCCATATATTGGAGTTGCCATATATACAGGCGGCTGGCATGCTTACGTGTCCTAGTCCTACGTATTTTGGGACTGGGGCGTGACAGACTACTTTGCACATAATGGTATTTTGTTTCAGATATCTTGTGTAGGTACACCTCAGCAGAATGGGAGCGTCGAACGAAAACATAGACATATTTTGAATGTGGCATGTGCTTACGTTTTCAGGAAAATTTGGCAATTTCTTTTAGGGGTGAGTGTATTTTGGCGGCTCGTTATTTGATCAATCGAACTCCTTTGAGTCTTCTTGGTTTTAAAAATTTCTGTAAAATATTATTTGGTGCTCCTCCTTATGATGAATTACGTGTTTTTTGTTGTCTTTATTTTGCCCACAACCAAAAAGCTAAGATGGATAAGTTTGCTCCTCGCAGTAGAAAGTATATTTTTGTGGGATACCCCATGGTAAGAAGAGTTGAAAATTGTATGATCTAGCTACCGGTGATTATTTTGTCTCTCGAGATGTAAATTTTATGAGAATGAGTTTTTCTATTATATTGAAGATGATGCTTTGGGGTTTGCTCTAACTCATATGGATGGGATGGCCGTACAGCGTGACTGAGGTCGAGGCCGAGGCCGCCGTGAAAGATGCGACAACGGAGGCCGCCGTGGCAGAGGCAGCCGTGGCGGCTGCGACAGCAAAGGATGAGGCGACGATGGTGGTGTCGAATAGTGAGGGTGCACTTGGGCGTGGCATGCGTACCAAGATTCCGTCTGTGAAGTTCCGTGACTTTGTTACAAATACAATACGAAAGTTGTCTCATAGTCCTCCCTCCCAACGTTCGACCACGTCTAATTACTCCTCAGGTACTCCTTATCCTATAACACATATTTTGAATTATGATCGATTTTCTCTGGGGGACAGGAATTTTCTTGCAACTGTAACTGCAGGTACAAAATCGACCTCCTTTAAAGAGGAAGTTAAAGATGCAGGGTGGCGAGAAGCTATGCAAAAGGAGATACGGGCGTTGGAGGATAGTGGTACCTGGACCATGGAGATGCTTCCGGCTAGAAAACATGCTCTGGGGAGCCGGTGGGTGTACAAGATAAAGTATAACTCTGATGGGAGTGTTGAGTAGCTCAACGTCCGTTTGGTGGTTTTTGAAAATCATCAGGTTGAAGGGATTGATTATATTGATACTTTTGCTCCGGTTGCAAAAATGGTTATTGTTCGTGCCTTTCTAGCTGTAGCAGCAGCAACAAATTGAGAACCACATCAGATGGATGTTCACAATACCTTCTTACATGGAGACCTTACCGAAGAAGTGTATATGAAACTACCACCTGGTTTCCAAACCAAACACCCTGGTCAGGTATGTCGGCTTCGAAAATCTTTTCATGGGCTTAAACATACGCCTCATTGTTGGTTTGCGAAATTGGCATCTTCTTTGCGGGAGTACGAATTTTGCCAATCGTACTCTGACTATTCGTTTTTTACTCTGCATAAGGACGATGTTCAGATAAATGTTCTTATGTATGTCGACGATTTGATTCTCTCTGGCAATAATTCTGCTGCTCTTACTGCCTTTAAAAATTATTTGAGTACATGCTTTCACATGATGGACCATGGAACGTTGAAGTTTATTCTTGGTGTTGAGGTAGCTCGAAGTGCGGAAGGTATTTTTCTGGGTCAACGAAAATATACACTTGACATTATCTCTGCGACAGGATTGTTGGGGGCGAAACCCGCAAGCTTTTCCATGGAATAACGTCATCAACTGGCACGCTCTACAAGTCCACTTTTGTCTGATGGAGAAGTATATCGACGGCTTATGGGACGGCTGATTTATTTTTAGTTTACTCGGCCGGATTTGGCTTATGATGTTCACATCTTGTCGCAGTTTATGCATGAGCCCCGGCGTGATCATTGGGATGCGGCTTTGAGGGTTGTTAGATATCTGAAGGGTTATCCCGGTCAAGACATTCTTCTTCGCTCTGACTGTGATTTGTGGCTCCGGGGGTGGTGTGATTTTGATTGGACGAGTTGTTCCATCACACGACGCTCTTTGTCTGGTTGGTTGATTGATTTTTCTTGGTGATTCGTCTATCTCTTGGAAGACAAAGAAACAGGTGACGGTGTCCCATTTTTCGGTCGAAGCAGAGTACCGTGAGATGGCGGCGGTCACGTGTGAGCTTAAGTAGCTCAAGGGGTTGCTTGGCAGTTTGAGGGTGCAACATTCGTGTGCTATGTATTTGTTTTGTGATAGTCAATCTGCTTTACATCTTGCGCAGAACCCAATTTTCCATGAGCGCACAAAATATATTGAGGTGGATTGTCATTTTTTGAGGGATGATGTTCTTGTTGGCGTTATTCGTCCATCTCATGTGCCAATGGATGGACAAATGGCAGATATTTTTATCAAAGCTTTGGGTAAACGATAATTTGATTTTCTTTTGCGCAAGTTGGACATTTGTGACTTGCATGCTCAAACTTGAGGGGGAGGGGGTATTGGGATTAAATTGTATCATTAAATTGTATTTATGGTGATTAGCTATATATGGTGATTGGCTGGCTATATATGGTGATCGGGGTATTGGAATTAAATTGTATTTATGGTGATTGGCCATATGACTTAGGCCCCAAGTTGATATGTGGATGTATATATATGTAATATCATTATGAATAAAATACCTAGAATATTATCTCCTATCACTTCTTCACACAGAGTCTTCTGAGTTAAATCATAGAATCCCATATGACACAAACTTGAATTGGGTTGACTGACAGTCCAAAATGGATAGGAAGAAATAACAGTGTAATAAGTCTCATTATCGAATGTTCGTGAAAAGAAAACTAAATAACCCAAATCACACCACCCTCACATACAAAACTAAATAACCCAAGTCACACAACCCTCACACATTTTCGTTTAATTTTAGGGTCTCGTATAATATTTAAATTTTGTGTTTAGGTCTCCATTTTGGACGGTCAGCCTAAGTCAACCGTTAGGATGAGACCCAAACCCTCTATTGGACAATATGAAAAATTGGAAACCTAAACACAATTTTTCACTATTATACGAGACCCTGAAACTAAATAACCCTATTGATTTTTCCTCATATTCTAGTGTATTTTGGAGTGTTTATTTCCTCGGATACTCCGATATGTGTCCAATATGACATGACACAACATGGGCGAGACACCAATTTTCGGAGTGTTCGTACTTCTCAGATGGTTATTGTATCTCATAATTATCTAAAGTGCTTTATGTATACTTATGGAAGATTGATCCTCTGTCTAACCCAAATGTAGCTTCTTTTGTATGTGATCTTCCATCTATTTTTCTATGGGTTATAGACTTCCTATGTCAGCCCTTTTGTTCTAAAGGAGTCTGGACTCTAATGATTGGCTAATTTAGTCTAGTTGTAGTGATCCCAGGCTAAAGTGGCGACCGAATTGGCTTTCAACAACAACATACAGTTGATGGTGAGTTGCAAGTGCTTGTGTCGAAACATTGGTTAATTTTTACTTCTCACTGCAAAGCAACCTCATATTATATGATACTTACAGGAGATTGAGTTTCCTACTGCTGGCCTAGAGTCTGTACCAGGTTCTTGGAACTATGTATCTTATGACATTCCCCTTGTTCCTTTCGGTAATGCTATGCTATGCCATTTGAGTATCTTATTCTTGTTAAATATGTTACAGGTGATGGTGAGGGAGGGATAGAAATGACAGGAAGCATGCAGCTAATTCGAGAATTCTGTGATATCCTCATCATTCCTGAGAAAGCTACAAAAACAAGAGTAGTAAGTCTTCTAATCGAGTGAGACCCTTCACTCTGTCAACCTGCATCATTGTCTATCTTATAGAAGTGAAAGGTAACGCGCTCTTTTTTTATTAGTATGCGTCATGCTGTTAGTAAATGTCAACAACTTTTTGATGAGTATGCACAGTTTTTCCCCGAAGCAAATGAAGTTGATTTTGCAAGGAAGACGGCCTTTGGAGGGGTTTCGCTTAAGCTCGACTACCTGACAAAGCCATCGCTGTTTGAAGATTTTGGTTTTGGCACCAAGGTTAAAATGGCAGACCGTGTCAAACCAGATGACGAGTTATTCTTGGTTGCTTACCCGTATTTTAATGTTAATGGTAGTTAACAGAAATTCTTTTGCATCTGTTTCGACTCTATAGGTTCACATTTTTACATTGCCCCTGTTTTTTTGCAGAAATGCTTGTGGTGGAAGAGCTTTACAAAGAAGCAGTGGTAAATACTGATCGAAAGCTCATCATATTCAATGGAGAGCTAGATAGAATAAGAAGTGGATGTATCCTGGTTTCTATAAGGGTCAATATATTTCTTTACTCAATGTACTCTAGATTTCTGGCTTTCTATAGCTCAGGATCAACCTAATCCAGTGTGCATTCATATTCTAGAGAGTTGCAAATCTAACTCCCATAGTAGATTGGTTTCGATTAGTTATCACGTCCGTGCTTTTAGTTCATTTGGTACTAATGGGTCTAGCTTCACGTTACAATAAATCAGGTTATCATCTCTTTTATTTTTTCAGAAACGAAATTACCATGCGAGTCAACTGTTTCAGTAATGTCTTATAAGCTATCTTCATTTGGTGTTCCTAGGTTGCATGGGGAGTCGTAGAGCTCTAGTTGAAAAGTTGTTAAAGGATTGGCAATCTTCCATATCAGTTATCATTAGCATGGCATAGTTAAACTCATTTCTCAATAGGATTAACACATGTTGCACGAATGACACGATTCGGATCTTGTCAAATAGGTATAGAAGTACTTGCATATGTTGCATGAATTCGGACACGATACTAATACAGACACCATATGCAACCAAGGTTCGCAGTATCGATATCGAAATCAGTATTGGATCCTTCCTATGAGTATCGGGGATCAGTGGTATCTGCAGTACGGTGGCTTCCTATAAGTATCGGGGATCGGCGGTATCTGCAGTATCGATGGTTTCGGATCGGAATATCGAATTTTTTGGTATCGGAAAACAAATTATTAACATTTTAGAAAAACATATTTTATATATTTATTCATAGTTTTAAGTAGTTCATGTCTTGTTTCTTAGTAATTTTGGGATTAAATGAAATAGTAATCACCCTTGTCAATTGGTTTACCTGCGATAGATAATTTTTTTTTCTTTTACAATCTTAATATGCTTTTATCCTTTTACATCATTGCTGATTGGTCTTTTTCGTACAAATTTTTTCGCCAAATTGATTGAAAGAAGACCTTCGATGTCGGTATCGGTATTGATCAGTATCGGATCGGGACATGCCAATCGGTATCGGCCGTATCGGATCAATATCGGATCGATATCGACCGATACTGCAAACTATGTGCAACATAGATTAACACCCTAGTGGAATCTAATTATGTTACTAAGATTAACATATATCACTTCTACAGAAAATGAAGGGCATTATTCTTTGACAAGGTTCATATTAGCAAATACCTGTTATTAGTACACAATGTAATTGCTTAGAACTTACTATCCAATGCTAAACCTTAATGAGCTATAAGATTATCCACCATTCTTCTACCCCAAGCTGGCTGCACTTACCAAGACCTTCCTTCCCAAGCTAGAGACTGTGTATTATGTCCACAATTTTAAAGGGCGCAATGGAGGAACACTTTTCAGGTATGTCATTGTGCCTACATATTGTTAGTGATAATAATAACTTTCTAAAATTGTTAGGAAAAATAATATAGAAGAAACTAAAATGGCTTTGAGGCGTATTTTGATGTCGACACTTTCTTTAGAAAGTTATTCGTCCCCACTCGGAAAAAGTATCATGTTCCTAACACATATTATTCTTAAAGGTACAAACTTAGTTACATCCATCATTCTGCCACAATAGTATTTCTTGCTATGAACTTCCTGCTAGCACGATAGAACATGACCTTAATTTCCTTAGGATAACCACACTGAAAATTTTAAACTACTTGATGCTTCACAGGTCTTACCCAGGTAAGTGGAAGGTATTGAGGAAAGCAAGAGGTGACTATATATGTTTGCATCAGCAAGAGGAGATGCCCTCCTTAAAGGAAGTCGCTCTCGACATCCTTCCATCTGCGTGATCCTTGATGCAGAAACATTTCAAGTGAGTTATTTTTCTTCTTCTTTCTTTTCTTCCAAGGGGACTGGCATTCTTAATATAACACTTAAAGAAACTGAAGTATACAACTTTTATGGAGATAACAAATATGACCATTTTAACAGGACTTACCATTACATATCAAGTTGAACTAAAACTACTAGAGGCATTTAGTAATATTACTTCAGGTATTTATCGTGCTGTCTACATTCTTCAGCATCATTTACGACAATTTTAAGGGGGGAGAAATATAAGGCAAATCTCAGAGGTACTTGTGTGTCGCCAATTACCTGGCTTAAGGCTGCCTAGTAGAAAGTATTGGTCCATGATTTATGCCTTATTGAGGTTTACGATCATCACTACTAGGATCAGTCAAGTTCTGAACAAACCTTAGAATTGCAGTGTGTATAATTAGATTTTCGGTTAATTACCAACTTTTTCAATTTGAGAGAATTAACTCGAATGGTTATAAAACAGGAACCTTCAGAATTTTCACGATCCTGCAAGCTCTGGCCTTGCCAACAACAATGGAGCAAATGTTCCGAGGCTCTCTGGAGGATGTCTGCAACAAGTGGTGAAGAAAGATGCCAGTTAAGAGCACATTCATAACTTCACAACCTTGCTTGCAGTACCTAAAGGTCTCCAATTGATGCATTGTATTGATGTAGCTATAAACCCTGCAATATCTTAATTAATACTTCTTTCACTCCCGCTGTAAAGAAATGTAGTCTTTGTAATCCTGTAACATGCATGTATTGTTGTACATGAAGCACTTGGCCCATTCATAATTTTTTTTTTCTTGGTTCTATTCTACTTGGCGCGAAAGTATATATATATGAGTATGTTTGCGGAGGACATCAAAAGACAATATAATGGCTGCTATTCCTAGTGCGGGAACGTCCTTACAATTTTAATTTCTAACGGGTCTTCCTCGACAGAAACTGTAGTTTATTGCAAGTGTGGACTTAGAGCTCGTTTGGTTCACGGAATCATGAAGTTGGAAAAAAAAAGTCATCAATTTCCTATGTTTGGATACCAAAAAAATGGGGGAGGAAAGGAAAGTGATTCCTAATAGGAAGAAAAAATAGGGAGGAAAGTTGTTCTCTCCATCCATCAAATGATTCACTTTCTCACATTTAATTAATAGTTTTTCCTTCCATTTTTTATGATATTTTCAAACATTTCGAAAAGAAAACCGATAAAAATTACAATTCTCCATAGTAAAGAAAACACAAAAAAAAAAAAAAAAAAAAATTTCCGCAAAATTTCCGCAAACCAAAGGAGGGCTAGTGGGAGAGAAACACGGATTGTCGTTACTGCCCATAACTGCCCACCAAGTTCAGTTACACACCATGACCGATCACCCATCCACATAATGTAGCAACTGCCCGAACCCTATATATTTCTTCATTTCCATCAGTGCCCTTGCAAGAGAGGTCTCT
This sequence comes from Iris macrosiphon, assembly GCA_036927795.1. Lineage (NCBI taxonomy): Eukaryota > Viridiplantae > Streptophyta > Magnoliopsida > Asparagales > Iridaceae > Iris > Iris macrosiphon. The sequence continues at coordinate 45,269,005 of JAYESA010000009.1, forward strand.
CCGGAAGACACATCGTCGCTAATTAATCATGCACCAAGTCCTACCGACAACAATGAGCTCGTCGACGCGGACGTTCCTGCTTCGGATTGCCGTTGCCGCAAGCGCCGCCGCCGCTGCCGTCGTCGTATGTGCCGCTACCGATCATCTCGTCGGGAATTCCCTGTGGTCGATCCCTCCGAGCGACGACTCTTACGCCATTTGGTCCAACAACCGAACCTTCTTAGTCGGCGACTCCTTAGGTGAGAATGAGAATCATTATACGTAGAAACTGCCGTTCTAGTCGCTGATCGATCGACGTCCAGGACCGGCCCTGGGTTAGGCTGGACAAGACTTCGGACTTAGGCAACCTCACTCTGCTAGGGTAACTCCCCAGAAGGTCGGGGCTATGGATGACCTACCGGACTGGCTCACAATAAGAGCCCAGGGTCAACTAAAATTAGCTGCGGATAGGACAATCCAACCCTCCTGGCCGGCCCTGTCAATGTATGATCTCGCTTTGATTAATTGTTGGTTGGTAATAGTGTTCAGGTTCGAGACGGGGATATCGGAGGTGACCCAGGTTTCGAGAAGAGAGTTCCAGAGCTGCACCGCGGAGAACCCTTTCAAGAGGATTCTCATCGGACCGGCTAGGATTCCGCTGGACGAGGAAGGCATGCATTATTACATTTGCAGCTTCGGAAACTACTGCCGACTCGGCCAGAAACTGGCTGTTCCAGCCCAACGTCCTCGTCGTCGTCTGCAGACTTAAGAGTTCGTATCTTTTTCTTATAATTTTTCTTCAGTAGATAACTTTGGCTCTATGCTTCCGATGATTGGTTCCGAAAACGTATATGCTGGTCTGGTGGTGGATTTGTTTTTACAACCAACTGTTGCCACGGCCGGCCTTGGGGTAGGTACGACAAAACTTCGGATTTGGACAACCCTTCTCCGTGGGGCAATTCCTCGTGTCATTTGATTTTCTTATGACCGATGTAACCCAAATCTAACTTAAACCTATATCTTTCAAATAAAGTCGAAGGGCAACAAAAATTAGTTTCGGCTAAGACTGTTGGTGTTTTTAGACTAGTAAAGATAGTCCCACATTGGCTACACCACCAAGTGAATATCTCAATATAATACTTTGTATGAGTTGAGGTGTGCACATGAGGTGTGTTGGGGCACATGGGTGCCATGTGGGGGTATTTTTTTAGGAGAAAAAATGATTAACTTCTCATGAAAGCATTTATGCTTTTTGTCATGCTTTTGAAATTATTTCCATAGTAGTGATTCGGACTCGGCCTCAAGGGTGCAAAATGACGCTTTGTTGGCGGACTTAGCACGTCAGCATCGTCGTAAGGCGCTTGTGCGTTGTTGTTGTGCTCGTGTGCTCGTTTTATGCTCGGGTTGCATGCTCGTGCACTCGTTTTATGTTCGGAATTGCATATGCGTGTTGCATGAGTGGGAGCTGGACGAGCGCTGAACAGGCGCTGAGCGGGCTATGCATTGGACTGCGATTGTGGGATATCAATTTTGTATATTGGTTTTTTAGTCCCACATCAAAAAGAAGAGGAGGATGGACTTCCATCATTCCCTATATAAAGAGCCATCTAGCCTTCTTTTGAGACAGATCAAAAAATTGAGAAAGAGGAGTCCAAAGGAGTCCGTTCGAGTCACACAAAGAGGTGACTACGATCGTTCCAAAAGTTCTCTTATGAACTTGCTGACTCCTGGGAGCAGATCGTCAATAGAGGACGAATCTTGCTTTGAGAAACGATGGTCTTTACCGTCCCAACAAGAAATTTTTTTTATTCTGTCTTCTTCTCATTTTTCTTCTTGGTGCTTTCTGTCTTATTGCAACTAAGTTTTGCAAGGAAGAACGAAGGTAGTTTTAGTTTTATTGTAACTATGTTCTGTCCGTCTGCAACTGCGATTGCAAGGAAGAACGATAAGTTTGGTTAATTCTGATTCTTTTGTAATCTTGAGAGCAAGTTATAATCAGAATCATTATATAGTTCTTCGTGGAAATCGATAATAGTCAGAGTGAAAACTTTTGTGTGAACCTCTGATCTCGACCACGCGTTCTTCCATTTTTGGTTAAGCCTCGGAACTAACAAAGACAACCAACCTCTAGCCCCTCTCCCCTCCGGCCGGCCTTGACTGTTGCATTGTAGTTGCAGGAAAGAAAAGTAAAAAAAAAAAATTTGCATTGACGATGTCTGTTAACAACACTAGTGGGTGGTGGACACTTCATGGCACTTCAAGAATTTTAAAAAGTATGTAAATTACTATTTTTGAAGTGTCCTTTTAATATTGACACACTCCAAATAGCACACGTTGTCAACATGCGACACATATTTATTCTCGAATATCAGGTCACAGAATTGTTACAGAATATCGGATATAACATATCAGCTCCCTTACAGGGTGGGAAAAAAAAAAAAAAACATGACATGACATGACATGACATACAATTTTGCTTATTAGTACTGGTAGTATGTGTTCTATTAGCTGAATACTTTGCATAATTATGACTTATTAAAACTATCTTCACGAATGCAGTTCCTTGTGTTGTATTGGCAGGTTGTGGATAATGGGTGAGAACCAGGTTACTGAAAGGCACAGTTGGCAAGCCATAGTACCACTGGGGTTGAAGTTTGCTTTTTAATCCTGTAAAGTGTCAGGAATACCTTGCTTAACACAGAATTGATATAGATATAATCTTCTTGTGGATGCAATAAAATTGAACTAGTTTGAGCCCCAGGTTATTGTCCCATTCTGTATTCTTTTCAACGGTCTCCACATTTCATCATATGGTGAAATTTTAATTCCAAAATTATTAGCAATTATTTTTTAAACTATATATGTGATTGCTTGGCTCTGGGAACAAATGAATAGATACTTGTAGCATTGCTGTAAATGTACTATTAACTCTTGTTATGCTGTTGTTATCATCAAGAGATGGCTGTGGATAGTAGTAAGCCCATCAAGAACATCAACTATTAATGACTAAATCATACCTGACTATTTTGATTTGCTGCCCAAATTTTGATCATGTTCTTCGCATTTTCATTATCATGCGAGCATCTTAGGTTCAATGTCTAGACAAGCAGGAATCTTTTGTGACCAAAATATCGTTGGACAATAGTTTAATTGCTCTAGAAGACTAAAGCAGCACATTATTTCAGTGCATATTTTGTAAGCCCCACAGATCAACAAAGTGATCGACTACTTTAGAGTTGCTTAGAAGGAACATCCATTGCTTCTTTTGGAACCCATCTTCATTGTATGATCATTCAGGAATCTCTCATGATTTTGAATAGATGCTGCTGCATTTTACTGATCATCAAATTAAACAACACTGTATATATAGCTTTAAAACATGTAAGTAATGTACAAAAGATACTAAAAGGGCTTCTATGAATAAACTTTGTTAAGCACAAAAATATCATTTGCGATCACGATGATGAAACTCCGAATAAGCAGCAGATCAAGGGCCAGAACAAAACCTGCCATATAACAACATAAACAGTAAGTACTGAAAACTGAATATCATAAAAGTTCACAATGAAAATTAAGTAAAGAAATCTTTATTATCATCTTCAAATTTCTGCATTACTAAATAGCAAAGGTGTTATGGTGGTCTATGGTCAGAGGTTGCGTAGACACTGAAATGGTTTGGATACTTACACCAGTATGGATTTGAAATGTCATTATGCATATACACACTAGTAAATGCACACGTGTTGCACGTAAAATATTTTTTTTTAATATTATTGTAAAATAATTTAAATATTTAAATATATTTGAATTAAAATTTGTTATATATGTGTTTACATTTTAATTACGATTTGTTATAGATTTGATTATATTTTAATTACAATTTGTTATGAATATCTACTCTTTAAAAAAAATCTTGAAAAGACTAGTCATCTAAGCCGTACGTATATCCTCACGTAATTAAAAATTAATAAATAAATAAATTTTAACTAATTGTTTAACAACGTAAGATTATACCTATAGCGAAATACTTCTTTCTAGCTCATGTGGTTAAAGTGGGAGTTATTTACCTTCGTTGGCTAGGTTCAATTCCTCATAGTGTTATTTATAACAAATTTAATTTTTTTCAATAATTTTTTACGTAATATTATTTTTTTAATAAATGGTGGAGAATTTACAAACGTCTTAAATGGCTCAATTTTGAGCCGTTTTCAAGCCTCATTATATATACTAGTAAATGCACGTATATATATACTAGTAAATGCACGTGTTGCACGTAAAATATTTTTTTCTAATATTTTTGAAAATAATTTAAATATTTGTAAATTAAGATTTATCATATATATATATATATATATATATATATATATATATATATATATAACAAATTTTAATTTAAATATATTCAAGTCAAATTTAAACTATTTTAATATAATATAATTTTTTATTAAAATTTTCAATAATATCAATGAATTTTATAAATCTAATTTTCAATATATATATATATATATATATATATATATATATATATATATATATATAACTGTGGATCTATGTTTAGATATAAAAATTAGTTTAAATATATTTTGAATATTGAATATATTTTTATTTGGATTTGTTATATATATCTTTATATACATTTGAATATATGTTTAAGTAATTATAATGATTTTAAGATGTTTCTAAGGGAAACACGTACACAGGTAGTTAGAATTTTTTTTTAATTTTTTAATTATTAATTGGTTGGATTTTGAGCCATCTAGAAACCGCTTTATAATATGAAATATATATATATATATATATATATATATATATATATATATATATATATATATAATTGTGTGTGTGTGTTAGCATGATTTTATAGTAATTAGATTCCAAAAGGTTCTAGAAAGGACCCACTACAAAGAAATGTTACTGTATCGTATCTCAATTGTGTAAGGCACGCACGTCCATGCCAAATCACTTTCAAATGTTTTTGGTTCGTTTAGAGAGTAGAAATGGGTGAGCCACATCTGACATGAATGTCGAGAGAGTATTGTGTCTAATATGTGTTGGATCTTGGATCTGAATACAGACTAGATATCCGTCCTCCTGAGAAGTATCAGTGCAACATACATGGCCACAAAATGTGTCAAACATGAAAATCACAAATGCCTAAAGGAAAAGTAAATTTAACATACGCTTGCTAAATACATATCTAGTTTGCAATCATTCATGTGCAAAATTTATCACCTACTGCGAATAAAGTGAAGGGAAAACTAGTTATACCAATGTGGGCTTTGGGTGTGACAAACAGGTTTATCCACGTGGCTGTCTTGTAAACTAGATCGAAACAATTCTTGTAATGGATAAAACACAATTTTGGAGACATGTTTGTTTCTTTCCAAGAACATAGAAGGGCTTAGGGAAAAGTATCCACCATAAGCTGTAGAGGAACAACTTCTTCATGATAAACCGTATACGAATTTTAGGTATGATCTCCAAAGTCTACTATTTAAACGTTAAGGCTGCGATAATTCAAGAACAATTTTGTCGGTTTCCAAAATAGAAGGGTCAGCATAGGGATAATTCAAGAATCCACCATAAACTGTAGGACAAATAACTTCATGATGAGAAAGTATACAAACTTTAGGCATGATCTCCAATATCTTTACAACCTCGTCTACTATTTACATGTGAAAGTTGCAATAAATCAAGAACAATTTTGTCGTGGTCCATTAAATAGCAGGGATAATATTGTGGTTCCCTTAAACATACTCCTGGAATCTTTTCTTTGGCTAGGACAGACAAGCACAACCATATAGTTTGTGTTAAACAAGATTCCTTTAGGAGGCGTTTGGTACGTGAAATACTATATAGCCGAAATTCTATTTCCCCAGGAATCAAATTTCAAGTAATTAAATTTCCTAGAAAACCATATTCCCATGTTTGGTGACTATACAAATATTCCCGGAGAAAAAAAAAAAAAAAAATTTGAAAGTAAAAAAAAAAAAAAAAAAAAAAAAAAAAAAAAAAATAGAAAAGCAAAAAAAAAGGGATTATTTACACTAACTACCCCTAAGTTTTGGACTTATTACACGGGGTACCCCTACTTTTAAACTAATTACACTGACCATCCCTCCCTTTAGAAAGAAAAAAAATAGGGATAGTTAGTGTTATAATTTTTCATTTTTATCTTAAAGTAGGAGTACCCCGTGTAATAAACATAAAACATAAGTGTGGTCAGTGTAATTAGTTTAAAAATAGGGGTACCTCGTGTAATAAGTCCAAAACTTAGGAGTGGTTAGTGTAAATAACCAAAAAAAAAAGAAAAAAAACCAAGAAAACAAAAAAAAAACAAAAACAAAAAAAGACCAAAAGGGAAAAAAACGAATAAAAACGAAAAAAGCTGAAAACGAAAAAAAAAAAGAAAAAGCAAAAACGAAAACGAAAACGAAAAATGGCTAAAAAATGACAAAAAAATGACCTTAAATGAAAAAGACCAAAAACGAACAAAAAGAAAAAACGAGCAAAAAAAAAAAGAAAAAAAAGATCAAAAACGAAAAAAAAATGAAAAAATGAAAAAACGACCAAAAAGACCAAAAACAACTAATAATGATAAAAACGATTAAAAATTACAAAAAAAACGACTAAAAACGATCAAAAAGACAAAAAAAAAGGACTAAAAACGACCAAAATTGATTAAAAACGATCAAAACGACCAAAAAACGATAAAAAGATAAAAAAAACGACAAAAAACGATTAAAATCGATCAAAATCGACAAAAATTGACCACAAATTGATCAAAAACGATAAAAACGATTAAAAAAAAGACCAAGAATAAAAAAAAGGATAAAAAAAAGATTAAAACAAAACTTAAAACAAAAAAAACCCACATATTCTTAAAGGATAGAATTCCCATGTTTCGTGAGTAAATTATTTACCCGGGTATTCGTAATTCGCAGAAATAATTTTTTTATAGCCTTTCCACCCTACATTTTTTCGAAAATAAATAAAAAATACCCCGTACCAAACGACCCCTTAGTGCACGCACGATACTGTCTCATACCTAAATTAGCATAGATATTATCTCTTAACTAGTAAATGCACGTGCGTTGTACGTAAAATAAACTTTTTTAAATATTATTATAAAATAGTTTAAATTTTTAAATATATTTTAATTATAATTTATTATGGATATATTTATACTCTTTATAAAAAGTCTTGAAAAGACTAGCCGTATAAGCTGTACGTATTCCTCACGTAATTAAAAATTAAATAATTTTTTAACTAATTGTTTAACTACATAATATTATATAACTATAATCAAACACCTCTTCTAGCTCATGTGGTTAAGGTGGGATCATTATTCTTGGTTGGTCAAGTTCAACTCCCCGTGACGTTATTTATAACAAATTAATTTTTTTCCAACAATTTTTTTTACGTAATATTAATTTTTTACTTTTAAAATAAATGATTGAGTATTTACAAACGACTTAGACGGATTACTTTTGAGCCGTTTTGAAGTCTCATTATAAGAGTAGAGATGTAAAAAAAGGAAAAGCACGAGATTGCTAACATCATTGTTCTCCAGCAGAAATATAGCAGAAAAGGTGGGGCTGTGGGGAGTGGTACTACCCTTTGTTTTTTGTTATATATTTGAACCATCAAGTAGTGTCAGCTTTTGTAACTGAGCTTTAGCTGCATCAAGTTGTTCTGCAAGCATTGGTGACATGATCAGTATAACAAAGAAAAAAGGTTAGATTTAATGCAAAATCTATAGCAGGTGTTTCTGTCTTACTTTGTTCAAATGCTTTGGCCGTCTCAGTATCTTTGCGAAAGAAGATATTGCCAGTTTTCTGATATACACTCTGTGACAAGAAACAATCAGCAGAGAGCAATTTAGGTACACGGAAAGGTATATTTATCAACGTAGGTTTATTGTCTAACTTGATGCAGAGAATGTCAGATCACTGCAAAAATTTATGACAATCGAAAAAAGCACAGACTCCACAAATGCGGACCGTGTCGCACGTGCATACACTAGGACCCATTTTGCACGGACATGGCGACAAAAGACGAATCCGACAAGCTGACACAACAATCTTGAAAATTTAGGATACGACAACCTGTAGGACACGCCGATATATACCAAGAAGCACTAGCTCAAGTGAAGTTCTGGAGACATAAGGACCCTGGAAAACCAGGTCGGTGTTTCGCTATGCACTTAACTAAAAATGGGGATGAATCGAGATATTCAAGTGGTGGCTTGAGAGTCGGACTTGGAGGAGCGGTCTATGCTGACATAGAGGATCTTGGGACTGACTGTCAGCCTGGATTAACTATAAATGGTAATTATATGATAACGTTGAAAAGAGGCCAAAAGGCCAAGACCCACAACTAATAAAACTATACATATATAACAACGATGAAAATAGCCCAAAAATCCAAACCCACAACTTAAGCTTTAGGGTTTTTTAGGGTTTCCCTCATTCTCCAAAATTGTGCAGCCCCACAAAAGTTCATCTCCTTCACCAACTCACCTCCCCACCAACAGAGCATCTAGAGCGGCAGGCGATCCTTGAGCAAATTCTAATTCCATTTATACCCTAAGAAGTTATACTATGAAACAAACTCAAGAATTTAAGAGTATCAATTCGATTTTATGGATGTTCTTAAGAATTCATTCAAACAACACAATGTAAGGGAAAAAAAAAGGATAAATGATAAGTAGTTGATAAAAAAGCGGCGTTCTTTGTAAAAAAATTGAGTTTGAAAGCTAAAGAAAGAAGCATAAACGCGTATGTTTGGAATCCTAAACAACCATTATAATTAGAATATACTCAAATGTTTATAAATAAGGATTTTGACTAAGACCCACAACAGAAGAGAAATATATAAAAAAATAAATAAATAAATCCCAATTTTAACAGCACCATCATCTCCCATTCCATTACTGTGATATTTGAATTGTTAGTGCAGTGTTTTAAGTAAGAGATGATTTTGGAGGAATAAGAAGAAAACTCACTCGAGAGGAGTGGAGGGCGTTCATTTCACTGATGGAGATCTCGTGATTTCGAATCTACAAACAGACGCATATTTATTTACGAGGGATTTGCGAAAATTGATTTTAAGGTTTTAGGAACATAAAACCCTAACCTCTTTCTGGAGTTGCAATTTTTTAGGGTTTCCAGCAGCAGCAGTAGAAGAAGAGGAAGCCATCGATTCTGCGTTTTGGGGTTGGGGGAACAGTTCAATTGGTTCTGATAGGGTTTAAAAAAGGAATAGTATATTTGGACAAATTCTATACACACACTACATTTGGGGTTGGGGGAACAGTTCAATTGGTTCTGATAGGGTTTAAAAAAAGGAATAGTATATTTGGACAAATTCTATAGACACGCTACATTTTACTTAGGATAGTCCAATACTTTATGACAGTCCATATTTTTATAATTTTTATTCAGGACGGTCCAAAATTTACTCAGGACAGCCCAACCCAACCTCCACCCCCCCCCACCTCCAAAATCCTTCCAAAATCCTTCATTCTAAATTTCTACTCTCTCTCTTCAAATTCCCAAACCTTAACCTAACCCCAACCCCAACCGCCGGAGAAGGAGGAGGAGGAGGCGGCGAGAGGCGGAGGAGGCTGGAAGAGGCGGAGGAGGAGGTGGCGGCTGCGGGAGGCGGAGGTGGAGGCCCTCCGCCGCGATTGATCCGAACTTCTGCTTCGACGCGGCGAGCTCGGAGGAGGAGGAGTACGAGAGCGAGGAGGACCTCTCCCCCCAGTCCCCGTGGGACTTCACCTCCTACTCCAAGTCCGCCGCCGAGGAGCACTGTCACTACCACATTTCTAGATGAGGGTAATTTAATCATTTTGCCTAGTTATTTTATTTTTAGTGATTTAATTATAATTGTTGTGCTAATTATTTATTTTGTGCCTTGTATTAATTATTTATAGTTAGTGGGCTAGCCTATTAGTTAGACTTGACAATAGTGAGCCAATTAAACCTGCCATGACAAACAATTGAGCACAACATGGACTAGGCCTATTAGACTCATTCCCTCTAGGTAATTAGGAGGATTAGCCTAATTTGCATTAGTTAGAAGCCTTTCCAATATAGCCCTTCTTAATTGCTCTTCATATTGATTAGTGAGGGACAAATTGGACATTGACAATTGCTTAGGAGAGGAAAAACATAGGTGCCGGCCACATATAGCTCTCATTCTCTCTCTCCTCTTCATTTGAGCACTCATTTCTAGATCCTCAATTCTCTAGATTCCCAATTCACTTCATCCCTCCATCAATTCACCTCCATTTTCTTTCATTCATTCTCAATTCCACCTAGCAAGGAGCATTGGAGCTTGGATTGGCAAGGAGCACTAGAAAGAGGAGCTTGTGACGAGGAGATCGTGTCTGGATCGTGTCCATTGTGTATTTTATTGAAAATCAATCTTCCAATAGGTATAGATCTGAATTCACCTTCCCTCTAGCTTCTAAATCATGCATTGGACCTTTAGGAACACCCCAATGGCATAGGGCTAACTATAGGAACAAGTTCTAGGCAAGTTGGTTGTGTTTTATAATTTTTACATGGTGATTTGTGTGTATTTTGGAAGAATTACGAGATTGACACATCAAGTATATGTCATGAGACTAATTTAGGCAATTTGGACTTAGATCAGAATTGGGATACTAGCTACGTGTCCATAATTGGACACGAGTAGGTTGTATCATGATACGGTGTGATACCGTGTGATACAGAGGCCATTTTATGTGATTTTGTGCATTTCTCTTAATTTTCCATTATAACTAATTATAATAGTCATTATTATTTGTAATTAGTTTGTACTATTGTTTAATATGAAGAATTATGAATTTGGACACTTCATTGGGTGCGTATCACAAGTATCCATATTGTGTACTCTAAGTGTTTGGTGAAATATTTTGTGAGTGTGTGTGTCTTTGTAAATTTTTATATATAAATATACATGTACTTGTGTGTATGTGTGTGGCCAGGGGGCTATTGCAGACCTGGTGGGAGTGATTGTGAGTGTTTGATGGTGTATCAGAGATGTGGCTGCTGGGTGTATCATAACAGTGAGGGGGTGCAGGTCACTGATGAGTGTCAATATTATGAGGGGATCGAGTTGATACAATAGTGTATCCGTGTATTCATTGCAGTCCTTCTTGTAGATTTGTAAAGAAAATTATGTGATTGTCAGGTAAGAGGGAGCCCGGGGTCTGTGCAAGAAGTTGGCACAACAATCATGAGGGGAGGATGTGTGTACTTGTGAATTTGTGGAGTTAGATACCACAGTACAGTGGGCATGGAAGGGACTGATAGACTAGTGCAAGAGGGGAAAATGGAATAACTGATAATGGTATCAGTGATATCATGTGGGTCTGTTTTAGTTCTCCAGAATTGAGACAAAGAGTAAGGATAGTGATTTATGCATGAGAGATGAGGGGGAACTAAGTTTAGATGCAGTGGAGATTTCAAGGGGAGGACATGTCTGAACTTTGAATGCAGGTTTTGGGGAGTGAGCAGTTGGAGAGTAGACCAAGATGCTTTAGTGAATTAGTATTAGGGTGGATAGTGTGGGATATCCTTGTGTGTGTTTGGATACGCAATAGGTATCAGTTCTAATTCGAGGGTAGTACGGAAAACTTCAAAATAAGTAGGTGCAAATATAGAGCTCTGGAGTCATGTGAGGGGTGTTGAGGCACATGTTGGAGGCAGCAACCCTGAAAGTGAAGGGTGTCTAGTATCTTGGGTTGGTGTGAGTGAGTGAGACACTTGTGTGTTTTGGGGGTATTCAAGTAGTAGCAGAGGTAAGATATAGGAGTTAGAGTGTCAGTTAAATATCAAGGTTATGTGTTAGTTAATAATTAAGTAAGTTATTATTAGTTGATAGTTATAAACCAAATGTTAGTTATATAGTGGCTTGTTAGTTAATTGAGTATATATGTTAATATGATAGTACCAGTGCTAGTTGTGTTAATTAGGATCGGTTAGTATATTAAGGTCAGATAGTAGTATATATAGTAAGATATGATAGTATAAGTTATGTACTAATTAGTATTGTACTAGTTAAGGAATGTTAGTTCCCCAGTTAGTTTAGATTAGTAAATATTAGTAAGATATTAACTATGCCTATAGGTAATGACCTATTTTAGCTAATACTCTAAGGTAATACTTAGTATAGCTAAGTTTAGCTAGTCTTAACTAATTTATGACCATATTATTTAGGATTGACCTAGTATAAGCTAGTTAGTGACCCATATGAGCCTAAAACCTGAGTGTGACCTAGTTTGGACCTATAAACTCATAATTAGTGCATTTTAGCATACTTTTTACTTTATATCACCCAAATTGATATGTCATTCATATAGGTGTGTGTGACACCAGCTCGGACACCGAGTGACATCTTTTGTTCCGGACCAGAGGCGAGTACATTCTCTGATAGTTTTCTTACTTGACAGTCTCTATGTTTCATGTATTTAGTATTGAGATATTTGATTCCTGACACGATGTTTACACGGATGTGTATACATACATCCTTGTCATGAGATATTATTATCGTGATAACTCAGTGATCACCGTGTCGTGCTTCGCGATTACTTAGTGATTACGTGATATCTCCGTGATTATATAGACCGTGATCATAGTGCATGATATTATAGACCATGCATCGTGATATACGTGTTATAACGTGTCGTAATTTTGATCCGTGTACTAGTCGGAGGAATGGGGAAATATTAGTAAATATGTGATCATACCTTATAGCCCGTGATATATTGTAGCCCGTGATAGATAACAGATCATGTAACTCATGTGTGGTCACGCTAGCCCCCATTTTAATATAGCCCGTGTTAGGCCCAAGCCGATCATATATTTTGTTAATATTTCAAGGCACAAGCTATTGTTTTATTTCCTTATTTTTAGTTCATTACAGTAATGTTCCTTACCATATTGCTCTCAGTTTATTCCATTACTTACCTTGATTTTCTTTCTCGTGATATAGACTAGTTTAGTTACTTGCATCATTTTTTTTCTTTACTATTAATGTTTCATCGTTTTTGTTAATTTTTGGAACTGTTATTCGGTTGTACTTCTCTCCACTCCTGATTGGATATGTTTTTCAGATGATTCATTAGAGGATTGGTGTCCCACGCACTACGGTCCATAGGATGGCGAGCCAGTTGAGCCAGCACCTGTAGAGCCACTTGATGTAGCACCATTAGTTGGAGATGCTTAGACTATTCTTGAGTTGTATTGATTTTAGTATACTTTGTGGCATGTATATTATATTGTGAGCATTATGGAGATTTAGTATACTTTCTGTCTTACTTTGTTCAAATGCTTTGGCCGTCTCAGTATCTTTGCGAAAGAAGATATTGCCAGTTTTCTGATATACACTCTGTGACAAGAAACAATCAGCAGAGAGCAATTTAGGTACACGGAAAGGTATATTTATCAACGTAGGTTTATTGTCTAACTTGATGCAGAGAATGTCAGATCACTGCAAAAATTTATGACAATCGAAAAAAGCACAGACTCCACAAATGCGGACCGTGTCGCACGTGCATACACTAGGACCCATTTTGCACGGACATGGCGACAAAAGACGAATCCGACAAGCTGACACAACAATCTTGAAAATTTAGGATACGACAACCTGTAGGACACGCCGATATATACCAAGAAGCACTAGCTCAAGTGAAGTTCTGGAGACATAAGGACCGTGGAAAACCAGGTCGGTGTTTCGCTATGCACTTAACTAAAAATGGGGATGAATCGAGATATTCAAGTGGTGGCTTGAGAGTCGGACTTGGAGGAGCGGTCTATGCTGACATAGAGGATCTTGGGACTGACTGTCAGCCTGGATTAACTATAAATGGTAATTATATGATAACGTTGAAAAGAGGCCAAAAGGCCAAGACCCACAACTAATAAAACTATACATATATAACAACGATGAAAATAGCCCAAAAATCCAAACCCACAACTTAAGCTTTAGGGTTTTTTAGGGTTTCCCTCATTCTCCAAAATTGTGCAGCCCCACAAAAGTTCATCTCCTTCACCAACTCACCTCCCCACCAACAGAGCATCTAGAGCGGCAGGCGATCCTTGAGCAAATTCTAATTCCATTTATACCCTAAGAAGTTATACTATGAAACAAACTCAAGAATTTAAGAGTATCAATTCGATTTTATGGATGTTCTTAAGAATTCATTCAAACAACACAATGTAAGGAAAAAAAAAAGGATAAATGATAAGTAGTTGATAAAAAAGCGGCGTTCTTTATAAAAAAATTGAGTTTGAAAGCTAAAGAAAGAAGCATAAAAGCGTATGTTTGGAATCCTAAACAACCATTATAATTAGAATATACTCAAATGTTTATAAATAAGGATTTTGACTAAGACCCACAACAGAAGAGAAATATATAAAAAAATAAATAAATAAATCCCAATTTTAACAGCACCATCATCTCCCATTCCATTACTGTGATATTTGAATTGTTAGTGCAGTGTTTTAAGTAAGAGATGATTTTGGAGGAATAAGAAGAAAACTCACTCGAGAGGAGTGGAGGGCGTTCATTTCACTGATGGAGATCTCGTGATTTCGAATCTACAAACAGACGCATATTTATTTACGAGGGATTTGCGAAAATTGATTTTAAGGTTTTAGGAACATAAAACCCTAACCTCTTTCTGGAGTTGCAATTTTTTAGGGTTTCCAGCAGCAGCAGTAGAAGAGGAGGAAGCCATCGATTCTGCGTTTTGGGGTTGGGGGAACAGTTCAATTGGGGTAGGGGGAGAGGGCTTGAGAAAATAGGGGGGCCACGTGCTAGCGAGGGAGGGGGGACGGAGGGCTGGAGCCAATAAGGGGGCCACGTTGGCGCTCTGTTCCGCGCGCTATCCCCCACCCCTCGGTTCGAGAAGAGTTGTCCTTATTTTTATAGGCTTCAGCTGAACAATTTGTCAGAGTTTGGATTGCATCCCATGAAAATCATGTTGGCTCAAACGCATGCACTTTAGGTCAACGTGTTTATAGTGCCTGGGTGGCCAGAATTTGGCCTTGGTCTGACACGGTCAAACTTGGGTTATGCCGATCTGGACCCAATCAACTGATCGATCCGTCATGGTCCACAAGAAAAATAGATTCAGACTGAGTTCAGTCTGCTGGCCCGAAGGTACGGGCCAGCCAGGTCAAAAAGTCGGTCCAAACCAAGTTCTTCTCCCAACCAGATCGACCCAGTCCTGTCATCGACTTAAGGCCCGGTCCAAGCCCGTTTTAAGTCCGATTATACCCAAAAATTCCTTCCGGGCCACTATTTTTTATGGTATTTTACCAAAACATTTATCTTCTTATCGTTAATATAAATGTTAGGAGGGGTACTTTGGTTTTTAAAAAAATCCTAACAACCATTTTCTTAATTGTGGAATATATTTTTACTAAGATGCTCCCAAATTTTATCCGTTTTTACCATCAATCAGGGGTATTCACAGTTATATTTTAAGGGTACTTGTGATCATTTGGCACCCTACAATTTCTATAAATATGGTTTAATTCAGTCAAATTTATCACACAATTTTTTTTTCTTTCTTCAAATACTTACAAGCAATCTGGTGAAGTAGGTATTTTTCTGAAGATTGAAATGCAAGAAAAATTTTAGGAGTTTAAGAAATTGGAGGTTTCAACTTGATTGACCACCAATAGGGTAAAACAATTCTACATCTGGCTTTGGTAAAAATCAAGTTGGGGTTTAAGAATTTTATATTATTATTATAAAGTTAGTTAATTTTGATACTAAAATTTGATTAGTTATTTAAATTATAATTTATTTAAAAAAATAGTATGTGTAACGACCCGCTCTGCTCAACCTGGAGGGCAGATTCAAACGACACAAGTATAGCGAATTGTCCCGCCTAGCTCGGTGAGATGACTCGTTCGATGCTAAGGCTTTTAGACTTAGCTTCAGAAGGAGTTAAGACTTAGATATTTCACAGGCGCGCTCGGAGTTTCGTTCGGCCGATGCGAATCATCGCTAAGGTGGGTGGCTCCAATGAACCTGTCCCTGCTTAGCTGCACGCTTAATAAAAGAAACGATACATGATAACTACTAGGCGATAACCTTTGCATGCTAATAAAAGAGATGAACGCACATAGCTAAGGGGATAACCCCGCATTATCATATGTATAGAACATGGAGACCGTGTCATGTTAGTGCATAACCTAGAGTACTGATCCAAATAGAGTAGTTTCATATGTTATGCCACAAAGTAGATCTCGTCTACAATATTGATGTACTGTATTGCACGGAATGTAACACGGAGTTAGAGTATAATCATATTACATACACATATGAGTAAGACTATCAAGTAGTCATTCCGAGTCAGGAGAAGAAAAAAAGTACTCGGGATACTCAGATCACCGAGGAGGTCTCCAATCAGGGAGCTGTGCAGAGAAGAATCAACCAAGATGAAGTCCTCGGATAAGAGAAACCGAGTAGGAAGTTCTTGGCTAGGATTGGAAGTGGTGGGATAGTTGCATGGTCACGGACAACTTGTTGCGCACAAGGAAGAGAGTCTTCGAACGATCTCCGAGGTATCAAAATTGTGTCGGCCCGGGAGGATTGCACTAGCTTAAAGTTCTCGTGCGATAGCTAGCTGAAGTACTAGCAGACAAGTGTGGGATGTCCAGCTAGGCTTGCTACTAACCTGGAAAGACAGCCGACTCGTCGGATGGTTCGGAAGGCCCAGTAAGGCTCACAACCAAGCTGGGAAGACAGTCGTTCCATCCCAGAAGATATGTCCAATATGGATAGCAGAGCCAGTGACCTTCATATAGATAAGTCATACATGCATAACGGTGATCCGCACTTAGAAGAGGTGTAACACGGAGGAGTATAATACACGGCATATTGCACATTTAGAAAGTATGTACGGTATATAATATGGTTTGAGTAAAATATGTCTGAGACAGAGACACAATCATAACACTTGAGTTACATAGATGTTCCTAATTCCTTAGTAGATTATCGATATCATTGTTGCGTATGACAGGGAAGGCCGAATGGTAAGAAAGGATAAGACGGACTCACTTATTTTATAGCATGACACTCTTTTTTCAGACATGAATATATGCTTTAGTTTTACTATGCCATGAAACTGATCCTAAGGCAAAGACTAGAAAGATAACATAATCAGTCGGTACACATAACTAATGAACGTGTTTGTTTTATGGCGTGGGCGAGAGGCCTCCCCACTAGTGCATTCAATGTACTGACACCCAACCAGATTGCATGCAGGGTGCATGGTGCAGGGAGTAGCTCGTACGATTTCAGAGATCGCTTGACGCATCGAGGCGCCAGATCACACTTGACATCATGGAGCGTGGTGCACAGACCTGAAGCTCACATATACGGAACATAATGTATGGGAATATGATCATCCATAGTGTTTGATTCAAGTTGTAAGCCTAAGGGCATATTCGTTGTAATGAGAAAGAGAGAGAGAGAGAGAGAGAGAGCATGATAGATTATAATTCTCGGCCTAGCGCTGCTTGAAATCTTTGCTTCATATCAATAAAGAGCTTATTTTTTATTCAATAATCGTGTTATTCATTATTTTTGCTATGGCAACTCTGTGAACTAGTTATCAATCGGCCGTTTCGGTATTTGCCTTGCGCGGGCGCAACTCCAGACTCGCGCGACATCACATCCTTATGGGAACGACCGTCTCGCGGGAGCGCTGGCATGGTGATTCACATTCAGCGGGGGCGATCGAGCCTATAGGAGATCGAGACATGATATTTTGGTATCAGAACCCGACTTTACCTCCTTGGCCTTCGTATTGATTCTCTCAGTTTTGAACTTGTTCATTGATGATGTGAAAGACGTTCTTTCTCGATATTTCGATAAATGTTTCATACAATGAGTATAAATATTTTGAAAGTTTGTGCAGAGGATTATTGGACAAGATAGTTTTGCGATGGCCTTTGTGCCGAGTTGAGTCAGACTTTATGTAAGCAGACTCGTGCTAGAGTTAGTTAGTTACGTGAGAACCCGAATAGTTGTCCGCTAATGATATTAAATTTAGTACGAGACTAAGAATATCGTTCAGACGAGATAGCTATGCACACAACCTTTTGGCTAAGTTGTGTTGAGTATCGTGCACCTAGATCCCTCTGGTGCAAGCAAGTTTGCGAGTGAGATTGGGATATCGTTTGATTAAGGATAAATTAGAGTTAGAATGGAAATCGATAGAGACGTTACCGGATTATCGCTAAGGCGAATATAGATGAGCGTGCTTGGATTTGAGAAATAATTCGAACGACTATTCATGTCGGGTAGATGTGAATCAAAATATAGTTTGTATGGATGATTATCGATAGAAGTATATGCAAGACTAAGATTATTGAGGCAACACAAAGAGATCGTGCTTGATTTTTAAGGAACGAATTGGATAGATATGCGATTGAGCGATGCGAACACGATTGATGATTTATTTGGATTACTCGATTCCGGAGTGGTGTATGCGTAATAACCATATTTCGTAATACATTATTTTGGTATTAATCTTGGTAGACTATTTACGAATTTATTTATTTTATCTTAATAATTTTTTGTTGTTTTTTTTCTTTTCTTTTTTTATAAAAAGAAATTATTGGGTTAAAGAAATTAATTTTATTTTCTTTAAATAGATATATATTATTTTACAATAGAGTTCTTTTTGCAAAATTGCAAATTCTATGAATAAGGAGGGGCTTAAGTAAAAACCCACACATTAGGGGGGGGGGGGGGAACCATCAAACCCACCGATTCTTCCCAGCCTCCAAACCCCACGACTCATCAAAAGAATACCACACATGGCTTCTTCCCTTCTTTTCCTATTTTCTATGTACACATATGGCAACCCCTCTTCTCTTCTCAATTTCCAACACTAACACCAGCACCTCCCTCTTTTCCTCTACTTATTCTTCTCTCATTATTCTTTACCTCCTTACCTCTCTTCACCTCCTCCTCCCAACTGTGCTGCTGCCGCTCCTATCTACTGATGATGTTGTCGCAACCGTTACTGCTGTCGCAAGCCGCCACCTCCGACGACCGCTCGCATCCGCCACCCACCGCCAGCCTCCCTCCGGATCTTCTTCCTCCCTCTTCCGACTTATCCTCTTTGTCACGTCCCACTCCCAGAATACTGGATAAATACGAGGACTGACATGGCCAACCGCACTTTGCAGAATATCAAAGTAAGCCGCAATGTGTTAAGGTTGTCTAGAAGATATATGGGCGAACTCTAGCATGTTATGACATCAGTCCTAAGGACGACAGATCCTAGTATCTCAATCCAATAATAACAATTACAAGAGTATATCATACATGAAAGTAAAGAGGCATCACAAATTATATGTCATATATGATCATGAGACTAGTGAATACAAAATACTGCACTAGCAGAGTATAAAAATACATGATCAAATATACCAGCCATGGTCTAATATATACATCATGTTGACCGTGG
This sequence comes from Iris macrosiphon, assembly GCA_036927795.1. NCBI lineage: Eukaryota > Viridiplantae > Streptophyta > Magnoliopsida > Asparagales > Iridaceae > Iris > Iris macrosiphon. The sequence continues at coordinate 45,288,497 of JAYESA010000009.1, forward strand.
TCTCAAAAATATAAGGAGCTAACTCTTTCCCTAGCTAAACACCACAAAATGAAGTAATCAAGACGAGGGGTGAAGGAAGAAAACCTACTCGTGAGCTTCGGTCGCAGTCCTATGAGTGTGAGCCATTTGCTAGATGTGCGGTGGATCCTGGTTCTCCTCAGGATAATATGGCCATACAAAACCAGTGGGGTCAGAACCCCAAGCAACAAGTACCACAAAGGAGCTCAAGGTGATAGACAAAATATATCACAACATTATCAGAAAAGAGACAGATAAGAATAAAAGCAGATCGAGACTTGTACGGTACCAATGTACTTGACTGAAGAATATAACTGTAAGAACTGATAACAAAAATATATAAAAAGAAAGTAAGGCGACGAGCGACAAAAGGGCATAGGAACTACTCTGGATCGGGACCGCAACCCTTAAACCAAACAAGGACCGGGGTTGCAGACCTTCACCCGAGCAGAACTTAGCACCCTAACCACGCGTCGAAAGAAAAGAAACTAGAAGGACGAGCTATAATGAAAGTAACATCATTCATCGTACGGCCAAACAGCTTGACGGTTTGCTACGATTAACTAGCTAGGGTTGTCACATGCATTAATTACTAAATGCATATTTTAAAAATATTGCTACCACCGGTACTGCAGTCGACCCGGATGGCCAAGGGTACGCTTGTCGAGTAAACTTAAATGTACATTCAACATCACTACAACATAACTTGTTACTTTATCAGAAACAGAAATTGAACTTATAAGCATAAACTTAAACTTGTGATTATAAGCTTGCTTTATAGACATAAACTTGTATATAAACTTGTCTCGTAGTGCCGTAGCATATGTAAACTTGGTCAGTCATAGAGCCCTTGCCTAGTAGGGTTGTTCCATGCTGCATGGGGCCCTTAGAGATCGGGGTAGCCGGTAGCGCAATATTCTTCCCTCCCAATGATCTAGGTAATTCTTATCTTGTTTAATCATTACTCAATTATTTTGAGTTCTCGAGTCGTGGACACTTGAGAAATCCCTAGAATGACGAGTCAGGAGTACGAGCTCTTCATGAGTTATCGTATTTGCGACATGCGATACATTGGGCAATACTCATACTCGATTGTCCGATGCCAAAATGCAATATATTTTCATACACAAGCATTTCTACGGTGTGGTAAGAATTGTGAACTTGTCTCGTGAACTATATGCAAAAGTTGTCTAGTAATATAAACTTGTACAAACATAAGGAAGCACACAACAATAATCACTAAAAGAAATTACTAAATAAACATAATTAAAAGGAACACAAAATGCACACAAGAATTTTTGGCTGCATGCGCCCACTGGACTCATGGACTCACTTGCCGCATGCACCCACTGGCCACATGCACTCACTGGCCGCATGCACCCAATTATCGTATGGACTCACTGGCTGCATGCACCAGATTGCTGCATGGACTCAATTGCCGCATGGACAGGGTTAAAGTCTATTCCTTGGGGCAAGTGCTGAGTGATGGGTCAATAAATGAAGTATCAGTGAAGTGACATAAAGTGATGGATGTGACCAGCCATAAAGTGTGTCAGGAAGAAAAGGCAAAACCATAAAAAGATGTGCAAGGATGAAGATGAGTTATGCGTCAAAAGAGAAGAGTCGCATAGTGCCAATGCCACATAAGTCCGCTTGCCGTATGCTCAGATTGCCACATAGATGCCCCTCTTGGACATAGCAAAATTTTTATTCGTTCAGCGAGTGAATACACAAGGAGTTCAAGGACTTAGTTCCAGAACACTTTGTGTATTGAACAGTCATGCATCCATCAAGATGGACGCATGCTGTCAGTAAGCGGCAAGGAGTTCAGGCCGCATAACCCTCTCGGACCGCATAGCGCTCTCTACCACATAGATCGCTTGCCGCATGAAGACTTCGTCTTCTCCAAAAGCAGGGTCAGCCATGGCCGAAAGCTCCAAAAAACAAAAAATTTATTTTCTTCATAAAATCTTCATTTTAACTCCAAATAAAGTGAAATAAAAGCCAAATCGTACGAAATGGAATGCTCTAACATAAAGAACAACTAGTTTTCGAAAATACTAAGTTTTAATAGATCAAAACCAAGGAAAACTCATGTAACCCATGAAAAATCCTAGATTGAAACTCAGATCTACAAAAATTTGCTCATCAAAATAAAAAATACCAAGAACTAAAATGATTAGGAACACACGAAGAATATTTTCCATCAAACAGAATTTTAAAACAACATATATATGAAAAATCCAAAAATCAAAGTTTTATCATGGAGCAAGATGTACTTGCCTAAGAGTCAAACGACCTCTTCCTAGCTAGGTCCAGTATTAGGGTTTGGCTAGAGGAGGTGCACGGGGGTAAGGGAGAAGGGAGCAAGGGAGGAAAAAAATAAAAATAAAGAAGAAGAAAGAGAGGAGAAAGAGAAAAGATCATATATATACTAAGAGGGGAGGAAAATGATTTACTCATGGGTTCAGTCAAATAAACCGAAGTAAGTGTCCATTCTACATGCGGGTCCTAAATCGAGTCGATGGCAATGCCAATGGGTATTCTACTGGTCTCAGGTAGTCTCTCTCAACAACAGAAAAAATAACAATAAATAAAATGACAGGAACCAATATGAGAAATATAACAGGAATACATTATCAAGAGTAATTAAATCCTAGAAAATTTAAAAATATCAAATCTGGAATCGGGTGTGACTCTCTTCGTTCTTCCTCTTCTTCAAATCCTAGGTATAAATCTTTCTTCTCCCAAATATTTTTCCAAATCCTAGATCTATGTCAAATTCTAGCATGCATATATATATATATATATATATATATATAATCTTGGCCATTGTAAAAATAGGACTCTGATTTGGGAAGAATTTGGAAGGAATCCTAGGTTACTCAAGACAAGGCAAGTCCTCAACCAAGTCTTAGAAAAAAAAAATCTAAAAGTTTCTATAATTGTTATGAATATATTTTAAACCAAATTTGGAAATAAAATTCTGCATTTGATCCTATAAGAACTTGGCATGGATTTTAGGGCATAGAAGTATGAATCTCTTGGTCAGTACACAAGAACACAAGGTGCTTGTTAAAATATTTTACCAAAGAATTTTGATTTTTAAAATAATTATCATTGTTATTATGATTTGTTTTGATTATAATATAAAATTTTAAGGTATAATTCTATCGACACAAGGTTAGGACATGATATAGAAATAAGTGGACACAAGGAATTGTGTATGATGTTCTTTTATAAGGATTGCTTAACAATAAAACTTTATATGTGTGTGTGTAGTTAGTGAATTGGTTCCATGTTTGTTATTATTATTATTATTTATGAGAATATATATTTATATATATACATATATACTTGTATGAGAATTATCAGGTCATTGTGTGTCCTTACTTTTATTTGAAAAATTCTAAGTTGTCACGACCCAGTACCAAAATACGGAGACGGACATTGCCAGCTACCCCGTATAAGGTACTATACGTCGTACGATGATCATGGTTGTAACTAGACAAGGGGGTGCATGCTACAATCAAGTCTCCTAGGGTCAAGAACTTTTATGTCTCAATCATTCAAACAAGAAGTAATAATATATAACACTTCTAAATAAGCAGTAAGGCGTCCCAAACGCCACATAAGAATATTCTTTGAAGATCTGGCGATACAGAATGATGTGCCAGATGCAAGATCAAAGTATACATGACACTGAGTCGGCTCCAATTTAAATATATACAGTCATGTAAGGAACTAGTATCCAGATTTATCGGCTATGTCACGACCCGCACCCGGATATTCGGGCACGAGTACGTGGGTACGTCCAGCCTACGCCGCAGTGTCGGCGGTAGTACGCTGTCTGGGTCATAATCACAGGTAATTTAAATATATCTCATCCACAAGAATAAACAGGCAAGGATAATCACAGGAAATAGGAATACCAAGATTTTATAATATTAAATATGACAAACAGATCCATAGTTTATACAAAACCAGAAGATAAATCGGGGACAAACCCGAGTATTGTGCTGAAAGAAAATACTAGCTAACTGGCTAACCACTCCTCAAATGTAGTCTCCTGAGTGGGAACTGGCTCCTCAATAGTACCACCTACTACGTCATATGGGCCATAATATGTGGGGGCATAGTTCTCATCATCGCCTAAATCAACGGATCCAGTCAGGAAAGGAGCAAAGTACACAATGCACAACAAAGATTAAACTAAATAGTTATGACAAGTAGGAAAGAACTGACAGGTATCATGTTGAGGATATGCATAAATAAGAAGTAACAATAACTAAGGGTTAAATGCTGTAAATCAGGAATATGAGTAAACAGGAAATATAATGAGACAGGAAAATGGAACTACAACAAGATAACAGGAACTGCAACACGACAAGAAAATATGTGTGTGTAAGTGTGTATTTAGAATACATAGTTGGCATGTAGGGGGTTATAAGGCTAATCAGGCCGTCATAGACGGCTATCAACAATATAATCGAGTATCAGGCTGATGGTACAGTCGCGTACCAACAGCTATCCACAATAACATGGGGAAGGGTAAACTATATGCCTCCTAGTATTCTCCCACCCGACATGAAAAGTAAGACATGAACTCCAGTAATCAAGACATGAAATCCAGATTCTAACACTACGTGTAAATATCCAAAGGTGCTAGTAGAGCAAGGAACTAATTATCACAATATAAAGATTAATCTTGAAGTGCAGGTACTTGCCTGATGTTTGGATCCAATTATAGTTATGTTCTCGAGGAAATTTCTAGAAATGACTCCGGATGCTGAAATAAATATTACCATCATGCTCAGAAGATATCAAATAGCTAGAAACGCCTGTCCTTGGGTCCAATTTGGAGACAAGGGCAAAAACGACAGTTTCGGGTCAAAACGGGGTCCGCATGTGGGCCCGCTTTGTACCGAAAAACGTGTCAGGGTCAAATGTCTCCAAATTTACCAAACATAGTGTCAACAGGTCAGGAACGATGATACGAACCCAACGAAACTTCTAGAATTGGATTCCGATGAGCCGATCACAAAATCGCCCGTCGAGTGGGGGCCTGCGGGGCCCACGACACGCGATTTCGTTAACGTTCTCAGAATCGAACCAAACTTGGGTCACAGGACCAGCGTATTGCTACGAGTCCGATGGCGCAAGTTTTGTTTCGATCCGACGTGTGTACAGAATGTTAGGGCGTGAATCAGAAAAGGCAGATACGGGGCGGTGTCCGCGGATATGCGTTGATCCCGGTGTGCACGCACACCCGAATCGACTTTCGCGAAATCTCACACGTCCGTATCAACGCTGCGCACGTATCTGTGAAGACCGCGCGCGACCAAGTCGTCCCGTTTGGCGGAGCGTACCCAGTTCCGGGGAGAATCGGGTCAATGTGTTTCCTGTTTTTGGATCGCGGTGTGCGATCACCACAGGACGCGATGCCCCGAGCGGTTTGTCCGAAAATCGAGAGGGTCATACAGGCTTCGCAACAAAATTTACGGAATCGAAATCCGAGCTACGAGCAAGAAGATACACGCACCTGAACTGGGCTGAAAAACCCGGGGTCTGAATCGTGTCCGATACGACACGGACACTGTGTCCCGTGTCCGTGTCCGACACAGGGATAGAAATTAGGGTTAGGGTTAGGGATCCGACGGCTCAGGGCGGAGGACGGTCGGGGCAACATCGCCGGGCTCGGGGGCTCTGCGAGGAGGGCGGCGCGGCGGGGTGGCGGTGCTGGCCGGCCGGACGGAGGCGCCGGCGCTGCTGCTCGAGGCTACTGCTGTTGAGCGGTGGCCGTCAACGAGCGGGAAGGAGGAGGAGGGGAAGAGGGAGGGGGCTGGTCGCGGTGGTGGACGGCGGTGCTGTCTTGGCGAGGGCGGCGGGGAGCGGAGGGGTACGGTGGAGCGGCGTGGTGGCGAGGCGGTGTCGACGGAGGTCTGGGAGAGGGATTATATAGGCGGTGGCGGGCCGTGCAAGGCTGAGGGGATGGCGGAGAAGACGGAGCTGCGGAGGTCGTGGGGTGAGGCGCGGGCGGAGCGGGCCGGAGGCGGCGGCTCCGCCGCGAGAAGCGGGCACGGGCGGGGACGAGGGCTGACTGGGGGTGCGGGTTCGGGCACGGGTCGGGTCTGAAGGATTCGACCCGACCCGCTAGGGGCTGGGCCGGGCTCGGGCCCAATGGGCCGGGCCGGGCGACGGAAATGGGCCGGGCTGTTAAAAAAATAATAAATAATAATAATAATAAAAATCAGTAATAAATAAATAAATAATTAAATAAATAGTTTTAGGTGATTTAAAAATAGGTCCGGGGCCCGATAAATTCCAGAAAAATTTCCCTAAGTCCAGTTTTCCATTTTACACCAAAAAATATTATTTTCATAATATTTTAATATTATTTATTATTAATTAAAAATCATTTAATAATTTAAAACCCTGATTTTAATTACAGAAAAATCCTAGAAAATTCCAGAAAATTGTGAAAAATCCAAATTTAAAATTCTTGCAAAATCAGGGGGTTTACAGGCTAACAGGTAGCGGTTGGCTAAACACCCAAAAGAATATAGTTTACAAAAGACAAGCAGTGGATAAAGGAACCCACTCGTTATCCTCGACGGTCATGTTTCTGGTACGCGCCATTAGTCGAGAAAAAGTACATTGGATCCTCGTGTGCTGGCTCAAAACCTGGCCATGCAAAACCAGTGGGGTTAGACCCCAAATAGCAAGTACCACAAAGGAAGCACACAAAGAAGAACAAAACCCAAAGCAATATATATATATATATATATATATATATTTCTGTGACATAGCGTAGGTTCATGGCATATCCTATCACAAAAGCCTAACCCTACAACCAAATAAAGACAAGGGTTAAATCCATCATACTATGATAGTTCATTTCTCTAGGCCACTAACAGAATAAATATAATCACAACAAAGTCCAATTTATAAAATCGGCTAATCACTTGTACGGCTTGCTATTTTTGGAGTCTGAGGTTATCTCAGAATAATGCATAATAGATATCCTCATATCATGTTATTGCCAAACATGAGATAATCTAGCCAATAGATGAATATATATGTATTTCATGAGTTGCACCAGTTTTTCGTAGGGCCACTGTGCTAAAAATACGGTATTACAGGTTTCAATGTTCCTATAGTGAAATAGTGGCTCGACATATTTATAATATGTCAGATACTATACTCCACTAAGGCAGATGATATACATTATTTGTGGTGGCCAGCCCACAACGCACTTAGATTGAATCTCTGTGGGAATGTTAGTTGGCATGATCTCAGAATACTGTTTCCTCCCCATGTTATTACCACTTTTAGTTTCTTAATTAACCCTATATTTAGTTTCAAAATCTCAAGGCATGGCCACATGAGAATTTTTTTAAGATGTCGTACAAAGTACGGGCACACTAGATACAAATCCATAGAAGCTCAAATATGGATTCACCCGAACGTGTATGTAATATTCAATAAATCAATATCCTAGCCACGCTTTGGTATTTGACTCGCATATTATGCCTGTGCTAGGAAAAATAGTATATTTATAGTATCACGAGTTCATGAATTTGGAGGCATTCTCGATGCACATCCCAAATATAATTACTTTAACACGATATGTCGTACCTCAGTGCACATTATATCAAGAACTTTATCAGGCAATAATTATATCAGCACGGATACAGTATTCGAGTCCAATTACCAATTATCATTCAGTTACATAAATCTTGATCACATTATAACACAAAGCTTATGTCATGCACATAGCTGGTTAGTCACTATTCACTTAGTCTGGTCCATACAGAATATCTCAATCCAACATATATTAATGCCATGTATGAAGCCAATCTTAACACATGGTCATGTCTAACATGAGGTCTGGTTTCTAAGTCCATTCTTCCTTATAATCATAACACAAGCAATACCAGGATCAACCACATAGAGGATGATAAGAGCATTCCAAATAGGATAAGTGAACACATAATGAAAGCACTATGTGCACGCATGGGGTCATTAAGGCTAGCATGCGCATAAAATTGTATGCATAAAGGTCAGGCACATAAAGTCTCATAAAGTCAGGGGCGCATAAAGTCCGTGAGCTACAAAAGGGGGTGGCGCACAAATACACCGAAGTAAGTTTGGTGCACTAACTCACAAAAACAAGGTTGGCACACAAACTTACAGAAATAAACTTGGCGTACAAACTTACAAAAATAAGTTTGACGTACTTTGTCAAGTTAACCAACACGGTGCACTTAACAAAAGTGCGCAGGCAAGAATAAGACATGCTTTCAAAGAAAGTACGCGAACAGCTAGCTAAAAGACAAAATACATAATCCAAGGTCAAATCTCGACAGTCGAGAAACTCGTCAATCGAGGAGCACACAAATCAATAACACAAAAATTAAGAAACCAACCAAAGCTTCATCCCTAAGGAAACAAATAGGAAAGAAAAATGTCCAAGCCGACCAACGTAAGAAAAGTGCGCCGGTTGACGAAACATAAAAAAGTGCGCCATATTGCCAAACGCGAAGAAAGTGAGTTGACTAATTGTGGCGCACTTTTCTTTTGGTTTTTCAGGGAAAACTTTGATTGAATACACACTAAAGTGCGCCAACTGAGTTTTTATCTTGAAAGTGTGCCACTGACTCAAGGAGTGTGACTGACACACTTTTGCTAGGAGACTGAGTACAGTATGATTAGTACGCACGAAGAACTGAGACAGCACACCAATGCGCCCAAAATGAAACATACGTATTTCTACGCCAAAGGGGTTATCTTGTATACTCTTTACGGAGCACTGTTCTTCTTCTCTAGTCAGCCATTTTGGTATACATATTGTATCAAGTTTCAACACTGAACTTAGTTGGACTCGAAAATAAGCACGACCAAAAGCAAAGTTACATAAAATATGGTGCTCTATTCTATGAGATAATTAATTTTATAAAACACAAAGTTTTTGGGAGATCAAATCCAGAAAAATAAAAGTGAACCCATAGACCCAAACTCAGGTCCATGCAATTCCAACCAAGAAAAATCAAGAACAACAAATATTAAAGATAAATGGGTGCTCGGTCCTAACAATATGAGCTAGAAATAAACATGAATTATTAAGAACTTAAAGTATGCATAAATTAATGGTTCTTCTTTTTGTGCAAGATGTACTTGCCTACGGAGGGAGAGAGAAAATCTAAGGGAGAGAAAATAGAAAGAAAAGATAATGAGAAGAGAGAGAGAGAGAGAGAGAGAGAGAGAGAGAGAGAGAGAGAGAGAGAGAGAGAGAGATGAGAATATATATAGGTTTAGGTTTGAGATATGGACCGTTGGATCACTCAAACCCATCTAAGCAACACATGTGTAATACCCCTAATTTTGAAAACCCTATTTTTATTATTTATTTATAATAGTTATGAGCTAGATAGAAGGAATAGATTTTATTAAATTTCATTTGAGGTGTTGTGCAATTAGAGGATTTATGGAGCCTTTATAAATTTTCCTAAATTATTCCATGTAAGAGACCATTTGGACAGTTGCTGGCTTAAACGTATGCACCAATATAGAAATTCCTATTGGATTCAAACCCAAACCCGCAATCCGTTAACCACCCCCCCCGCGTAAACCAAAATAAAGCAAAAGAAGAAAGAAACAGCAGCAGCTCATCATTCCCCCCCCCCGCGTATACTTTTCCTTCTCCGCGCGTAAATATAACAACAGCAGTAGCAAACCCGCACGTATAACTCATGCGCGTAAACTCTCTCTACCACTTCCTACTTCTTCTGTGCGTAAAAACCCCACCCGCCTAATTTCTTTCTCTACGCGTAAAACAAACCCAGGCATAAACTCCACCACCGCTTAATTCTCTCCTCCGCACGTGTGGAGAAAAATATCAGCTGCAACACCACCGCCTCTTTTTACCTATTATTACTAAAAACCCCTCAACCGAAACCTAAACCAATAAGAAGAAGGAAAACAACAGCAGTAGTAGTTTCTTAAACACTAAGTAACCCCACCGCCTCCTTATCCCTATATATATATTTACAACTCTCAAACCCTAACCCACTTCTTCTTACTACAACTTAACACTGTTGGACGTGTACTATACAGGACTTTTGCTCGGCAAGTATACCTTGCCACTGTACTATTATTTATATTCCAGCTGATTCATGCATGTTTAATTCTGCTTATATAGATGTTTATTTTGTAGATTTTTGGACCTACTTTATGAGACCACCCCAGTATTATGGAGCATCATTAGATTCATTGGCCGTGACATAGTTGTTACACAAGTTGTGAGTCTCATATAGATCCCGGACTACGTATTGGGTTGGCCGCCTGTACGTTTGGGCCGTGCGTTAGGGATGACTGCTGATAGAAACTTTGTATGATAGTAGACTTGGCAGTTATTTAGAGGTTTTATCGTATTGTGAAGACAACACGCATAGATCATTGGGCGGGGAGAACGACTAATAGGCGTATGGGACACCCACCTCCTGTATACTGATGCCGCACTCGACGGAGTCATACGAACGTTATTATTTATACAGATACCATATTCCCTAGAGTGTGGGATGATACTTGCTGATTTTACAGATACCACACTCTAGAAAATGTTGGACGTTATTATATTCCTGTGCCCATGATATAGGGGGCATATGTGGCATATACTAGCCGGTTGTCACGATTGGTGAATTACGTCAGCATATGTCTAGCCTACACATTCCCATACACTCAAGTTGTTCTCAAATTGCATTCACTTAGACGGATAGGCGACCCATTGGATGTTTATATTTCAGTACTTTATGGCATGCTTTTATGTATCTTGTTACGTCCCCCTGAGGACCTGGTCCCTTTCCAGATATGGACGAGCAGGAGTACCCACAGGAGTACAGACCTGGACCTGACTCTACTTACCAGAATTTGGAGGTCTTACCCTCGGAGTATCTGTGATTTTATTATCGCTGTTTAGAGATCCTTGTTGCTACTTCAGTATAGTCATTTTGTAGTGGATTTGTTTCCACCTGACTATCAGACTTGGTACTCATCTTGGATATTGTCACGCCCCAGTCCCCAAATACGTAGGACTAGGACACGTAACCATGCCAGCCGCCCGTATATATGGCAACTCCAATATATGGAAACCATATATACGTACGTACGCTGTATAATGAATAATAATTCATAAGTGGTAAAACTAATCACAAGTCACAGGGTAATATCTAAATCTCATCCACAGAATATCACATATACAGGAATAACCAATAACCAGGTAACTAGATCTTAATATAGAATATCTAAAGAATGACAGTCGGATGGAAATAAATTCACTGCCGAAATAGAATATAAAATGAACCAGATACACACCATATAAGAACATCATCTGACCAACACGAGGCTCGAAGATCTTCTCGAAATAAGTAGCCTGTCCGGATCTGCGCTCCCGCGAATACTCAGGAACATCTATACCTGAAAAGGGACTAGGTCCTCAGAGGGACATAACAAGATACATAGAAGCATGCCATAATGTAAATACTGAATAAATAAATGGGGTGTGCTAACCATCTAAGTGAATGCAATTTAAAGACCTGGTAGTACGCATGGAAAAGTGTAGGCTAGACATATGCTGACGTAATTCACCAATCGTCGTGACTGGCTAGTATATTTGTCATATGCCCCCTGACTCAAGGGCACTCCGCAATCGTCCATCTCCGAGGAGCATGGAACGAAGATATAACATACAAGGAGGGGGGTGTCCCATACGTCTACTAGTATCTTCCCCGCCTAATATAGATGTACAAGTCGTGAAAACGACGTGGACATCTCATACTATGATGCAAGTCTCAATAAAATAAACAACTAACTAAATACCGTTACACGTGTTGCTCACACCGATGGCCAGTCGAATATGAGGCACGCGTCCCTACATGAGCTCACTCTGTGATGTGAAATAATACGTGTCAAGGCCTGGGAAGTCATACCGATAACTCCACAACTTTAGGTGGGTCTGCTAGACACTAGGTCAGATACAATCCTAACGTCAACGCCTTCGTTGACTGCACCCGAGTTTTCTCGGACGCGCATATTTATATGATAAATAAACATGTAACTATCAATAACTGAAATTTAACAGTACAACAAGGCAAGGTATACTTGCCTGGCAAGAGAGCTGTAAATGTAATATTCAGATGTCAAATACCAAGTGTCAGAAACTATGGCCTCAGAATGAACGTCTCCGGATGCTGAAATAAATATCACTAACAGTCTCAGAAAATATCAAATAGCTAGAAACGCCTGTCCTTAAGTCCAATTTGGACACAGGGGCAAAAATGACAGTTTTCGGTCAAAGTGGGGTCCACATGTGGGCCGCTTTGCACCAAAAAATGTGTCAGGGTCAAAGGTCTCCAAATTCGCCAAACTTAGTGTCAACAAGTCCAGAACGTCGATACAAACCCAACGGAATGTCCAGAACTGGATTCCGATGTGCCGATCACAAAATCGTCCGTCAAGTGGAGCTTGTGGGGCCCACGATACAGGATTTTGTTAACGTTCTCAGAATTGAACCAAACTTGGATCACAGGACCAGCGTATTGCTACGAGTCCGATGGCGCAAGTTTCGTTTCGATCCGACGTGTGTACACAAAGTTACAGCGTGTTCCAGAACAGGCGGATACGGGACGTTGTCGGCGGATACGCGTTGATTCCGGTGTGCACGCACATCCGAATCAACTTCTGCGAAATCTCGCACGTCCGTATCAACGGCGCACACATTTCGGTAAAGATCGCGTGCGACCAAGTCATCCCGTTTGGCGGAACGTACTCAGTTCCGGGATGAATCGGGTCATTATTTTTCCTGTTTTTGGATCGCGGATCGCGATCGCCACAGGACGCGATGCTCCGAGCGGATTGTACGGGCATCGAGAGGGTCACATAGCCTACGTGTCACAACTGACGAAATTAAAAATGAAACTACGAGGAGATAGTACGGGTTACCTGAATAGGGCTCCGTGGAATACATTTTTCTGTGTCCGCGAGTCGTCTTGACACGATACGACTGTGTCCAAGCTGTGTCCAGCTACTATCGTGTCCGGTACTGCGCCGTGTCCGGTACTGCTCGGGTCAGGGTCGTTGCGGGGTGGTCCGGAGCCTCTGCGGGTCAGCCGACCGGACGAGGAAGAAGCTGAATCGGAGTGGGGCTGTACAGGGTCGTCGAGGTAGCACTGGCCGGATCGGGGGGGGGGATGGCTGCACGGCTGTGGGGGGGGGGGGGAGAAGGACCAAGGCGAGGAGGAGGAGTCGTGTGGCTGTGCCTAGGCCGGTCGGGGGGGAGGGGGAGAACTAAACCGGAGTGAGGGCGGCGGCGCTGGCCGAAGTCGAGGGTGGGTCCAGGCGGGGAGGAGAAGGAGGAGGTGGTTGATGGTGATGATGGTGGTGGTGGGCGGCTTGCTCAGCCGAGAAGGAGGAGAAAAATCGAGGGAAGGAGGTCGGGGAGCTCAGTCGGAGCTGAGGAGGAGGAGGAGGAGGAGCGGAGTCGGCGAGGCGAGGGCGACCGGGTGTGATGGCGGGCTGCTCGGGGAGTGGCCGAGTGGGGGTGGTGGTGAAGATGGTGGCGGTGGGGTTGGCTGTGATGGGGGTGGCGGGGGTGGCGGAGACGTGAGGGGGTCGTCTCGCCGGCGAGGTCGGGGTCGGAGAAAAGGGGGGAAGTGGAGAACAGGGAGGAGGTAGGGGAGTCAAGGCCGGCGGGGGGGGGGGGGGGGTTGACTCGCCGCGGGGGGGGGGGGGGGGTAGCCGACGGCTAGGTCAGGGAAAGGGTTTGGGATTTTCTTTTTATTTTATTTCTATTTTATTTTCTTTTATAGAAAATAATATAGATATTTTAAGTAAAATATCTTGAGATATTTACAAGATATTTTTGGGATATTTTCGGGTGGGTCCCACCTCCAAATGGACGGTGCAGGTTCACCGACCAATGAGGGAGTGACACCTCGCATTGCAAATTTGCAGAAAAGTCCCTGTAATTTTATAAATTGTGTAAAAGTCCTATTTTAGAAAATTGTGCAATTACAAAATTGTCTGGGAAAAACGCTCGATTCCTGAAAATACTAAAATTCACAGAATTGAAGAAAAAATGTGTGTGAGGGTCCTGAGGGGGTGGGGGTGAGCCTGAGCAGGGGCAGGGCCTGGTTTCCTTGGGTGATATGGGCCATCGTATTTATTAATTAATAAATACCACGCACGGTGTTCACTAATTATTTAGAGGCAGGTAGGGCCATAATTTTAGTACGGTGTCAATATACTTTATGTAGTATACTCAGGGTAGAATATTAATGTATTTTTGTTTGGGCAAAACAGGTGCATATTGGGCCTCTAATCCCTATTGGTACAGAGGTGGGTAAAGATCTGGATATTTAAATACGTACGTTTGTAACGATATTTGTGCGTCTAAAACGAGGCACAAAACAGAGTATCTGGGAGTTGCACAAAGTGCAGAATAGTAGACTGTCATGTCTAGGAGAGGTATGTGAACTTCGTTCGGGGATAACCGTCAAGGTAAAGCTCCAGATAATTAGGTGATGGGCAGGTGCACAAGTCAATAGGATATGTAAGCAAAATAAATTAAAAATATTGCCCTAGATCCTAAATTGCTAAAAATATTCCTAAAATGCTGGAATCTGGTCGAGGGGGTTTACAGATATTCAGTTATTATTCAGCTCTTTTATTCCTGCTGATTATTTGTGCTGTGGATGAGATATAGATTGCATGTGACTTGTTGTGACAGTATATTACCACTGGTGGATTGGATATTCATATACAGCGTACGTGTGTATATGGTTTCCATATATTGGAGTTCATATATATACGGCTCGGCGTGTTACGTATTCCTAGTCCTATGTATTTTGGGACTGGGGCGTGACATATTTTTGGTGGTGGCCCATGCAGGTCAGAATATATTGTCTACGTTATGTAACTGTGTCGAACAAGCCTGCGTATAGGAATAGAGTATAAGGATCTCATCCACACTTGACTACAAACTCATTCTTCCCTTCAACCATCCTCTGTTTGGATAAAACAAAGTTTTACCCCAAAAACTCTTCACCCTGTGACCAGACCCTTTACCTTTGTTGGCATAAAAGCCAAATGATTATTGTTGGCATAAAAGCCAAAAGACTGTCTGTTGGCATAAAAGGCCAGACTATGAGAAGATTTGTCTTCTTTACGCTACGTTCCCTTAGTCTTCTTAATTCTGCGTATGACATGTCATACAAGCCACGTGGGTAACTGCCTCTGCGTAAACTTGAGGATTCATGAATAATAGATAACCAGCGTAGAGTAGCTTGATTAGGCGTAAAATGTAAGGATGGTGAAGTGAGCGTATTATCACAGTCTTAGCTTTAGCTTTTCCCAGTTATGACCAATTAAGAACCAAATCTCGTGCATTAAATACAGAGATATGCCTCGAACCTTGTGCAGAAATAGTTTTTTTTGACTTAGCGTCTGATTTTGTCTCATCTTAAGCGTAAAAACTCATTCCTGTCCAAATAGGTTAGGCAGCGTATTCAGAAGCCTTAAACTTTCCTTCCTTATTGAATACATAAACACGACTTGTATCAAATATGTCACTAAACCTGGGTCTCTGTGCAAAATCATCATCACAGCCGTCCTCTCGATCATCGTGCAGTACTTTTGTCAGATGTCAGGTTCACTGATAAGCCTGACAAATTCATCCAAGGAATACAAGGAGTTCTCATACGACCTTACGCCTGCAAAGTATGCTATACTTTATGCAGACATATTTTACGCAACTTTACGTACGCAGAGTTTACGCTCAGATTTTACGCGCAGAACTTTTACGCATATTTTACGCAGACTTTACGCAGTAAAGCTTTTACGCATAGGCTTTCACGCGGATAATTCTGAAACTATGTTTTATACCAACAATTTGAAATCCCTACTTTATGCCAAACTTCCTTGAAGCTCTGCTTTACGCGGCTAGCTCTGAAGCCATGTTATACGCGGACAATTTCCCAGCGTATTTTATGCTTCTACATCTTATTTAATGCTTGTATCCTGTTTAATTCTTGTACTTCATTAAATAGCTGTGTACATCACCTGCAGAGTAATGGATATACAGAAGGGATGTATTGTCACCGATGGTGATACAACTTCTGGAGTCAATGGTCAGACTCAAGGAGGGACTTCAACAAATCCTAGATTTCTAGGACCAGATGGACAGATTCACAATCCAGTTCCATCTGATCTTTCCGTTCTACCTAATGGGAACCTTCCAGTCTCGTCGACACCGCAGGATGGCCAGGCATAACTCTTCTAATTCTTCCAGATGATGATACAGGAACAGAGACAGCAAGCAGCAGAACAGAGACAAGAGTTTCTGGCAGCTCTTGAAAGGATGGCTGCAAAGACTACTATACCAGCTCAAGCACTAGCTCCAATACCTCGAGCTAGAATTGGTTCAGTAAAGGACTTTGTACAAATGGGTCCAAGTCCGTACAAAGGCATTGAAAGCCCAGACGAAACTACCAACTGGATCACCCACACTCGGAAATTATTAGAGGCATCACAGCTACCTACAGAGCTGTGGATGACAGGTGTAAGGACGCTTCTAGATGGTAATGCTTATCACTGGTGGGAATCCATGGAACGCCATCTGGGTACATACCAGACATGGGAGCAGTTCCTGGAGTACTTTGAAAGGAAGTACTTCCCGGACACTGTCAGAGATGCATTGTATGATCACTTTCTCCACCTGGAGCAAGGAAACAGAACAGTGGATGAGTATGATGCTGAGTTTAGCCTCCTTAGCAAATATGGCGCTGCTCTGATTCCAGATGACTTGGCCAAGGCTAAGAGGTTTCATCGCGAACTGACTCAGGAGCTCCAACATTACACGAGCTCACAGTCCTGGATCTCTTATGCCGAGTTACTGACAGAAGCCAGATTGCAAGAAACCATCAACAAAGGGAAAGTGAGGACACAACAAGGACCGGCAAGGACACAACAAGGGGGATCTATTAGACATCCTTTGGAACAACAACAACAATATCAACACAAAGTCGGGCCGTACCAGATCCCAGAGAAGCCCCACTGCCATTATTGTGGCAAACGCGGACATATTATGAGGGAATGTCGAACTCGCTTAAGACAATATATGAGATGTGGTTCCGGACAGCATATGATAAAAGACTGTCCTATGCCACAAGCATTGACACTCCCACCACCAGCACAGAGGTTAGCGCTTCCAGCACCAAAGCCAGCTCAGCAAATGACGAACCCAGGAGCAGCACCATAGCATCACATGTTTATAGACTTGCATAAGAAGATAATGTTTATCCCAACGGTAGAACTTAGAGGCCATACCCCTATTTGGTCGACTATCAACTTAGACAAAGAGTTTGTATGACAAACGTAGTGATTGTAGAGTCTTATTTTGTGTGTACTTGAATTATTATGCACCTTCTTACATCATGATCCAGCATGTTTATCTTTTATGTACTATCTTGACTTATGCCGCTGTTATAGCCTAGTTTGGCAAGCTTATTCTTTTATCAAGCTTGTTCACAACATATGTATTATTGGATGCATACAGTAATACATTTTAGAATCAGCATATTAAGGTCTAGCTAACCTTAGTGCGCTTGGTTCGCCCTTCGTAAATATTACTTTACGTGGATTGAGATATATAGTTGACTAATAGACGACTGTACTTGCCCTCTAGATATGTCAGAGCATATCATACCTATATTGATACGAGCATGCGAATAAGAATTTACCAAATAGGATTTCAATCCACAACTGCTATGATAATTCCCATTTAAAATTCTTTAAAATGCCTTGATCCCCATACTTGTATTCTATTACCTCCCCCTTGAACTCTTTATTATAGTTTTTGTCTTCCCCTATTTCGGAAAGACGAAACCTCGTGCTTGGTATAAGTTGATACATTGATAGTACTAGATATTCCCTATAGGCCAACCACATTATTTGATGACTATCCTTTCTAAATGATTAAGGGCATATCACATATGATATAATTAAAGTTTTGAGGATTGAATAACATGAGTAAATAAATTAAGGAATGATTTTCATATAGCCTTATATGATAGATGGATAAATTCTAATTTGGGTAGGAATCATATTGTTAACTTGAGGTGATTCTTTTAGATTATGATCAAGTGAGATTAGATAGAGAAACCCTACCCTAGTTTAATTTCGAGGACAATTTTTTTATAAGTTGGGTAGAATGTAATACCCCTAATTTTGAAAACCCTATTTTTATTATTTATTTATAATAGTTATGAGCTAGATAGAAGGAATAGATTTTATTAAATTTTATTTGAGGTGTTGTGCAATTAGAGGATTTATGGAGCCCTTATAATTTTTCCTAAATTATTCCATGTAAGAGACCATTTGGACAGTTCTTCTTCTTCTTACTACAACTTAACACTGTTGGACGTGCACTATACAGGACTTTTGCTCGGCAAGTATACCTTGCCACTGTACTATTATTTACATTCCAGCTGATTCATGCATGTTTAATTCTGCTTATATAGATATTTATTTTATAGATTTTTGGACCTACTTTATGAGACCACCCCAGTATTATGGAGCATCATTAGATTCATTGGCCGTGACACAGTTGTTACACAAGTTGTGAGTCTCATATAGATCCCGGACTACATATTGGGTTGGCCGCCTGTACGTATGGGCCATGCGTTAGGGATGACTGCTGGTAGAAACTTTGTATGATAGTAGACTTGGCAGTTATTTAGAGGTTTTATCGTGTTGTGGAGACAACACGCATAGATCATTGGGCGGGAAGAACGACTAATAGGCGTATGGGACACCCACCTCCTGTATACTGATGCCGCACTCGACGGAGTGATACGGACGTTATTATTTATACAGATACCACGTTCCCTAGAGTGTGGGATGATACTTGCTGATTTTACAGATACCACACTCTAGAAAATATTGGACGTTATTATATTCCTGTGCCCATGATATAGGGGACATATGTGGCATATACTAGCCGGTTGTCACGATTGGTGAATTACGTCAGCATATGTCTAGCCTACACATTCCCATACACTCAAGTTGTTCTCAAATTGCATTCACTTAGACGGATAGGCGATCCATTGGATGTTTATATTTCAGTACTTTATGGCATGCTTTTATGTATCTTGTTACGCCCCCCTGAGGACATGGTCCCTTTGCAGATATGGACGAGCGGGAGTACCCACAGGAGTACGGACCTGGACCTGACTCTACTTACCAGACTGAGGAGGTCTTACCCTCGGAGTATCTGTGATTTTATTATCGCTGTTTAGAGATCCTTGTTGCTACTTCAGTATAGTCATTTTGTAGTGGATTTGTTTCCACCTGACTATCAGACTTGATACTCATCTTGGATATTCAGTTATTATTCAGCTCTTTTATTCCTGCTGATTATTTCTGCTGTGGATGAGATATAGATTGCATGTGACTTGTTGTGACAGTATATTATCACTGGTGGATTGGATATTCATATACAGCGTACGTGTGTATATGGTTTTCATATATTGGAGTTCATATACATACGGCTGGGGGTGTTACGTATTCCTAGTCCTACGTATTTTGGGACTGGGGCGTGACACATACCACAAACCCAACCAAACATACTCTCTCCATAACTCTCGGATCTGGTCTAAATAATGGCCGGGCTAGCAACCATTGTGCGCCAAAGTGCGTCAAGGAGAATATGAGCCAAAGTACGCCGGGAAAGGGGGCTGACATAAGTATTTATGAAGTAAGATTGTCCGACCTATTATATATCCTGGATGGTTTCATATAATGAAACTACCATATCTTACATAGGTTGGATTGAGATTGAGTGGTTGAGATTAAAAAGTGGTGGGGTCTACACATTTTAATCTCAACCACTCAATCTCAATCCAACCCATGATACACCGGATGGTTCCATAATATGAAACCACTATATATATATATATATATATATATATATATGAAATATCTTGATTGTCTTATTTTTTGTGCTATGTGTGAAACACTAAGAAATGATTCTTATGTGTTTCCTAAATATAAAGTTTTAGATAATTGTATGTCTTCAACTTGAAAATATTTTCAAGTAAATATAGTTTAAGTTGAAACTATGAATCATAGATTTCAAAGTTTTTGGTATCACCTGTGGATACACTTTAAGGATCTTAGCTTAGTTTATATAAGTTATTAAGAATTAGCAAATTTTCTAATATTTTATGATAATTTTGAAATATGTCCAGATTTCAAAATATAATTATCTAAGATAATTTTACCATTATTTTAGTTCAATTGAGTATTTATGAATAATCGGATACTAGGACAACCTTAGTATCAAATACCTAGTTAAGTTATAGATTATATATTTTCTAGAAATACAATGTGATACCTTCAATCTTGATTTTGGATTGGTGGATATTCATAGGTTAGTTGGTTATACCAAGTCTAATTCTTAGAATTATTCCAATGATAAGTTACATATATTCTATTCTAGTAATAGGAATTGTATTTAGGAAATATTCACTTAATTACTTGACAAGTATTGCTAAATTAGCATTTATACAAATAGATCTTCAATAATAAATACTTTATGAATCATTTTCCAAAATTGGTGAATATAGTTAACACATGTAGGTTTTGAACTTGGATTTAGCTATTGTCATATCCGTAAAACCCCCAATTTAAAAAAAATGTATTAATTATTTAATTAATTATTTAATTAATTTATAGTATTTATTAGCTAATTAGTAGAAATAGAATTTATTGGATTTTATTTCTAGGTGATTGTGCATTTAGAGATTTTATGGAGCAACCGTAATTTTACCTTAATTATTTTCATGTAGGAGACCTTGTGGACGGTTGATAGATTTATTGTATGCACTAATATAAAGTTCTAGAACTATATATATATATATATATATATATATATATATATATATATATATATATATATATATATATATAGAGAGAGAGAGAGAGAGAGAGTTTATTATAAGAAATAGAATAAGAAAAGAAATAGAATAGAAAAAGAAAAAGGAATAAAAGAAAAAAAAATCTAAATGAAATCAAAACCCTAAATAAACCCTACCCGCAACCCGCTAATAACCAATACCCTACCCGCGTGAAATCAGCAGCAGCCTAATTCACAGCAACCCGCGCGGGTTCTCCCCCCCTCTCTTTCATCTTCTATATGAATATATATATATATATATATATATATATATATATATATATATATATATATATATATATATATATATATATATAAACTCATTATAAACCCTAACCCTAACTTCAAACCTATCTCCTCCACAACCCCCTCGACCAGCGCCGCGTCACCCGCCGTTGCCGCCGCCGCGACCACCGCAGCAGCCATCGCCGGCCGGCCGCACATCCATGTCACCCGCGCACGCCGCGACAGGAAACTGCAACAGCGTACCCCTGTTCCCGCGCTGATTCCCGCCTCCTCGCTCAACCAAATTCTGATTCGTCTTCGCCGATATGATCCCCACCTACCCCTCTCTAAATCCCGTAGATTAGTTTCCATTGTTTAGCGCTAAACCCTAGGTAAAAATTGACGCCAAGTCGAGAAAAAATCACGTCATTTAATTTTAGAAAAACTGTTGCAACCACCCCTATTTAAAGACTCGTATCTCCCACCACAGAGATCCAAACTTAGAAATTCCTTTTGCTATGTGAAGACCACCTAACTTAGATTATTTCCTGTCAATTATATTATTTTATATTATGTTAAAATCAAAAATAAATTAGGTTGAAAACTCATGAAAAACTGTTTTTAAAATAATAAAAACTTGTGATACGGAGCGCGCCCCGCCAAACGGGATCGCCCCGTCATGTACCAATTGTACCGAAAGGTGCGTATGGTATGTCCAGACGTGTGAGATTTTACAGAAACTGATTCGGATGCGTGTGCGCATCAAAATCAACCCGTATCCGCAAAAATTCCCCGTATCGCGACTTTTACAAAACTCTATACCATTTAGTGTATGCTCGTCAGAACACGATAAAACTTGCGCCATTGGATTCGTAGTATCACGCTGGTCCTGTAACCCAAGTTTTACACGATTCTGAGATAGTTGACCAAGCTGCCTATTTGCGGGCTCCATGATTGACTTTTTGGGCAAATTTGTGTTCGGCTCACCGAAATTCAAAATTGGACGTACCATTGAGTTCGTATTGACGTTTAGAATTGGTTTGACCTATAATTTGTCCCTTTTAGAGACCTTTACCCCTGGCACACTTTTTGGTACAAAGTGGGCCACTTGTGGACCCTACTTTGACCCAAAATTATCTTTTTGCCCCTGTGTCCAAATTGGATGAAAGGGTAGTGATTTCTAGGTATCTCGCTTATTCTGGGAACGTTGATGATATTTATTTCAGCATCCAGAGACGTTTATTCTGAGGCCGTAGCTTCTGATCCTGTGTGCTTGACTCCTGGACGTTACACTTTGCAGCTCTCTTGTCAGGCAAGATACCTTGCCAAATTGCTTATAGTACTTTGCATGCTTATTATATTTCTGTATATTCATTTCATGTGTATTTTCTTTCAGTCATAAGTATATGCTATATATATATGTTGACATACACTTGACACATAGTATCATGGGAGGGGAGGACAATCAGTAGGCGTATGGGCTATAACCACTATAGTAAACCGTAGTAACTAGCACGCACTATGGTAGTCGTGTCCGATGGTCGCTACCCCCGCGATATGTCGGCTGATGGTGTCACGATAGTCGCTACCCCCGCGGTATGTCGGTTGATGATGTTCCTGACGTGTGTGTGAGTTGTGAGATTAGATAGAGTAGCCTACCCATGCCCATACGTCGAAAAGTTGTCCTCATTATGTATTTCATATAGATTGTCTTGTACAGCGTACTTATATATTTTTTCGTCTATATTGCATGTTTACTGTATTCAAATTGGCATACTTCTATGTATCTTGTTAGAACCATTAAGAAATCTAGGTTAGGATATTCTTGTTGTTCTAAATATAACACGGATATCAATGCAGAATTTGGATGTCTACCCGAAGCCACGGGATGGAAGAAACAAAGAAAGAAATTTTTTAGGAGAAAAGGAAAAGGAAAAGGAAAAGGAAAAACCAAGTATAAAATTACTAGAAAAAAGTGGAAACCGGCTTTAAAACAGCAACCCCAAAAATATGAGAAAAGAAAGTTCATTAAACGAAAAAAAATTAGAAAAGGATGTAAATGTTTTAAGTGTAATAAGGAAGGTCATTTCTCTAATGAATGTCCTAATAATATTCATACAATAGTTATTGATGACTTGGAAGAATATGGTATCAACATTAGAACTATTGCTGATATAAATAGTGATACTTCGGCTTCTTCCATATACTAAATAGAGTCAATATATTCGGACGAACAGTCCGAAACCCGACTACTATTATTTTGGATTATTCAGACTCATGATTCTAGTTTAGTTATTTCCTTTCTATGACTTGTTGTGTGGATGAGATTAGTATTTCTGTGACTTGTGATATATATACCACATATGAGTTTATATTCATATTATAGCGTACGTGTGTATTATGGTATCCATATATTGGAGTTGTCATATACATACGGCTGGCATGCTTACGTGTTCCTAGTCCTACGTATTTTGGGACTGGGACATGACATATTTTGTGGTGGCCCATGCAGGTCGAGAGCATATTGTCTCAGTTACGTTACTGTACCGAGCAAGCCTGCGTATAGGATTAGAAGATAGGATCTCATCCACTTATTTAATCACCTCCCTTGATTTCGTTCCGCACTCTTAATTGATTGCTTGCATCGCATCTTGCTTGACCCCTTCTCAACGCCAATCTTATCTTTCCTTTCGTGCTTAATAGGGGTTAGGAAGGTGCCTTGTACTAGGTATATACACACTAGTATTCAATAACACTATTAGTTAAAATTTTATAAGTTTGGTAGTATGCCTCATAACCTAGTATCACATAGTCCTTCTGACCAATTAATGAAATATAAATGAATGACACCAACTATAGGCTTGCATAAGAAGATAGTGTTTATCTAGACTATAGAACTTTAGTGTTTATCTAGACTGTAGAACTTAGAGGCCCATACACCCATTTGATTGACTTTAGACTTAGACAAAAAATTAGTATGGCAACTGTAGAGGCACAACACCGATCTTCTTGGTAAACTTAAGTTATTCTGTACCTTCCTCCATCCTAATCCAACGTACTTAATTTTTTTTACTACCTCAACTTATGCTGCTATTATAGCCTAGTTTTGCAAGCTTATTCTTGTATTGAGCTTGTTCATGACATATGTATTATTGGGGGTCCACACTAATATATTGTCTAAATCAGAATCAGTGTATTATGGTCTGATCAACCGTAGTGCGCTTGTTCGATCTTTGTATCACTACTTTACGTGGATTGAGATATTGTTGACTCAACTTGTTAGACGAATATACTTGCCCTCTAGAATGGTCAGAGCATATCATGTCAAGTACATAATTGTTCTGATGTGAACATGTGAATAGGAATTTACCCAAAATAAGATTTTAATCCATAACTGCCTTGACAACTCCCATTCGAATTCTCTAATCCCTTTGAATCCCGTACTTGTATACTATCACCTCCTCCTTGAATTCTTTATTGTTGTTTTCCGTCTTTCCCTATTTCGAAAAGATGAATGTTTGTGCTTAGTATAAGTTTGATACACGGAGAGTACTAGATATACCCTATAGGCCAAGCACTCATGATGACAAATAAGAGAGCGCATGCACAAGAAGTCGTAGATACAGGTACGACCTTTAGTTATATTTGTCATTTCATACTCATGACCCCCTTTATGACACGGGATCTTAGGTGCATAGTAGACATAGAATTATATATAGGGTGGTTTAGCAGTTATGAGGATATATTGATATTCTACCTAGGTGGCATACACGCGATGTTAATAGATGACGCGAGTAGCAGTAGTAGTATTCTTTTTCTATCACCATCTCGCCCCTTGGGGTGGCTCATCTTCTCTTCTATCTACATTCCTTATCTCGTGCTTAACTCTTCCTATCATAGTCGTATCCTATCGTGCCATTATGAATTATTTGAATTACTTTGACCTCACCCTTATTTTGTTAGTTAAAAACATAAATGGTTTAGTAAATAATTAATAACTAAAAGATGAGCACATAAGGATAACCCTTATGTATATGCACTATAGCAATAACTGTATCCTCTTATTATTTTAAAAACCATGTATGGCATCCCTTAGTCTAATAGGAATTAGTTGGATTGTTGAAATAGTTCATACTTCAAATAGTTTTATAAAGTTAGTTAAGACCTTAATATTGCCCAAAAACTTAGACTAAGCTTAGAAAAGAGTTGAAGGCACTTGTTATGAACTGACAACTATGACAAATCACTGGCGAAGTAGCGACAGCTGCAGCTAGACCGTTATAGTAGAGTAGTCAAAGTATTTGCAGACATACTGGTCAGGTGGCATGGCAGTATTAGACTACGATACTTGACGGTTACAGGGAAAAATCATAGTTATGAAATTCCAGTCAAGTATCCCAAAATTCTCGACCCAATGAATAAATTTGCCCTACCACCTAGACAATAGCCTCAAAAGACTTTGACTACTAGTAGAATTCTTATAAGTTGGGTAGTGTAGATGAGTTAGAAATAGAATAGTGTATGGACAATAAATGAGGAAGTGTTAGAATGGCAGACCATGACTTTTAGCAAGCACTGCTAGATAGCAATGAAGTGTAATAGATATAGTGATTCATTAGGAATATGGGTAGTGTTAATTTCGAGGACAAAATTTTTGTTAGTTGGGTAGAATGTAAAACCCCTAATTTAAAAAAAACCGTATTAATTATTTAATTAATTTATAGTATTTATTAGCTAATTATTAGAAATAGAATTTATTGGATTTTATTTCTAGGTGATTGTGCATTTAGAGATTTTATGGAGCAACCGTAATTTTACCTTAATTATTTTTATGTAGGAGACCTTGTGGACGGTTGATAGATTTATTGTATGCACTAATATAAATTTCTAGAATTATATATATATATATATATATATATATATATATATATATATATATATATATATATATAGAGAGAGAGAGAGAGAGAGAGAGAGAGAGAGTTTATTATAAGAAATAGAAAAAAAAATAGAATAAGAAAAAGAAATAAAATAGAAAAAGAAAAAGGAATAAAAGAAAAAGAAAATCTAAATGAAATCAAAACCCTAACTAAACCCTACCCGCAACCCGCTAATAACCAATACCCTACCCGCGTGAAATCAGCAGCAGCAGCAGCCTAATTCACAGCAACCCGCGCGGGTTCTCCCCCCCTTTAATCTTCTATATGTATATATATATAAACTCATTATAAACAATAACCCTAACTTTAAACCTATCTCCTCCATGACCCCCTCGACCAGCGGCCGCGTCACCCGCCGGAGCCGCCGTCGCGACCACCGCAGCAGCCATCGCCGGCCGGCCGCACATCCATGTCACCCGCGCACGCCGCGACAGGAAACTGCAACAGCATACCCCTGTTCCCGTGCTGATTTCTGCCTCCTCGCTCAACCAAATTCTGATTCGTCTTCGCCGGTATGATCCCCACCTACCTCTCTCTAAATCCTGTAGATTAGTTCCCATCGTTCAGCGCTAAACCCTAGGTAAAAATCGACGCCAAGTCGAGAAAAAACTATGTCATTTAATTTCAGAAAAACTGTTGCAACCACCCCTGTTTAAAGACTCGTATCTCCCACCACAAAGATCCAAACTTAGAAATTCCTTTTGCTATGTCAAGACCACATAACCTAGATTATTTTCTGTTAATTATATTATTTTATATTATGTTAAAATCAGAAATAAATTAGGTTGAAAACTCATAAAAAATTATTTTTAAAATAATAAAAACTTGTGATACGGAGTGCGCCCCCGCCAAACGGGATCGCCCCGTCACGTACCAATTACACCGAAAGGTGCGTATTGTATGTCCAAGAGTGTGGGCTTTCGCGGAAACTGATTCGGACGTGTGTGCGCGTCGGAATTAACCCGTATCCGCGAAAATTTCCCATATCGCGACTTTTGCAAAACTCTGCACCATTTAGTGTACGCTTATCAGAACGCGACGAAACTTGTGCCACTAGATTCGTGGTATCACGTTGGTCCTGTGACCCAAGTTTCACGCTATTCTGAGATAGTTGACCAAGCCACCTATTTGCGGCCCCACGGTTGACTTTTTGGGCGAATTTGTTTTTGGCTCACCGAAATCCAAAATTGGACGTACCGTTGAGTTCGTATTGACATTTAGAATTGGTTTGACCTATAATTTATCTCTTTTAGAGACCTTTACTCCTGGCACGCTTTTCGGTGCAAAGTGGGCCACATGTGGATCCCACTTTGACCCAAAATTACCGTTTTGCCCCTGTATCCAAATTGGACGAAAGGGTAGTAATTTCTAGCTATCTCGCTTATTCTGGGAACGTTACTGATATTTATTTCAGTATTCAGAGACGTTTATTCTGAGGTCGTAGCTTCTGATCCTGTGTGCTTAACTCATGGACGTTACACTTTGCAGCTCTCTTGCCAGGCAAGATACCTTGCCAAATTGCTTACAGTACTTTGCATGCTTATTATATTTCTGTATATTTATTGCATGTATATTTTCTTTCAGTCATAAGTATATGCTAAATATATATATATGTTGACACACACTTGACACATAGTATCATGGGAGGGGAGGACAATCAGTAGGCGTATGGGCTATAACCACTCTAGTAAACCGTAGTAACTAGCACGCACTATGGTAGTCATGTCCGATGGTCGCTACCCCCGCGGTATGTCGGCTGATGGTGTCACGATGGTCGCTACCCCCGCGGTATGTCGGCTGATGATGTTCCTGACGTGTGTGTGAGTTGTGAGATTAGATAGAGTAGCCTACCCTTGCCCATACGTCAAAAAGTTGTCCTCATTATGCATTTCATATAGATTGTCTTGTACAACGTACTTATATATTTTTCCATCTATATTGTATGTTTACTGTATTTAAATTGGCATGCTTCTATGTATCTTGTTACGTTCCTCTGAGGACCTAGTCCCTTTCCAGGTGTAGATGTTTATGACTATTCTTAGGAGCACGGATCATGACTTACTACTTATCTCTTCCGAGGAGGTCTTACCTTCTGAGCATCATTGATTATCTCTAGCGATGGATCGCTTCGCTGATACCTTTATATCATCATCTTATTTATATTGGAGATTTACCCTTCTCCCTCATTTTAGTATTGATATAGTCATTGGTAGTGTATTTGTCTCCACCCGACTACTATTATTTTGGATTATTCAGACTCATGATTCTAGTTTAGTTATTTTCTTTCTGTGACTTCTTGTGTGGATGAGATTAGTATTTTTGTGACTTGTGATATATATATACCACATGTGAGTTTATATTCATATTACAGCATATGTGTGTATTATGGTATCCATATATTGGAGTTGCCATATACATACGACTGTCATGCTTACGTGTTCCTAGTCCTACGTATTTTGGGACTGGGGCGTGACAATATCACAATACATGTGGGACTGGAATCTAAGCACCGTCCATCTAGAAAATTTACCTGATTCCGGGTATATGGGATTATTGCTAAGATAATAGGTGATGTTGTGATCCAAAACTTAGCTTGATCTAAGTATAGTGTGTCACTGGGGACTATATAGATACAAACTTAGCTTGGAGAGACTATTTGGTAAGTTAGTTCTTATAGTATCCTGAATAAGATATCGATATAATATATATATATATATATATATATATATATATATATATATATATATATATATATATATATATATATATATATATATATATATATTGAATATAGTATGACTCCTCAATATATTGATCTCATCGATACTTAAATCCCAACTCATCCCTTTTCTTGTCAGATTTTCATATATATATTTTTCACAAATTCTCAACTTTCTTGAAATTTCTTAATCTCCTTATTATATTTGTATCTTATTAAGTAGAATCTTGAATAATATCTCTGTTTCTCTATCTAATTTCATTTTTATAGTATTCATGACTACAATAAGTGTACTCCTTTTATATACTCTTATATTATTATTCATCTAGTTGTTCATTGGATTTCCTGTAAAATAATATTTTGATTGGACTTTCTGTGATTGAGTTCCATGTGAATGAATATTTATTTATATGTGCCTACTTGATATAATTTTAAGGGTCTCTTATTGGAATTGTTTATGATGATCGAGAATTATTCCTGAAAGATTAAGATAGTACTAAATAAAGGTATATAATAAAATGGATGGTTTGATTGAGAAAAATTAATATGTATTATGTATAAAATTATGGCTCATATTTGATATGATTGAGATTAAATTGAGTAAGAATATTCAATAATGCACTTGGAAGATAGTATTATTGGAAGATTTGAGAATGACTCTAAAGATGTCAAAATAGAATTATTTGATGATATGAGATATACGAGAACTGATTTGATCTTTAGTATGGATAAAATAATTTAAATCAGGTTTGGAAGAGAGCATTTGATTAAACCAAGTTGAGTTAATGAAGGGATGTCTCCTGGGTGATACAAATATTTAATAATATTGATGCATATCAAAAATTGATAGACGTTGACTCGAGAATATTTGTTTAGATGAACAATGAGTTTGATGCATAGTGAATCATCAAGTATTGTTCTTGATTAGTGTTAACTTTTAAAATATTGGTGGATTGAATAATAGTATGGGAGTTCAAATGACTTAATTGAAGTAACCATGGGCATAAAAGAATGGATATTAGTTAAATTTGACTCGATAAATGATGAAATTCATTGTGAACGATCATTGATTCAAAATGACCCAATTGATGGCTTAGAAGAAGTTTTGAATCTTGGATAGAATAAATATATAAGATTAAGTAATGGGTGACCATGAGGATTTTCCTAAATTGTGGATTAATATTAAGTTGGTTTGATGATAGAAGTGAACTAGATGTATGGGGTGAGGACGAGCGGGATTGAAATTGGAATTGGAATTGGAATTAGATTATGATTGGTGGATTCATGATTGAATGTATAACTCATGATTGGTGACTTAGAGTTACTATTTTGGATTGGTGATTAAGATATGAGAATTTTTGATACTCACTAATTGTCACACCCGATACCAGATTTGGTATTTCTTGAATTTTTAGAATTTAATTTTTTTGATAATATATTCCTTCTATATTTCTCATGTTAGTTCCTACATTTTATTTATTATTATTTTGTTGTTGTTGTGAGAGACTACCCGAGACCAGTAGAATATCCATTGGCATTGCCATAGACCCGGTTTAGGACCCGCATGTAGAATGGACACCTGGTTCGGTTTATTTGAGTGAACCCATGACTAAATTATTTTTCCTCTCCTCTTAGTATATATATGAGCTTCTCTCTCTCTCTCTCTCTCTCTCTCTCTCTCTCTCTCCTCTATTTCTTCTTCTTTATTTTTATTTCCTTCTTCCTTGCTCCCTTCTTTCTCACCCCCGTACACCTCCCCTAGCCGAACCCTAGCACCGGGCCTAGCTAGGAAGAGTCGTTGGACTCTTAGGCAAGTACATCTTGCTCAATGGTGAAGTCATAAATTTTTAGATTTTTGATATATATGTTATTTTAAAAAAATGTATTTGATGGAAAATGTTCTCCTTGAGTTGCTAATCATATTTAGTCATTGGAGTTTTGGATTTTGATGTATAAATTTTTGTAGATCTGAGTTTTAAATTTAGGATTTTTATGGATTCTATGAGTTTTTCTTGGTTTTAATCTATTAAAACTTAGTGTTTTCAAAAACTAGTCGTTCCTTATGTTAGAGCATTTTATTTCGTGTAATTTGGCTTTTGTTTCACTTGATTTGGAGTTAAAATAAAGTTTTTATGAAGAAAATATTTTTTGGTTTTTTGAGCTTTCGGCCATGGCTGAACCTGCTGTCGGAAGTCTTCATGCGACCAGCGACCTATACGACAGAGAGCGCTATATGGCCCGAGAGGGTTATGCGGGTTAAAATCCTTGCCGCATACTAACAACATGCGTCCATCTTATTGCATGCATGACTGTACATTACAGAAAGTGTTATGGAGCAAATCCTTTAACTGCTTGTGTTTTCACTCTTTGAACGAATAAAAAATTTGCTAAGTCCAAGAGGGGCATCTATGCGGCAACTTGAGCATGCGGCAAGCGGACCCATGCGGCATTGGTACTATGCGCCTCTCTTCTTTTGCTGCATAACTCTATTTCACCCTTGCACATCTTTTTATGATTCTTGTCTTTTCTCCCTGACACACTTTTTGGTCTGTCACATCAATCACTTTATGTCACTTCACTGACACTTCATTATTGACCCATCACTCAACACTTGCCCTAGAAGTAGACTTTAATCCTGAGCATGCGACTAGTTAGTCTATGTGACAATTGGGTACATGCGGCCAGTGAGTCCATACGACAATTGGGTGCATGCAGCCAGTGAGCGCATGCGGCAAGTGAGTGAATACGACCAGTGGGCACATGCAGCAAGTGAGTCCATGCGGCTAGTGGGCGTTGTAGGATCAAAATATAATAGAATATACTCCAGAGGGGTTGAATAGATTATGCAGCAGAATTTAGCAAATAAAAAAAAACTTTCTAACAAGTTATACAAGTATCATGATTGCTATATATGTGTCACAAATATAAGTATGTGTCACAGCTATAATAACAGTCTAGCAATTGTGTTGCAGGTATGTCACAGCTATCACAGTATAAGCCAAAATAAAGTAAAGAGTGAGAAGGCAAATGCAAATACAATGATATATCCTGGTATCCCTCAATGTAAGGACAAATCCAAGTGGGAGGACTCTAGCTCCCAGTTGGAATCCACTATACGAATGGAACACAAGCTTTGATCCGAAGGCTTGCCGACTTCTTACAAACACGAGCTTTGATCTGAAGAGCTCGAAGACTTCAAGTGTGAAGTAGAGAACTACTGAACAATCTTCTGATTATAACTCTCTGAACTTCTAGATCGTACCGTACTGGCAACTAAGACCAGATAATTATAACTGGCTTGGGATATGAAAATAAAGACTTTTAGAACTCGTATACCAAAAAAGAAGAGAAGATTGAAAGTCAATTAATTTTTTGAAATGTGAAATCTCTTCTCTATTTATAGGATTACTCAAAGGAGAGTTCGGACAGAACTCGGCCAGAGTTCGTCTGCAAAATATCAAAAAATCGTCGTTGTATCCGAAACTGCATGGAGACCAAGTTTCTGAACAAAACGTCCACTAAGGACAAACTCGGGCCGAGTTCTGTTCCCCTAGTTCATGGCCAGAATAGAAACTGGGCTGAGTTTTGGGTCCAACTAAAGCTATTTTAAGATAGGCTATTTTTAGAAAAATTTATGGGCTATTTTGAAAACAATTTTAGGGTAGCCTAATTGCCAGTACAACGCGGTGTACAATATATTCCTAGACTCAATGAAATAGAAAATTATATTGCACACCAAAAAATAAAAATAGACACGATAACGGGAAGCAGCTTTGAATAATTGATGTTGCAGTCATCGTAGTACATCTAAAAAGTGTCGCAGTAGCTTATATCAAGTCCAAGTTAGATCAATTATCAAAATCGGTTCGACCATGACCAATGGGCCAACAATCTCTCCCATTTTGATAATTGACAAACCTTGACCGATATAACATCTTGATCGAACTAATTTCAAAATTAATTATACTATTCCAATTATAGTCACCAGATGTTGTATCTTTTTCTCCCCCATTGTCATTTAGCAAAATTTTTAGGAGCAGGAAGCTCCCCTACAAAATATGCTTACAAAAAGACAGACAAGTGAAGAAAAAAGGTTGCATATATTTTACAGAAACAGAGCATTTAAAAAAAATGCAGTAGCTAAATATGAATGCTAAGCGAGACATGAAAGTTAATATGCATGAAAATAGAATGAAACTAAATAGATAAACTTTTGAGTACAGCTAACTGAAAGAGTTTCACCATACACAAATTACTATAACTGAAAATGCATAAATAAAATCTAATCATTGGAATGTAGAAGATATTTCCAAGATACATAGACATAAAGTAAAAAATTAACTAAAAAATATCTCGACTAAAACATAACATCTAGATATCTAATCATCATCGGAAGAACCCTCAGCAATAGGATCATCAACAGTAGGAGTAGCACCACGAAGATCAGAAGGACCAGCGCCACTAGGTGGTCTGACGCCAGGAGAAGAGTGGTACAAATCCCAAGTACCACCAGGGTTAAAGTAAGGACGAACAACCTCGTCATCAACTTTGAAGACTGAGTAAGAGGGATCTCTGGGAATGGAAGCACCGGGTTGATGAGTGTGAAAGAATCAAAAATCAGCAAATGAGTTTGAGAGTACTTAATGCATGTAGTATCGCAGAACTCATATCCCTCGATCGTATTACGCAACTAGGTTCTCAAAACATTTAGCTGATCTAGATTAGCTCGATGATAATTATCCATCTTCTAATGTAGGCCCTCAATGGTCATAGGATAATCCTGAGCAGGTGGAGGAGGTATTGGAGCAGCTGTGGATGTGGAAGCAGTAGGAGTAGTAGAAGAAGAACGACGACGTGATGCCATGAGTGGTTTGGGCTCAGAAGTAAAAGTACACTCAAACATATCAATACTAAAATATTGAAAGATGAGGGGTAGGTACATCACGTAGTGAAGCTTTCTCCTATTTTTGTGATATCATACCATCGCCTCGATGATAGTCCTTGGGACAGAAAAAGGTATCCCAAAGTGAATATGGTATAGGGCAGACAAATCTAGGTTGGTGACATCGTCTGTAGAGGTCGACATAGGCAGGATAGTGGAAAAGATAATGCGATGAAGCTCATAGAAATAGATGTTCATGAATTTGGCTTTAAATTTGCCAGAGGGAACATAGTCAGGGCGATAAATCTGATTCTTGAAAAAGTTAAGTGTTGTGCCACCAGGAAACTCATATTCAGTAATATCAACCAGTGCCTGACCTTCGTTTGGGATCTGAAGTATTTTGGCTAAGTCAATATTATTAAATTTAATACTTTTTCCTGCGACATGGGATGAAACAATAAAAGCTTCTTCCTCAAAGAAAAAATGCAGTAAAATATTCTGATTGTATTAAGTGCAATAGAAAAAGAGTAAGTCACCAGATCATTCAACTGCAAATGGTCAAAATCTCCCTTGTGCTGTGAAAAGATACTCCGCTGGACAGGGTGACCGGAACAGACATTGCGGGTTGCAAAGTCGGCGAACCACGCAAGAGATTATTCAAGAGTTCCAAAAAAGGAACCGTTGAACGAACCATCATCTGTGGGAACGGGCGAGAGGAGAGAGTCCCGATACGGGTCGGAGGACGAACCTTCATCGTTCGTTCTCTTCTTTCTCTTGAAAGTATTAGCAAACTTATGTGCCATTGAATTTCAAGAAATAAAGAAATTTCTACAAAATAATGAATAAAGAAACAGAAGATAAACTAGAGTTATACCTTCCATAAATAAAGTATGTAGTATAGGAGGATCTAGAGAGCCCGAATCCGAAGTTTTGAGCAAGAAATTCCAAGGGAATTGGAGGGATAAAATTTAAACAAAAACTTAGGTTTATGGGGTTCTCGGCTGCTGTTGCTCGGATTGGAGAAGGAAGATGATGGTAGGGTATGATAAATAAGAAAGTGAGGACCATTCGGATTCTACTACAATTTGACCCAGCAAAATTTAGGCTGAACGCGGCCCAAATTCGGGCCGAGTTCGCCTAGAACTCATTTTGGTCATTTTGTAATAAAATCAAAAAAAAATCTACTTTAAAATTTGTCATTCCATTCAACTTTTTTTTTATTCAAAATTATTAATGTTAAATTTTAATAAATATAATTAAAATTAATTTACGAATTACTTTTCGTATACTACGATTTCTCAGATTAGCTGTAGGGGTACTGTCCCAGCTATCGGAGGTCCACCGGGGGACACTTAAGTTCTGTTTCGCTTTAGCCGTAGTCGTGGTGACAGACAGATCCTTTGTAAGCTTGTCTCCAAAATAATTTTTGTATATTAGAAGTAATTCAATAAGATAAGATTAATTAATATTATTGATATCTAAAATTTCTAATTCTTGACATAAGTAGTTGAATCTATCTTCTACTAAAGGTTTAGTAAAGATATCAGCCAATTATTTTTTTGTGTCTACATATTCTAAATTAATGTCTCCATTTTGTTGATGATCTCTAAGAAAATGATGTCGAATCTCAATGTACTTAGTGCGTGAGTGACATACAAGATTCTTAGTCAAATTAATAGTAGTGTTGTCACAGTAAATGAAAATATGTGAATATTGCAAGTCATAGTCTTCTAAGGTTTGCTTCATCCACAAAATTTGTGCACAACAACGTCCTGCGGTGATATACTCAGCCTCAGTAGATGATAATGCGACAAAATTTTATTTCGTACTAAACCAAGAGATTAAAGCTTTGCCTAGGAAATGACATGTGCTACTAGTAATTTTTCTATCCACTTTGCATCTAGCAAAATCTGCATCCGAATAACCGACTAAGTCAAGGGACATGGTTTTGGGATACCATAAGCCGAAAGAAGAAGTGCTTTTGAGGTATCAGAAGATTCCCATAACGGCGCACAAATGTGATTCCTTAGGATTAGCTTGAAATCGTGCACACAAGCAAATACTAAACATAATATTAGGACAACTAGCAGTTAAATAAAGTAAATTACCAATCATACCTCGATACTTACGTATGTCGACTAGTTTGCGTTGTTCATCTGAATTAAGCTTAGTTGAAGTTGTCATTAGAGTACCAAAGGGCTTGGCAGATTGCAGATTGAACTTCTTTAAGAGGTTTTTTGTATACTTGGCTTGGTTGATGAATGTCCCATTTTGAGTTTGTTTGATTTGCAGTCCAAGAAAGAACTTCAGCTCTTCCATCATGCTCATCTCAAACTCACTCTGCATACACTCAGAAAATTCTCGACAAAGAGATTCATAAGTTGATCCAAAGATAATGTCATCAACATAAATTTGAACTAAAATAAGATTTTTATTCAAAGATTTAGAAAATAGTGTAGTGTCAACCTTTTCTTTTGAAAAACCTTTTTCAAGTACAAAAAAGCTTAGGCGATCATACCAAGCGCGAGGGGCTTGTTTCAGTCCATATAAGGCTTTCTTCAACTTGAAAATATGATTATGGTTTTTGAAATCCGTGAATCCAGGTGGTTGAGCTACAAACACTTTTTCTTTTATGAAACCATTTAAAAAGGCACTTTTGACATCCATTTGAAATGATTCAAAATTATGAAAATATGCAAATGCACATAGCATGTGAATGGATTCTAAATGCGCAACTGGGGCATAAGTTTTATCGTAGTCGATACCTTCCTCTTGGTTGTATCCTTGAGCTACGAGTCTAGCCTTGTTACGTGTAACTAAACCATTCTCATTTAATTTATTTCTGAATATCCAACAGTTGCCAATGACCGGATGATCATTAGGCTTGGGAACAAGTTCTCAGACTTGATTCCATTCGAATTGGTTTAATTCCTCTTGCATGGATTCTATCCAGTAATTATCACTACATACTTCTTCAATATTTTTAGGCTCAAGTTGTGAAACAAAAGCTATATTAGATACAATATCTCTATTAGAGGAACGAGTACTTACACCTTTTGTGGTCTCACCTATTACCAAGTCCTTGGGGTGATCAGCCATGAATTTTATCCTCTTTGGCAAATTCTCTAAGTAGTTGGTACTGGGTTTCATTTCGGTTGGTGCTTTGCTTGATGTACCGATATCTTCATTGTCACTATCATTGTCTGTTTCATTATTCATCTCATTGAAGGCGACGTTGATTGATTATTCGATCGTCATTGACTTCTTGTTGAAGACTCGGTATCCTTTGCTCTTGGCCGCATAACCTAGAAAAATACCTTCATCGATATT
Organism: Iris macrosiphon; assembly: GCA_036927795.1. Classification (NCBI taxonomy): domain Eukaryota; kingdom Viridiplantae; phylum Streptophyta; class Magnoliopsida; order Asparagales; family Iridaceae; genus Iris; species Iris macrosiphon. The sequence continues at coordinate 45,325,621 of JAYESA010000009.1, forward strand.
TTTGTCAATTTTTTTAAGTTATCTTTGGTATTGAGAATGAAATATTTGTATCCAAAGATCTTAAAGTAGGAAACATAGGGAGTTCTATCAAACCATAATTCATAGGAAGTTTTCTTCGATTTAGGTCGAATCAAAACTTTATTAAAAATATAGCACGTTGTATTGACAACTTCTGTCCAGAAATACTTAGGTAGGCTGTATTGGGTTAACATTACTCTAGCCATTTCGCTAAGAGTTCTGTTCTTACGTTCTACAACGCCATTCTGTTACGGAGTTCTAGGACAAGAAAATTCGTATAAATAATCGTGTGTTACAAAATTGCTCAAAGTCAGCATTTTTAAATTTGCCGCCATGATAACTTCTAATGCAAGTGATCATGAATCCTTTCTCATTTTGTACCTTTTTACAAAATATGACGAGTTCTGAAAGTGCATCATTCTTATGAGCATGGAAATATACCCATGTGTATCTAGAGTAATTATCTACAATTACTAATGCATACAACTTACCATTATACTAGCAACTTTGCTGGGTCCAAACAGATCAATATATAATAATTGTAGATGTCGAGTGGTACTTACAACGTTGATTGACTTAAATATTGATTTTGTAGCTTTGTTCTTTTCACAATCGCTACATACCATGTTTTTCTTGAAGGCGATCTCCAGTAAGCCTCGTACCAATTTTTGTATGGATAATCTTGATATTGTGTCCATGTTGTCCTAGCCTCATGTGCTATAGTTTATTCTCGTCATTTTTGCCGTATAGGCATCTACCTGTAGTGTTAGTATCTTCCAAAAGATAGAAAACATAGATATTATCTTCCCTAATTCCTTCAAAAATAGTACTACCAGTTGAACTATCAACTATAGTACATTTGTCTTTAACAAAGTTAATACCATAACCATGGTCAGCTAAATGACTTGTGCTGAGTAGGTTATGCTTTAACACGATTACTAGACAAACATCTTTAATCACTTGATAACGAGCCTTACCAATATTACCGATACCTATTATATAACCTTTCAGATTGTTACCGAAGGAGACGTGTCCTTCTTTCTTCTTCGATAGTGTTGCAAACAAAGATGCATCGTCGGTCATGTGCCATGAGCAACTACTATCGATGATCTATTTGATTCTAGAGTGGGTAGGATGCTCCACCTAGAAAACAATTTGCAGATAAAACTTTTGGTACCCATTTCTTGTTGGGTCCTGAAAAGTTAGCTTTAGGTATCCATGCACAAATATTCAAAGCAACTAATTTCTTAACTCTACATGCAGGAGCAATGTGACCAATAGTGCCACAATAATGACATCCAGTATGCTTAGTGTTCGGTGCAGTATTTTTTGCTTGTTTGGTAGGTCTAGGAGTTTTGGTAGGATACTTGTAGTAGAAGGCATGTCTTTGAGAATTTGTCTTCTTGGGCATAGGTTTGATAGTCTTTGGTTGAACAGTGTTCCTTTTGGGTAAGTAATATGTGTTAGGAGAGGAAGCAGTCATCATCGGCTGTTTTCCTAACCTAATTTCTAACTTTTTGGAAGTGTCAAATAATCTATTGTAATCAGCTATTAGGGCATCATTCCTAATCAGCGCATTGATACTCTTCTTTTTCTTAATTTAAAAATCTTCTTGTAGCTGTGTTATGGTTTTGTCTTTCTCTTCAAGAGTGTGTGATGCTTCATGTAATTGTAACTTGATAGAAGCTAACTCATTAGTCTCACTAGAAGGTTTAGATTCTCTAATTTCTGTTAGAAGTAGGATTAGCCTTTCTATCTCAAATTTGTGTTCCTTGAGTGCCGTCTTAGAGGTCTTGTATTTACCAAGCAACTTTTTATGATCTTCTAAGAGGTCACTAAAGGAATCACCTAGATCATCGAATGTGAAATCATCATAGAGAGGATTAGTGGTTACCTGATCAAATGCTATTAGGCACACATTAGCAGCTTCTTGAGAGCTATCATCTTCTAACTCGCTAGCCTCACTTTCGTGCCATATGCTTGTGTTAGCATATTTTTGAGGTGTTGTATTCTTTGTGTACATCTTTTCCTATTTTGTAACATTCTTTGTTGATGGTGTCGGACAGTCTTTCTTTATGTGACCCTTATTTTTGCATCCGTAGCATACATGCTCTTCGTCATCGTTGTTGTTCTTGTGATGGTCTTTGCCTCGACGATTGAATCTTAAAAAGTTCTTAAAATTTTTACCATTAAAGATTGCTCTTCACCATATTAGTCTTCGTCTTCAGACTCTTTTTCAACAGTTCTTTTGTGATGTGCCTTGATGCGATGGATTTTTCCTTGGGTGCTGAATTTTTGAAGTATTGTAAGTCTAGCTCATGTGTCATCAGCTTCCCCATCAATATTTCAAGCGTCATTGTTGTGAGGTTATTTCCTTCAATAATTGTTGTAGCTTTAGGGTTTCAGTTCTTAGTGAGACCCCATAGTACTTTGCGAATATTCTCATGGTTGTTGTACTCCTTGCCTAGAGAGGACAGAGGATTTACAACATCGAGAAAATGAGTGAATATTTGTGTAATCGTCTCGTTTGGCTTCATCTTGAATGCTTCATATTCTTGAGTTAATCTGCTTATCTTTGACTCCTTGACTTGGTTGGTTTCTTCATGGTTACTTTGAGAAGTTTCCACACGTCGTGAGATATTGTGCATGTTGACACCCTATTAAACTCAGTCCTGTCTACTGCACAAAATAAAGCGTTAACAGCACGTGCGTCAAGACTAAATTATTTCTTCTCATTATCAAGTATATTTATCATGTAGTTTCTCAACCAGGTTACCATCAACAATTATATGAGATAAATTTTTGTAGCCATCTATAACTATAAACCAAAGATCAAAATAAAGAGATTTCAGATAATAGCTCATTCGTATCTTCCAATAAGTGTAGTTTATTCCGTCAAACAGATGAGGTCTGTTTGTGGATTGGCCTTCCTTTATTTTAGCCATGTGATATAAGTGATACTAAAAGTATATTTAGAAAATAAGCAAGTAAATAATAATTGACTAAATAATAGTAAAAATATACCTAAGCAGGATGATGATAGGTATATAATCAAATTGATAAATGCTATAAACCTGCTCTGATACCAATTGTAGGATCAATTGGGATCAGAAGCCAATTCAGAGAGAACCTGCTCTGATACCAATTATAGGAGCAATTAGGATAAAAAACTAATTCAAATAGTACCTACTATGATACCAATTGTAGGATCAAAATATAATATAATATACTCTAGAGGGGGGTGAATAGAGTATGCAGCAGAATTTAGCAAATAAAAAAAACTTTTAGCAAGTTATACAAGTATCATGACTGCTATATATGTGTCACAGATATAAGTATGTGTCACAGCTATAATAACGGTCTAGAAATTATGTTGTAGGTATGTCACAGCTATCACAGTATAAGCCAAAGTAAAGTAAAGAGTGAGAAGGCAAACACAAACACAACGATGTATCCTGGTATCCCTCAATGTGAGGACTAATCCAGGTGGGAGGACTCTAGCTCCCAGTTGGAATCCACTATACGAATGGAACACAAGCTTTGATCCGAAGGCTTGCCGACTTCTTACAGACACGAGCTTTAATCCGAAGAGCTCGAAGACTTCAAGTGTGAAGTAGAGAACTACTGAATAAGCTTCTGATTACAACTCTCTGAACTTCTAGACTGTACCGTACTGGCAACTAAGACTAGAGAATTATTACTGGCTTGGGATATGAAAATAAAGGCTTTTTAGAACTCGTATACCAGAAGAGAAGAGAAGAGAGGAGAAGATTGAAAGTCAATTAATTTTTCAAAAATGTGAAATCTCTTCTCTATTTATAGGATTACTCAAAGGAAAGTTCGGACATAACTTGGCCAGAACTCGGCCAGAGTTCGTCTGCAAAATATCAAAAAATAGCCGTTGTATCCGAAACTACAGGGAGACCAAGTTTCTGAACAAAACGTCCACTAAGGCCGAACTCGGGCCAAACTTGGGCCGAGTTTGGTTCCCCTAGTTCAAAGCCAGAATAGAAATTGGGCTGAGTTTTTGGTCCAACTAAAGCTATTTTAAGATAGGCTATTTTTAGAAAAAGAGATGGGCTATTTTGAAAATAATTTTAGGGTAGCCTGATTGCTAGTATGACGCGGTGTGTAGTATATTTCTAGACTCAATAAAATAGAAATTATATTACATACAAAAAAATAAAAACAGATACGATGGGAAGAAGCTATGAACAGTTGATGTTGCAGTCATTGCAGTACATCTAAAAAGCATCGCAGTAGCTTATATCGAGTCCAAGTTAGATCGATTATCAAAATCGGTTCGACCATGACCAATAGGCCAACAGGCGCAAGCGACCAGGAATTTTTGTGTGCATTTGTATTCCCTTTAATTATGTTCATTTAGTAATTCTTTTAGTGATTATTGTTGTATGCTTCCTTATGTTGATACAAGTTTATGTTACCAGACAAGTTTTGTATGTAAGTTCACAAGACAAGTTTATGTACAAGTTCACAATCCTCACGACACCATAGAAATGTTTGTGTATAAAAATATATTATATTTAGCATCGGGCAATCGAGTGTGAGTATTGTCCAATGTATCGCGTATCGCGAATACGATAACTCGTGAAAGGTCATACTCGTGACTCATCATTCGAGGGAGTTCTCAAGTATCCACGACTCGAGAACTTAAAATAACTTAGTACTGATTAAACAAGATAAGATTTACCTAGATCATTGGGAGAAAAGAATATTGCACTACCGGCTACCCCGATCTCTAATGGCCCCATGCATCATGAAACAATCCTGCTAGGCAAGGGATCCATGATTGACCAAGTTTATGCGTGTTGCGACACTTACAAGACAAGTTTATATATAAGTTTATGTTACAAGACAAGTTTATATTTATAAAGCAAGTTTATGATCAAAAGTTTAAGTTTATGCTTATAAGTTCATTTTTTGTTTATGATAACTAACAAGTTATGTTATTGTATGGTTGAATGTGCATTTAAGTTTACTAGATAAGCGTACGCTTGGCCATCCTGGTTAACTGTAGTGTCGGTGGTAGCAATATTCTTAAAATATGCATTTAGTAATTAATGTATGTGACAACCCTAGCTAGTTAATCGTAGCAAGCCATAAAGTTGGTTGACCGTACGATAAATGATGTTACTTTTATTATAGCTCACTCTTCCAGTTTTATTTTCTTCCGGCATGTGGTTAGGGTGCTTAGTTCTGCTCGGGTGAAGGTCTGCAACCCTGGTCCTTATTTGGTTTAAGGATTGTGGTCCCGATCCAGAGTAGTTCCTATGCTCTCTTGCCGCTCGTCGCCTTACTTCTATTTTTATACTTATTATCAGTTCTTCCAGTATTATTCTTGAGACAAGTATATTGGTACCGCAGAAGTCTCGATCAAAATTTATTTCTTATATGTCTCTTTCTGCTTATGTTGTGATGTGTTTGGTCTATCACCTCGAGCTCCTTTGTGGTACTTGTTGCTTGGGGTTCTGACCCCACTGGCTTTGCATGGCCAGATTACCCCGAAAAGAACCAGGATCCACTGTACTTCCAGCAGGATGGCTCACACTCATAGGACTACGGTCGAAGATCGCGAGTGGGTTTTCTTCTTCCACCCCTCGTCTTGATTACTTCATTTTGTGGTGTTTAGCAAGGGGTAGAGTTAGCTCCTTATATTTTTGAGACTACGATCAATATGATGTATATATTAGACCATGGCTGGTATATTTGATCATGTATATTTATACTCTGCTAGTGCAGCATTTTATATTCACTAGCTTCATGATCATATATGGTATGTAATTTGGGATGCCTTTTTTATTTTTATATATTATATACTCTTATACTTGTGTTGCTGGATTGAGATAATATGATTTGTTGGCCTTAGGACCGACTTTGTAGCATGCTAGAGTTCACCCATCTGTCTTCTAGACAACCTTAACACATTGTGGCTTACTTTGGTATTCTGCAAGGTGTGGTTGGCCATGTTTGTCTCCGTATTTATCCAGTATTCTGGGAGCGGAGGGTGACAAAATTTTCTTGGTGACCCATGCAGGTCTATTTTTTCAGACTTGTGGGGGGGGGGGACTCTATAGGACCGTGTATGGCAACTCTATAGGGGGGTGAATAGAGTTTACGTATGCAGCAGAATAAAATCACCTGTTAAAAATTAATTCTATGGTATGCAATGGTGATCAACTACTAGCAGTTATAATATATCTCATGTGTAAGTGATACTACTAGCAGTGTGTACGAATATAAGATACATATACTTATATATATGTAGTAGAGTGAGAGAGAGAAAACATAAACACCAAGATGTATACTGGTTTTCCTCTGAGAGGACTAGTCCAGTCCCGAGAACTCAAGCTCGGAGTTTTATCTACTATAATCACCGATAGTGAATCACAAGCTTTGATCCAAAGGCTTGACACTTCTTTACACCACGAGATTTGATTCGAAGTCTCGCAACTTCACAGCTAGAGAGAGAGAAAAACTGATGGAGCCAAGCTCTTTACAACTCTGTAGACTTCTAGATCGAGACCGTACTTGGGACTAGGAAGACTAGGGAGTTGCTCTTGGAGATGAAAAAATTAAAGCTCAGATGTTTGCTCAAAATATGATAGAAGGATTAAGAGAAGATGAGTGAGTAGGAATATAAAAATACAATCTTATTTATAGTGTATTGGCAAATAAAATTCGGCCAAAATTTGGATGGGGTTCAATTTAAATTTTTGAATGTTGGGCTAGGAAATCAGGGATATTACTACTATGCTAATTTCATGCCAAAGTGGTAACCGAGTTTGGTCCGAGTTCGGCATGAATTAAGCCCGAGTTTGGTTTTTAAGTATGGTAGACTTTGTGAATGAATGTAGCCTGATTTGGTGGATATGTTCGATGGTTTATTTGAGTGGACATGGTATCTAGGTATAGGTACTTTGATTTGCCAGTGCGACTCAGCTTATATCAATCCTAGACTCAATAAATAAAAGATTACATTTGAATATATAAACCAAACTTGATAAATAAATCTTTGACCTGGTGTAGAGTCTCACTTTAGTACTGATGGAGTTTGATATATTTTGCGTCGAGTATCTACTTCTTTTGTATTTTAGACCTAATGTTTGATGATTATCAAAATTATGTTGACTATGACCTCTTTGTGCCAACAATCTCCCACATTATGATAATTGACAAACTATGCTAAAATACACATAGGTGAGTCTGATGTAGCCTTTGATGCAAATTATTTGAAACGTAGAAAAAGCTCCCTCGTAAGTAAATCTTTCCGTTATGCGAGCTTTAAGAAAAGCTCCCCTGTAAGTAGATATTTCTTTTGAATGGGTACACTTGAATGACATGTAACTTGTCATTTCTTTAAAGAAAAATAGGTGCAGGTATATCAAGGATATCATGGATACAGATATAAATATATCACCATTTATAATTTATATATGTCATCAACCATAATTTGTTATTTTGTCGTTTTTCACCCCTTTGTCAATTTATCATAGGAGAAAATAAAACTTCCCCCATATTGAATGATCATGACAGCTTAAGAAGAAAAAGACATATTAACCAGAGAAATATATCATGCATTGTTTAAGCAAAACAAGTATCAAGACTAGCGAATATCTAGATGCAAATAACCAAAATAGCATAGAAGGTTAGAGGGTCAAAAAACACAAAGAGCAAATGTTACTAGTACACTGAATAAAAGTCCACATAGCTAAAAGAAACTATCACAAATCATCAGCAGCATAAGCAGGCGGGTGATCATCAAAATATGCTCCGGTAGGGTCGAAGTATTGCTGAACAAATGGATCATCGATCCTATAGCATGAGCGGGAAGGATCATGAGCCACTGGGTAAGGTACAGTAGGATGATGGACTAGGTGATAATAAAGATCTGCTAGGGAGTTGGCCAATGTGTGGGCCTGGATAGTAATGCGATAAGACTGGTCGCAAAGCCGAGTGATAATCATAGTGTTCTGGTCCTGGTGTTGAGCAGCTATCATCTCGTTTTGCAACCTGAATTGCTCGCATAATATCTCTTGGATCGAGTCCAAGTTAGCAGGCTGTGCAGAGGATGATGGAGTAGGAGTTGGAGAAGGATGAGCTGGATCAGCTGGTGTATCAGAATCAGATCTGGATGAGTCATCCTCATAAGGAGCAAGAGATGTAGGCTGAGTCATGCGGGCTTTGGTGAGATAAGCTGGCTCAGATAGATAAGTGAGTTCTTCCATAGGAATATGGAAGTGCTCAAAGATGAGTGGCAGGTACATATCATAAGGAAGTTGACGTTTATGTTTGTAACAGTCAATCATCTGCCTAATCATGGTCTTGGGAAGACTAAAGGGAGTAGATGTGTAGAAGTGATATAAAGCAGACATCTCCCTATAGGTAACTTCATCCTTAGAGGTTTGCTTAGGGATGATAGCAGAGTATACAATACAGTGAAGTTCGTAAAAGTATTGGTTGAAATAACGAGCATAAAGCTTCTCGTCGGGACAGGGATGATGGGCACAAATTATGTCCCTAAAAGAATCAAGAGTGATGTCATCTCTGAGATTGAGTTTGTCGATCTCAACTAGGGCATCTCCCTCGTTTGAAATTTCAAGGATTTCACCCAAAGTTGTATCGACAAATTCAACGTTAATCCGGTTCACTCTTGAAGAAATAAACCATTGATCATGAGAAAGATTACAATAAAAGATGCAAATGGCGTTCAAATAAATAGGTTTCCTAGTTTTGACTAGGCGATGAAGATAGAATTCTACATGGTTAGGTTTTTGGGCATAAAAAGTAGTAAAATTGATAGGATTGCCCTTACAAATATTTCTTTGCACAAAATTATTAAACCAAAAATTTGAGACATCAATAGAAGTAAAAATAAAGTTATCATATTCACCAGAGTTTGGAATGTTGGGAGGAAATAGGGAATATTGAACATCATCACTTGAGGGTTGGGAAGAGGAAGCTTCATTTGCTTTTCTCTTCCTTTTCCCAAATTTAGGAGCCATAAAATTTTAGGGATTGTGAATGTGAAGGATGTACCTTAAAAAAATAGAAGGAGATGAATAAGAATCACAAGAAAAGCCTTAGATCCCAAGTTTGGAGAGAAAATAGCCTTTGTGGAAGGAGAGCACCAAACTAGGGTTTAGGAGGAATGAGGTTGTTCTCGGTTTGGAGAAGAAGGAGTTTGGGAAGAGAAAGTTATATAACCAAATTCGAGGGCTGCTACTGCTATTAAAACACTAGAACTGAGTTCGAACCGAGTTCGGACCGAACTCTGTTCGAGTTCTGATATGCTCAGGATTTAAAAAAAAATTGTTTTATGGTATGCTATAAAAGTTTTATGAAAATATACAAGTGATCTCATCATAATACTAGTACAAATATTTGAGGTCTATAACTATGACAGGCTATATTATCTGTAATTGTTTTAGACATGTCATTTAAAAAAATACTTGTATTTTCGTAGTCAATCACTGAATGAATGATATTTATATTTAGAAAATGTTTGTAAATAGCTCTTTGTATATCATTACTTAGTGAGGTATTTTGTTATCATTAATTAGCTGTAGGGGCCTGTTCCTAGCTAGCGGTAGTCCGAAGACTCTTAAGTACCGTGTCACTTAAGGCTGTTTACACATTGTTGACTGAAGGACCCTTTCGGCTATTAACAATAATTTTTACACCTTTAGAGCATAATATTGAAGAGTCTTTTAATAAAAGTTTCTCCGTACACAGTTAAGAGCAATTATACTATGTCATTATTCATTTTTTAATAAATTGAATAAGTACAATATACTACTATAAATATAAAAATGTTGTGTTACCATAATGAATTAATAGTCATATTTTGTGTTGGTGCAATTGCCATGAGAATGTCCATTATAGCTTTTTGCAATCACCAACTTTCTCCTTTAACAATACGTCTTGCCATAAATCGTTCCACCTATATGATTAGAACAAGACTTTGGTATCCAGGATTTGGATCCATAGTGATTAGTTTTTGGAACCCAGATATACATATTCATATTCACTAATCTTCGTGCTTTGCAAAAGTGTGAGGAGTGTCCTTTCAATCCACAGTAGTGACATATAATAGTGTTGTTTTGGGTTAAAACCAGGTGCATGAGCATGCTATGTCACGTGATTATTTTTCTTTGGTCTGGTGTAGATAAAGGTGTGATTATGTGATTTACCAATCATCTTGTCTCTCCTTTGTGCGTGTCTTGTGTCATTTTGTTTGGTTAAGTGTCGTGTATGTCCAGTGCTAGATTGGGCTATCGGTTGTATAAGCTGTTTACCTAGTCTGTTCTCTAACTTTTTAGAGCTAACAAGTAATTCATCATTTTTAGCAGAAAGATCATTAATCTTAAGTGAGGCATTAGAGTACTTCTCCTTCTCATGTTTTAGGTCTTCCTTAAGTTTAGCATTTTCTTGATTGCTTTTATCAAAGCTATCAAGAGCTTCTTGTAAGCTAAGCTTAAGTTTGGAGATTTCAATAGATTCATCAGAAGATGAGTTTTCTCTATCTTCCTTAAGTAAGTAAATAAGCTGATCATCTTAAGCTGATAAGATTTGATATCTTTTCAAGCTTGCTTATAGTTATTTCTAAGCTTATTAAAATCTTTAAATAAATCATTAAAAGCATCAGATAATTCATCATACAAAATATCTTTTGCTAGTAAATCATCATTTACCTCGCTTACTATTAAGCACAAGTCTGTCGTATGTTAAAAGTTTTTGTCATTCTCGTATTGGATGCTTGTATCAGTTCTATGACTTACAGTATGGCATAAGTCTGAAGTTTCTTTTGCCATTACTGTTGCTTGGAGTATCAGCATCTTTCTCTATACTTGCTGCTTGCTTAGTAGGACTCAAGTTTGTTATGTCTTGAGGTCCTTCTTCATCGTCTTCATCGTCGCTCTCATATGTTTCTTCCAGCATTTTTCATATTTTATGTGATGTTTTGCACTTAAAAATGCGTTTGAATTCATCTTTGCCTAGAGCACAGTAGAGCATGTACATTACTTTTGCATCATCGCTTGCTGCTTTCTTTTCATCTTCGGTATATTCATCATCTGCTTTGTCAACTTTTTTGTAACCATTAGTAACTTAAGTCCATAAGTTAAAGCCAAGAGATTTTAGAAATGCACTCATGTGTATTTTTCAGAATAAATAGTTAGTGCTGTCAAAAACAGGTGGCTTATCAAGGAGTTGGCTTTCACTATTGATGGGAAAGAGTGATCATGTTGTTGCCATGTGTTATACTCTTTGGACATTAATCCAGTAATCAAGAGAACTTACTCTGATACCAATTGTAGGACCGTGTATGGCAACTCTAGAGGGGGGTAAATAGAGTTTATGTATACAGCGGAATAAAATTACCTGTTAAAAAATAATTATATGGTATGCAATGGTGATCAACTACTAGCAGTTAAAATATATCTCATGTGTAGGTGATACTACTAGCATTGTGTATGAATATAAGACACATATACTTATATATATGCAGTAGAGTGAGAGAGAGCAAATGCAAACACCAAGATGTATATTGATTTTCCTTTGAGAGGACTAGTCCAGTCCCGAGAACTCAAGCTCGGAGTTTTATCCACTATAATCACCAATAGTGAATCACAAGCTTTGATCCGAAGGCTTGCCACTTTTTTATACCACAAGATTTGATTCGAAGTCTCGCAACTTCACAGCTAGAGAGAGAGAGAAAACTGATGGAGCCAAGCTCTTTACAACTCTGTAGACTTATAGACCGAGACTACACTTGGCACTAGGAAGACTAGAGAGTTGCTCTTGGAGATGGAAAAGTTAAAGCTCAGATGTTTGCTCATAATAGGATAGAAGAATTAAAAGAAGATGAGTGAGTAGGAATGCAGAAATACAATCATATTTATAGTGTATTGGCAAACAAAATTCGGCCAGAATCCAGATGGGGTTCAATTTAAATTTTTGAACGTTGGGCTAGGAAATCAGGGATATTACTACTGTGCTGATTTTATACCAAAGTGGTAACCGAGTTCAGTCCAAGTTTGGCATGAATTCTGTCCGAGTTTGGTTTCTAAGTATAGTAGACTTTATGAATGAATATAGCCTGATTTGGTGGATATGTTCGATGGTTTATTTGAGTGGACTGGGTATCTGGGTATAGGTACTTTGATTTGCCAGTACGACTCAGCTTACATTAATCCTAGACTCAATAAATAAAAGATTACGTTTGAATATATGAACCAAACTTGATAAACAAATCTTTGAGCTGGTATAGAGTCTCACTTTAGTACTGACGGAGTTTGATATGCTTTGCATCGAGTATCTGCTTCTTTTGTATTTTAGACCTAATGTTTGATGATTATCAGAATCAGGTTGACTGTGACCACTTTGTGCCAATAGACTCATCTTGTTAGAATCTTAATCCTCTATAATCTTCGATTGAACTCCACTTGCAACATGCACCTCTCACTTTCCTTGAACTTCAAACTTACTTGACATAATTATTCCTTTCTCGTCCCTTGTTGATATCCTTGTGTCCTTATCCTTCAGGGACACCCCACCTGCTCCTCCTTCCGAGGGTTCCATTACACCGATAACTCCAGCAGATCCAGTAGGCCAGGGCCAAATTTTGATATTGAACCAAGGGCAAGCGTTAGTAGCTTTTCATCAACCAGCTCCACAAGTCACGCATGCCCGACCAGCACAATCAGCCCCATCAGTCTTGCTGGAATAGCCAGTTTAGCCCACTCCGCAGTTCATACCAGCTCAGCCAGTTCAGCTAACCCAGACAATACCACCAGTTCTTTCAGCATAATCAGGGCAGGCAGGCTCGCCAGCCATGTTAGAGATGATCCAAGCCATGATGATGGTACAACAACAACAACTCCAGCTTCAGCAACAAGTAGTCCTACTCTGGCAACAGTTTCAGTAAGGACAAGAATAGACCAACACTACTCTTTGCCAGAAAGTTAGAGTATCACTCGACAACAGTGGGCGTTATACTCATAACTCGGCGACCAATGTTAGTCGCATGCGCCCAACCAAGTTCCTCGGTACGAAAGATGCAGTTCCAGTAGATTCCTGGCTCCAGGACTTTGAGGCCATCCTGGATGCAACCAAGACCCCAGATGATGAGAAGGTAGCATTCGTAAAGTTAAAACTATCAGATCTTGCCTGAGATTGGTAGGCATCACAAGAAATGGTGCTTCTGAAGCCCATTGACTGACAAACGTTCAAGGAGCGCTTCCAAGAGAAGTATTTTTATACCACCACTAAGTTCCAGCTCCAGCAGCAATTCATCAACCTCCACCAGAACACAAGATTGGTCGACCAGTATGCGATCGAGTTTTGTCGACTTAGCCAATTTGCTCCTCATATGGTAGCTTTCGAGGAAGACTGGGCCAAGAGATTTGAGCAAGGGTTGCATCTAGAGCTTCAGCAGTTTACGATGGGTGATAATTATACTACCTATGATACAGTACTCAGCGCAGCTAGGTCCCATAAACTTGTCGGCCAAAGATTAGTAGCAAGAACCGGAGGCCAGAAGAGGTCATACTCATCCCTGAGAGGTATCAGTATTCAATCATCACCTCCAGCACCAGTAGTCAGAACTCCTCTCACGCGAGCACCTCCAACCTCTACGGTAACCTCAGTACAATCTACCAGTCAGTCTGTATCAACAGGATGCAGCCACTACGGCAAGCCAGGGCACACCAAAGATTAGTACAGGAGGGCCAATGGCATGTGTCTCAGATGTGGGGCATCTGACCACATAATTGGTTTATGCCCTATCCTGTACCCAGAGACTTCTTCAATCTGATAGTTACCAGCTTTGCCTCGGGCAGCGATTGAAGTCCCGAGAGGACCAGTGTTAGCAGTTAGACCCCTAGCCCAGCGTCCTCTCCCGACGCAGACCCAGCAGTTCCAGCAGTAATGTCCGGCGCAGTATGTGCAAGTCTAGAAAGCCCAACCAGCAAGACAACCAGCAGCAAGTTAGAGCCACGGCTCCTGGACGATGGCCTGATAAAATATTTGACAACCTAGAGCAGTTGTTAGCCGAAGGCGCTACAATTATGGGTTATATTTTCAAGATCTCTTTAGCTTGTCTTATTCTTGGGTTCCTGTCGAACAATCTCGTGTTTTGACCCGTTCGAAATACGATAGTCATTTTGATCCTTTCGTTGAGCAAAGGTGAGTTTTTGCCTCGCTCTTCTGCCTTTGTATCTCATGGTACGTGATGTCTATCATGTGTCCCGAATATGAAGGTATGTCCTGGATTAGAGTCATGTCCTCGATATAGTCGTTGGTACCGACTTACCTCCAGACTTGGCTCTTGTCCATTTGTGTGAGTCAGCATAGGCAAGCGAGGATGAGTTCCTATTCGAATGACTCAGGAGTATATATATCCATATGCCTTCATTTTCCTATGTGTTACTTTTGTGCATTTATTCATTAGTTACTTCTGCAGCTATCTTTTCTATTTTAGTTATTGCTTAGTATAATCCTTTGATTAGTGACTTGTGATTTCTTGAGCTTTCTCGTGTGTTCCAGCTCAACTAGCCTTGGTGAAATTTCGAGGACGGAATTTTTCTAAGGAGGGTAGAGATGTCACACCCGATTCCAGATTTGGTATTTCTTGAATTTTTAGAATTTAATTTTTTCCTGATATTGTATTCCTGTTGGATTTCTCATGTTGGTTCCTTTCATTTTATTTATTGTCATTTTTTCTGTTGTTGAGAGAGACTACCCAAGACCAGTAGAATATCCATTGGCATTACCATAGATCCAGTTTAGGACCCGCATGTAGAATGGACACCTGGTTCGGTTTATTTGACTGAACCCACGACAAAACTATTTTTTTTCCTCTTAATATATATATATGAGCTTTTCTCTCTCTCCTCCATTTCTTCTTCTTTATTTTTATTTCCTTCTTTCTTGCTCCCTTCTCCCTCACCCTCGTGCACCTCCCCTAGCCGAACCCTAGCACCGGGCCTAGCTAGGAAGAGGACGTTAGACTCTTAGGCAAGTGCATCTTGCTCAATGGTGAAGTCATAAATTTTAGATTTTTCATATATATTTTCTTTTAAAATATATTTGATGAAAAAGATTCTCCTAGAGTTGCTGATCATATTTAGTTCTTCGAGTTTTAGATTTTGATGTATAATTTTTTGTAGATCTGAGTTTTAAATTTATAGTTTTTATGGGTTCCATGAGTTTTTCTTGGTTTTGATCTATTAAAACTTAGTGTTTTTGAAAACTAGTTATTATTTATGTTAGAGCATTTCATTTCGTGCAATTTGACTTTTGTTTCACTTGATTTGGAGTTAAAATAAAGTTTTTATGAAGAAAACATATTTCAATTTTTGGAGCTTTCGGCCATGGCTGAACCTGCTGTTGGAGGAGACGAAATCTTCATGCGGCCAACGACCTATGCGGCTGAGAGTGCTATGTGGCCTGAGAGGGTTATGCGGCTTGAAATCCTTGTCGCATACTGATAACATGCATCCATCTAGTTGGATGCATGATTGTACATTACATAAAGTGTTCTAGATCTAATCCTTGAACTGCTTATGTTTTCACTCGCTGAACGAATAAAAAATTTGCTAAGTCCAAGAGGAGTATCTATGCGGCAAGCTGAGCATGCGGCAATCGGACCCACGCGACATTGCTACTATGCGCCTCTTCTCTTTTTTCGCATAACTCTGCTTCACCCTTGTACATCTTTTTATGATTCTTGTATTTTCTTCCTGACACACTTTTTGGCCTGTCACATCAATCACTTTATTTTACTTTACTGACACTTCATTATTGACCCATCACTCAGCACTTTCCCCTAGGAGTAGACTTTAACCCTGAGCATGCGGCTAGTGAGTCCATGCGACAATTGAGTGCATGCGACCAGTGAGTCCATGCGGCAATTGGGTGCATGCGGCCAGTGAGCGCATGCGACAAGTGAGTGCATGCGGCCAGTGGGTGCATGCGACAAGTGAGTCCATGCGGCCAGTACACATATGGCAACCTCTCTTCTCTTCTCAATTTTGAACACCAACACAAGCACCTCCCTCTTTCCCTCTACTTATTCTCCTCTCCTTATTCTCTCCCTTCTTCCCTCTCTTCACCTCCTCCTCCATTGTGCTGCTGCCGCTCCTATCCACTGATGTTTTTGTCACAACCGCTATTGCTGCCGCTGGCCGCCACCTCCAGCGACCGCCTGCGTCCGCCACCCAACGCCGACCTCCCTCCGGTTCTTCTTTCAAATCCTAGGTATAAATCTTTCTTCTCCCAAATATTTTTCCAAATTCTAGATCTTGGTTCAAATTCTAGCATATATATATATATATATATATATATATATATATATATATATATATATATATATATATATATATATATATATATATATAATCTTGGCCATTGTAAATAGGGCTCTGATTTGGAAAAAATTGGAAGGAACCGGTTATTCAAGACAAGGCAAGTCCTCAACAAACTCTTAGAATTTTTTTTTTCTAAAAGTTTCTATAATTGTTATGAAAATTTTTTAAGACAAATTTGGAAATAAAATTCTGAATTTGATCCTATAAGAACTTGTCATGGATTTTAGGGCATAGAAGTGTGAATCTCTTGGTTAGTACACAAGAACACAATGTGCTTGTTGATATGTTTCACTAAAGAATTTTGATTTTTAAAATGATTATGATTGTTATTATGATTTGTTTTGATTATAATATAAAATTTTAAGGTATAATTCTATGGACACAAGGTTAGGACATGATATAGAAATAAGTGGACACAAAAAATTGTGTATGATGTTCTTTTATAAAGATTGCTCAATAATAAAATTTTATATGTGTGTGTGTAGTTAGTGAATTGGTTCCATGTTTGTTATTAATATTTATGAGAATATATATTTATATATATACTTGTATGTGAATTATCAGGTCATTGTGTGTCCTTACTTTGATTTGGAAAGTTCTAAGTATTTATAAAGTAAGATTGGCCGACCTATTATATATATATATATATATATATATATATATATATATATATATATATATATATATATATATATATATATATATATATAACCTTTAAAGCATTCAACTAGGAAACATCATGATTGTCTTATTTTTTTGTGTTATGTGTGAAACACTAAGAAATGATTCTTATGTGTTTCCTAAATATAAAGTTTTAGATAACTGTATGTCTTCAACTTGAAAATATTTTCAAGTAAATATAGTTTAATTTGAAACTATGAATCATAGATTTCAAAAAATTTGGTATCACCTATGGATACACTTTAAGGATCTTAGCCTACTTTATACAAGTTATTAAGAATTAGCAAATTTTCTAATATTTTATGATAAATTTGAAATCTGTCCATATTTTAAAATATAATTATCTAAGATAATTTTACTATTATTTTAGTTCAATTGAGTATTTATGAATAACCGGATACTAGGACAACCTTAGTATCAAATTCCAAGTTAAGTTATAGATTATATATTTTCTAGAAATAGAATGTGTTACCTTCAAATCTTGATTATGGATTGGTGGATATTCATAGGTTACTTGGTTATACCAAGTCTAATTCTTAGAATTATTCTAATGATAAGTTACATATATTCTATTCTAGTAATAGGAATTGTATTTAGGAAATATTCACTTAATTACTTGACAAGTAATGCTAAATTAGCATTTATACAAATGGATCTTCAATGATAAATACTTTACAAATCATTTTTCAAAATTGGTGAATATAGTTAACATATGTAGGTTTTGAACTTGGACTTAGCTATTGCCATACTACTAGCAAAATTATGATTCTTTGACTTGATTAGTGCTTATAAGTGTTAATTGCAAATTGCTAGCTTGTCGAGGCAGGGAGTTTTTTTACTTAAATAGCGCTTGTAAGTGGCAAATGCATTTTAGCTAAGCTTGCTAAGGTACGAAGGAAGATTTTCATATTATGTTTCTGTCACATCCCAGTACCGGAATACGGAGATGAACATGGCCAACTCTCCTGTACAAGGTATAGAATGTCGTACGGCGGTCACAGCTGTAACTTGACAAGGGGGTGCATACAACAAGCAAGTCACTTAGGGTCACACAACACATCTATTGTCGCAATCAGTCAAATAAGAACAGTAAACATAAAACATATATGACAAGAAAGTAAGGTGTCCCAAGTGTCCTGCCACAATATTCTGGAAACTAGCTGTGAAAAAATAAGAAAGCTGATGGAGTATCAAAAGTACATGACCATGATTAACTGCAGTCTGATTAATTGCAATAATGTAAGGAAACTAAATATCCAGATTTACGGCTAACAAGTGTCGGTGGCTAAACGCCCAAAATAAATAAAATATTTAATAACGAGCAAGGAAGAAGAAACTCACTCATTTTCTTCAATGGTCATCTGTCTGGTGCCATGGTTCAGGAAAAAGTATGCTTGATCCTCGGGTGCTGGCGCTAAACCTGGCCATGCAAAACCAGTGGGGTTAGACCCCAAATAGCAAGTACCATAAATGAAGCATGAATGAAAAAATAAAACCAGGTTATGAAATATATATATATATATATATATATATATATATATATATATATATATATAGTTCTCTCTCATAGTTTCGGTTCATAGCCTACCGTGATATAACAATCTAACCCTACAACCAAACAAGGACAAAGGTTAGACCATCGCACCATGATAGCCCACGTCCCTAAACTATTTAACAGAAGGTACAATCATAATCAAGCTCAATTACAAAATTGGCCAATCAATTGTACGGCTTGCTAGGTGGAGTCTGGGTTATCCCAGAGGTATTATGTACATAATAGAAAGCCTCAGATCGAACCATGTTCTAGCAGGGACTAGCCGAGCCATGAATCGCTGCATAGCACATAGTAGTATACACCGGTCCCTCGTTAGGCCACCGTGCTAAAATTGCATAGAACATATAGTATGATATAATAGTAGGATATTGTCATCCACTAATGAGGATTTTAATAATGTCCAGGGGGCCAGCCTTCACTCCCCATATAATGATTGATGGTGGCTAGTTAAGCACGATCTCGGGATTTTGTCCCTCCCAATGCTCTACATATTTTAGTTGCCTATTTAACCCTACGGTTAGCTGAAATCACATGGCATGGTCATATGTTACTCCCCTTATATGTTGTACCGTAGTACGTGCATGCTAGAAACAAATTTACTTTGTCATTTTGTAGTTCAATTTAGATTTACTCCAGCGTGATACAACAGTCAAACGAATCATAGCCATGCTTGGTTATTGACTAACTATCATGTCCATGCTAGAGAAATTATTACATCACATGTCGCTTAGCACGTAGGCACACCTCAGTACAAAATATGTAACATAATCACGTAAAAATACTTAGCACGTAGGAACACATAGCATGTAGTAAGTATATCAGCACGGATACCAATAGTCAAGTCAAGTTACCAATCATTGGTAAATCACATAAGTTCTAGCACATAGTCAGGTCTAACACATGGTCACATAGCTCATATACATTAGCAATCACTAAAATCATACTTGGAATCCCAAAACTCAATAAAGCATCCAAACCAAGCAAAATAGTGAAAAGTGCACAAAGGCCGCATGAGGATCAGGGATGCATAGAGTCAGTGCCACATAGGACAGGTGCCGCATAGAAAGTCGATCGCATATGGGTCAGGCCGCATGGGCCACATGGGTCGCATGGGCTCAGGCCGCATAGGTCGCATGAGTCATAAAAGTCGGGTCGTATGGCCGCAAGGGTCACATGAGTCAGGGCGTATGGCCGCATGGGTCGCATAAGTTGGGCTGCATGAGCACAGGCCGCATAAGCTCACATAAGTCGGGCTGCATGAGCTCAGGCCGCATGAGCTCACATAAGTCGGGCTGCATGGGTCACATGAGTTGGGCCGCATGAGCTCAGGCCGTATGGGATCTTTGCCTCCCCCAACAGCAGGTTCAGCTGTCACGCTCCAGTCCAAAAATATCGAGGGACCAGACACGTGGCAATGGCCAGCAGCACACACTGATGGACAAACCCAATTTAATGGATCCATCAGAGTGTACTTAAGTTGTAAAATAACAAGTCTACAACAACATGGCACAATTAATCTCATCCATACAAGATAAAATATGATCCACAGATATAAGAAATATAAATCATCAACTAGTCTCAACAAAGTGCTTCGGAAAAAATCTAATACAATGGTTCAACAGACCAGAATATAAGTGAATGAATAAAGTAAATACTGAGCATGAAATATAGATGCTCAGGAAAAGTCTTCAGCTAACACCTCATCCTCGGGTGTCGGTACAGCTCCTGTATCAGCTCCTGCTGTGGTCCCGTATACCTCGGGATAGATCTCGTCTGCAAATCCTGGGGACATAATCCAGATCCAGGTCCTCAGGGGACATAGCAAAGTACAAGATAATACAAGCCAAAATAAAAGCAGTGCAGCAAATAATAAAATAAATAGGGTAAGTATATAACCATCTGTGTGAAATGCAAGAGAGAGCATCAATAGTACTCAGGCTAAAACAACTACAAGCTCTGTGTCGGGGAGCCGGTAGCAGTGATATCATGAGCTGGTCTAGCTCAGCGGGAGACTGAGAAGCCGGCATAATATAGTCAACCTGTAGCCTGTGTGTCTCTCCAGCAATAAATGAAACAATAGGGGAATACTAAATAACCAGCTAAGTGATATGCAAGATGAGAGCAGCACTAGAACTCAGGCTAAAACTACTACAAGCTCTGTGTCGGGGAGCCGATAGCAGTGATAAGGAGTAATGGGCCAAGCTCGGGTTTCAGAGTCTTACGCCTCACAATAATAGGGGATATATATGTATGATCAGCCTGTAGCCTGTGTGTCTCTCCCCACCCAATGTATCCACACGTCTCATGTCCATAACGTCTCATGTACATGTCACGTACGATCATAGCTAATGCAGTAAGTCATAAAGTATCTATGAATATAGTATCTCTGTCAAGTCATGTATCCTATACAGAATCACCATGAATATCTCAGAAAGATCATGTCTTATGAATAGTATCAAGTGTCCTGGATATAATGTACTTAATAAGACAAGTACGAGAATGTAAAGGGAGTCACGAATGTCCATCTCTCGATGACAATACACAACACCGCGTACGGTGTTGGCACCCGACTAATAGTCGGACGCTAAGTACGTCACACGGTCCTAGGTTAAGCATGCACAGCAATATAATGAATCAAGAAAAATATGTAACAATACTGCAGAGTTTGGCAATGTACACTTGCCTGGGGTTTGAATACCAACAGTCGTCCCTGTATCAGTGGATCATGTAGGTACTCCTCCAAAAGCTGTAATAAATATCACCAACAGTCTCAGAAGATATCAAATAGCTAGAAATGCCTGTCCTTAAGTCCAATTTGGACACAAAGGCAAAAATAATATTTCCGGGCCAAAGCGGGGTCCACATGTGGGCCTACTTTGCACCAAAAAATGTGTCAGGGTCAAAGGTCTCCAAATTTGTCCAACTTAGTGTCAACAAGTCAGGAACGATGATACGAACCCAACGAAACTTCCAGAATTGGATTCCGATGAACCGATCACAAAATCGCCCGTCAAGTGGAGCCGGTGGGGCCCACGATACGCGATTTTGTTAATGTTCTCAGAATCGAACCAAACTTGGGTCACAGGACCAGCGTATCGCTACGAGTCCGATGGCATAAGTTTTGTCTCGATCTGACGTGTGTACACAAAGTTACAGCATGTTCCAGAATAGGCGGTTACGGGGCGTTGTCGGCGGATACGCGTTGATTCCGGTGTGCACGCACATCCAAATCAACTTCTGCAAAATCCTGCACGTCCGTATCGATGGCGCGCACGTTTCAATGAAGATCGCGTGCGACCAAGTCATCCCGTTTTGCGGGGCGTATTCAGTTTCGGGGTGAAACAGGGCGTTGGTTTTCCTATTTTTGGATCGCGGTTTGCGATCACCACAGGATGCGACGCACCGAGCGAGTTGTACAGACATTGAGAGGGTTATACAGTCTATGCATTGTAACAGACGGAATCAAAAATGGAATTACAAGGAGAGAGAAAATGCTACCTGAACAGGGCTCCGTGAAGACTGGTTTTCACGTGTCCGAATCCTGTGTCAACCGTGTCCGGGTTCTGTGGGAACTGTGTTCGTGTCCGCTGCTAGGGCTGCGTCGACAGGTGGAGAGGCGTCTGGGGCTCTTGGTCATCGAGCTCCGCTGGGACGCTGTCGAAGGCGGCCGGGCTCTGGCTCAGGGCGGCGCTGCGGGAGGTCGATGCTGGGCTAGGGCTGCTGCGATGGTGGAGCGGGAGGAGGAGAGGGTGCTGCTGCGGGTCGGGGGCTGCCGAGGGTGACCGGAGCGGCTCGGGGCTGCTCGGGGAGGGAGAAGGGTGGCTCGTCGGGCGGAGGACGGGGTCGTCGAGGGCTGAGCGGAGGGCGCTGGGGTTCTGTCGAAGGGAGAGGCGGTGAGGTCGGGCGGAGCGGGGCTGTGGGAAGAGGAGGAGAGAGGCGTCGAGGGTCGTCGGTGGTCGGAAGGTCGATGGCGAGGTATTCGGGCGGCTGCGGCGGTGAGGAGACGAGAGAGAGAGGTCTGGCGGCGGCTGGGCACGAAAGTCGAGAGCAATAAATAGCCGCTACAGTGAATCCGGTGGGTTAGGGTTCCTGGCGGGTTTTGGGTCCGGGTTTCATGGATCCGACCCGACCGACCCGTTAAGCTGGGTTGGTTCAGTGGAGCAGTTTGGTTCGGTTTATTTTTGGTTCAAGTGAACCGGGTTCAGTCAGGTTTAATTGGGTTCAATTCTACAATAGTTTTTAGGGCTTTAAAAATAATTTCGGAGTCCAATAAATTCACAGAAAATTACCCTATGTCCGGTTTTTCATTTTACACCATAAAATATTATTTCCATAATATTTTAATATTAATTAAGAGCATATAAAAAGCTTTTAATCACAAACTCCTTAGTTTTAATTCCGGAAAAACACCAAAAAATTGGGAAGAATTATATAAAAAATATTCTAAAAAAAATCAGGGGGTTTACAATCTACCCCCCTTAAGAGGATTGCGTTATCGCAATCAAAGAATAAGCTACTAAAGGAAGAACTATGAGAATTACAAGAATGCTTAGTTTATAACTGCATCCGCGAACAAGTGAGGATAACGTTGGCGCATACTATCCTCCCGTTCCCAGGTCGATTCGCCAGGAGAATGATGTTTCCAAGCTACACGGACCAGTCTAATTGTCTATCCTCGTAATGTCTTCTCACTGATATCGAGGATGCCAACTGGTTGTTCTTCATATCTCAAGCTAGGGCCCACTGTGATCTCTGAATGATCGACTACATGGCTTGGGTCGGTCACGTACCTTCTCAGCTATGAGACGTGGAATACGTCATGTACTCCCTCTAAGGATGGAGGTAATGCAAGACGATAAGCCACCTCACCAATGCGCTCTAGAATATCAAATGGCCCGATATATCTTGGGCTCAACTTACCTCTGCTCCCAAATCGAATGGTACCTCGAGTGGGCAAAATCCTCAAAAATACGTGCTCTCCTTCTTTGAACTCTAGGGGTCGTCTGTGCGTATCAGCCCAATGCTTCTGTCTGTCCTGAGCTGCTCGAAGATGATTCTGGATTTGTTTTACCTTCTCCACTGTCTGCATTATCAACTCTGGACCCAGTATTTGACATTCACCAACGTCATTCCAACATATTGGCGATCTGCACTTCCTTCCGTATAATGCCTCGAATGGTGCCATCTGAATGCTGGCCTGATAACTGTTGTTGTAGGAGAACTCTACTAAGTGCAAATAATCTTCCCAAGATCCTCCAAGGTCTAACATACACGATCGCAATATATCCTCTAAGATCTGAATGGTGCGCTCCGATTGACCATCTGTCTGTGGGTGGTAAGCGGTGCTGAATTTGAGTCTGGTGCCAAGACTCTCTTGCATGCTTCGCCAGAAATGAGATGTAAATCTCGAATCTCGATCCGATACAATACTAACCGGTACTCCATGTAATCTAACGATTTATCGCATATACATGTCGACTAGTACCTCTGTGGACTGTCCAACTCTAAAAGGCAAGAAATATGCCGATTTAGTGAGTCGATCCACGATAACCCATACTGCATCTCTTCCGCTGGGGCTCCTTGGAAATCCTGTGACAAAATCCACCGTGATATGTTCCCACTTCCATTCTGGTATAGGAAGCGGCTGTAACATACCTGCAGTCCTCTGATGCTCGGCCTTTACTTGCTGACATACTAAACATTTGGCCACAAATCTTGCAATCTCCCTTTTCATTCTATGCCACCAATAATACTGCCTCAAGTCTCGGTACATCTTGGTTCCTCCTGGGTGAACAGAGTACATAAAGCTATGTACCTCAGTCATTAGCTCCTGTCTCAATTCTCCATTTGGAACATACAGGCGATTTCCACACCTTAATGTCCCGTCTTCATGTATCCGAAGTCCTGTCTGCATGCCTGCTTCTGTCATCTCTTTAAGTCTGCGAAATCTAGCATCGGTGGGCAATGCCTCTTTAATCCTCTCCACGAGTGACGACTTAACTTTGAGATTAGCCAGTAAGCCACTCTATCCTGGTAAAATAACCTCTATCTGAAGCTCCTGTAGATCTCTCAATAACTCAGGCTGTATCGTCAAGAAATAAGCCGTAGGCTTCCTGCTGAGTGCGTCTGCTACGACATTCGTCTTTTCCGGGTGATACTACAGATCTATATCAAAGTCTACCATCAATTCAAGCCAACGTCTCTGTCTCATGTTGAGCTGTAAACCCCCTGATTTTTAAAGAATTTTAAATTAGATTTTTCAATTTTCTGGAATTTTTCGGGAATTTTCTGTAATTAAATTCAGGTTCTTTAATTATTTAAATGTTAATAAATAATATTAAAATATTATAAAAATAATATTTTATGGTGTAAAATAGAAAACCAGACATAGGGTAATTTTCCGGCAATTTATTGGACCCCGGATGGATTTTTAAAGCCCTAGATACTAATTAAATTATTAAACCAAAAATAAAATAGGTTTTTTATTAAATGAACCAAACCAAGTTGAACCAAACCGGCCGGTCCAACCAAACCGAACCCAACTTAAACTAGTGGGTCGGATCCGGGTCTAACCCGTGATCCGAAAACCGTTTCGACCCGTTTCCAATCTTTGTGGATCGGGCCGGATCCACTAAACCCGACCCGACCCGTTCCAACCCGACCCGCCAAGACCTCTCTCCTTCCCCGACCGTTCCAGCAACCGACCGCCACCGCCGTTGCCGCCCTTCGCCTCTGCAACGCTCTGCCTCACCGCTCCGTCTACCTGAACGTACGCCGCCGCTAACCTTTCCCTTCCCCGTAACCGCCCGTCGTTCTCCCTCCTCCCTCTCTCTATAAAACCCTGACTCCGGCCGCTTCCAGCCCTAGCTGCCTTCTTCTCCGCCGCCCAGCTCCACCGGTCAGCACAACCCCTCTCCCCTCTTCTTCCTTCTCCCTCCACCCTCAGCCCGCAGCTCCCCTCGACCTCGGCCTCGCTCCACAGCCCCTCCTCCTCCAGTAGCTTTCTTCTCCGTCGCCGGCCGTCCCCGAGCAGCAGCAGCATAGAGCCGTACCGCCGCCAACTCCGGTCGTCAGCCACTGGACAGCCCCTCGCCTTCTCCTCCGGCCAGTGCTCCACCACGCCGCCCTCCTCCGGTGATCCGACAGTAGACAGAACCCTAACCGAGGACACAGCCGGACACAGACTCGGCCGGACACAAACAGTAGACTCGACACAGAGGATTCGACTCGGACACAGTGTATCACGAGTCGGACACGAAGGATACGCTATATTCAAGCCCAGTTCAGGTATTTAACTTTTTGCTCGTAGCTCGGATTTTAATTCCGTAAATTGTATTACGAAGCCTGCATGACCCTCTCGGTGCCCGGGCAACCCGCTCGGGGCATCGCGTCCTGTGGTGAACGCACACCGCGATCCAAAAATAGAAAAAACCAGACCCTGTTTTACCCTGGAATCGAGTATGCCCCGCCAAACGGGATGACTTGGTCGCGTGCGGTCTTTACCGATACGTGCGCGTCGTTGATACGGACGTGCGGGCTTTCGCAGAAGCTGATTCGGATGTGCGTGCACACCGGAATCAGTGCGTATCCGCGGACAACGCCCTGTATTCGGCCTTTCTGAATCTCGTTGTAACTTAGTGTACACACGTCGGATCGAGACGAAACTTGCGCCATCGGACTCGTAGCAATACGCTGGTCCTGTGAGCCAAGTTTGGTTCGATTCTGAGAACGTTGACAAAATCGTGTGTCGTGGGCCCCACAGGCTCCACCAGACGGGCGATTTTGAGAACGGCTCATCGGAATCTAATTCTGGAAGTTCTGTTGGGTTCGTATCATCGTTCCTGACCTGTTGACACTAAGTTGGACTGTTTTTGAGACCTTTGACCCTGACACATTTTTTGGTGCAAGACGGCCCACATTTGGACCCCCCCTTGACCCGAAATTGACGTTTTTGCCCTTGTCTCCAAATTGGACTCAAGGACAGGCGTTCCTAGCTGATTAGTATTTTCTGGATCTGATGGTGATGTTTGTTTCAGCAATCGGAGTACAGCCTGCAATCCCAGTTGAAGCCAGAGATACAATTGGAGCCGGAAATCTAGGCAAGTGTACCCTGCCATAAATTACAGTTTATTGATTCATTCTGATTCTCTTGCTTTAATTTCTGTGACTGTTGTACTTGCTCTATCGAGTATTTTATACCCAGGACACCTGACACAAAGCATGATACAGAATCTTCCTGATTATTCAAGGAGGTTCTGTATAGGATATAGATTTCATGACTTGAGCTTTATTTCTTAGATCTTAATAAAGGACTGATTGCATTAGTTTTAATCTTGCGTAACATGAACATTATGAACTGTGACGTGAGATTACATTGGGTGGGGAGAGTATTACCATATCAAGGATGATTATATTATATATATAATGTTATCTGGATGTGTCCTAGTCTCTAACACAGAGCTTTGGCACCAGTACTGGCCCTTCGAGAAAACACTGCTATAGTTTCTTGACACTGATCCTGTAGTAGTCTCAGCCTGAGTATGACTAATAACTCTCACTTGCATGATCACTTAGCTGGTTTAATTACTTACCCTGTTGTTCCTTTATTTCTGCACTGCATTATATTTTGGCATGTTTTATCTGTACCTTGCTATGTCCCCTGAGGACCTGGATCTGGATTATGTCCCCAGATTTAGCAGATGAGATCTACCCAGAGGTGTACGGAACAGGGGCACTACTCGGAGCCGTACCTGAACCTGAAGACGAGGTGATTGCTGAGGACTTCTCCTGAACAACTGCTTAGCTTTGCTCAGTTTTTATGGCAGATGGACTTTCTTTCTTGTTTAGTTAAACTCTTTATTTCCTGATTCTGAGAACATTGTAACAGACTTAGTATCGGATTGTTCTCCGATTTTATTTTACTTGACTGGTTGTTGTTTAATATTCTGTTGCTAATATTGCTATCTTTTATCTGTGGATGAGATTAGTAAACCTTGACTGTTGTAATACAGCTTAAGTATGTCCCGATGGATCCATTAAATTGGGTTTGTCCATCGGTGCGTGCTGCTGGCCATTGCCACGTGCTCAGTCCCTCGGTAGTTTAGGACTGGGGCGTGACATGGTTTTTGTGGTGGCCCATGCAGGTCGACGACTAAATTGTTCGGTTTCAACTTAGGGACCGAACAGGCCTGCAATAAGAATAGGATCAGTTTTTAGGATCTCATCCACTTGCTTGAAAACGTTCTTAATATGTGTATCGTATTCGAATAAATTTTTGACTTGCATCTTGCCTTGATTCCTGTGCGCCTCTTATAGTTTATTGTTGATGCAGAGTAATGGATTCACGAGAAAACGACGGAACTCCAGCAAGAACACCAATAGGTGATGCAGCCACCTACGAAGAAGATGAAGTGACGCTATTGAGTGGAGATCCCTCTACTCACCGAAGCAGCCAAGCAGATCCACAAACTTCTAGATTTTGACGTGATGACATTCCGCCGCCTCCACAGTTCACTCCACAGATGCCTGTCTTCCCACCAGGACCAGCAAGGGACGGACAGCAGATGTTCCAGATGTTCTACGCAATGATGCAAGCTCAGCAACAAGTCCAAACTGAGGCCCAATGTCGCGAGGCTGAGTACTTGAGGAACAGTCTAGTAAATGCACTGGAGCAGGCCAACCTACCAGCTAGACGACAACCGATGGGCTCTATCACTGATTTCCGACAACTGAAGCCCCGTACTTTCTCTGGCAAGGAGGGACCAACAGAAGTGCATGAATGGCTCACCAACATTCGGCATCAATTAGAAGCAGCTGAGCTTCCCCAGGAACGTTGGATGACTGCCGTCAGAATGCAACTGACGGACAATGCTCATCACTGGTGGCTATCCGAGGAGACCAGGCTCGGACCAGACCAAGTTACTTGGGAAGAGTTCTCCAGACTCTTCCAGGAGATGTACATACCGGCTATCGCTCGATCAGAACTTCGGGACAAGTTTAATCGTCTCACTCAGGAAGCTATGACGGTGGAAGAGTACAACATCGAGTTCATTCGTCTAAGTCGCTTCGCTCCTACCTTGATCCCGACAGAAGAAGAGAAGGCCGAGAAGTTTTTCGACGGACTCAACATCGAGCTACAGAAACAGATTGGATCCGTTGTACCAACTTCGTACAAGGACGTCCTTGCTGCAGCTCGACGCATGGAGCGTGTCACCAGGAGAGAAACCAGTCTGAAGAGGCCTTCCACATCAGTACCAGCCAGAGCAAACAATGGAGAAGCTGCCAAGAAACCTCATCTGCATCAAGCACCACAGGGATCTGCAACCAAAACCCTGACTCTTTCTACTTGTTATTACTGCGGCAAGATAGGCCATGTTGAGAAGGAGTGTAGACGTAAACACGGACTGTGCTTAGGTTGCGGATCCAGACAGCATGCAGTGAAGGACTTCCCTGATCGTAGGGAAGCACCAAGGGCAAACCAACAAGCTCTACCAGCACTAGGAGGGCATCAACCAAGGCCACCCTTGGCACATCAAGCAGCACCCTACCAGCAAGCCCAGCAACATCAGAGAGCACCACCTCAAGGACGCGGCCAAGTTTTCGTGATGACTGTGGGAGACGCGCAGAACCATGGAGTTGCTAATGCGAGTAAGTCTTTATAGTTGTTCCATTTCTAGCATTGCTTTAGTTGTGCCTGCTGGTTCGTGACCCCAGACTTAACCTGATAACTTTAACCTGTTAATAATTGATAACTTAGTGTTAACCTAGTAATTTTGAACTTGCCAATAATACAGAATGTTTTATAAATGTTAACCTAATATATTTTAAAGATAACCTAGTTTTCTAAAACTGTAATTTTCTAGATTTCCCACATTTGGAAAATTGTATAACTTTTAATGCTTAGGAAAATAATTTTTCCTAGGTGCTCTTTGATTTTGATGTGCTTCGAACAATGGTTGTAACCGTGTCATCTCTGTTGACCGGTTAATCTTTGATTGCGAGGACGCAATCCTCTTAAGGGGGGTATATTGTAATCCTCCTGATTTTTAAAGAATTTTAAATTTGATTTTTCAATTTTCTGGAATTTTCTGTAATTAAATTCAGGTTCTTTAATTATTAAAGTATTTTTAAATGTTAATAAATAATATTAAAATATTATGAAAATAATATTTTATGGTGTAAAATAGAAAACCAGACATAGGATAATTTTCTGGGAATTTATTGGACCCCGGATGGATTTTTAAAGCCCTAGATACTAATTAAATTATTAAACCAAAAATAAAACAAGTTTTTTATTAAATGAACCAAACCAAGTTGAACCAAACCGGCCGGTCCAACCAAACCGAACCCAACTTAAACTAGTGGGTCGGATCCGGGTCTAACCCGTGATCCAAAAACTGTTTCGACCCGACCTGTTTCCAATCTTTGTGGATCGGGCCGGATCCACTAAACCCGACCCGTTCTAACCCGACCCGCCAAGACCTCTCTCCTTCCCCGACCGTTCCAGCAACCGACCGTCGCCGCCGTTGCCGCCGCTTCGCCTCTGCAACGCTCTGCCTCACCGCTCTGTCTATCTGAACGTACGCCGCCGCTAACCCTTCCCTTCCCCGTAACCGCCCGTCGTTCTCCCTCCTCCCTCTCTCTATAAAACCCTCACTCCGGCCGCTTCCAGCCCTAGCTGCCTTCTTCTCCGCCGCCCAGCTCCACCGGTCAGCACAGCCCCTCTCCCCTCTTCTTCCTTCTCCCTCCACCCTCAGCCCGCAGCTCCCCTCGACCTCGGCCTCGCTCCACAGCCCCTCCTCCTCCAGTAGCTTTCTTCTCCGTCGCCGGCCGTCCCCGAGCAGCAGCAGCATAGAGCCGCAGCGCCGCCGACTCCGGTCGTCAACCACCGGACAGCCCCTCGCCTCCTCCTCCGGCCAGTGCTCCACCACGTCGCCCTCCTCCGGTGATCCGATAGTAGACAGAACCCTAACCGAGGACACAGCCGGACACAGACTCGGCCGGACACAAACAGTAGACTCGACACAGAGGATTCGACTCGGACACAGTGTATCACGAGTCGGACACGAAGGATACGCTATTTTTAAGCCCAGTTCAGGTATCCATAACTTTTTGCTCGTAGCTCGGATATCAATTTTGTAAATTGTATTGTGAAGCCTGCATGACCCTCTCGGTGCCCGGGCAACCTGCTCGGGGCATCGCGTCCTGTGGTGATCGCACACCGCGATCCAAAAACAGGAAAAACCAGACCCTGTTTCACCCCGGAATCGAGTACAACCCGCCAAACGGGACGACTTGGTCGCGTGCGGTCTTTACCGATACGTGCGCATCGTTGATACGGACGTGCGGGCTTTCGCAGAAGCTGATTCGGATGTGCGTGCACACCGGAATCAGTACGTATCGGCGGACAACGCCCCGTATTCGACCTTTCTGAATCTCACTGTAACTTAGTGTACACACGTCGGATCGAGACGAAACTTGCGCCATCGGACTCGTAGCAATACACTGGTCCTGTGAGCCAAGTTTGGTTCGATTCTGAGAACGTTGACAAAATCGTGTGTCGTGGGCCCCACAGGCTCCACCCGATTGGCGATTTTGAGAACGGCTCATCGGAATCCAATTCTGGAAGTTCCGTTGGGTTCGTATCATCGTTCCTGACCTGTTGACACTAAGTTGGACTATTTTTGAGACCTTTGACCCTGACGCGTTTTTCGGTGCAAGACGACCCACATTTGGACCCCGCTTTGACCCAAATTTGACGTTTTTGCCCTTGTCTCCAAATTGGACTCAAGGACAGGCATTTCTAGTTGATTGGTATTTTCTGGATCTGATGGTGATATTTGTTTCAGCAATCGGAGTACAGCCTGCAATCCCAGTTGAAGCCAGAGATACAATTGGAGCCGGAAATCCAGGCAAGTGTACCCTGCCATAAATTACAGTTTATTGATTCATTCTGATTCTCTTGCTTTAATTTCTGTGACTGTTGTACTTGCTCTATCGAGTACTTTATACCCAGGACACCTGACACAAAGCATGATACAGAATCTTCCTGATTATTCAAGGAGGTTCTGTATAGGATATAGATTTCATGACTTGAGCTTTATTTCTTAGATCTTAATAAAGGACTGATTGCATTAGTTTTAATCTTGCGTAACATGAACATTATGAACTGTGACGTGAGATTACATTGGGTGGGGAGAGTATTACCATATCAAGGCTGATTATATTATATATATAATGTTATCTGGATGTGTCCTAGTCTTTGACACAGAGCTTTGGCACCAGTACTGGCCCTTCGAGAAAATACTGCTATAGTTTCTTGACACTGATCCTGTAGTAGTCTCAGCCTGAGTATGACTAATAACTCTCACTTGCATGATCACTTAGCTGGTTTAATTACTTACCCTGTTGTTCCTTTATTTTTGCACTGCATTATATTTTGGCATGTTTTATCTGTACCTTGCTATGTCCCCTGAGGACCTGGATCTGGATTATGTCCCCAGATTTAGCAGACGAGATCTACCCAGAGGTGTACGGAACAGGGGCACTACTCGGAGCCGTACCTGAACCTGAAGACGAGGTAATTGCTGAGGACTTCTCCTGAACAACTGCTTAGCTTTGCTCAGTTTTTATGGCAGATGGACTTTCTTTCTTGTTTAGTTAAACTCTTTATTTCCTGATTCTGAGAACATTGTAACAGACTTAGTATCGGATTGTTCTCCGATTTTATTTTACTTGACTGGTTGTTGTTTAATATTCTGTTGCTAATATTGCTATCTTTTATCTGTGGATGAGATTAGTAAACCTTGACTGTTGTAATACAGCTTAAGTATGCCCCGATGGATCCATTAAATTGGGTTTGTCCATCGGTGCGTGCTGCTGGCCATTGCCACGTGCTCAGTCCCTCGGTAGTTTAGGACTGGGGTGTGACATGAGCTCCTTCTGAGTATATACATACTTCAGACTCTTGTGATCAGTAAAGATGTCTACCTTCTCCCCATAAAGATAGTGCCTCCAAATCTTCAGTGCAAATATAACTGCTGCTAGCTCCAGATCGTGCGTTGGGTAGTTCTTCTCATGGACCATCAACTGTCTCGATGCATAAGCAATAACTTTGCCATGTTGCATTAAAACACATCCTAGTCCACTACCTGACGCATCACTGTAGACAACAAAACCTCCTGACCCTGAAGGAAGAGTCAAGACAGGTGCTGTTGTTAATCTTCTCTTCAATTCTTCAAAGGCCTTCTGGCAGTCTTCTGTCCATATAAACTCCTGGTCTTTACGTGTCAACTTCGTCATAGACTCCATAATTCTTGAGAAATTTTCTACAAACCTTCGATAATATCCCGCAAGTCCGAGAAAACTTCTCACTTCTGCAACTGATGTAGGTGTAGGCCAAGTTTCTATTGCAGCAACCTTGTCTGGATCAACTGAAAGTTCTTCTCCTGAGATGATATGTCCCAAGAAAGGCATTTTATCCATAAAAAACCCACACTTACTGAGTTTGGCATATAACTTCTCCTGCCTCAATGTCTCTAACATAATTTTGAGATGCTCCTCGTGCTCTTCATGGCTCTTGGAATATACTCGAATGTCATCAATGAATACAACCACAAATTTATCCAAGTACTGATGAAAGACTCTGTTCATCAAACTCATAAACACAGCGGCGTATTGGTTAAACCAAACGGCATTACCAAGAACTCATAATATCCATACTTGGTCCTGAAAGCTGTCTTCGGTATATCCTCCTTCCTTACTTTAATCTGATGATAGCCGGATCTAAGGTCAATCTTCGAGAATACCCTAGCACCACTCAATTGATCGAATAGATCATCAATGCGTGGTAAGGGATACCTGTTCTTGATGGTTACAGCGTTTAGTGCCCTGTAGTCAATGCACAAACGTACTGTTCCATCTTTCTTTGGCACAAATAATATGGGTGCTCCCCAAGGTGAAACACTGGGCCGAATAAAACCCTTCTCCAGAAGTTCATCAACTTGTTCCTTCAACTCCACTAACTCCTTAGGTGCTAGCCGATATACTGATGAAGTGATAGGCTCTGCTCCTGGAGTTAAGTCTATTGTGAATTCTATTTCCCGATCAGGCGGTAAACCTAGAAAATCATCAGGAAGTACATCCACAAACTCTGATATGACTCTTGGGTAACCTGTCTCCCCTTCTACAGATAGTACCCTAAGAGTAGGCTGAACTCCTTGCTTTACAGCTCCCCGAAGAAACTCAAATTCTGGATGTCCAGGCGGTCTAAATATAACCCGTCCAAGTCGGCAATCAAGAGTCGCATGGTACTGACTTAACCAGTCCATACCAAGTACAACATTATAATCCGACATAGAAAATATCAAAAATTGAGCTCGCATCTCTCTTCCACAGAATACTACAGAACATGATCTACAGACGTCACTAACCGGAATAATTCCACCTCCCGTAAGAATTCTCTTTATCTTTGGAAGGGGTGCGGTAGCTACTCTATGGGTGGCTACAAAGCTAGCTGCGATAAATGAATGCGATGCTCCAGAATCAAATAAAGCTACAGCTGGTAATGAAGCTACTAAAATAGTACCTGCGATAACCTCGCCTGCAGTAGCTTCCTCCTCAACAGCCAATGTAAATGCCTGGCCTCATCCCTGAGCTTGGCCTCTCAGCTGCTGAGCCTGCTGAAATAGAGCTGCCTGTGGTGCCAGTGGTGGTCTCTGCTGATTTCCTCCTGGGGCTGGTGGTCTGACTCCTCCAACTCCTGTCTGCGGTGCTCTTACTGCTGGATAAGCTGGTCGTGGTGCAGGTAAAGCTAGTCTCGGTGCTCCCTCTCTGCGCTCGGTGCAGTCTCTGGTTTGATGCTGGTTCGATCCGCAAGCCAGGCATAGTCCCAACTTGCGTCTGCATTCTCTCTCAATGTGACCTACCTTGCCGCAGTGGTGACAAGTAGGGAGAGATGTGTCCCTGTGTGCTGCTCTATCTGGCATACTCCTCTGGGATCGTTTTGCAGAATCCCCATGTGCTGTCCTGGATGGTGCTGAGGTGATTGGCCTCTTCAGATTTGACTCTCTTCTAGTGACGCGCTCCATGCGTCGTGCTGCTGTAAGAATGTCGGTATATGATGTAGGTGCGACCGATCCAATCAACCTCTGGAGCTCGAACTTCAGTCCGTCAAAGAACTTCTCAGCTTTCTCTTCCTCTGTCGAAATCAAGGTTGGGGCGAAGCGACTTAGACAAATAAATTATGCGTTGTATTCTTCCACTGACATATTGCCTTGGATAAGGCGGTTGAACTTGTCTCTGAGCTTCGACCGTGCAACTACAGGAATATACATCTCTCTGAAGAGTCTGGAGAACTCTTCCCAGGTGACTCGGTCCTGTTCGAGCCTCCTCTCTTCTGCTAACCACCAATGATGTGCATTTTCCGTTAACTGCATCCTGACTGCAGTCATCCATTTCTCCCTTGAAAGTTCAGCTGCTTCCAACTGGTGCTGTATGTTCGTGAGCCATTCATGAACTTCTGTTGGACCCTCTTTGCCAGAAAAGGTACGAGGCTTGAGCTGACGAAAATTGGTGATAGATTCCGTCGCTGATCGCCTCGCTGGTGGATTTGCCTGCTCCATTGCTGATACTAGGCTGGTTCTCAAATACTCTGCCTCGTGACGATGTGCCTCTTGCTGAACCTGCTGCTGGGCTTGCATCATGGAATACATCATCTAAAACATCTGTTGCCTGTCCATGGCTTGTCCTGGCGGAAAAATTGGCATCTGTGGAGTGAACTGCGGCGGAGGTGGGATGTCATCACGCCGGAACCTTGGATTAGGCTGGCCGGTTTGATTGCTCTGCGATGTTTGTCCACCATTTCTTGGTGTCACTCTGTCTACATAAGTAACCACAGCGTCGTGTGGTGTATCCAAGGGAATCTCATCTCCGTTCCTGGGATCCATTACTCTGCAACCAAAAGATAAACTATAAGAACGCTCAGAGGAATCAACACAGGATGCAAATCAAGTAACAAATTCGAGTTCGATATAGAGTTCAAAAATGGTTCAAATAATGGATGAGATCCTATAATTTATCCTATCCTTAGGGCAGGCTTGTTCAGTCCCTAAGTAGAAACTGAACAATTTTGTCGTAGACCTGCATGGGCCACCACAAAAACCATGTCACGCCATAGTTCCAAAATATCGAGGGACCAGACACGTGGCAATGGCCAGCAGCACACACCGATGGACAAATCCAATTTAATGGATCCATCAGAGTGTACTTAAGCTGTAAAATAACAAGTCTACGACAACATGGCACAACTAATCTCATCCACACAAGATAAAATATGATCCACAGATATAAGAAATATAAATCATCAACTAGTCTCAACAAAGTGCTTCGGGGAACAACCCGATAAAAATCTAATACAATGGTTCAACAGACCAGAATATAAGTGAATGAATAAAGTAAATACTGAGCATGAAACATAGATGCTCAGGAAAAGTCTTCAGCTAACACCTCATCCTCGGGTGTCGGTACATCTCCTGTATCAGCTCCTGCTGCGGTCCCGTATACCTGGGGATAGATCTCGTCTACAAATCCTGGGGACATAATCCAGATCCAGGTCCTCAGGGGACATAGCAAAGTACAAGATAATACAAGCCAAAATAAAAGCAGTGCAGCAAATAATGAAATAAATAGGGTAAGTATATAACCATCTGTGTGAAATGCAAGAGAGAACATCAATAGTACTCAGGCTAAAACAACTACAAGCTCTGTGTCGGGGAGCCGGTAGCAGTGATATCATGAGGTGGTCTAGCTCAGCGGGAGACTGAGAAGCCGGCATAATATAGTCAACCTGTAGCCTGTGTGTCTCTCCAGCAATAAATAAAACAATAGGGGAACACTAAATAACCAGCTAAGTGATATGCAAGATGAGAGCAGCACTAGAACTCAGGCTGAAACCACTACAAGCTCTGTGTCGGGGAGCCGGTAACAGTGATAAAGAGTAATGGGCCAAGCTCGGGTTTCAGAGTCTTGCGCCTCACAATAATAGGGGATATATATGTATGATCAGCCTGTAGCCTGTGTGTCTCTCCCTACCCAATGTATCCATACGTCTCATGTCCATAATGTCTCATGTACATGTCACGCACAATCATAGCTAATGTAGTAAGTCATAAAGTATCTATGAATATAGTATCTCTGTCAAGTCCTGTATCCTATACAGAATCACCATGAATATCCCAGAAAGATCCTGTCTCATGAATAGTGTCAAGTGTCCTGGGTATAATGTACTTGATAAGACAAGTACGAGAATGTAAAGGGGGTCACGAATGTCCATCTCTAGATGACAATACACAACACCGCGTACGGTGTTGGCACCCGACTAATAATCGGACGCTAAGTATGTCACACGGTCCTAGGTTAAGCATGCACAGCAATATAATGAAGCAAAGAAAATATGTAACAATACTGCAGAGTTTGGCAAGGTACACTTGCCTGGGGTTTGAATACCAACAGTCGTCCCTGTATCAGTGGATCCTGTAGGTACTCCTCCAAAAGCTATAATAAACATCACCAACAGTTTCAGAAGATATCAAATAGCTAGAAACGCCTGTCCTTAAGTCCAATTTGGACACAAAGGCAAAAATAATATTTTTGGGCCAAAGCGGGGTCCACATGTTGGCCTACTTTGCACCAAAAAACGTGTCAAGGTCAAAGGTCTCCAAATTTGTCCAACTTAGTGTCAACAAGTCAGGAACGATGATACGAACCCAACGAAACTTCCCGAATTGGATTCCGATGAGCCGATCACAAAATCGTCCGTCAAGTGGAGCCGGTGGGGCCCACGATACGCGATTTTGTCAATATTCTCAGAATCGAACCAAACTTGGGTCACAGGACCAGCGTATCGCTACGAGTCTGATGACACAAGTTTCGTCTCGATCCGACGTGTGTACACAAAGTTACAGCATATTCCAGAATAGGCGGATACGGGGCGTTGTCGGCGGATACGCGTTGATTCCGGTGTACATGCACATCCAAATCAACTTCTGCAAAATCTCGCACGTCCGTATCGACGGCGCGCACGTTTTGGTGAAGATCGCGTGCGACCAAGTCATCCCGTTTGGCGGGGCGTACTCAGTTCCGGGGTGAAATATGGCGTTGGTTTTCCTGTTTTTGGATCGCGGTTTGCGATCACCACAGGAAGCAACGCACCGAGCGAGTTGCACGGGCATCGAGAGGGTTATACAGTCTACACGTTTCAACAGACGGAATCGAAAACGGAATTACGAGGAGAGAGGAAACGCTACCTGAACAGGGCTCCGTGAAGACTGATTTTCACGTGTTTGAATCCTGCGTCAACCGTGTCCGGGTTCTGTGGGAACTGTGTCCGTGTCCGCTGCTAGGGCTACGTCGACAGGCGGAGAGGCGTTTGGGGCTTTTGTTCGTCGGGCTCCGCTGGGACGCTGTCGAAGGCGGCCGGGCTCTGGCTCAGGGCGGCGCTGTGGGAGGTCGATGCTGGGCTAGGGCTGCTGCGATGGTGGAGCGGGAGGAGGAGAGGGTGCTGCTGCGGGTCGGGGGCTGTCGAGGGTGACTGGAGTGGCTCGGGGCTGCTCGCGAAGGGAGGAGGGTGGCTCGTCGGGCGGAGGACGGGGTCGTCGAGGGCTGAGCGGAGGGCGCTGGGGTTCTGTCGAAGGGAGAGGCGGTGAGGTCGGGCGGAGCGGGGCTGTGGAAAGAGGAGGAGGGAGGCGTCGAGGATCGGGAGGTCGACGGCGAGGTGTTCGGGCGGCTGCGGCGGTGAGAAGATGAGAGAGAGAGGTCTGGCGGCGGCTGGGCACGGAAGTCGAGAGCAATAAATAGCCGCTACAGTGAATCCGGTGGGTTAGGGTTCCTGGCGGGTTTC